>CM062291.1:410116701-410723137 GCA_031216915.1 Pictodentalium vernedei | reverse complement strand
TAGATTCGCAGGACCCTTTGGAATAGTCTTCAAATGCTAACAACACTAACGTAAACAAACAATACTCACTCTACAGTACGTGGAGAGTGGTTTGTAACTAAATCATCCGCGGAGTGGAGTTATCACCCAAACTATAACTTTCAAATTTTGTATATATCGGCTAAAAACACAAGCAATGTTTCAGCCAATAGACCTCCGGGTTTAACCTGGAGGTCCACTGGCTGAAAATTTGCTGTGCTTGTTATGCTTTGCAACAAATTTGCAATTATTGCTTTGATGGAATCTCCACTCTGTGGTTGATTTAGTGATAATACATTCTCCAAGTACTGTATGAGCTCAAAAGTTTCAAACTACAAACAATTCTATCACAACAACTTTGAAAACATATGCTAACACTACAGTAATAAAAAAGAGATCCAAATAGCTACAACTAAATCTAAAACTCCTCTCTAGATTTATATAGAAATTAATGAAACAATTAATGAATGTAAGGCAACACTTTCAAACCGGTATCAGTCATTGGTCTGCTGGGGGCATAGAGCTCAAACTGAGCCCTGCCGCAGTAAACAAATACATTGTAAAACATAACATTCAACATTTATGAAAACCCGTGAATATTGAAGTAGAGTACATTGGTATGGCTGAGATGCATACCGCGTTATGAGAATTGAGTCCGTTATCCAGTTATCGATACAATATGTCAAATCCGCTCGAATTTATTTATTGGTTTTTAAAGTCACATATTTCTGCACAATGGCAAATCCTGACCACAACATGGAAATAAAGTTAAGTTTAGTCAATCGTTTATACTCATGTTGCCCATTTTAGAGGACTTCCGCTCTAGGCAAGGGTTACCAGGCCCATTTTAGAAGTGAAACAGAGCTCGTTTACCACAGTAAGCAAGCACTGCTTCACTTCCCGGGTTCCCACGTGGAACCAAAGGCATTCATTCATCTGCAATTAGATGTTGATCCATTGCTGACTGGGTCCTATTTTAACACTAAAACGGGGCATGTTTACCACAGAAAACAAGCACTGATTCACTTCCCCGGATTCCCAAGGTGGGGGGGGGGGGGGGGGGGTCGACTCTAAATCAACATCTTTCCGTTTCCTCATTTTTGCTACGTTTCTTCAAAACCATAGCTTACAATCCTTACCTGGAACAAGCTCCATGAGCTCGCTCCAATGCGGGATCATAGGCCGTGATTTTTATGTAAAAGATTGAAGTCACGTAGACTGGTGTCGCGTGGTACGTGTACCCGTTTAACCCTTTAACCATCGAATCGACAACACCTATCCGCGTCATTTACAACTTAAGCAGCTAAGAAATGTATTTTTAAAAAAAAAATCAACAAAATCATATCATGTGACACTTCAGTGGAACGAGCTCGTCGAGCTCGTTCCAATGAGGGTCACATGATATTGTATGAAAAAACAATAATAAAAATAATAAATTTTTATATCCCGTGCGTTGGGTAGAGGGTAAAAGCGTAACCCTCGATTCAATATAATTCTTGAAAAACGAAATCGAAAGACGTCGAATACGTCATCTGACACCCCCCCCCCCCACCCCCACCCCCCCCCCCCCCCCCCAGAAAACTGATGATTTGCACTGTTGTATTTTCGCTTCTGTTTTTGAGATTTCGGTACACGGCACACTGACTTGACGAGGTTCTAAGGCGTAGAAAAGATTCTACGGAAATTAATCCTGTGGCTTTATATTTCAAATCTTACAAAAGCGTGTTGTAAAAAAAACACACTGCGCTGTGTCCTTGGGCAAGATACTTAATCCCGATTGCCCACGCGGGGGGGGGGGGGGGGGGGGGGGGCTGTATACCAAGGCGTACTGCTCGTTGATGGTGCACTTGTCTTCAACCAATGCTAATCCTGCTGGAGTGTACTTAGTGTGTCGGAGAGTCTGACAGTAGTTGCTCGGCATTGCTCGGAGGTTCTCTCAGAGTAATCGGGCTTCCTCCAACCGAAACGTGCCCGAAACAAAGTAACCCTGGCTGTCAAAAGTGTCGTTACATCCCAATAAAAAAACGAAAGTACTTTGCAGGTTCGCAACGAATGAGAAATATCTGGATGAGGAGTAGAGTGTAGGGGTGTCACATCCTTCTTTGTCTCGTCGAGCAGTTGAAGAGCAGAATATTATTGCCAGATAAAAAGCATATTCAAAGGAATAAAGCGGTGATATAATGAATGAGCGCATAGCCTTCTTAAGGGTCGACATCGTCTCTGAGACGGGGGGCATAGTACAGTTTTGGTGGAGTCCAGTTATAAGGTGATAAACTGGGACGGGAGGCATGGTATAGTTTTGGCGGACTTCAGTTATAAGGTGATAAACCGGGACGGAAGGCATGGTATAGTTTTGGCGGAGTCCAGTTATAAGGTGATATACACGAAAGATGAAAAATCGTGATATATATGAATCAGATCAGCTCTAGACATTAGCCACGGCACGCGGCAATGCGAGGTAAAGGCCAGGAAATTCTGTCACGGCTCTTACCTCGACATTATCGATTGTTGTGGAAATTTACGATGACTGTAGTTCCTTGGAATGTTTACATGGCCGGGGAGAGGGTGGGGACCCGGAGTAGTAAACCCGGGGCCCGGAACTTTGGGGGGGGGGGGGAGCATGGCTTAGCCCAGAATTCTTGGATCTGGCTGGGTCTCCCAAAGTCTGCATCCTGTGCCTAGCCTTTGGCCTTCGATCCCCGAACGAGAGTCAGCAAGACAAGTTGCCCGTCAAATTGGAATACAAGTTGTCACTCATGCAATAAATTAACCCTTTACTTTACTTTGCAAACAAAATTATTGAATAACTATTTTTTTTTTCATTCTTTGCGTAAAAAAATATAGCTTATGACCCTCATTGGAACGTGCTCACTGAGCACGTTCCAATGAGGTGCCATATGCTATGTTTTTGAGGCAAACAAAATGAAAATGGAATGGCAATATTTGTAAATAGCTCTGGCTGGTTTTGGCCGTTAGGTTGCGTAATGGGTTAATAGACTGTTATCTATATACCTATGCAGCAGACCCGGTGTTATCATTTCAAGAATTCATCACTTTAAGAACTGCGGCACTGCATCAGTATCCCCACACTTTGGAAAGGGGGCCCGTCACAGAATTACCCCGGGACCCGAATTTCCTCTCCCCGGCCCTGAATGTTTATCTCACCGAGAGGGAACTCGATGGCTTTATGGTTAGAGTATCAGACATCAAACCGAGAGGTCCAAGATTCGATCCCGACCACCAGGGTTAATTGGTTGTCTCCTTTGGCAATGCATTTAATCCCGATTAACGCCAGGGGGCACGGTGGTTCTGTGTACTACGTGTTAATGGTACCCTTGCCTTCATCCAGTGCCAACCCTGCTTGTGCGGAGTTAGTACGCTGGATCTAACAGTTACTCGCCACAGCTCCGTGGTTCTCTCCGGATACTCCGGCTTCATCCACCTGTAAAACTGTCCGACATGAGACGATCATGGTTGTCAAGTGTCGTTGAATCAACAAATAAATAAATAAATGAATAATATTGTTTAAGAAGTGTCGTGCTAATTCATGTCAAGGTTGGGGGAATGGGCGGAGGCTGAATAGGTCATTCGAATCAAACAAAAATGGCTCTATTTTGATTTGTACAATACGTCTTCATTAATGCTAGGCACGCGATTGGTGCCATCTTTTATGAACATGCAACATTGGGATTTCAGAAAAGTGTCGAAACAGACGGAAACGTTGTGATCAATTATCGAATGTTACATGAAATTAGAACTACAGCGCTCAAGGGAACAATTATATTTTCAGAATAGAATCGGTTTAATCAATATTTTTTTCTCGGAAGAATCCAAAAAAAAAAACAAATTGCTCTCTGAAAAACTCTCAGAAACAGGAATATTCTTCTTGAAGAACTTCAATTTATTCCACATTCATAATTATACTAATTAACCTAATACGGACTTTCGATGTTTTTTCTCCTTTTTAATAATATTCTTTCTTCTTTCAACCAAGCACGTGTCTCACGATATCGTTACAAGACTCCAAGAATTTTCTCACGTACTTTAGCCACTGCTTTTCTCCAACACTGCACTTAACCTCGATTGTCCACACGGGGGCACGATGACGCCGTGTACTTTGGCGTACTGCACGTCGATGGTGCGCATGTCTTCAACCAATCTAACCCAGCCTGTGCTGCAGTGCGGAGTTACGATGTTGGGGAGCTGGCAGCTGCTCGTCGTTGCTCGGTGGTTCTCTCCGGATACTCCGACTTCATCCACCCGTAAAACTGTCACCGACATGATATGACCTTGGCTGTTAAAGTGTCGGTAAACCTTGATGATAAATAGAGAGTAATCGTTTGACTGGACTTGTTACGTGAAATAATTCATGAGAGGTGAGGGACGTTGTACAAACACGAGTGCGCAAATGCGCACGAGTGTTTTACAATATAGTCCCTCGCCTCGAATGAATTATTTCACGTAACCAGTCCAGTCAAGCGATTACTCTGTTTATTACTTTTCATTATTAACGATAATTATATTATTTAACCCTTTACTTAACGTAACGGCCAGCGCTATTCTCAAAAATCGCCAATTAATTTTAATTATTTTTTCATTTTTTGTCTCTAAAACATAGGTTATGACCCCACATTGGAACGAGCTCGTTGAGCTCGTTCCAAAGAGGGGTCATAACCTATGCTTTTGAGTCAAAAAATGAAAATAATAGCTATTCAAGAATTTTCTTTTGCGAGTGTCGTCTGCTTTTCATATCAGGTAAAGGGTTAAAAAAAATATGAAGTCCCCATTACACCCACGGAAAAGCGTCTTCGTTTGCGTGCACGGATGCATGACGCAATTGTTGATTGCATAATTCACTTCTAAAGTTATCGTTTATAATCAAACCCGGAAATTCCAGTAAATCACACTTTGGAAAGTAATAAAATAAATTCTCCAATACTAAATTTAATTTCTACATGCTAAATTTCGCTTCGTTGGTTCACAGCTCGGACTTCGATCAAGAGGTCACGAGCTGAATATGTCCCGTCTCATCTGCGCCTACCTGGAGCGATACAAAGTCGTTGGAAGCAAATACCAATTGGTCCAGTAGTGACCTACCGGAAAGGATTGTTAACCCGTTATTCCTCAGATTAATTTTACGCTGATAACAACCATACATACATTTACACAGCTGTAGATGACTTAACGGAGTTTCTACATTACAGGGACGTGGCGACAGGGGGAGGGGGGGGGGGGGGTGTCAACCCCCAGTCCTGGCAAACATTTCCTATAGTTGAAAATTCGGAGGGCAAGTCATGAGTAGTTGGAAATTCCATCTATCTGCCAGTATCTGGATTTTAGAGCTTCTTTGGTGATGCTGATGTCTCCTTTACTTTCCAAAATCCAACTCGGTTTCAAATCGGCAAAAATTCCAACTATTACTATTTACAACTACAGTGTACGCAAAATCGAGCTTCATAAGTATGCATGATGTCAATCGGTACGAGAATTCTATAGTACGTTACTTATCGTAATAAAAGAAAATCCTCGAAATGCACTTCAAGAAAATCACATCATGAAAAATCGTTATCCTGAGTTAATTCCATCATTCACAGTTATAAAATGATGAAACATCAAAAACTGACCTCTGTTAAACAAAGCTGAATTTGTTATTTATTTACTTATTGGTGTTTAAGATCATATATTTATGCACCATGGCTAATCATGGCCACGACAGTTTTACGGGTGGAGGAAGCCGGAGTACCCAGAGAGAAACACCGAGCAACTGTCAGCTCCCCAACATACTAAGTCCACACAACAGCATTGGTTGAAGACAGGTGGACCATCGACATGCAGTACGCCTTAGTACACAACGTCACCGTGCCCCCACGAGGGCACTGAGGGTGAAGTGTCTTGGCCAAAGACACTACGCGGTTGCCGCAGGTGGGATTCGAACCGAGGACCTCTTGGCTTGTAGCCTGTACCTCTACCTACTAAGCCACCGTGCCCCCAGCTGAATTGGTTAAATTCCTAGTTGCATCATGGGAACAATTAGCAGTTTGAAATTATGATATTTCGACATTAGGTTGCGGAGGGTTAAACATCCATTTGTCGGGGTTAAAATAAACTACATGGGTGTTTTCTCGGAAAATTATTCTGCTTATTCTGTATCTACAGTTCGTGGAGAATGGATTGTAACAAAATCACCCGCAGGGTGGGGTTGTCACCCAAGGTAGTATCATTTTCAAATTATTTACATGTGAACAAAAAACACAAGCAATGTTTCAGCCAATGAACCTCCGGGTTTAACCCGGAGGTCCATTGGCTGGAACTTTGCTTGTGCTTGTTATGCCTTGCAACAAATTTGCAATTATTGCTTGGGTAGAATCTCCACTCTGTGGTTGATTTAGTGATTATACACTCTATGCGTACTGTACGTATACTGTTCATCTCTGTATTATAAAGTACTTTTACTGAATGCTGGTAAATGTACGATTATCTTCCTGTCATCTTTTCCTCAGTGCGAATGCCACAGACCAGTCACAGTTCATTTTATTTCTTTACTTCAACCATTTCCAAACCCGTTTGGAAGGCTAGCAGTTGGTTGAAAAGATGGTTGAAGGAGAAGTAACAGACCGCAATGGGTGAGGAAAGAATCGACAGTCCCAATAGTTTAAGCCTAGCTTATATTAACGCATTCGTGCGCTCTCAACCTGAATTATAAAACTCATGGTGTGATGATGAAGCGTGTCCGTGGAAAAGGTGTGAGCCGCCACCACCTTCTCCATCGGATTCTCCGTCTCTGGCTCTCGGCACATACAGTAATATTGTATGCGATGTCTGTCAAAAAACAGACAAACTGTTGGGAACAACAGAGTACTCGGTGTTATATTTGTAAAATAACCACAAAACGTATTCTCTTAATTTGTCTCAACTAATATTATGAGCTGCTGATTTTGATAAATGGAAACACTAGCGCCGAGAGCGGGGTGGGTGTGTGTGGGGGGGGAGGGGGGGGGGGTGTAAGTAAACTTCCCGCGGGATATTTTGATGTTTTAAAAAAGTGTAGGTTGAGCTATCGATACGACCGAGCTGAAAGTCTTGGGAAGGCTTTTGGTGCGGGCCTCCGACGCTGGTGGAGGTGGCAAGACTACGTAGTTGCATTACTGACCAGGTTCCATTCATATACAAAAACCTCACTTGTTCCAGTTTGTTGGTTTTCCACCAGTCTTTCCTGCATCGTGGTGGTCACGATTATGTTTGAAGAAAACATTGCTCCATGCACACAGAAATACAGGTAATAAATCACCCAAATTGTTGGGAAATAATTGAGTAGATACTGTCGAGTAAATGCAGGAGAATGCCTAGCACTAATTTTAAAAAAAAATTCTGGGGAGAACCCCCAGAGCCCCCGCTTATTGCTTCGTGCCCTCGGCGCTCACAGGGCCCATTCTACACATTGCACTAGAGTCCTGCGAATATTCGAGATTCGATTCGATATCGATACCATATGCTTCGAGATCGATCCCGAATCAGTCTCAGGATTCGATTTTTTCGAATCTCTCGTACTAACTTCAATTTGTTACATTTCCAACAAAAATAGGATAAAACTGTCATTAGAAATTCATTCATGTAGGCTCAATTCCTATTTATCTGAGTAATTGACAATGTTTAATTGTTAGGTAAGGTGTGAATTTGGCCCAGAACATTATCCATAGTTTTGGTTTTTGAAGGGTTAACTTGTTACTATTCACGTTTTTAAGAACGTGAATAGTAACAAGTTAGGCCTTCAAAAACTAAAACTATGGACAATAGGCCTAGCCGTCTCAGCGACGGTGCTACAGAGAATATTTAGTTATTGGTGTTTAAGGTGTTCACTCCGTCGGGTAAGGGTCATCACAGTGTTCCGTAACTTCCGTTTGATGCAATATGAAATAACTTGTCTTTTAAGATTCGATTCGGGATTCGATTCGATGTCGATATCAGAGACACGATTCGATTCGAGATTCGATTTAAAAAGAAATTTGTGATTCGCAGATCCCTACATTGCACCGAGGTCCCGTCCTCGCTCTCGGCGAATGGAAACCTTTCAGTGCGAGCTTTCCATAAACCCATCTCAGCGGATCGTATTATCAGTGATGGAAGACTTGCATACACCAGAAATTCTCCTACGTTTTTTTTCGTAGTTTATTTTGACTAGCAGTATACACTGGAATACAAGTGAGCAAATCGTTTTGTGATAACGTGTGGACTGTGAATTGTATAAATTATCATTAATTTATGTTCTCAACATGATAAATTGAACGGAATTTTAACAGTCCACTGGACCAAATTACTTGTTTTTACATATTATATATCACGTGTTAAAAGTAATGTATGAAAATGGCTGAATTTATGAAATGAAAATGATTCTGAAAAAAATGTATTATTTTTTAGCCTTTTACCTAACGTAACCATAACCACCCAGTAATATTCATAAAAAATTCCATTTAAATTTATTTTAATATTTTTCTAATTTTCGCTTCGAAAATATAGCTTATGACCCCTCACTGGAACGAGCTCGTTGAGCTCGTTCCAATGAGTGGGCATAAGCTATATTTTTGAAGCAAAATAAAATTAACAAAAATTAGTTATTCAAGATTTTTTTTTTTTTTGTAAGTGTCGCCTGGTATTCGCCTTAGTCAAAGAGTTAAATCAGATGCTTCAATACATCATAACATTTTTCTGCTATGATAAATTGTATTGTCAAAATTCTCTCCCTTGGTATCAGGCCTTTAAATTATAACAAATTCAAGACAGCAAAAGCTGTTCCCAAAATATAAACTATGCCAAATTACTGTCTTTGATTTGTATCTGTTTACAACTTTTTTAGTTGGTAGATCTTCGTTTCTATGTAAAGTTACTATCAGGTTTTAAAATCAACAATATCCACTGATAAAAGGGAGTTTTCCGTAATTTGGGCACATTTTAAAGCCCCGAAAGAGATGTGCCCAAGAATATGGCAACCTAAAGGCCTGTTTGGTATGATAATAAACAATGTGATCAGTTGACGCTGACAACTTTATCTTCCTCGTCTAACATAGGATACATCTTTCACTTTTTCCAGTTCTTCACCATGCATCGTAACGTGTCTATCCACCCGTATCCTGGCCCGATATCTTTCCAATAATATCCGTTATCCTTTGACCACGTTAGCATCGTCCTGTTTTCCGACAAATATTTACATGTTGCGTTGTTTACCTATAGTAATAAAAAGAAAACGAAAACAAATTGGTTATTACAGAAGAGGTGTATATTGGCAAGATACAAAATTGGAGAGGTTACATTCGGGGGCGCCGGACCCCTTTTCCCAGTGGTGGCGTCGTCCTTTGTCGGCGGAATCGGCGGCGACAGGACAAAGCCCGTTTTATATCAGAAAAAAGCCCAATTTCTTCATAAAAGAGTAGTGGAAGCTGACACTGTAGATCAATTAACCCTTCGAGACTGAAGGTCATTTTTCCGGCCCAGAGACATGATACATCATAATTTCATTACATGGGGTGGTTGGTAGGTGAATGTGTGGGTAGACCAATTACAATTTACAACGTGCAGCCACAAGGCTGCACGCTGAAAATATTAACTGGTCTACCCCCACATAACGAGTGTGTGGTCTTCCAAATGCTGTTATTGAACTGACATGGAAGATACCACAATTGTTCAAAGGGTTAATTTAACACAGGATTCCCCATACCACAAAATGATAGTAGACACTACAAATTTACTATTGAACATCCCATAGGAAAATTGGGTAACTATAGACCAAAAGGTGTGGGTCTGTTTGTGGGGGTGGGGAATGGTGTTTGGTCGGGACAGTGAGGGTAGGAATAATCCAACAACATCATATAAAAATATCAACAAAACCTGTGAAGTTCATCCTTTAAATTCAGCTTAGGCCAATATTAATTTCTACATTACTACATCACAATCCTAATGTGGAAAGAAAATAAAAAACATTAATACCCTTTTCACAAACATATCGTCGTAAAAACTGTCTTATTCCGCTACAACATAGAAGGCAGCTCTTCTTGTCTTCTATCGCAATTTTCGTGACAGAAGGGCTTCCACTCTTTCTTTTCTTCCACTCTATTTACTGACATTTTAATGGAGCTTGCTAGTGGCACAATCGCCTTTATGAATTTTGTGCAATTAACCCATTACCTAACACGAAAATCAAACGACACTTGCAAATAAAATTCTTGAAGCACTAATCTTTTTGATTTTGTGCGTCAAAAACATAGCTTATGACCCCTCATTGGAACGAGCTCGTTGAGCTCGTTCTAATGAGGGGTCATAAGCTTTGTTTTTGTGACAAAAAATGAACAAGTAATAAAAATTGAATGGTGAATTTTGTGAATAGGGCTGGCCGGTTTTGGCCATTACGTTAGGTAAAGGGTTAAATGAAGCGTCAAATTCTGTTGATCGACGTCTAAAATACATCACTTGTAATCGGAGAGGGGAGGGGCGTGTCACATCTCCCCTACACGATTTACTGTAATATTGCATTCCCGCGCCTCCTCGCACCTTCTTAGTTTCTTCCCTCTCTTCCAGCATTCTCCGAAATTCCATTAGTAATGTTTTATCTTAGTGTAATATAAACTTGAATATCTATGGCGTTTGACTTTGAATACACAGAGGATATCTGATGTTTTCTTGTGAATACCGGGATTTATCTCATGAGTGAGTGAGAGAATTCGTATTTTCACGAGCAGCTTGCTGCGAGTGAAAATACAAATTCTCTCACTCACGACTGAGATTAATCCCGGTATTCACAAGAAAACATTACATTTTCTTTTTATTATACCCCTTTCATTTGAAGCTTCAACCGAAACGATCCAAACCGACGCCCATACCACGCAAGAAATCTGTTTACACAATCAGCTGATCACTGTCTCCGCCGACACAGATCACGTCTTGTTTTACTCACTAGTGGAACGAGAACAACTTTTGTTTTGCGCTTGTGAAAATTCATTTGTGAATTTCAAGTTCACACGAAATGTTAATCAGCGAGGTGTTTGATCTCACTAGTGCGGGGAGAACGCATTTGATTTTTTACCGATTCCTATTATAATTGGACGTTATGGGTGTAATAAAAGGAGTTTATCCTATCATGGCTTTGTTAACCCTTTACCTAACATGAAAAGCAGACGACACTTGCAAAAAAATTCTTGAATAACTAAATTTTTTCATTTTTTGTCTCAAAAACATAGGTTATGACCCCTCGTTGGAACGAGCTCGACGAGCTCGTTCCAACGAGGGGTCATAACCTATGTTTTTGAGACAAAAAAAGAAAATATTTTGAAAATTAATTGGCGATTTTTGAGAATAGCGCTGGCCGGTTTTTGGCCGTTACGTTGGGTAAAGGGTTAACCACTCCATTATGATATTTCCTGTTTTTATCCTTGCTGTTCACTCTCTTCTTCTCTATTACTCCATTCACGTTGGTGTGAGACCATTTTCCAACAAAACCCAACTTGATTTAAACTCTTACCAATACAAAACTCTTGGCAAATTAATGCTACTAACACTCGGGCACTTTGCTTGTACTACCATCCACCGATTACATGATGGATTGCCTAGTCTCTTATCGCGCCCGAATTGGTACATTCAATACTCTAGTCAATGCTTGTGGCCTAAAACGAAGATTACAGGAACACCCGTCTCTGTGCATATGTGGTATAGTGGAATTGACGTTCTGGAAAGCTTTACTGTCATGGCAGCGCTGTTTTATCACCTGTCCAATCAATTTATCGCACACTGGGAATGTCAGACAGAACTTAATACGTGCACGGTAGTCCAAAAATCCAAGCTTGTTCGTGGAAGTGTTGGGATCCGATTGACATCAACTATCCAGTCTGCAATATCAACCACTTCCCTTATTTGGTATCTTATAAGACTTTCTACCCTGGTCGGGTTGATGCTTCTGCTAATTTCAGGCGACATAGAATTAAACCCGAGACCAGGCTCCGTGATCACTGACAATACCCGAAATACACTAAAACCTTTTCACCTGAATATCCAAAGCCTGAAGCCACAACCAGACATTATCCGATATGAATCGCTATATTTTTATATTTTAGCCGCCACCGAGACTTGGCTGCAAAGGCTGCGAAATACAGATTTGACGTCTGGCATCACGCTTCATGGATTCTGCGGTTCGATCGTTTGTCGAGAGGAGGTGAAGTCGCCATTTACGTAAAGGATGACTCGTGCTTTCGGTGGAGAAGCGATCTTGGGGTGACTGGCTTCGAGTGTCTGTGGCCTGAAGTGTTCACTAAGCGTCGTACATCGTGACTGCTGAGAGTATTTTACCGCCTGCCCAATTCTTCTCAAGGATGCTTGGGATAGTATTGCAGCTTCTGTCGATAAAGCAAAAGATACATTAATTTCCGACTTAATTATCACTGGTGAATTCAGCGAAAATCAATTGGGTTTCCCTAGGGGTCACTTCCACGAAATAAGTAATTATTGCAACCTTAGACAGTTTGTGATTGCACTAAAATCCTTTACGGAATCATCTGCTACACTCATCGATCTCTTTGCAATCAGAATACTGTGCACGTTTTAGGATGCGAGGTTCTCGGGCCGCTTTTTCCTGACATGACTCGCTACCACTGCCCAATTTCTCTTGAGGTCCATGAAGCCCTTGTCTCATAGATTTAGGAGACGCACATGGCTGTAAGCAGAAGGGAATTACGAAGATTTGAAAACGGCATTTAATCATTTCCACAGGAATAGCCTGTTAGATAAATTATGTTTAGACACACCTTAGTTTCTAATTTCACTGATTAATTACTTGATGCGGCATCTGAGTTTATTCCTAACAAAATTATAACGTCTAGGACAAACCAGCCCAAATGAATGCATTCTCAAATACTGCTACTAATAATACAGAGGAAACGAATGCATCGGACAGTAAAGCGTATAGGTCTATTTAGTGACTGGGCGAGGAATAAGAGCAGGGTTCCTGCACTGATATGAACCGTAAATTCAAGGACTTTCAATGACCTTTTTAACAGATATTTTCAAGGACCGACAGAACCCCCAATTCAAGAACTTTCGAGGACTCTCATCATAAAAAACAATTACCGTATACAATTAAAAACAGTCACTCTATTAATAACCACAAATTTTCAACCACATGGCCTTTATCAACTGGAATATATCCTTTAATTTTTCGACTGCATGGTCTTTATCAAGTGGAATATATCCTGTGGATGTATTCCACTCGATAAAGGCCAGGTGGTCGAAAAGTTGTGGTTATTAATAGAGTGATTTTGTTTTTAATTGTGCATCAACTTCCCTTTGGAGGATATTTAATTTGAAGAATTACCGTATATATTGAAGTTTAGGCACCCTACCATTATCGCATCGACGCCTCACAATTTTCAAGCACTTTCTGGGTCTGGTAGGCAAATTTAAGGACTTTCCAGGCCTTGAATCCTGATATTCAAATTCAAGGACTGTCAAGGATTTTCAAAGACCGCAGGAACTCCGAAGAGTAAACGAAATGAAGTTGTCTCATCCGTTAGAAAGACTAAGGCTGTTTACACATACAACGTCCAAGTAACAATGAGTTGCTCCGAGTTGCTCCGTCAGCTACTTCCGAGTGGTGGAAAACCTTGAAAACATTCATCTGTAACAATACATCGGGTATCCACAAAATCATCACCCATTATAATAAATTATACTCAACCAATCTCGAAAAGGCTGAAGTGCTTAACGAATACTTCAGTTCCATTTCGTCAATGAACGATACAAATGCGATCTTGTCAAACTACCCATTCTATGCGCAGCAATCACTTGACAGTATTATACTACAAACTAGAGAGGTAAATGACGCAATCAAAAGTATTAAAGTATCGAAAGCGTATGGTCCTGACCTTGTAAGGCCGCGCCTGCTAAAGGAATGTGGTCGCTCCCTGTGCGAATCACTTACAATCCAAGTCAATATCCTACTGAATAACTGCTATTTCTAAGCATTAGGGAAAAAGGCCAACGTGACACCAGTTTTGAAAAAGAATCCCTCAAACGTAGTTAACAATTATCGTCCGATATCACTGATTAGCTATGTTGGTAAACTTCTTGAAAAATGTGTATTCAATATGGCGCTACAATAATATTCTAAGCCAGTTCCAGTCTGGCTCTACTCCAGGTGACTAAACGGTTCTACAACTCAAAGACATCAATGAGGAGTTCTGTCATGCACTTGATGAAGGTAAAGTCGTTAGGGTTGTTTTTGCGATGCGAGTAAGGCATTTGACAAGGTTTGCATGTTGGTCTTGTTCACAAGCCTGAAAGAATAGAAATATCTGGTGATTTGCTTTGCATTTTGAAATCTTACCCCTCGAACCGGTATCGGTGGGTTTTAATAGCTTCTGGAGCATCCCCATAGAGATCAATAACTTCTGGTGTTCCACAAGGATCGATTCGTGTTGGACCGCTGTTATTTTTAATATATATATATATATATATATATATATATATATATATATATATATATATATATATATTAACGACATTACTGAAAACCCACTGAGCAGTATACGGCTATTCGCAGACGATACATCTCTTTATCTCACAGTTGAGAATCCAGACCAAGATGCAGTTAAAATCAACCGTGATATGGCCACAATTGAACATTGGGCCAAAACATGGTTGTCTGAGTTTAATCCTCAAAAAAACGGAGACCATGTTAATTTCGCGTTAAATTAATGCTACTACACATCCGCCATTATATTTAAGTGGGACACGTAACGTATCACCGATGTGAATAGCAACAAGCATTTTCATGTAATTCTAAACAAGACTTGTACTTGGAATGGGTATTTCATGTTTGCGCTAAAGCCTGGACTCGCACAGACATGCTGAGGGAGCACATGTTTACTCTTGATCGCAAAGTCCTAGAAAAGATATGCTGTGCGTTTATTAGGTCTCTCTTAGAATACGCTGATTGTGTCTGGGACAACTGCTCGGCAACAAACGCTGTGAACTTAGAGAAAACTAGAAAGTGTTTTAGCACACTCAAACATATGTCTCTCCTTCCTTTTGAGGTCAGAGGTCACGGTCACATGCAGTTCATCAAGGTAGCGAACATGCGGTTTCATGGTGACACATCCACATGTCAAAAAAGAAAAAATTCTGGTCTGGACAATTACTCCCTATTTAAAGTACATAAATTTGACCTTGAGGTCAAGGTCACATGAAGGTCATGATGACATGTGGTCTCATTGTGATACATCCACATGTCAATCATCTAAGTCCTAGGTCAAAAAACAAAAAAAGTTCTGATCTAGACAATTATTCCCTATTTGAAGTACATAAATTTGACCTAGAGGTCAGAGGTCAAGGTCACATTCAGTTCATCAAGGTAGCGGACATGCGGTTTCATGGTGGCACATCCACATGTCCAAAAAAATCTGGTCTGGACAATTACTCCCTATTTAAAGTACATAAATTTGACCTTGAGGTCAAGGTCACATGAAGGTCATGATTACATGTGACATGCGGTCTAAGTGCAATACATCCACATGTCAAATATCCAAGTCCTAGGTCGAAAAAAAAAAGTTCTGGTCTGGATAATTATTCCCTATTTGAAGTACATAAATTTAACCTTAAGGTCAGAGGTCAAGGTCACATGAAGGTCATCGAGGTAGACGACATGCGGTCTCATGGTGACACATCCACATGTCAAATAACCAAGTCCTAGGTAAAAAAAAACAAAAAAACTTCTGGTCTGAACAATTACTCCCTATTTGAAGTACATCAATTTGACCTTGAGGTCAAGGTCACATGAAGGTCACGACATGCGGTCTCATGGTGACACATCCACATGTGAAATAACCAAGTCCTAGGTTAAAAAACAAAAAAATTCTGGTCTGGACAATTACTCCTTATTTGAAGTACATAAATTTGACCTTGAGGTCAAGGTCACATGAAGGTCACAATGGTATGCGACACACCGGCTCATGGTGATACATCCACGTGCCAAATATCTAAGGCCTGGCTCAAAAGACAAACAAGTTTTGGTCCGGACAAAATGTTCCTTGGAAAAAGCACAAATCTGACCTTCAGATCAAAGGTCAAGGTCACATGAAGGTCACAATGGTACGCTACACACCGGCTCATGGTGATACATCCACATGCCCAATATCTAAAGCCTGACTCAAAATACAAAAAAAAATTGGTCCAGACAGTTTCCCTTAAAAAAGCGCATAAATCTGACCTTCAGGTCAATGGTCACATGAAGGTCACTATGGTACACTGCACACCGGTCATTGGTGATACATCCACATGCCAAGTATCTAAGGTGTAGGTCAAAAGACAAAAAAGTTATGATCCGGACAATGTTTGTGTGATGTTTCCCTTAAAAAACACATAAATCTGACCTTCAGGTCAAAGGTCAAGGTCACATGAAGGTCACTATGGTACAATGCACACCGGCTCATGGTGATACATCCACATGCCAAGTATCTAAGGTGTAGGTCAAAAGACAAAAAAGTTATGACCCGGACAAAGTTTGTGTGATGTTTCCCTTAAAAAACACATAATTCTGACCTTCAGGTCAAAGGTCAAGGTCACATGAAGGTCACTATGGTACACTGCACACCGGCTCATGGTGATACATCCACATGCCAAGTATCTAAGGTGTAGGTCAAAAGACAAAAAAGTTATGGCCCGGACAAAGTTTGTATGAGAAGAAGAAGAAGAAGAAGAAGAAGAAGAAGGAAGAAGAAGAAGAAGAATATGCACTAAAACAATATGTCTCCCTTCTGGGAAGGGGAGACATAATTCAGGTAGCTGCAGCCAGACTAATTACGGGTGCTACAATGAGTGCCAGTAAAATCTACTCTATTCCGAGACACGATGGGATTCAGTGCAGGAAAGGAGCCGAGAGCACAAGCTCATTCAATTTTTCGAGATGTACCATAGGCTTGTCCCCCATACCTTTTCAACAGGATACCAACAACTATTTCATCCATCAGTCTAAACCACCATACCCATTTGGATAAAAACCACCGTGTTCTGTTTGCATCTATAATCAGGTCACTATTCATACCACAGACAACAGCTTCCCAAGCAACAATGCATTCCCGTTGACTGTCCGGTGTCTGCGAGTGGCCAGTTACTCTGCAATAATATTGCCATGCCAGAGTTATTGTTGGATATCTGCGAGCTGCATCCCCGGTAGGAACGGTCCACTCACAGATTTGGGTCCATCTACGATGGTGACCAATCAGTGGAGACATACAGGCAGCTTCCAAATCAGCCAAATTCTGTACAGGCGGATCCCTTGTTTGCACACAAAGTCCCAGATGTGTTCTAAGGGATTAAAATTGGGCCTCATTGAAGGCCAAGGTAGTGTTGAAATAGCGTTGTTCTGAAGGAATGCTCTCACAGCACGGGAACGACGCGGCCTTGCATTGTCGTCCATGAA
Organism: Pictodentalium vernedei; assembly: GCA_031216915.1. Lineage (NCBI taxonomy): Eukaryota > Metazoa > Mollusca > Scaphopoda > Dentaliida > Dentaliidae > Pictodentalium > Pictodentalium vernedei. Next base: position 410,705,667 of record CM062291.1, on the reverse strand, counting down.
TACAGGGTGAGTAGCCAACAGGTGGTTGTCAAAATGAGGCACGACAACCGGGTTGAGATTGTCCCGGATGTACTGATGGCCACTGAGATTCCCACATACAGTCACCGTATCAAGTTTACCATCATGTGAGAGGCATCCCCAGATCATAACTGATCATCCACCATACGCAACAGTAGGTCTGATGTTCCCGGTCATGTAAGCAGTATTTCTATGCCCCCACACTCTCATGCGACCATCTGTGACGTGAAGCAGGAACCTACTCTGGTCTGACCAATGGACTCTCCTCCACGTCGTGAGATTCCAATGTTGTGCCATACATCACTCCAAACGTCGTTTTTGATGCCGATCGGACCTTGAACCTCATACACAGTGCTTTGAGACGGTTTCGGACAGTTCTGTTGCACAAACGCCTATTGGGGAGCCAAATGCGTTTCAAAGCCCCACTTGAAGCAAAGGGTTCACGCCTAACGAGGCGTGCCAGACTCCGACCTTCCAGAGGAGAGATATTTGGTGTTGTCCAGGCCTGGGTCGGTCCTTAACATTGTTGGCTTTTTAATGCTTCCGGACAAGTCTGCTGATGACAGAATGACTATAGCCAAGTTATCTTGCAATTGCTTTGAATGGCTTGCCCGTTGCATTAATGCCAACGATTTGGCATCTTAGTGCCTCTGACAATCTCCTCCTTGCCATGTCAACATTTATTGATAAAAAGAAAAAGAAGTGACAAATGTTCTTGTTTTATACCCAGATATTGCACATGGATGATAGTGTTTTTGTGACATTCGTGGGAAGCATGCTTCACGTGGACGATGGGATGTGTTTGGGGTACGCTATCAACCAGAAACATTATGTTTCACTAGATGAAATGTTCTGCAAGACATACCAATCATTAAAACATAATGATCAGTAGCAACAACTTCACTGTCATGAAACATTTCAGGGGTGCTTAATTAAGTTCTAGGTGTATTTCTCTCTTACTCTTCTTGCTTCCTATCTGCCCTTGATGACTAATTTAAACAGAAGTTTACTCAGTATTTGCAACCACCTATATATTTTGTAACTGTTTGAAATACTCTGGGAGACGACCCATATATGCTCAAAGCTTTCTGCCGATGCTTTCTGTTGATTATTTCTGTTTGTCTTGCTACAGTGCATACGTCTCCATTATATCCTCTGTATAGCTATTGTGATATTAACAGTTACTTTAGTGTATCATACAGGCCTCAAAATAAAGGCCCTAGGTCGTACCCTGTTAGCAGGTTATGGTCAAATACATGGTCATAACCTATATAAGTTATGGCATAACCATTTGTGAGAATATTCATTTCTATCGACCTGTCGCCTTCTCAGTTTTTACAGGTGAATCATGTTGTGCAACTTTATCTTGAAAGTAAATAGCAACAACTCACGTGCGATCTCGCCAATGCGAGGTCGCCCGTGAGTTGTTTCTATACTACTTTAAGTTTGCTAAGCACCAAGTACATCCAACTACCTGTTTTACGTTTTGATTGAAATATTGTAATGAAAAGTGTATCTATTTTTTATTTAATTATATCTTTAATGATTTAAGTGCAGAAATTAAGATTTTATTTGTGTTTGAGATCATGTTTTAGCTTTTGAATACGATAACCATGGAAAATGAATATTATTGGTAAAAGAGGAAATGTTTCAATATGCCAAAAGGTTAACGGAGCGAACTGGTATGGCTTCAATATCGAGTAGGAGATCCATTATTGTTAATTACAGCCTGACAACGCTTTCTCATGCTCCCAATCAGGTTCCTGATGGTCCTTTGTGGGATGTTGTTCCGTTCTTGAACCAGCATGGCACCAAACTCCTGGACACTTCTTGGTTGGACTGGACGGACTGAAATTTCAAGCTGCAACTCATTCCAGACATGTCCGATTGGACTGAGGTCAGGGGATCCTGCTGGCTAGTCCATACGCTCAATCCCCTCCCTCTGTCGGTACTCCCCGACAGCATGGGCAACATGAGGACGGGCAGTATCGTCCATCAGAATTAATCTATCACCCACTGCACCTGCATACAATCTGACATGGACATCCAGGATCTCATCAATATACCGCCGTGTAGTCAATGTACCACGTCCAAGGACACAGAGCTTTGTACGTTCATCCCTGCTGATGCCGTCCCAGACCATAATTGACCCTCCACCATAGCGGTCATGCTCAGCAATGTTGGCTGAATGGAATCGCTCTCCTGGTCTTCTCCATACCCTAGAACGCATATCTGTGCGGTCTAGGCAGTACCTTGACTCATCTGTAAAAAGGACAGGTCGTCAATCTTCTCTTGTCCATCCAACGTGGTCCATGGCCTATTCATTTCGTGCCTGGTGGTGGTTCTGGGACAGCGGAAAGCGAAACATGGTCTTCTCGATCGGAGACCATCTTCGTGCAACCTTGCCCGGATAGTCTGCGTCGAAACATTTACCCAAGATGCATTCTGAAGGTCACTGCGAAGCTGGGTTGCTGTAGCAAAGCGGTTTCTACGGGCCTGAATGATCAAAAACCGGTCTTCAGCTGCAGATGTTGCCCTGTCACTGCCACCACCATGCCATCTTACTGGCGTGCCATACTGCTGAAATCTTGCCTAAGCTCTGGTGATCACCATATGGTGCACACCAAGGGCTTCACCAACCTGACGATGGGTAGCCCCTTGCTCCACCATCCCTACAGCCCGCCACATTTCTGCTTCAGACAAATGTCTTCTTTCAATTGCATTTGCCATATTCATCACAAGGGTGTGTGTTGAAATGAAGACTGAATACCCTACACATATCATGTACATGTAGACAGTACACGAAAACATCATGAAAATCAAGGGGTACACGAAAAGTCTGCCTGTCAAGAGAGCTAATGTAAACACTGGAGACCATCTCAATACATTCCTCAATCATATCCACCAAACATATCGCAAATATGCCACAAGCAAGTTTCACAATTATGTGCCAAATATTTGGTGCTTAGCAAACTTTGAGTAGAATATTTATATTTGTGTAAGTTCTGAAAAAAAAACAATTAAACAAACTGCGCCGACCATGTCAAGAAATATTGCCAACTTTGATGGGAAAACTTGCCAATGCAGGAAATAATGTACCGGCCTTATAATATTTATTTTGTGGTAACCTATAATTCGTTCGCGATTTTAACCATTCTGGTAACCTCAGCGTAACCTGACTATCGTTCGCGGCTTATTTCGAGGCTTGATTATATCGTATTTCTTTTTGAATAAATATTGTTTAAACTAAAAACTGATCAACGATATTAACAAAAGATAACCATTCAAATTTGATCGTATTCTTCTTCAACTACGGCGCCCAAAAATGGCAACGAGCAGGTTCTAATGAGAGTCACAAGCTATGTTTTTGAAACAACAAAAAACAGTTTTCGTTATTCCACCTTTTTTTTCTTTTTTACTGTTGTGAGTGTCGAATGCTATTCATGTTAGCAAACATTGAATAATAATTAAACACCGTTTACTAAAGGTTCATTGGTAATTCGTTTTATTCATCGAAGTGAGGAGGGGTGGGGAATGTGTGTGTGGTGGTGGTTGATCTTCCACTTTTCGCCGCCACTTGTGCAGAGTATGAAATCATTAATAATTAATGTACTCACTAATGCTGCCCATAGTTTGTTCTTATCATGGTTATAATTTTTTTTTAACAAAGATACACAAAGCTCAGCCAGCTCATCTTCACCGTCTGTGTCTGTACACACTGAGTCAACACCCAGTCCAGGATAATATCCATAAACAATACGCTTACTATCCACCCTGAAACAGAAACAGAAAACAAATATAATCAGGGGTGAAAGACGTACAGTGTGTGTGTGCACTAGTAATGTGTGCACGGGGCTGCGCCCACCTCTAACTCAATTTGTTTTTGTCCCGCCGTACACTAAGCGGACAGAATATTAGAGTACAGTAGATGGGCTGTCCAAATACGCAGGACATGGTATATATTTCTATGCAAACTCTTGGGTCATCAGCCTATTTCTGTAAGGAATTGAAGTAATTCGACGCAGTTATGGCCAGGAACCAGTCGAACCATCAAAAACAGTCCATCACATATGTTTAAGTTCCGGTCTACAGTTTCGCACTATTGCACACGTGTAAAATTCTAAACATGGGGCATGTGTTGAAACTAATTTTTGAGAAAAATATTTTAGTATCAGATATATGATTACATTAGGCTAATTGATGAACAAAAGAATTTGAAGTTTTTGTCACAGAATTGGAGTCTCGTGTATTGGGGTAAATTACCAGTGGAATTATGGGAAACAGTGGCTTCGAAAAATGACTATTTTTTTAAATGTCATTTTTACAAGGAATTGTTACCGGCAAGTAACTAAAAAATGAGACGGAAACATATATTTTGTTTTCTTCTTTAAGAAACAGAGGTTATATGCTCCAGTGTTAGGTAAGTGGGGGTAGTTGGAAAATTCTGCTTTTGAGACTGTTGGAGGGCTGAAAATGACTGGTATCAGTTTTTTTTCATGCAGTTGTGTAGGTTGAAGCCTTGCATTTGATAATAAATTATTTCACCCACATTCAGATTGTGTATTTCCAGTCAGAAAAGTGTTATATAACAGTCAGATAATGTTAAATGTTTTAACGGATATGCAAAATGTAATACATGTTATGGGTCAGTTAATTAAGTCAAAGAATATTCGCATTTGAAGAGAGTCCATGGCATGTCATTTTTGGAAAACTATGGAGCGCAACCTTAGTTTCACTCATCTGCAATCTTTCAGCTGGTCGGAAAAGCGAACCTACTGTTCGTTTTTCCGACCAACTGACATGTTCCAAACTTTTGAATCTAGATTGTACCACAAACAATAATTTTCTTTGAATCAATGCCAGATATATTGCTCAAACGTACTTATATTTGACAAAATTTTTAATGACATCACCGTTGAGAATGAAGACTCATCACACCCGCAGTTTTATGATTATGCAATATAGTACCACTAATTTGTGTTAAGATATTGATAGTTGAAAGGGGAATTAAATATTTATTGAATGGAATATCTATAACTGGAGCATTAACCCTTTATCCAACATAACGTCCAAAACCGGCTAGTTCCATTCACAAAAATCACCATCCAATTTTCATTATTTTTTTCACTTTTTGTCTCAAAAATATAACTTATGACACCTCATTGGAACGAGCTCAACGAGCTCGTTCCAATGAGAGTTATAAGCTATGTTTTTGACGCAAAAATGAAAAAAAAATAGTTATTCAAGAATTTTATTTGCGAGGGTCGTTTGCCTTTCGTGTTAGGTAAAGGGTTAACGAATATATGTGTATCTCTGTGAGTGTAGGAACATCACATTATATCAACGCCAGTCTTCCCGTAAACTCCAACAACAGTCTACAACAGCGTCGAAATCCTTGCAGAATTAGACTGGTGGCCTGGTAGCTTAATAGTTTTGTAGATTTGTCACAGGTGGCTGCCAGTTTATGTATATCATTATGAGAGTCAAAACGGACCTACAAATTACAGTACAGTCGCCGTGGACTGGTTACTTTCCACGGGTGGGCAATATATCCACGGACGCAATAATGTTGGGGATGATCATCAAAAATTTAATTAATGAAGCACCGGGTACAACCTGGTGCATCATCAATTAAAATTTTGCTGATGAAGATTTTCATTACCCGGTAAACGCATGCGTGTACATCACTGCCCACGCGTGCATTACGACCAGCCCACGACGACTGTAATGTAGCCTCTGCAATCGTTAATGACTTGGTAAAAACTGTGGCAATTTTCCATTCCTTATACCACGACATAGCCGACTGCCATGGCAAATGTCGGAGGACAAAGAGTCCCAAACTCTCAGGCCACCAGTCTAATTTTGTACAGAATTCGACGCAGTTATGGGCTGTTTGTTTTCCCACTGTTCTTGGAAATTTGCGAGCAGACGACCGTTAATGTAATGTTATGTTCCTTCACTCATAAGGATACACAGATGTTCTGTAAGCCTTTTTCGAAACTGCCATCTTGGACTTTAATCCATTCAAGATCACAGGTTGCAGGGTGTAAACAAAGCGATTTCCATGTTCATCGCGATGAGTTCTGGGTCAGCAAAATCAACTGGTTTTGTGAAATATCAAGTTTAAATTCGTAAAACCGATGTCGACGTTCGAATTAACTGAAGGGGCAACTCTAGACGATGTTAATCGACGGAATATCACAGATTTACAGAGTTTTTTTTTTACGGAGGCGAGAACTTGTTTTGAATGGCAACAAGGACACGTGTTGCACGGAGTTTCTCGGCTTTGGGAACCCCCCGGAAGTTGTTGAAAACAATTTCCATGGCCACGCCGTAATGACACAGCGTGCATTCAAACACCATTCATGTCGATAGGAACTCAATTCGAAATAATGAAGTTCTCATACAATATTGCTATTGCCTTTAAGAAATGGTAACCTTGGCTAAATGTTTTTTTGAATTCTCACTAATGGACGTAATGGGGTCCGAAGCACACCCGCTCTCTTCTCCCACTGCTCACAACGTGTTTTCTTGAAATGTTTACACCTCGCGACCTGTGACCTTGCATAGATTAAAGTTCAAGATGGCTGTTTCGGAAAAGGCTTATTGGACATCAGTTATGGATATTCCAATCAATAAGTACTTAATTCGCCTTAAAACAGCAATATATTAACACAATTAATGGAACTACGAAGCGTAATCATAAACTTTCAGTTGTGGAGAGTCTATTTTTATAAACAGGAATTTATTTCACTTAAACGAAATTGCTTCGACGGACAGGCAAGGCCTATATTAACGCCTCTGCCATACAGATAGTGTACATCAGTCGGGATAGTCGCTGGCCGATTACCGGTTATTTGAGCTCACAATCGGTCGATTCTGATGCCGATTCCGATTGTAATACCGTGTATTGCAAGACAAGTCGAGGCTCGAAAGAACTACATTAAACTGAACATTTTCAAAGTTCGTTGACTGGGGTAGCAGTAAAATTACCAGTCGCGCACACTTGGGCGGTAAACGTGGCTCTCAGAGCCACGTTTACCACCTAAGAGCGTGCGACTAGTAATTTTACTGCGACCTGAGTCAATGGATTGCAACCTTCACTTTTCCGGCATGAACGCTCAGTTGTAAGCTTTACATGTCGTTTAACTTGTATATCCCGGAAAGGGGCATCTAGACAGATTAAGAATACACATTGTGGTCGTTTTTCAACTTTACTGAATGGTATCATTGATGTCATTTTACATTAGCAATTGAACAATTGCAGAAGATAATGCGAGTATGAATCATTACAAAATGCTTTGCAACAATCGATTGAACCGATGTTCTAGGAGCTGTTGCCGTTGTCATCCGCTTACCCACAATCGGCCGAACACTAGTTAGGTGCAAGTGAACCAGTGGCGTGGCTACAGGGCAGGGGCTTGGCCAACCCTAAAAATCTTCGCTCCCCCACCCCCCCCCCCCTAAAAAAGAAAAATTGGCCCAATGCAACTTTCGCCCCAAAATGGTCTCCAATATATAGATTACAAACGCTACCAATGCCTCAGATTCACTCTTAGAGCTCTAAATTTTGCAAAATGTTCTCTGGGGTAGAGCCGTAGTCGGAGACCCCTGAAACCCCATACAACGGCCTTTCATATAAAATCTTTGCTCCCCCCCCCCCCCCCCCCCCCCACACACACACCAAAAAAAAAAATCGCGACATCGACGCCGTAGCTGCGACGGGTGGTGCTATCTCACAAAATTCTAAGTTCATCAAGGGCCATAACTCCAAGAAAAATATTTGGAACAACACATGCATTGAACAGTGGCTAGACATCAGTAAGATACACTAACATGCCAAAAATAAAGTCATTCCATCAAGTATTTCAAAAGTTATTGAGTTTTGAAACTCGTTGGTCACAGACAAACTCGTTGGTCACAGACAGACCGACCGACAGACCGACCGACAGACAGACCGACAGACTGAATAAAATACCCGAATAAAGTAAGTTGAGACCTACAGGTGGATATAATCATTAACTCGCACTTATGGTTACGCATGCACTCAGGGACATGGCTAGAGGTTTCCGATTGGGGCTGGGGTAGAGAATATCCGACTAGGGGGAGGGACCGGGAGAGGGGAAACCCCCTCCCGGTCCCTCTCCCCCTAGTTGGAAATTCACTACCGAGAAAAATGTTGAAAATGAAGCCATGAAAGGGGGCATAAAATTGATTCTAGTAACTGAAATGGAATTTTTGCCGATTTGAAACCGAGTTGAAATTTTGGGAAGTAAAGGAGACATCAGCATTACCAACGAAGCTCTAAAATCCAGATAGATGGAATTTCGTACTTGCCCTCCGAATTTCCAACTAAAGGACATTTTGGCCAGGATTTGGAGGGTGGGGGATGGAGGAGGAAGGTCTGTTTGTGGAACAGGAACAGTCTAGATATCCTGTAACAGTATAGATATCGGAATTGTCAGATACCATTTGGACAATTTACGTGACTACACTATTTGTCTCCACCCATACTTGACAGCGGGTGTTAATGCATCGCAAAAGGCGCTAATTTATTTCATTGTCACCCACAAACACAAAAGGCAATCGAACGCAGATAATTCGACACCGCCCATAGTGGCAGATGCCAATTCTCGCGTTTGGTAACCATCGGAGCTTTCAAATTGACGTCACTTCAGATGTTATTCAGTTCAAGTTTGTTGTTAATTTGTTAATTACTTGTGTGCGAATCATTACTTTGAAAGGACATTCAGTATAATAAAAGGCATACAGACCTTTGTCCAGCATGCCACCGTACATTATCATCTTCAGAACAAATGATTAACACTAGTCTTCATCTCGAGCGCAAAGCTAAAGGGCAGCCTTCTTTCTCGGGTTAACAATCCACCATGGCACACAAAACAAAGAAGTGCTGCCCAATTTTTCAATATAATTTGCGAGATGGTTTAAGGCGGGGAAAGAACAAGCCACTCTCCAAAACGAATTTGAACAAGACGAATTGAAAAAGAGCGCAGAAACGACCTAAACGCCATGAAAAACCTGCTAGCAGAACTCAGGGAGGCAGCGGCAACACTACGTTCCAACGTCGCGTTCGCAGCTGCTCTAGATCGAAGTAGGACAACACCACAGCCTCCATCGTCTCCTTCGCCTCTGGTAAAGAATTCGCCACCTCCACCTCCAAAGAAGAAACGGAGGAAACAAAGGAGATAGAAAGCAATAGCAGCCTTCAGTCCGTTACGAGCGGTAAAAACACGAGCAAATCAACACAGATATCTATCCACTTATGGGATGCACGTCACATCCCCAAGTGCAGAATCTTTCTCGTCGCAGACTCTTTCTCGTCGGCGGGGAAAGAAACCTGGTAAGCGCCTCTGAAAGGAAGTGCTGTCCATTTTTTCAATATTATTTGCGAGATTCGCCACTGCTACTGAGAATGGTAAAAAGTGATGTCAGGTGCAATTCATCACATTTATCGAAACAGGTTAACACAGTAATATCACATACATCATAAAATATATCTTGACCTACATTCCTTATAAAAAGGTACCATGGTAAACCATGGGAAATCCCAAAATACCCTGGTAATACCATGGTTTACCATGGTATTACCAGGGTATTTTGGGATTTACCATGGTTTACCATGGTACTTTTTTGTAAGGGATGTATATGTATAAAACTTAAAACTACCAACCCTACAAAGCATGTTATTCACACATGTCGCATCTTGGACTCCGAGGTGCTAACAACTTGACAATGGAGCTCCCAATTGTAATCCAAGAAACACTGGTCAGAGTGAAGGCTATCCTTGCTACCACCTGGAGTATCCAGGTGCTCAAGGGTAAAATTCACCTGACATTGGATTCTGAGAAAGAAACCGCACCGACGTCCTTGGAGAGGTGTAGCACCTTTCGTGAGGGGATTTCCCCTCGCACTGGTCACCCTCCAATTGACACGGACTTGCTGGATGATGCCAAAAAGACAAAAACCGCCGAGATCAGGAAGAAAAGAAAGAGAAAGAAGGGACCTTCCGCCAGACGACGCGATGCCCACCGACGGACGGAGTTCGTGGAAAAGAAAAGGACGGAAAAGGAAGAGAGGGAGGCTAACCATGGCGTTGAAAGCTCAATGTCTGCTACCCCTGGCCGTTCCACGTTCAGCTCGGTTCCTTCCACTCCAGTGGAAGGTCCGGAGGACGCTGCTTCGCCAGGTAACAATACTATCTCCAGCCCATCACACACTTCCTCGGAAGAGGAGATGGAGGAGGAAGGTCGGTTTGTGGAGCAGGAAGTTGAGTCGGACATCGCTCTTGCTCTTCCTGCCTTTTCCAACTGGGACACCATCCAGGAAGCAAACACCGCGGAGTCCGTGGAAAGCATCCTAGAAGAAAACATCACAGATGACTACCACCGAATATTCCTACTAGCCACGATCAAAAACTTGAAAAACCGCGGGCTCAACGAAAAGACGTTCAGAGTAGCAATAGAGAGTGTTAGCAACCACTACCTACGCACAACGCAAAAGAGCTCTTCACCACCTGCAGCTGCGAGGGCTAGACCTTACGAACCAAGTCAGCCCTCCACCACTCCTTCTTCAACACCACCTCCTTCTAAGAAAAACAGACGAAAACACAGACGCCACTAAGTACCTTAACACCTTCCTCCTTTACAACTGCCAGACAAAACCAAATCACATACAGTTAAAGAGGGTCGAAAGAGGCTTGCCCCACAGCGCCCCTGCAAAAAACATTCCATCCGCGACTTATGTTTACCCTACAAACCAGACGCGAACAAAATCGTCTAAATTCTTTTATAAAGTGGATGAGGGGCAGATACTAGCAATACCAACTAACCAGAGCTGGGAACAGTTAAATTATTTTAACAACGTTAAAAAAATTTAATCAAGTTAATAACGTTTAACTATGAAGATTATAATTGTATAATATGTAGCATTGCGTAGTTATCTTGTGTTTACCCAAGCCGGATCGCGCGTGCCGATGACGTCGAATTTTACGCCATTTGACGGAATTGAAGAACGCGAATAATTTAGATGTCCGTAGCCCTCCTACCAACGTTGGCGAAGTTGGCCCGCCGATATTTGACGATACAGCAATATCAGCTTCATCCGAACGCCTATTTTCCATGTAAGGACTAGTATTCGAGCAACGGCGGATGTCTCTTTCTAAGGATATGGCCGCAGCGATTGTATTCTTAAATGAAAACATCGCTGAATGTTAGAATTTACGATAGCCCGAGAGAACTATCTTAGGTTATTAAAATTTTGTTCATTTTAACATTTAACGTCATTTAACTCGTTAACGCAGAATTATTTAACACGTTAACGTGTTAAGGAAAATTTTAACTCCTCCCAGCCCTGGTCATTTCACACTCTTGCGCCATTGGACCAAGGAAAGGCGCTAATATAAGTTGCATTACTTGTTCGCCAATCCATCGTTCGTTTCATTTCGTTTTGGTTTTTGGGTTGACATTCACACATCTGACTTCAGAGCGTGAACACCTGGACAGCCATGGAAATACCAGACAGACTAGTGAAAGCCATTTCAGCTCTGGGCGTCTCATGCCCTATCTCCTGCACTATCCAGGAAATAGGCTTGAGCGCCACCTGAAACTGGAGTTTGAAATTGAGAAAACCACAACACAAACCCCTTCGGGGAGAGGTAGTACCTTTGGAGAGAGGATCCCCACTCACACTGGTCCTCACCCGAAGGGGCACGGAGGCCCTGAAAAGAGAGAGCAGAAGAAAAAGAAGAAGAGTCCATCTACCAAGCGCAGGGATGCCCGGCGCTTGGAGGCCTTCCGGAATAGGAAGAAAGAGTTGAGTGAGGGGGTGGAGGTTCTGGAGGCAGCCGCCAGTTCCCCTCCTAGTCCCACTGACACACCCATCCAACTGCCGGCCCCTGGGTCGGTACAGTTGGACGAGGAACGCCTAGTGGAGACTGAGGAGGAACTGGAAGTTGCATTTTCACCACCACCCACCCCTCACTCCCCTTTTCCTTCAACACCATAGCCCAGGAGTGGAAAACACAACTGAACAGCCACCTCAGTCCGCTGAAATCGAAGAAGCCAACCTAAAAATACAAAGAATGGTGCAGATGCTAGAGGAATCCAGGATTAAGACCAATAAATTCATAGAAGAATCCAGAGAAAAAGACAGAAGGGTTTGGGAAGAACTCAATGCTCGCAACTCAGCACCACCACCAGCCTTATCACCAAGCCAGCCACCACTCAAGAAAAAGAGCCGCAAAAAGCCGAAAAGGGGGTAAACCTTCTCCCTCCTTCCTTTTCCTCCTCTACCACGCCTCGACATCCTACAAAAAAATACAGCCAACGAGTGTCGAAAGGGGCTTGTTCCCCAAACCGTCCCTGCGCGGCTTCGGCGCGTGAAACCATTCCGTCCGCCAATCCTTGTAAAACAAATAAGATTAAATAAATGTTTCGATTTTGATCGGGGCACGGTGGCGTTGCGGTAACCGGTTCTCGTCAGATAACCGAAGTTAAGAAATATCCGGTCCGGTTAATCCTCGAATGGGTGACCGTCTGAGCGATCGATTCGGACTCCCGCGTTGTGTCCTTGGGCAAGGCGCTTAACCCCGATTGTCCACATGGGGCACAATGACGCCGTGTACTAAGGCGCACTGCACGTCGATGGTGCGCATGTGTTCAACCCTGCCTGTGCTGCAGTGCGGAGTTACGATGTTGGGGAGCTGGCAGCTGCTCGTCGTTGCTCAGTGGTTCTCTCCGGGTACTCCGGCTTCCTCCACCCGTAAAACTGTCACGGTCATGATTAGCCATTGTGCCTAAGTATGTGACCTTAAACACCAATAAATAGTAAATAATGCGATTTCGATCTTCGTGACTAAGCAAAGACAGACAATCCTGCAGTTCGGTCCTGGAAATTCACACATGGTGTTGGATTTTTATTATTGTTTGATGGTTGATTTATTGCTTTCTCCTATAGTTTTATATGACATTGGGATTATCGCTGAGACGGACATGTTTCTACTGACAGGGCAAACAAGCAAATACACGGTCAAGAACAGATACACCACGATTCATACAATATATGCTAGTCTATACCCGAATGAGAGGAAGATGCCCCTCACCGCATACTGTCTGGTTGGCTGTGATACCACTCGTTCATTCTATGGAATTGGCGAGACTAGTATGCTCAGATTACTGAAGGAGGTAGTAGAGCTGTAGGTTAACCGAAACCAAACCGAGGTTTTTAGTTTTTTAAACCGAAACCGAAACCGTCGACATCTCGTAATCTAAGGTTTTTCGTTTTTTATTAAATACTCTCTTGCTGCAGAAATTCACAGAATGTAGCCATCCCAGAGTAGTGAGAATACCCAGACACTGCCAATGGCAGTGTCTGGGTGCTCTTACTGCTCAGGGAAGGCTACATTCTGTGAATTTCCGACATTTCAGTTTAGTTGTGTTTGTAGCTTTCCTCAAGTTGCGTGTAGGTGTCAGACCTCGAAAAATGGCCAAGCACAATACAAGTTCTGTATATTTAGGTAATTATTATATTGGCCTTCCTGATTCTTCATGTATTATAGCTTATTTCGGGCATTCATTGAGTTTCACTCAATTTCACTGCCATCCAGTTATGACTCCGGACATAAGAATGAGTTTAATTGAATTTTATTTGGCCCCATGAACAAACCGAAAACCGAACCGAACCGAGGTTTTATTCCACCTGAAAAAGCAAAACCGAAACCGAACAAGAAATTTAAAAACCAACAGCTCTAGGAGGTAGCTCATTCGTATGAAGGCTACGCGAACAGGTGTGCAGTCTTTTCTAGTCTTGGGCTCGGGAGTCTTATTAAACAAATCTCCGCTTGTACATAATTCGGAAATAAAACACCTTTTCCACAAATGCAAATCATTCTCATCACCTGGTGAGGATGACATATCGTACAAAATCCTCAAAAACTGCCCGGATATAATTATCACCAAACTCACATCTATTTATAACAGTTGCCTTAGAATAGGGTACTTCCCCACGAGTTTGAAATCGGCCGTAGGTATCATGATCCCCAAATAAGGCAAGGACAGTAGCTTGCCGTCAAGCTATCGCCCCATCGGACTATTAAACTGTATCGGAAAACTCTTTGAAGCCGCGCGAACATCCAGACTTCGGGACTATCTGGAATCAGAAAACTTCTTCACGGATAGATAGAAAGGATACCGCCAAAACAAAGAGGTCAATGAACATGTGTTCGACCTATGTGAGCGCATGGGAAAATACCTGAAAACTAAATATACAGGTGTAGCCATCTTCCTTGATGTGGAGAAGGCGTTTGACTCAGTTTGGCACAATGGTCTAAAATATAAACTCCACAACGACCTAAAACTTCCATTTAAACTTGTCAGACTTCTGTCATCTTTCCTCTCGGATCGAACAATCAAAGTTAAAGTCAAAAATGAAATTTCACCGGCAGTTAAACTCCCCAAAGGATCGGTACTTAGCCCCCTTCATCTATATCATTTACGTGAACGATATAGAAATCCGACACAACCAATTAATTCACATGTCACAAGTTGCTGATGATATCGGTATGTGGCCCTATGGCATTCGCACAACTGTCAAGAAAAAAATGCAAGAAGCTATCGATGATCTGGAAACATGGTGTGCCAGATGGAGAGTCAAATTAAATGCCACATAAATACAAATGGCCACTTTCTCGAGTCGGGTCTCCTGTCCAATTATCAAACTAAAAATAGACGGAACTGAAATTAAAAACCAAAATGAAGCCAAATTCCTAGGCATAACAACAGACAAGAATCTAAAATTTAAAACCCATTTAGCGGAAACAATAGGCAAAGCCACCAAACGGATTCACTTAATGAGGAAACTCTGGGGCTCTAATTGCAAGACCCCACTCAAGCTCTATAAAGCCTTTGTACACCCAGTGATGGACTACGGGGCCATTATAACCGAAATTATTTCCGAAACCAGTATGACCAAGCTCTAGAGAGTTCAAAATTATGCCCTACGCACGGCTCTCAGAGCCCCGTGGGGCACCAGCACAGCTAGCCTTCACGAGCAAGGTAACATCGAATTAATGAGTGAAAGAATCTCAACCCTGTCAGATAAAACAAAATTGCAACTAGCTAGAAATAAACCCACATCTCACCCAGTACCTTAACCTCCACTCAACTGCCGGACAGACTCTGTCATGCCCATGCAGAATCTCAAACTAATAATTGGTCAGCTAAACCACTAAAATCTTAATGTCTAAAAATAAACAAAAGGGTTTATGTACGCTGGTAGCCTTTACCAGTATAACTGGTGCTAGCAGACCGTGCATACGCGACACCAACATACATACACTGGGAAGATTTTAGGCGCGCTGGTAGCCTTTACCGGTCTCACTGGTGCTAGCAGACCGTGCAAGGGTTTTATGTGCGCTGGTAGCCTTTACCAGTGTCACTGGTGCTAGCAGTCCGAGCATACACGATACCTTCACACCTCTCTATCTGTAGTTTTCAACGACTCGGATAAATCAGGAGGAGGTAGGGGCAGGAAACACCCCCGGGTGTGGTACTTTTGTAAAGGCCTGCCCCACCCCCCCCCACCCCCACCCCCACCTCCAACTTTCAACTAAAAACAAGTATACTCATTTATAAATATAATATAACTACATACTAACCCACCTATGTTCTACTTAAGCAGGTATCTACAGAAATCACTGGTATTTTTTTTTTTTTTGGTGTGAGAAAGCGTGTATGGGTTTGTGGGAAACACCGTAACAGAGGCGCGCTCTAAAGACGAGCCCCTGTTGTGGTGTTTCCATGCAAACCACCAACCATGCTCTGGCAAAACCAGTGACAACTAGTAGCGAGAACGACTTCGGTCTCGCTGCCCGGTGCCACACCATAAACTTTAACCGCTATGGAAAATCCTACCACGAAAACGCACATTGGCGAAATCTCATTCGGAAACTGGTGGTAGGTTAGGTGGCCCTGAAAAGGCTCGTTTGTTTGAAAGTCGGCAACAGTGCAACCAGTCCAGACTCAAAAACCAAAACACCTTCAGAAGAGGATAGAGAAGGCCAATGAGGAGTTCCACTACCTTTCAGGGCGAAACGACGCCCTGTCTGGGGGTCACTCATTGGTCAGGAAGACCAACCGAGAAGCCACCAGTCCACTGCGAGCGGAGTACGAGCAACATAAGACCCATATCTATCCACTTATGGGATGCACGCCGCATCCCCATTGCAGATTCTTTCTCATTGTACACAATTCGTGTCAACTCTGTATGGTGGAAAGGGACGTCCAACATCACTGATCAGGTGTAAACAAATAACAGAAAGCCGAACACATCAAACAAAAGACTGCCACCGACGGACGACAGCTTCAAGCTTCATCTCCTCAGATGTGTCCGCCAACTCAGAATATGGCGTGATTGCCTTCATTCACGACTCCCGCTACTAGAATTTTGTCATTGTGGATTCAATTCAGAAAACGATAAAGTGGAACCGACACGAACGTCATGGATGCTTGCTCCGCTGGAACTTCTGAATGATATTGTTTGTTCCAATGATGGCATTTGTATAGAGTCGTGGTGTTGTTATGAACATTTACAGCCATGCACAAGAGCCTGTGGATGCTTCGAAAATGACAGACTGTGCAGAAACATTGAATATCCTGTTCCCGTTAATGAGAGTGATTAATGGGAGTGATGCACATCAGATCACATTTTGAAATTGAAAATCCCAGTGTGACCAGATGTGACCAAGTGTAGAATCTGTTAAGAAAAATATGACTAGATTATCGATTCGATTCGAAGTTCAACCGTAAACTGATTTTTGACGTGGTGCTTAAGAACGTATCACACCCAAAATCATTTTACCGTCTTGGTTTGGACAAGATTAGACTACCACCTTTCGACACTAATCCGAGGACGTGGGAAACATTTCTAACTTGGGGTGGGGGCGGGGGGGGGGGGGCATATGAGGGGATCCACACACTGATATATATTATTGGAGCCCCCTGTGCCTTTGTGGCATCGTAGGAGTACAATACACAAAAAAATAATCTGGCACTCGTAGAATTCTACACTGAGAGTTATGCACATTTTGGCTCCATATTTACTGGCCGTAGTAGAGTCAAATCAATTTAGGCAATCTTTGGTAACATCTTAAGAGAAAACAATCTGTGCACTCCTTCCTGTTAATCATGCCCGAAGCTAGTGGGTTGTCAGGCGGTTCGCCCCCCCCCCCCCCCCCCATGACAATGTCTTTCGAGAATTTTGGTTGTCCGTCGGAAGAAACTGTGGGTTGCTCTAATGCCAACTTCTCTGAAAGTCACTAATTTCAAAAAAAGAGTTGATTATGTGGCGAAACTACAATTTTTATTATGCAAATATATCCTCATGTTTCAAATATCATTGCACGAAAGTGCTATAGTATAAGTATACATATAGAATATACCCATAGTAGCTTGGTGCACCAAATGTTTACCACGAGTGGTGAGGTGAAATGGTTTTAACCGAGAGCCTTCGGCGCGCGGTTAACACCACTTCACCACGAGTGGTGAACATTTGGTACTCCAAGCTAGCTAAAGCTAAAGAATGGTTTTAGCGCGCCGAAGGCTACTTTGGGTATATTTTATTTATACCATGTTCGTCAGATTATTAAGAGTCGATATTATTTTTTCTCGATTTTACAGAGCACCAGAGTACATACATGCTAATCTGTTTTTGTTCACACGAGCATCGGTGGGCGGTACTTCCGCTGTCAATTTTATCGCCAAAACGAAATGAAACGGTGCCTTTTTCATTTTAATAGCATAATAACATACCATTGTTATGGATGCTTTATTAACATGAGACAATACATGTTTGTTAAGTTTCGGTGTCTTATGGGGTAAAGTCATTTAAAAACGTAATAAATAATTGTCACTTTCATTTCACTCTTCGCGAGGCGATGAGCGATAAATTTAGACAAGTTTGCATTCAGGTCGACGTCACCAAAGGTCATCTTGGATGTAGTTCCACTGTAGGTGTAAATTTTAACTAATGAAATCCCATTGCTGGCGTGTTCACCACGGTTGGTGTTTAAAGCTAAAATTTATTTCAAAGGCTTTTCATATATAGTAAAATAGGTAATCATGGTATAAAATCCATTAGCCATGTACACGAAAAAAAAATCGGGTATTATTATTTTCGCTAAACGAACGTCATGTTTTAAAATAATAGTAATAAAGGTACTTACGACTTGTTTTGTTCATTATTGTTTTAAAGTAGTATATTACGTTAAGTTTCTTGCTCGTGCCAAGGGTCAACGATTCGAGAACACTGTCGGGAAAATTTTAACATTCGCCACACCATGTGGGAATTTTTTTTAAGATCCTGGGGATAATACTGCAGAACTCCTCCAACTGTATTTTCTAGAATTGTATTTTGTAGTTATGACTTTAAATGGGTTGACGTGAACCATTAACATTTTCAAAGATGTGGCAATTCGCCAGATCTTTTAAAATGCTAATGATTCATTGTAGTCAGTTATATTAATAGGTAGCTGATACAATTCTAGAAAATACAATCGTACAAGTTTTCGAGTATTGGCCCCTGGCTTCGCGCATGCTGCTAATAATACCACCCCCTCTCTCTCCCCCTGCCCCGGCTCCTACAACCCTACACCACGCCTGCATTACGTTCTGATTTTTCTAACCAAGAAGGGTGGAAAAGCCAGTGCCCGCGTGTTGAGGGCATGATTCCTATATATCATCTATTGAATGTGTTTGTTCCGCTAAAAAACCTCAGAATTCCACGGCTTTTTTAATTAGCACCAACCACCAGAAATGAATGGAAACAGTCATTCGAAGTGTGCACATCACGCACACGGGGCTTCAAAAATAATGGCTGGTTTTCCAGCACTTTCCAGTCTCGCTACAATAAAGGCCATTTTATAGGAGTTTCCACAACCTGGAAACCAATTTGTTCCTTCCCGGCATTTTCCAGTTTCTATGTGTAGTGTACGAACCAAGCATGGCAACATGTTTTAGCTGAAGCTGTATTAATTAATTAATAGCTTGTACTAGTCAGAGAGATTTGTGGAATCTTTAGTCTGCGTGAATAGAGACTTTCTTTTATTTCTCTTTGCACAGGAAGAAAATATTCATAAAATACCTTTTCTTCATTCCCACTTTCCTGATAATTTTACTTTTCTCTCAGCGGGGAGCAGAAATATATCATTTTAACTCTTTGAACCCTCGTTTTCAGGAATGGTATCACCTTTCTGTACACTTACAGTGAGCTGGATCAGTCCAAAATAAAAATACAGGGAGGATAAAATAATAACTACAGTCTGCAGCCGTCCGGCTGCAGAATGCAGTTATTATTTTATTACCAATGCCAGACCGAAAAGATTCTGCACTTGGGGATGCAACGTGCATCCAATAAGTGGATGTGTATCTGTGTTGTTTTGCCCGTACACCTACCGCTCGTGATCGACTGGTGGCAGCTCTTGTTTTTTATTTCCTTTGTTTCCTCCGTTTCTTCTTTGGAGGTGGAGGTGGCGAATTCTTTACCAAAGGTGAAGGAGGCGATGGAGGCTGTGGTGTTGTTATCCTGCTTTGGGCTAGGGCAGTTGCGAACGCGACGTTGGAACGTAGTGTCGCCGCTGATTCCTGCTAGCTGGTTGTTCAAGGCGTTTAGGTCTATTCTGTGCTCTTTTTCAAATTCGTCTTGGAGAGTGGCTTGTTCGTGATCCGGCTCCTGATCGGGAGGGAGGGGAGAGATTGGAGTAGCAGACTTTGGAGATCCAGTTTCACAAATGCCCCGTGTATAGACCTCTTATGATATTATCACAAGGTTAATACCTGTGAAACTTATCAGCTACCTGTGTGACTTGCTATATGTTTATACAGATAACGTTACATCATGTTCTACTAATCAGCTTTCCATGTAATAGCCTTGGGCTAATTCTATTTATCAATTCAACAATCCTATCACAAATAAGAAGTAATATTAGACTAGACTGTCCATAATGAATTACGTAATATATGTATGTATATGATGTTTGTGAAAAGACGCGACGGGGGAAGATAATGAAACTACGAGATAAAAGCAACCAAGTCATCGCCGAGGCAAAAGATATGTCATGCATGCGTCATTCGGTGAAGTCATTCACACTTCTGACATCAGAGCGTGAACAACTAATTTGCAACGGATTTCCTGCCAAAGAAAATCAAGGACACTTTGCTGGTGCTGGACGCTAGCTCACTTCTCAACTGGGACGTCCATGCTGAGAATGGCTGCGTCCAGCTCACCTTAAGTACAAGATGAAGCCCACCTCTGGGAGTGGTAGAACCTTTCGCGGGCCTGCTCGCACTGGTCCACCCCAGAGGAAGGGAAAGAAGTCTGCCACCGAAACCATCAAAACACTAGTGGAAGAACAGAAGAAAAAGTCACCATCCACCAAACGCCGAGACGCCAGGCGAATGGAGGCATGGCTTGAGAGGAGAAGAGCAGAGACAGAGAAACAGGAAGAGGAGAAGGCGTCAACTATCAAATCCCCACCTCTTTCCCCTCCTACACCAACCGCCACCTCTTCACCGAAGAGGTCGGAAGGCGGGGAGACGGAGGAGGCTGAGGAGGAGATGGAACTCACCCAACCCAAACCTGCATCTCCTATCTGCTTGGACCAATCAAGCCTGGGCTCTGACAAGGAAGATGAAGGCAACCAGGAAGAGATACCATCAGCCGAATTCATAGAATTCCTGGATGAACGCTCCATCGACCTCTGCGGTTCCCTCAAGCTTGACTTCGTCGGTTCCATCAGTCAGTTCAGGAAATACACTGAGGACACCTGAGAAGAAGGCGATAATAAAACTAGAGTCCTAGCATATCCAGAGAAACTCTTAGAAGCCTTGAAAGTCAGGGAGCAGCTCTTCCACAGACACATGAAAGAAGTACTCACCTGGAACAACAAAACCAAGAAAAAGGGCAGAAAGAACAGACACCATTAACCCAACCTGGCCACTTTCCTCCTTTAATACGCCCAGACACGTCGCTAAATAAACAGTAAAAGAGGGTCGAAAGGGGCTTGCCCCAAACCGTCCCTGCGCGCCTTCGGCGCGCGAAACCATTCATTCACCGAGTCAAAAGACCACAGAAAACACTCCAAAGAAATCTCCAAATGGGCATTAGAAATAATTGAAAAGAAAAACCATCTGCACACAAATCAACAGCTGGACTCAGCATCCATATCGCCATCCATATCACCATCACAGCCACCTCCTAAAAAGAAGAGCCGCAAGAAGCATCGACGGGGATAAGCTGCTTCCTCCCTTCTCTTTCCTTCCTTTACCATGTTCAGACATGACACAACACTTATACAGTCACTAAGGGTTGAAAGGGGCTTGCCCCACACCGTCCCTGCGCGCCTTCGGCGCGCAAAAACCATTTCATTTCACGACGGAGGCTTTCTTGGAGACGACGAAGGAGAAGAGTGAGGTAAGGAAAGAGCCAGAGACGGCCGCCATTTCCCCTCCCACTTCCACAGACAAACCCAATCAGTTGCCTGCTCCCCAGTCGGTCTCAATGAATGAGGACAGTCCTGTGGAGACTGAGGAGGAAATGGAAGCTGCCTTCTCGCCGCTTTCCGACCCCACTCACCTCTCTCTTCGGTACCCGGAAGTCAGGCCCAGGAAACAGCAACCAAAGCACCACAACCAAAGCTAGAAACACTTGGGGACTTTATTGACCGAATACATAGGATGGTCATAAGAAATTTCGGAGAACTGAAGCTAAACTTTGAGGGGACGGTCGATGACTTCTTAGAATTCAACAAAACCAGAGAAAAAGAATACGATGAACAAACCAAAAACACACTTCAGATCAATGAATCACAGCCGACTGGAGGCATTCAAGATCAGCCACCCTCTCTTTCACGAATGGTATAGAGAAAAAAGTTAAGAAGGAAACAACAGCGAAGGAAACAGCAGCCAACTCACCTCAGCCTCCTCCCACAAAAAAAGCTCAAGAAGAAGCACAAGCGACACTAAAAGGCACAACTCCTCTTCCGTTGCCACTGCCAGTCATGACTTTATCACACAGCTAAAGAGGGTCGAAAAGGGCTTGCCCCACACCGTCCCTGCGCCCCTTCGGCGCGCTAAAACCATTTGATTTAAACGACGGCAGTCATTTCATTTTTGACATGACATTCACAAGTCTGCCACCGAAACCATCAAAGCACCAGTGGATGTACAGAAGAAGAAGAAAAAGAAGTCACCATCCACCAGACGACGGGATGCCAGGCAAATGGAGGCCTGGCTTGAGAGGAGAAGAGCATAGACAGGGACACGGGAAGAGGAAAATGTGTCAACCATCAAATTCCCACCTCCTTCCCCTCCTACGACAACCCATACCTCTTCACCGAAGAGGTTGGAAGGCAAGGAGACGGATGAGGCTGAGGAGGAGATGGAAGTCACCCAATCCAAACCTGCAACTCCTATCTTCTTGGACCAATCAAGCCTGGGCTC
Source organism: Pictodentalium vernedei (assembly GCA_031216915.1). NCBI lineage: Eukaryota > Metazoa > Mollusca > Scaphopoda > Dentaliida > Dentaliidae > Pictodentalium > Pictodentalium vernedei. Next base: position 410,683,138 of record CM062291.1, on the reverse strand, counting down.
CGACAAGGAAGATGAAGGCAACCTGGAAGAGATACCATCGGCCGAATTCATAGAATTCCTGGATGAACGCACCATCAACCTCTACGGATCCCTTAAGCTTGACTTCGTCGGTTCCATCAGTCAATTCAGGAAATACATTGAGGGCACCTGGGAAGAAAGGGAAAATAAAACTAGAGTCCTAACATATCCAGAAAAACTCTTACAGGCCTTGAAGGTCATGGAGCAGGACTTGCAATCGTTTATACCCACATTGCCATCTTAGAGGACTTTCACCCTTGGCATTGGTTACTGGCTCCTGTTTTACAAGGAAACAGAGCTTGTTTACCACAGTAAACAAGCACTGTTTCACTTCCCTGGGTTACCATGGAATATTTTACTCCCTCATAATCAGGTAACGTGAGCTTCACCGTGCTGTCTAATGAAGTCTTGGATGCCAATACAGTACTGTAACTTCTATAATCAAGACCACCAAAAGCCTGTATGTTGTAACATGTGTTCAACATGTAAACGCGAAACTCGCCAAAATTGGATCTCGGCTCATGAGGATGAAACGATAGTGAATATAAAAATATATTATATCTCACGTGACTTCCTTGCATTCTGATTGGCTGAAAGATGATACCCTATTTCGTGTAGTTTGCATCCACAGAACTGACCAGGCACTACACCCAGGCACTACACGTTTTCTATTTTTTAGCACACTACTATATCAGTTTTTCTTTCATACTGGGCGAATAAAACTAATCAGGCTAAATTTAAATATCGATTCACAGAGGCACAACATCCACAAAACGACCCAGAAAGAAATCATTGTGGAAAAATGTATCGCTTTTCCTTTGTTGAAGTCACATTTTCCGAGGCGTTCATTTTATTCCTTGAGAAGATGATCCATATCTCGTTTCGAAGAGAATGATCCATACCTGGGGGGAAAACGCGTCCGGATATGAAAGATCGTTTGTTTCGCTGCTCATAATATTTCGCTATTCAATTGTATGTTTTGGGCAGTAAACGAATAAATAATGGAATTCATTTGAATCTTCGGCGTTTGGTATCCCGTACTGACTCATTCCGTAATGTATATGTGTGACAAATGTGTGGAAATTATCAAACTGCGTTGTCAAATTTCGAAAATTTTAGTTTTTATTCGCGAGTTGCGCGATTCTAGAATATACAGTTCCGTTTGGGGGAAATGTTTTGTTTACCCTTGCCGACCGATTCAAAATCTGTCTTCTGCTCAGATCAATAATCCAAGTTAGCCGTGTTTTGGAAGAAGAAAATGTTTTTTAAAAACTACATGGTATTTTTTTCTATATAACGCTGGTTGGTAGGGCTGTTACCTTGGTAATAGATTAACAAATCGGACAGATGTTTTTCTTGGTGGGTGTTCGATATAATATAAGGATTAGTGCATGTCTTGTCGTTGACTACGCCCATATAGTGCCCAGTGGGGTGGTGTAGTTCCCTCCGCTTCGCGGCGGGAACTACACCACCTCACTGGGCACTGTATGGGCGTAGTCAACTCCAAGCCATGCACTATTCCTTCAATATGAGCTTTGTCTTTGCTGGGGAAGATGAACTGATTGAACTCACAAGGTTACAACAATACTAACCCTTATTTAACCCTTTGCCTAACATGAAAAGCAGACGACACTTGCATACAAAATTCTTGATTAACTAACTTTTTTCATTTCTGTCTCAAAAACATAGGTTATGACCCCTCAATGGAACGAGCTCGACGAGCTCGTTCCAATGAGGGGTCATAACCTATGTTTTTGAGACAAAAAATGAAAAAATAATGAAAATTAATTGACGATTTTTGTGAATAGCGCTGGCCGGTTTTGGCCGTTACGTTGGGTAAAGGGTTAAGAATTGAAAATAGGTTCCCATAGCAGGTGTTCGCGAGAATTAAAACCCATTCTAGAGAATCGGGACAAATTTAAGACTTATGTAGAAGCGCGCGCATATGTGTGTGTCTGTGAGGGGAGAGGGGGGGGGATGTGGTGGAGGGGGGGGATGTTACAACTGTGTCTAATTTGTACTACTTACTTATCAATTCCAGGCCTTACAATTCGTCCCGATTCGGGAGAATCAGTGATTCTCTTGAGGTTCTGCTACTAGAATCAATTTTCAGTTGACAATTTTGATTTCAAGAGTACTATTATACCCCTGTCCTCGTGGGTATAGCCAGTTCATATTTATTTTTATTTATATATTTATATACTGGTGTTAAAGGTCACAAATTTCTGCACAATGGCTAATCGTGACCGCTGCATGGATATTTATTATTTATTTATTTATTCGTGTTTAAGGTCACATATTTCTGCACAATGGTGGAGGAAGCCGGAGTACCCGGAGAGAACCACCGAGCAACGGCGAGCAACTGTCAGCTCCCCAACATACTAACTCAACACAAGCAGGGTTAGCACTGGTTGAAGACAGGTGCACCATCGACGTGCAGTACGCCTTAGTGCACAGCGTCACCGTGCCCCCACATGGGCAATGTGGGTGAAGTGTCTTGCCCAAGGACACAACGCGGTTGCCGCAGGTGGGATTCGAACCGAGGATCTCTCGGCTTGCAGCCTGCATCTCTACCTACTGAGCCACCGCGCCCCCATCGCGGCATGGATATAAACTACAAAGTAAAGTACACCCAATCGTTTAAACCCATGTTGCCAATTTTTCAAAATACTTCCACCCATGGCATTGGTTACAGGTCCTATTCTATCAGTGAAACAAAGCTTGTTTACCATAGTAAACAAGCACTGCTACACCCCCCCCCCCCCCCCCCCCCGGAAAGCAAACAGCTCATAACCAGATTCCTTCGCGATCAGATCAGAATTGAGGCCTGGGTTGATGTGGCCCTCATATCTAGGTCATGTGCCCGTCCGGTGGTCATGGTTGACCAATCATGCCCAAAAAGGACATTCTCATCTAGATATCACACCGAGTCATCCTACCATGTTACGATGAAATTCCTTCATAAATGCGACCTGTTGACAGTGCTAAGAGAACCTAGGTCACGCGCCCAAGTGGTGGTAACTGCTAACCGATCGTGACGAAAAGAGGATAGACTCATCTAGACATCATACTGAGTCATCCTACCAAGTTACAATGAAATCGCTTCATAAATGTGAACTGCAGACTGTGCTAAACAAATGTAGGTCACGTGCCCGTGCGGCTATTACGGTTGACCAGTTACGACCAAAATAGGACATTCTCATCCAAACATTATACTGAGTGATCCTGCTAATTTACAATGAAATCCCTTCATAAATGCAAGATGTAGACTGTGCTAAAGGAATCTGGGTCTAGTACCCCTGCGGCCGTCACGGTTGACAAAACCAGACCAAAATTGGATGTTCTCATCCAGATGTTATACGGAGTTCTCCTGCCAAGTTGCAATGAAATCTCTTCATAAATACGACCTGTAGACTGCGCTAAAGGTTTTCGGGTTTCGAACCCGCGCAGTCGTCACGGTTGACCGATGGCGACCAAAATTGGTCTTTTTCATCTAGATATGAACTCGAAACTGCACATGAAATTTAGTGATGATCGGACAAGAATAACGGGGTGTAGCTTGTGCAAAAGAAAATGACTCACAGTTCACTCAAGAAAACTCGAAATTTTGAGCTTAACAAAATTTTAATAACATCCTGCTGTGACATCTCCCTTTTAGTACACAGCTTAAAATCATCTCTGTGGGTGCGTGCGTGCGTGCGTGCGTGCGTGTGTACGTGCGTGTGTGAGAAACAAAGTGCATATTTATCGACATTTTTAACTACTGTTGCAACACTGGTGTCGGCATTTACCCCAGTGATCGGTCGGTGGCGGTTGCTATTATCGAAGGGATTAATACTTTCAGAGAACCAAAACGAAGAAGTTCCTTCAACATGGAGAGTCTGAATTTGAAAGAAAATACACGGATATATAGAAGCAATTAGCTTTTCAAAATACCGGATTATCGCAAAAGATTAATATTCGGCCTGCGGGGACCCAGACCCATTTGATTTGGCCTATAAGAAACGCGAGTAGTACTGCTCGAAGCCGTTTAGGGATTAATTTGGCGTAGGGGTAGGGAATGGGGGGGGGGGGTGGGTCGGGAGTGACGAAATAGTCACGTGACCCAGTTACGTCATGTTAGGTTGTCATGGTAGCCCGCGTGAGCGGCAATGTTGTGACGTCATTATCACAGTGATATGTGGTGTAGCTCACATGTGCAGCGCGAGTTGTTAGGTGACATGTGTTTCTGTCGCCCATTTTGTATACTGGGGGCCGCCATCTTGGTTTCTATGGTGGCACGTGGTTGCTACCTGACCAACAGGGCGGGGATGTATTCGGAGGATATGTTCGATCTCAGGGAAGTAAGTCTAATTTCCAAAATGGACCCGACTATTTATTTTTCTCGGATTCTCCGAGAATCATCTGTATTCTAGTAGCACGTAGAGCGTTAGGTCCCGAAAGGCTTCTAAAATAGCGTGGATGTGATCTAGAAAGGTATTCCATTGTATAGGTCTATAGGAGCACTTTTGCTGGTTCGGGTTTTCCCCAAATCCTCGGTTACTTCCTAGGATAGCCACAAACAACCCGGCAATAACTGAAAACAACAAAAAAAGCCAAAACGGATTTTATTTGACTCAGATTCTTCCAGATTCCCCCGTTTATAATTATTCCTGCCCTTATTCTATTCATTCCTTGACACGTTTTGCCTATGTTACGACTTCCTGATGTGTCTATGTACGCTAGTACACAATGTTGTAACAACGTGTACACATCACATGCAGCACACGGGCACATGCGTGGTGTTCCGATATGTGCCAATGTAAAAATACACACAATAAGATAAGATAAGATTTATTAAGCAAGCAAATACACCAGAACAAAGGCAGATTGCTTTGTATATACAAAACCAACATAAATAGAAACATAAAACAATACTAATTCCAAATGACAAACGTAAATATTAAGGCTTATAGTGGTTGTAATATAATATTGTTAATTGGCACACCACACAAAGAGAACAATGTATCGGGGTATAAAACACTTTTGATACTTTTTATATCAGCAAACATCACTCCATCCCTAGAAGTGGTCATCCACCTCCTGGGAGGCAAGCATTGGTCCTCCGTCCCACTTATTGACCCTTTTTGTATGCGCCAGTAGCGCATTCTTGCCCTGGACAAATAGATTACCATGCAGACCTGCCCTCGAACCAGGGAAGTTCAGGTCTTTCTCTGGGTGGTTCTCGAAAGAGACCGTTGTTGTTTTTTTTTCTCCACGATCTGATGCAATCCTAAAAACACAGAAGCCAACTCAGCCGCCATCGAATGCCTGAGGCAGATTATACTTGCCAATGATGGCCTACCACAACAAGACCATCCCATACGTGGCAGACTATACTTGCCTGAATATATCATCACTGCACCCTCGGGGAGATGTAGCACCTTTGCTGAGAGGACCAACTCTCGCACTGGTCATCACCTGAGGGTTTAGGCCAAAGGAACATCAGAAGACCACCACAACTCCCAAGAACACCATAATCGCGGGCATCTGCTAAGTACCCCACTCTTTTCCTCCTTTGACGCGCCTGGACATGTTGCTAGAAACTATATTCTACAGTTAAAGAGGGTCGAAAGGGGCTTGCCACACGCCGTCCCTGCTTGCCTTCGGCGAGCGAAACCATTTCATCTGCTATATCAACAGCTATAAAAAGTATCAAAAGTGCCTAGGCGTTTCACAGAAACTGGTTGCATGGTCCTTGTGTTACAGACAGAGATTATATATTATTTTAGCCTGAACTACATATTAACAGAGTTACTTATATAAGTACAGTACATCAGGGTTTCCGCTATGCAGACATGGGATCCCATCAACGGCCCTATTCCCCACGCTGACTTACCCCTACCCAAAAAGTACTTGTAAGGCTCTCACCAAAGACACTCGTAAGGCTTGCACCAAGGGTAGAGAATTATAGGGAACAAGGAACAGCAAATGAAAGTGTCAATGACACTGTAGCTCAACTTGTCAAGACAAAGACATGTACATGTATAGTATGTGACACAGCAATGACAAACATCTAGGTAATGACCTGATAACAAAGGTACATATAACGTATTGTAATGGTCTGTACATAAATACTGAACGTTGCCTGTAACAAATGTATAGGTAAAGTATTGTAAAGGTGGGTGACAGTCAAATGCTGAACTAGAAAAAATCTTTGAGTCCCAGAGTGGGTCTGACTGAACCCCAAAATATTTGTTCTCATAGCACAGTGATAACAAAGGCACCCCAAAACACACTCGTTCCTGTCCCAAGATGAAAACAAAAGTACTAAAGAAGTTTTGTGAAGATCAGTTCATAAATACGAGCTGTATAGAACTTGTGACAAAAAACTGATTGGACCTAATTTCGGTACAAAATGGCCACTGGCAGCCATCTTGAATTTTGGACCGTACCCAGAAACACTCATTCTCATCCCAAGGAGATAACAAAGGTACCCAAGAAGTTTTGTGAAGATTGGTTCATAAATACAGCCTCTACCCTGAGCCGTATTGACATGTGTGCTTACATTGTGTAAGTAGCACTGAATAAATCAAAGTTCATCTAATTTGCATAATTTCTGCACGAAAAAAAACCCCTTACAATATGTGATGTATTCCATGTTACTAAACATTCATACAAAAATTTATTAAAATCAGAACTTTCATACAGAAGTTCTATACAAAAGACTGATTGCTCTAATTTTGGTACAAAATGGCTGCTGGTGGCCATCTTGAATTTCGGACCACACCCAAAAACACTCGCTCTCATCCCACGGTGATAACAAAGGTACCCAAGAAGTTTCGTAAAGATTGGTTCATAAATATGGCCTCTAGTCTGAGCTGTATAGAAGTTGTGTACAAAAAACTGATTAGACCTAATTTCGGTACAAAATGGCCACTAGCAGCCATCTTGAATTTTAGACCGCACCCAGAAACACTCGTTCTCGTCCCAAGGTGATAACAAAGGTACCCAAGACATTTCGTGAAGATCAGTTCATAAATACAGACTCTAGTCTGAGCCGTATTGACATGTGTACTTACTGTGTGTAAGTCGCACTGAAAAAATCAAAGTTCATCTAATTTGCATAATTTCTGCACGAGAAAAAAACACGTATTATATATGATGCATCCCATGGTACTAAACATTCACACAAAAAAATTATTCAAATCAGGGCTTTCATATGGAAGTTCTGTGCAAAAATCTGATTGCACCTAATTTTGTACAAAATGGCTGCCATCGGCCATCTTGAATTTCGGACCGGACCCCAAAACACTCGTTCTCGTCCCACGGTGATACCAAAGGTACCCAAGAAGTTTCGTTAAGATTGGTTCATAAATACGGCCTCTAGCCCGAGCCGTATTGGCATTTGCACTTACAGTGCTGAAAGTAACCCCAAAAAACATCAAAATTAGTCTAATTTGCACAATTTACGTACGAGAAAAAAACCCGTATTATATGTGATGTATCCCATGGTACTAAACATTCATACAAAAAATTATTCAAATCAGAGCTTTCATATGGAAGTTCTGTACAAAAAACAGATTTCTGCATCGTCGGTACAAAATGGCAGCTGGCAGCCAGCTTGAATTTCGGACTGCACCCAAAAACACTCGTTCTCGTCCCACGGTCATAACAAAGGTACCCAAGAAGTTTCGTAAAGATCGGTTCATAAATACGGCCTCTAGCCCGAGCCATAGCAGCTTGGCACTTACAGCTCTGAAAGTAACACTAAATAAATCAAAGTCAGTCTAATTTGCATAATTTACGCACGAGAAAAAAATCCGTATTATATGTGATGTATCCCATGGTACTAAACATTTATACAAAACTTTATTCAAATCAGAACTTTCATACAGAAGTTCTGTACAAAAAACTGATTTTTGCATCATCGGTACAAAATGGCCACTGGCAGCCATCTTGAATTTCGGACCACACCTAAAAACACTCGTTCCCATCCCAGGGTCATAACAAAGGTACACAAGAAGTTTCGTAAAGATCGGTTCATAAATACGACCTCTAGCCCGAGCCATAGCCAATTGTTGACGTACGGACAGACGGACAGACGGACAGACGGACGACGGGCCATGACAATAGCTCAAATTTGACTTCGTCAAAGTTGAGCTAAAAATCAACCAAACTGAAATTTTGATAACCAAGTTGCAATAACCTTGATTACAGAACGACAGATTCTGGTGATGGGTTAGATGGCAAACGCGCAGGAATTTGGGTTGTTTTCCATTGTCCCACATTGGTAAGTTTTGTGTACACTCTGAGGACAACCATTTTAACATGCACAAGGCATAGTTCCTCCACTCGGGCGTCTCAGATGTGCATTTCAGACAGATGAAACATTGAGGCCCGAAATGGTGAACCCAAGGATCCGATGGGGCGACCATGGTCGCCCCGACGGATCCCTGGATTCCCCATTACCGGCCTCAGCATTTTTTTCTGGCGGAAAGCCTGAATATATACCTGGAAAATAAGATATGCTTATCAAGTTTATCGATTAATTTTGTATGTAATGTTTCACATACAATAGTGCAAAAGTGCTAAAATCCAAAAAACTTTAGATCCCAGACATTACATAATATTTTTCTAGATGCAGCCACAAAGTTCCATTCCATACCAGTTCATCATCAATATTCGATCGCCCTTGGGCACACCTCCGCTACAAAGTTCCAAGCTACGCGTCGGATCATGACTGTCGTTGATTATTATACTAGTAATCCAGTAGCTACAAAATGGATTTTGATCTGAACTCATCTCCACAACTTAGACTTGGGGCTTCAACTGTAAATGCTACACAGGGGCGTATGAAGCACTGCGAACTCGGAAGGAACGGCGTCAGTCATAGCAGCACACACTGATATATACCAAGTGCGGCCCACGTGACTTAGTGACATGGCAGAAATAAAATATATATAGTTATGTCTTCAACTAACGCACCTCTACATTTACACAAATATCCCCATCGTGCCGAAACATGGAAACTTGCTAAATACGGAGCCAAATATAGGCACTTTTCTCATTATAAAGACAACAGAAGAGAGAAATGGTACGAGGAATCTTCGGCCACACCCTATGAGTAATTTATTTATTTGTGTTTTAGGCCACTTTTTAGTGGACTTCCACCCTACCCATTGGTGAGTGGGTCATATTTTACCAGTAAAAGAGAGCTTGTTTACCGCGGTATAAACAACCACTGCTTAAATTCCCGGGGTCCCACGGCGGTACTATGGAGTCAAATATATTTGCAAAGATTATGTTGGCCTAAACTCTCTCTCTCTCTCGCGCGCGCGCGCGCGCGCTGTGTCCCTCTCTCATTCGTTATTTCTGGAAAAACTTGGGGTAATATGCCCTGTCTCGTGCACCTGGTTCCTAAGTCACTGGTCGTACAAAATTATTAATGTCTGTTAACTATGTTTAAAAAAAATTGCCCAACAGTTGTACTTCGAATAAAGAATCCACCGTGGCGCTGGGCAACGTGTTTACCATATCTCGCCTTTGGTAATGCATGCGACTTCAAGTCGCATGCAATACCAGAAACGGGATAAAAACAAAGACGAGATACACGGTAACGAAATTTTCGCTCCTGGTGAGAGTTCGATTGGAACTAAAGCAATTATGTCATACCGAATAATTTTCCACTCCCGAGTAACGCATTTCGCCAGGGACAAGATAGTACGGCAGCCAAACCCACATTTTTACTCGTGCGTGTTTGGGCGTCTAAAGTTTCTTTCTCGGTGGTTTCTGGTAGTTTAGACATCCCACATCAATATTCTATCGGCTGGCTTCCTGTCAGCCTTGAGAAATTTTAAATATTAGACACGAATAACATGTCCGCAAATATGACCCAAAAAATCACGTTTCGAACATTTGAAAGATGTAGCGCAAATTTCATAACCCAAACTGGTGTAGAGCCCACCCTTATCATTTCCTGATCAACATAATGTTGCGTAAACAGGGAAGTCGTTACATAAAGAGCGTTGACTATGCTAGATTTGGCATTCAATATTTACGAGAGATGCAAGCTCTACCCCGAGATATTCTCGAACATTTCATGAAAGGGAATCATGTAATGAGACATATAGATGGAATTTGGAATGGAATTTGGAGCGACATCTACATTGAAACCACATTCATGCATTATGGACATGGTAAATTTGGAATAATCGGTATCACTTTGAAACCACAAACTCTAAAAGTCTGGGCTCTCGGTTTTCATACGTGCGGCCGTTTAGTGAGTGACGTTTCTCGAGTTTAAATCAGTTTCACAAAGAAGAAGCCAAGCGTAGAATCGCCGCAAATAAACTTGATCGAGATGGATGGGCGTAGTTATCAATCCCTTGAATCCGAAGCAACACCCGAGCGAAGTCGTGAATATCACCACTGGTAGGAGTAGGCAATAGCTCTGGGTAGGGCTGCACGATATTCAAAACTCAATACCGGTATCGGTATTAAAAAAATACCGCGGTGTTCCGGTTTCTCGAAAACTGTTCAGATATATGAACACAAGTACCACAATCGAGGCATCACAGTAGGAACGAATTAGCATGCCTTGATGATGCGGTTCTAAAAACCTTTACCCAACGCAGACGATATCAAGATTTATTATTTTCAAAATTAGTTTATCAGATTTCCCCCAAAGATTTCGACAAAACTATATCATGTGAGCCCTCATTGGAACGAGCTCAACGAGTTTTGTTGAAATTTTAAAAAATATTTTTTTCAACTGCTGAATTTGCATATTACGAGGGCACAAGCAGACGATTCCTTGGATAAAGGGATAATATTCATTCGGGGCTACAGTTAAAAAAAACTCAAGACATCTTGAAAATTATATTGTGGGTAAATAATTAATTACGATAAACCGATATTTTTGTAATTACACCGCTATTCAATCGATATTGGTTTGAATACTGATATATATCGGTTTATCGATTTTCCTGCAGCCCAAGCTCTGGGTCAAGAAAAGATGGTCCAGTTCGAGAGGCGGTTACCATCTGGGTTTTATGACACAATGTCCACACCAGTGGTGACAATGTGCGTCATGAAGAAGGTCATAAATGTTGGTGACTCACGTTTATGATTGCAACTTGATTTATCCAAGGTTAATGGGTCTTCAATCGAGTATGAGAGATATTGACATCAAGGAAGTGAACTCTTATGAGCTGGCGCCAGTTCCAACTGCACTATTCAACGAAGCTGGTAATTTGCATATACCAAAATCGACACCAGACCTCAAAACATGAACTGCGTGTACAATATCAGCAAGGAAATCCACACGGATAGGCGTAGATATTTGCACGGTAATTGATGGATGTGCCCTACTCTGGATTCCTCACTGACCGACACCGAATAAACTTCGCAGTCCTATTGTGCTGGATTTCGTTGAAAGCTTTCACTAATCTGCGAAACAGAAGTTGTTGTTGGGCGACGTTTATCTTATTTTCGACAGGTATAACGAGTTGTACAAGGACTCACAGGAGTGCTGAAAGCTGTTGCCGAGAATTCAGGTTGAGCGCAACATCAGTATTGCCGTCTCAGAATCTTCTACTGAACGTGACTGAGAATAAAAGGCAGCTTATCAGTATAATTTGTCAGTATTTCAAGTCACAGCCTGCCGTTCCGTACAATGAACGAATATGCACCAGATGGGATTCGGGGGCGGTTGAGGACGAATTCCATTTTATAATCGAGTGTCCATTATATGATCAGGTGCGTGATGAACTGCTCAAAATGTTCATTGATCATTCACCAAACATAAAGGTGGATAATATTACACTCTTCCAACATATTATGCAAAATAACATCCCAGAATTGTGCAATCCGATCTGTAAAATAATCCGGCGCTTCTTCATATTACGGGAATCTGAAGTCCCGCAATGATTTATGATTTATGATAATCATTGCGATGTCTTCTTAATGTATGACTGTATGATTATATACTTTATCATGGGTGTATCCGTCGTTTCCTCTTTGTCCAAATTTGTTTTTTTTTCATCATTTCGTTTTATATTGTTTCATTATATTATTTCATTATATTACCATAATAATGTTGTTTTAAATTGGCAATCTGCCTCAAGTAGGTGTTTATTGCTTCAATAAATTCTATTCTATTCTGTTCATAAGAGTTTTAAGGGGCACAAACTTGTCGTTACTATCCAAGACAACGTTCCAACTGAAATTAACAAAGGTGTCCTCATAAAAAGGTGTGACATGAAAACTAGTCACAAAAAGCTGATAAAATTAATGTTCAACAGTGAAACTTGCTATGGATGACTAAAAGCAGGTTGTCGTTTTTGCAGGCGATGTGTATACCCTACTCCTGCACCACTATCTGGAACAGAATATACCATCTCCCATGTTTAAGGAGTCAATCATTAAGGATAAAGTTAAAACTGGAAGTCCTGTCATGAAATGCACACAAATAGCACGTCGATCTGAGCGTTAATCTACGCGTTATGACCACACTAAGGCTATCAAATTCTGTACATATGGCCTGTGCACAAGCAATGTTTCAGCCAATGGACCTCCGGGTAACCCGGGGGTCCATTGGCAGAAACACTGCCTGCGTTTGCTTTGAGTAATCAGGAGAACCCCTGCCGTGCTTTGGATGCCATTCGATATGGCAATTGCGCGCAATTCCTACGCGCAATTAAGCCTAGATAAGCGCACAGTTCATGACAGGACTTCTAGTTTTAACTGTAGGTCTGTAATAGAAATTGGTATTGGTACCACTCTTGAGAAGCATCGTGACATTATCCCATGTAGCCACGCATCCTATCTTTGGGTGTGATACCGTCGACGGGTGCTTTGGAATAGCCAAAGGTCGGGTCCTTAAAGTTTTGAAAGAGGGTTGTATATCGCTAGAGTCAGTTTGAAAAAATGATGCTCCTTGCGACGACGTCTTGCGTGAAGCTACAAAGTTCATGGCTGCCTGTTATGGGTGTCCTACTACATCCATATCAATGTCTGATGCAAGAGTCAGTAGTTGGACATCCAAAGTAGGAAAACAGGAGCAACAAAAGTCCCTAAACTATGTACCTTCCTCCAAGTACTGCGACGTTTGCAGAGGACGTCAATCGAGGCCACATGCAAGCGTGCAAATGGAAACGTGCACTGCACTTGGACCCACCCAAAATGGAACCTACAAATTATGGGTTTGTTAGAGACGAGACGGCGAAGTCACATCGCTCATTGACTCTGCCTCACAATGTATCGCTAGCATCAGCCAATATCTTAAAACTGATTCGATGCTCGTGTTCCAGAAAACCACAATGTAAGACGTCAAGGTACTGCTGTGTTGCCCCACGGTTAGCAAGCACTGTTTTCTGTACTTGTCAAACAACAACTGAGTGCAGTAACGAACAGACGAGCGGGGCTACCGGCGAGTCTGCTGAAAATGAAGACTATTCATTACCTAAATGTTTAGAAAATACCGTATTGGACATTATATTTGGCCGCCAGTGGTGGCGACTCCCATGAAGGGGGCAAATACGTAAAGGATCATATCATTACTTTGTTATGAGGTAGTCCAAACTTGGACCCAAAGTCCGTAATATACTTTTTTGGTTTGGTACGTCCTGTGGACGTACCAACCCAAAAAATTATATTACGGACTTTGGGTCCAAGTTTCGACTAAATGTAATGGTAATTAGCAATGGTAATTAGCGGTCCTCCTTTCAAAAAATCCTGGATCCGCGTCTGGTGGGTCTGTGGCGTGAGAGAGAGAGAGAGAGAGAGAGAGAGAGAGAGAGAGAGAGAGAGAGAGAGAGAGACCCACCCAAAATGGAACCTACAAATTATGGGTTTGTTAGAGACGAGACGGCGAAGTCACATCGCTCATTGACTCTGCCTCACAATGTATCGCTAGCATCAGCCAATATCTTAAAACTGATTCGATGCTCGTGTTCCAGAAAACCACAATGTAAGACGTCAAGGTACTGCTGTGTTGCCCCACGGTTAGCAAGCGCTGTTTTTTGTACTTGTCAAACAACAACTGAGTGCTGTAACGAACAGACGAGCGGGGCTACCGGCGAGTCTGCTGAAAATGAAGACTATTCATTACCTAAATGTTTAGAAAATACCGTATTGGACATTATATTGGGCCGCCAGTGGCGGCGACTCCCATGAAGGGAGCAAATACGTAAAGGATCATATCATTACTTTGTTATGAGGTAGTCCAAACTTGGACCCAAAGTCCGTAATATACTTTTCTGGTTTGATACGTCCCAGAATTGTGCAATCCGATATGTAACATAATCCGGCGCTTCTTCATATTACAGGAATCTGAAGTCCTGCAATGATTTATGATTTATGGTAATCATTGCGATGCCTTCTTAATGTATGACTGTATGATTATATACTTTATCATGGGTGTATCCGTCGTTTCCTCTTTGTCCAAATTTGTTTTTTTTTTTTCATCATTTCGTTTTATATTGTTTCATTATATTACCATAATAATGTTGTTGTAAAATTGGCAATCTGCCTCAAGTAGGTGTTTATTGCTCCAATAAATTCTATTCTATTCTGTTCATAAGAGTTTTAAGGGGCACAAAGTTGTCGTTACTATCCAAGACAACGTTCCAAATGAAATTAACAAAGGTGTCCTCATAAAAAGGTGTGACATGAAAACTAGTCACAAAACAGCTGATAAAATTAATGTTCAACAGTGAAACTTGCTATGGATGACTAAAAGCAGGTTGTCGTTCTTGCAGGCGGTGTGTATACCCTACTCCTGCACCACTATCTGGAACAGAATATACCATCTCCCATGTTTAAGGAGTCAATCATTAGGGATAGAGTTAAAACTAGAAGTCCTGTCATGAAATGCGCACAAATAGCACGTCGATCTGTGCGTTAATCTACGCGTTATGATCACACTAAGGCTATCAAATTCTGTACATATGGCCTGTGCACAAGCAATGTTTCAGCCAATGGACCTCCGGGTAACCCGGAGGTCCATTGGCAGAAACACTGCCTGCGTTCGCTATGAGTAATCAGGAGAACCTGCCGTGCTTTGGATGCCATTCGATATGGCAATTGCGCGCAGTTCCTACGCGCAATTAAGCCTAGATAAGCGTACAGTTCGTGACAGGACTTCTAGTTTTAACTGTAGGTCTGTAATAGAAATTGGTATTGATACCACTGTTGAGAAGCATCGTGACATTATCCCAAGTAGCCACGCATCCTATCTCTGGGTGTGATACCGTGGACGGGTGCTTTGGAATAGGGAAAGGTCGGGTCCTTAAAGTTTTGAAAGAGGGTTGTATATCGCTAGAGTCAGTTTGAAAAATTGATGCTCTTTGCGACGACGTCTTGCGTGAAGCTACACAGTTCACGGCTGCCTGTTATGGGTGTCCTACATCCATATCAATGTCTGATGCAACAGTCAGTAGTTGGACATCCAAAGTAGGACAACGAGGAGCAACAAAAGTCCCTAAACTATGTACCTTCCTCCAAGTACTGCGACGTTTGCAGAGGACGTCAATCGAGGCCGCATGCAAGCGTGCAAATGGAAACATGCACTGCACTTGGACCCACCCAAAATGGAACCTACAAATTATGGGTTTGTTAGAGACGAGAAGGCGAAGTCACATCTCTCATTGACTCTGCCTCAAAATGTATCGCTAGCATCAGCCAATATCTTAAAACTGATTCGATGCTCGTGTTCCAGAAAACCACAATGTAAGACGTCAAGATGCAGCTGTGTTGCCTCACGATTAGCAAGCATTTTTCTGTACTTGCCAAACAACAATTGAGTATTGTAACGAATAGACGAGTGGGACTACCGGCGAGTCTGCTGAAAATGAAGACTAATCATTGCCTAACCCTTTACCCAACGCAGACGATTTCAAAATTTATTATTTTAAATATAATTTTTTTAATTTTTTCAAAAAATTTCAACAAAACCATATCATGTGACCCCTCTTTGGAACGAGCTCGATGAGCTCGTTCCAAAGAGGGGTCACATGATATGGTTTTGTTGGAATTTTTCGAAAAATAATATTTTTTCAGCTGCTGAATTTGCATATTACGCGGGCGGATGCGGGCGATTCGTTGGGTAAAGGGCTAAATGTTTAGAAAATACCGTATTGGACATTACATTTGGCCGCCTGTTTGTTATATTTTTGGATACTTACCAATTTTTGAAACTGGATAGTGGTCTACGTAATCTTTACGCGACGGTGCATTGGCTGTCGGACTAAGAGGTGAGCTGTAATATCGGATTTACCACTGATCCACACTAAATTCCATTTTTCACATTGACAGCTTGTCAAAACAACACTTCGGAACAATTCACCCGTACTGACCCTCATATTTTATTCATAAAGATCAATCGAGCTGGATTTTCGATATTTCTGTTTGTTCCCGTTTGTAAATACGATAAACCACTTTCCTCTCAGACAATCTGATCCGACAATCTGATCGATAATGAATTGCTGTTTCACCCATTAAGGAGAGTTACGGAATTTACGGTTTCACTTTTAACAGTTTACGACATAAATGAGATAACGGTCTTCAAAGCAAGATTATCCAGCGTGCGCAAACCGCCTTATTGGACGGGAGCTGCAGGGCTTAAAATCCATACGCGAATCAAAATTATTCTCGCAAGCAATCCAATGAGAATCAATTTTGATTCGCTGTTCATTTGTTTCTTGTCCACAGATTCGGAAAGTGTCATTAACCCTTCACCCAACGTAAAGACCAAAACCGGACAGCGCTATTCTAAAAAATCGCCAATTAATTTTCAATATATTTTCATTTTTTGTCCCAAAAACATAGGTTATGACCCCTCTTTGGAACGAGCTCGTTGAGCTCGTTCCAATGAGGGGTCATAACCTATGTTTTTGAGACAAAAAAATGAAGAAAATTAGTTAATCAAGAATTTTGTTTGCAGGTGTCGTCTGCTTTTCATGTTAGGTAAAGGGTTAAAGGCCTGGCTCATTTTACTTATTTTTTGTCCCTAATAATCTTATTTTCTCTTGGAGTTTAACGACACTTTCGACACCGAAGATAACCTCGTGCCTGACGGATTTACAGGTAGAAGGAAACCGGAGCACCCGGAGAAAACCACCGAGCGCAGCCACGAGTAACTATCAGACTTCGCGTAACCTGGGCTAGCATTGGTTGAAGGCAAGGACACTATCGACGTGCAGTACGCTTTAGCACACAGCACCACCCAGCCCATGCACATGCGGCCAATCAGGATTAAGTGTCTTGCACAAGGACACAACGCAGTTACCTCTCTTGGGGATCGAACTGTGGACCTTTCGGTTTGAAGTACAATGCCGTAAGCACTCAGCCACCGCGCACCCGCCCTCTAGTAATAAGGTAATGTCTGGTGGTGTCTAGTGACGTATTGGCTGTCTATTAACTGGTAGAGTGCTGGAAGCCCATATTTGGGCTTTACTCTGATGTGCAGGGACTGTAATATAAGGGCCTCATACTCAGAGGATATGCTTCATATTATCTTCGAAGTGAATTATTTAGTCTGTATAGATTTGCCTTGTTACAATTTATGGGGGAGTGCCTACAGGCACTCTCCCATAAATTGTAACAAGGCAAAGACATGTGAACAAATTTTGATGGTCAAAAATAATCTAGCACTCTACCAGTTAAGGCAGCCCAAACTTCACGAGAAACGACCACCAATGTAGTGTAACTTCCACCAGCAAGACCATCAAAAGTCTGAACATGAACATGTGTTCTGTGTGTACAGGTAAGACTGTAAGACAAGGAAAATCATTGGAAAAATGGAACGAGGCCCTTTAGGGTTTAACTAGAGATGGGCGGTATTGGAATTTTGAGTCTGGCATCCGTTTCGGTATTTTAGGGGGAAAACATCGGTATCGGTTCGGTATTCGGTATCTGACTTGACTGAGATTTGCTGATAGTACCAAAGGAGAAGTCACAACAGGAAAAACAGGATAAGTTGTTGTAGTATCACTGTACTACAACGCTATAAATGATACTCTCATTGAGCTCAACAGTGACATTCTTTTATGACCACAAATCATACAGTAATTTTGTGACTTGTTCTAAACGCACCTCAATGTTTAAAGACCTATTTCAGGTTTTTACGATCTCGAAGCATGTGCACTGACCATACCATATTAAGGAGGTCCTGCTGACAATAGACAGGACACTTGAGCAGTGGTTTCAAGTCAGGTCTTGGCTGCCTTAACAGGCAGCCAAGACTTGACTGGAAGTCACTGCTTAGCAATTGGACATGTACAGGTTGCAGTCCAGTGGTGATTCAGGACAGTTGCCCAGTCCATTTGGGGGTTAACAAAACTGATAAGAAAATCTGTCACTTTTTTCATGAAAATGAAACTGTTATCAAGTCTCAACAGGGACTTATAAATAACGAATGTAGGAAAATCTGAAAATTCAGACGATTTCGGTGTTCAACGATTGGTTCGGTTTAGTTTTTCGGTATCCCCACGACATCGATAGCGGTCGGTTTTTCGGTTTATTGCCTATCTCCAGGTTAAACTCCAGTCAATATATAAATTTGGTGTCTTGCTCTGGAATATGTCCCGGTAACTAGTTGTGCAAACAAGGGTACAAGTATAACAGTATTCTCAAGTTCTAAATTATTTTTGAACTGAAAACTGATTCTCACGGCAGGAGTTTGCAAGAATTAATGCCTTTGAACCCAGGTGGTATCTTCCATGTCAGTTCAATGGAGGCAATTGAGAGAGTCCATATTTATTATTTAGGGTAGACCAATTAATACTTTCAACGTGCAGCCTTGGGGCTGCACGTTGAACATTTTGTTTGGTCTACCCTACACTGTTTTTTTTTAACTTAGCAGCCATCATATTTAATGAAGTACGATGTACCATGTTCCTGGACAGTTGAAGCGTTCTCTCGGATTCAAAGGGTTAAAACGCGATTCTGGCGAGTCGGGACAAATTGGAAGACTTGAGCTGATTGATTGGCCGAGAGATAAGGCGATTCCAATGAGAACCGGTGCGCTTTTGGACCGACATGGTACTATTTTGAGCACTTTGGGTTATAATAAACGACCACATTGTAAAGGGGGGGGGGGGGGTGAGGGTGGTAATAATTGAATTCTGCACCCCTACATTTAAATACATATCAGATTTGTTTATGCGTAGTCGGTTTCAGTTCTCGATCTGCGCCAAATTAGAACTGCTTTATTACATTTTCATTAGTTTTTATTGCTGATCGAAGAAATGGAGTTTTCCACTGTGTTCACAGTGGAGTAGCGGAAAATCTTGTGCCCCCCCCCCCCCCCCCCCGCGAGATAGAGACGGGGGGGGGCTCTTTCATAATGGTGGTTGCCTTTGAAACGGGAGCAAATTTAGTGTTGTTACCGTGCACAGCATACAGGATTTCACGTAGTACATACGCCATAAATTAAATGAAGGAAAACCCTATAGGATCGATTCTAAAAGTACGACTCTGTAGATTTTTTCATTACATGTTTTAAATTTCACCCCACCATCCAACAATACACACATGCAAGCCCAACTTGTGTGACTTGAGAAGCACCATGTATGTATATTGTTCATTTATCAGCCCCATCAGTTACAATGATGTAGCGTTCACTTAACCCTTTACCTAACCTGAAAAGCAGACGACAAAAAAATAATTCATGAATAACTAATTTTTTTCATTTTTTGTCTCAAAAACATAGGTTATGACCCCTCGTTGGAACGAGCTCGACGAGCTCGTTCCAACGATGGGTCATAAACCTATGTTTTTGAGACAAAAAATGAAAAAAATAATGAAGATTAATTGGCGATATTTGAGAATAGCGCTGGCCGGTTTTGGCCGTTACGTTAGGTAAAGGGTTTAAAAGAATAATACATAGACTACAAAGAGTACGTCGTGTGGAAGTGAGAGCTTGAAATTATGTGTATTTGGTACACAGTCTCGCTCTCTCTCTCTTTCCCTCTTTCTTCCAGCGTTGAGACGTCCTTCAAGACGGGGAACCCCCTTCTAGCCCCCCCCCCCCCCCCCCGCAATGCGGGTCCATCCCATTGAACATAGAGAAGCTGAAGGACTGCACTTCATCAGGGATGTTTTGATTTTTTCTGATTCGGTTTCGGGAAAACACATCGGTTTCCGTTCGGTTTTTCTATGTGTTAAGAACAAACATATCATAAATAACACTTCAGACTCCTTAACTTGGAAAACATTAGTGAATAACCGATGTTCGGCAATCGCATCTTACATCGGTCGATTTTAAGCCATCGGTTGACGATCGGTAGTCGGTAGAGGTGTTGGAACATCGGTCCATGTTGATGGTTACATATAGAACACCACTGGATCAAAAGTGTTTGTGTTTACGTTTGATTAACATTCTCATACAAGCAGTAACAAACTTAATAAGTTGCCACAATGATTAGCAGGATTCAAGATTGGCCTTATCTCATTGATTGGTCTGATCTTCCCCTTGATTGCTGCTCATGACACACACCCCACGTCTTAAAGACGCTGCGCTGTCAACTTGTTTCGACTGATGTCCTATTTTTATTTTAATACACACACTGACATACTCTTGAGGTCAACAAACCAATCAATCTGACTGTACTGTAAAGGTAACCGTGTTCTATGCATTTTTAAACATACTATACTCCATTTGGTTGTTACTATCTGACATCGGCACTCACAACCGGCATATTGTGTGCTCAACTAATCGACAAGCAGATGACGGTCGCAAATCCGAATCGGTTAATCACTAGAAAAAAAATCCAGTCTGTACGACGCCACTCGCCATAAAAAGAAATCCTGTCTGTAATTATCACCATTGGCTTCAGCCGAACTTTTCTTTGATCATTCTTTGAGGCTCTACGGGCAGTGGCGTAGGGGGGGGGGGGGGGGGGGGGGGGGCTAGAAGGGGGGGCCCCGTCTTGAAGGACGTCCCAACGCTGGAAGAAAGAGGGAAAGGGAGAGAGAGAGAGAGAGCGAGACAGTGTACCAAATACACATAATTTCAAACTCTCACTTCCACACGACGTCCTCTTTGTAGTCTATGTATTATTCTTTTAACCCTTTGCCTAACTTAACCCTTTATCCAACGCAGACGATATCAAAATTTATTATTTTAAATATTTTTTTCAAATTTTTCGAAAGATTTCAACCAAACCAATCGTGTGACCCCTTGTTGGAACGAGCTCGACGAGCTCGTTCCAACGAGGGGTCACATGATATGGTTTGGTTGAAATTTTTTGAAAAATTAATATTTTTTCAACTGCTGAATTTGCATATTACGCGGGCGGATGCGGGCGATTCGTTGGGTAAAGGGTTAACGGCCAAAACCGGCCAGCGCTATTCTCAAAAATCGCCAATTAATTTTCATTATTGTTTTCATTTTTTTGTCTCAAAAACATAGGTTATGACCCCTCGTTGGAACGAGCAGGTCGAGCTCGTTCCAACGAGTGGTCATAACCTATGTTTTTGAGGCAAAAAATGAAAAAAATTAGTTATTCAAGAATTATTTTTGCAAGTGTCGTCTACTTTTCAGGTTTGGTGAAGGGTTAAGTGAACGCTACATCATTGTAACTGATAGGGGTGAGAAATGAACAATATACATACATGGTGCATCTCAAGTCACACGTGTTGGGCGTGCATGTGTGTATCGTTGGATGGTGGGGGTGAAACTTAAAACATGTAATGAAAATATCTACACAGTCGTACTTTTAGAATCGATCCTGTAGGCTATAACCTTCATTTAATTTATGGCGTATGTACTGCGTGAAATCCTGTATGCTGGTCACGGTAACAACAATAAATTAGCTCCCGTTTTAAAGGCAACCACCATAATGAAAGGGCCCCGTCTCTATCTCGCGGGGGGGGGGGGGGGGGGCACAACATTTTCCGCTACGCCACTGTCTGCGGGGTCAGTTACTAAATCAATTCAGTCAGAACAAAAACACAAATTAGGGTAACAAATGAATGTATGTTGTGGTCTCATGATCAATTTTTCTCCCTTATTGACTACTCAGTAAGGTTGAAAAATTGACAATGAGAACACCACGTACTCGTCCCTTTGCCGGACAGACTAATTGACGAAAGTCCAAAGGAGACACTAGTCCAGTCCCCTCTCAGTAAAATAGTCTGATCAGTTCATACACAATAAACCGTCCGGTCGGTCTTTACTGGGTCTTGTTGTTCAGCTCTCCAGTTTGCCGCAACAACGGAACCAAACAGGAAATCCATTACAAAACTGCCCACCTCTATTCATCTGAAACAATCCGGACAGGGGCGCTGCGAAGATGGCAGATTTGGGAGAGTCTTCTTTTCTTTTTGGGAGGGGGGGGGGGGGCTGTAAATTCTTAATTTCCAGTTCCAGACTATGATGGCTCAAGTTCCGACTGATAACCTATTCCAACTACACAATCAAGGCATGACTAAAAGCCCACGGGTCCTGGAATCTTCAGGGGCTAATATTATAAAACTTTTACAATTGTATTTCTAGAATTGTATTTTCTAGCTATGACTTCACATGGGTTAAGAAGAACCATTAGTATTTTCAAAGATCTGGCAACTTGCCAGTTGGCCAACTGCCATATCTTTTAAAATGCTAATGATTCATTTTGGTCAGTTGTATTAATAGGTAGAAAATACAATTCTAAAAAATACAATTGTAAAAGTTTTAGAGTATTGGCTCCAGATCACCCGATCTGAAGCGTAACTACGGGGTGGTGGGGGGTGGGGTGGTTGGTACTCCGCCGGCCATCGCCAATAACTTTTCCAGTAGGGGCATTTTCCCCTGGATTATAGACTTATATATGTTACAGTCAGTCTGTGTTATCAGTCATTTCATGAAATGCCTAAAAATTTCAGTCATTTCACGTAATAACTGTGACCCCCAGTGGCTCAGTGGAGGAACAAGTTAAGGCAGCGCTTTACAAAAAGTATGATGTTTGTAAAAAAAAGTATTACTTCCAAAAGTTCAGTACTTTCAAATGATAGAGGATCTTCAGAAAGCAGCTGTTGGCAATCACACACAAAACAGACAAGACTACTATCTGGGGCCAATACTATAAAACTTTTACAGTTGTATTTTCTAGAATTGTATTTTCTAGTTATGACTTTTAATGGGTTGAAATGAATCATTAGCACTTTCAAAGATTTGGCAATTTACCGGTTGGCAAATTGCCACATCTTTTAAAGTGCTGATATTAATTTCAGTCAGTTATATTAATAGGTAGAAAATGCCATTCCAGAAAATACGATTGTAAAAGTTTATAGTATTGGCTCCTGCTCTCAAAGTAAGTTTTTTTATTTAAGTATTTTTTTTATCTAATTTGTTTAAACCATATTTATTTCCCAATATGTTCCATGTGATTCCATGAACAACTCTTGTTTAAGCTTACACCTCAATGGTCATGTTGACTTATCACAGTAATTTGAATGTTGGACACACGAGTTAAACTTGGGGTTCTCGGAAGTTTGAACAATATTTATTTCCCAATTTTTAGTCAATGCCTTGGAGCATTTATGTTCAATGTGATTCTACGATTGTTGGACACACGAGTTAACTTGGGGTTCTAAACAATATTTAAGTTAGTTTTTAAGTATTTCTAATCCAATTTTTAATTTCAATTTATTGCAGATTTGAGATTATGCAGTGTGGTGGTGTTCAGAAAGTTACAAAAAAAAACGTGCTGATACTGAAGGAAGTCCATTGTATTATGTCAGAATTGAGGACACCTGTGATGTTATTAAACGCGCTCACGTAGGTACAGGTCACGGTGAACGTAACAGGATGGTGAAAGAATTAGACAAGAAATATGCAAATATAACACGTGATGCACTTGGAATGTTTAAATCTTATTGTCAGGAATGTCTGAGAAAACGCAAGCGTCCTAGGACAAAAGGTGTATATATTAGTGACATATAGAATATACCCATAGTAGCTTGGTGTACCAAATGTTCACTACGAGTGGCGAAGTGGGGTTAACCGCGAGCCTTTGGCGCGCGGTTGACACCACTTCACCACGAGTGGTGAACATTTGGAACACCAAGCAACTTTGGGTATATTTTATTTAAACCATGATCGTCAGATTATTAAGAGTCGCTATTATTTTTTCTCGATTTTACTGAGCACCAGACGTACATACGTGCGAATCTGTTTTTGTTCTAAAAAATACAATTGTAAAAGTTTTAGTGTATTGGCTCCAGATCACCCGAGCATCGGTGGGCGGTACTTCCGCTGTCAATTTTATCGTCGAAACGAAATCAAAAATTAAACGGGGTCCTTTTTTTATTTTAATAACATAATAACATACCATTTCGAGTTGTGGATGCTTTATTAACACGAGACAATGCATGTTTGTTAAGTTTTGGTGTCTTATGGGGTAAACTCATTTAAAAACGTAATAAATAATTGTCACTTTCATTTCACTCTTCGTGAGGCGACGTGCGATAATTTAGACAAGTTGCATTCAGGTCGACGTCACCAAAGGTCAGCTTGGATGTAGTTCCACTGTAGGTTTAAATTTTAACTATTGAAATCCCATTGCTGGCGTGTTCATCGCGGTTGGTGTATAAAGCAAAAATTTATGTCAAAGGCTTTTCATATATTGTGGAATAGGTAATCATGGTATAAAATGTTAATATCGAAAATAACAATGAAGACAATCACACTGCTTGTGACAATCTAGAGACAGACTTACTGCAGTTACGTCAGGAAAATACAGGGGCGGCGGAACCGGGGGGAGGGGGGCTTCAGCCCCTCCACTTTTTTGCCGGGCCATGTCTTTTTGTATACATATATTTTAACACAACAAATGGCTAGTGAAACAAGGGGCGGATCCAGAGCCTCCCCCACATTTTCGTCAGCCAAGCTATGTTTCTCTCGTACTGGTTCAGTTTCGATGGGTTTCGGATCATTTTTGCAGTAAGTGGCAGCAAACGCTAATGAAGTCTCAATGACACTGTAGCTTAACTTGTGTGTTGTGTTTGATGAAAAGGATAATGTTCAATGTTTATAAAAGGATTATGAAATAAGACAAGAATTCTGATAATTGGGAATATGTTCATTTCTGTTCCCTGTATGCTATGTTTATGATAAAAATAATATGAGGTGTACACTGTACTAAAGATCTGAGGGGTGGGTTAATATGACCTCACAGTTAATATATGTGGCCTTCACAGTTAACGTATATCAACAAAAGTTACCAAGTTACAGTGAAATTATTCCAAAATGAGTCATCCTTCCAAGTTACATTAAAATCCCTTCATAAATATGGCCTGTAGACTGTGCTAAAGGTTTTCGTGCTAAAGGTTTTCGGGCTTCGGGCCCCTGTAGCCATCAGTTTCCCAATTGCGTCCAAAGGGGACGTTCTCATATAGACATTATATGAAGTCAACCTACCAAGTTACAATGAAATCCCTTAATAAATATGACCTGTAGACTGTGCTAAAGGTTTTTGGGCTTTGGGCTCTGGCAGCCATCATGGTTGAATGATCGCAACCAAAAGGGGACATTCACATCTGGGCATCATCTGGAGTGATCCTACAAAGTTACAATGAAATCCTTTCATAAATATGACCTGTAGACTGTGCTCAAGGTTTTTGGGCTTCGGGCCCCTGAAGCCGTCACAGTTGATCAATCACGACCAAAAGGGGATGTCATCATCTAGGCATTATATGGAGTCAAACTTACGGGTTACAATGAAGTCCTTCTATAAATATGACCAATAGACTATGCTAAAGGTTTTGGGTTCAGGCAGCCATCAAGGCTGAATGATCTCGACCAAAAGGGGACGTTCTCATCTGGACACTATTTGGAGTCATCCTACCAAGCTACAATAAAATCCCTTCATAATAATGACCTGTAAACTGTTCTAAAGGTTTTCGGGCTTTGGGCCCCTGAAGCCGCCACAGTTGCCCAATCGTGTCCAAAAGGGGAAGTTCTCATCTAGACATTATATGAATTCAACGTGCCAAGTTACAATGAAATCCCTTCATAAATATGACCTGTAGTCTGTGCTAAAGGTTTTCAGGCTTCGGGCTCGGGCAGCCATCATGGTTGAATGATCGCAGCCAAAGGGGACAATCTCATCTGGGCATCATCTGGAGTGATCCTGCAAAGTTACAATGAAATCCCTTCATAAATATGACCTGTAGACTGTGCACAAGGTTTTCGGGTTTCGGGCACCTGTAGCCATCACAGTTGACCAATCATGACCAAAAGGGAATGTCATCATCTAGGCATTATATGGAGTCAACTTAACAATGTTATAATGAAATCCTTCTATAAATATAACCTTTTGCCTATGCTAAAGGTTTTTGGGCTCGGCCACCCATCAAGGCTGAATGATCATGGCCAAAATGGGACGTTCTCATCTACACATTATTTGGAGTCAACCTACCAAGTTACAATGAAATCCCTTCATAAATATGACCTGTAGACAGTGCTAAAGGTTTTCGGGCTTCGGGCACCTTTAGCCGTCAAATTGCCCAATCATGTCCAAAAGGGGACGTTCTCATCTAGACATTATATGAAGTCAACTTACCAAGTTACAATGAAATCCCTTCATAAATCTGACCTGTAGACTGTGCTTAAGGTTTTCGGGCTTCGGGCTCGGGCAGCCATCATGGTTGAATGATCGCAACAAAAGGGGACAATCTCATCTGGGCATCATCTGGAGTGATCCTGTGAAGTTACAATGAAATCCCTTCATAAATATGACCTGTAGACTGTGCTCAAGGTTTTTGAGCTTCGGGCACTTGTAGCCATCACAGCTGACCAATCACGACCAAAAGGGGATGTCATCATCTAGGAATTATATGGAGTCAACCTAATAGGTTACAATGAATTCCTTCCATAAATATGACCTTTTACCCATGCTAAAGGTTTTTGGGCTCGGGCACCCATCAAGGCTGAATGATCGCGATCAAAAGGGGACGTTCTCATCTAGACATTATTTGGAGGCATCCTACCAAGTTACAAGGAAATCCCCTCATAAATATGACCTGTAGACTGTGCTAAAGGTTTTCGGGCTTCGGGCACCATTAGCCGTCACAGTTGCCCAATCATGTCCAAAAGGGGGCGTTCTCATCTAGACATTATATGAAGTTAACCTACCAAGTTACAATGAAATCCCTTCATAAATATGACCTGTAGACTGTGCTAAAGGTTTTCGGGCTTCGGGCTCGGGCAGCCATCATGGGTGAATGATCGCAACCATAGGGGACAATCTCATCTGGGCATCATCTGGAGTGATCCTAAGAAGTTACAATGAAATCCCTTCATGAATATGACCTGTAGACTGTGCTCAAGGTTTTCGGGCTTCGGGCACTTGTAGCCATCACAACTGACCAATCACGACCGAAAGGGGATGTCATCATCTAGGCATTTATGGAGTCAACCTAATAGGTTACAATGAAATCCTTCCATAAATATGACCTTTTGCCTATGCTAAAGGTTTTTGGGCTCGGGTACCCATCAAGGCTGCATGATCGCGATCAAAATGGGACGTTCTCATCTAGACATCATTTGGAGTCATCCTGCCAAGTTACACTGAAATCCCTTCATAAATTTGACCTCTAGACTGTGCTAAAGGTTTTCGGGCTTCGGACTCCTGTTGCCGCCACAGTTGCCCAATCACGTCTAAAAGGAGACTTTCTCATCTAGACATTGTATGAAGTCAACCCACCAAGTTACAATGAAATTCCTCAATAAATATGACCTGTAGACTGTGCTAAAGGTTTTTGGGTTTTGGGCTCGGGCAGTCGTCACGGTTGGCAGATCATGCCCAAATGGGGAAATTCTCATCTAGACATCATAAGGAGTCATCCTACCAAGTTACAATGAAATCCCTCCACACTAAACATGACCCGCAGACTGTGCTAAAAGTGTTTGGGTTTCGGGCTTGGGCAGCCATCACGGTTGATAGATCATGCCCAAAAGGGGACGTTCTCATCTAGGCATTATGCAGAGGCATCCTACCAAGTTACAATGAAATCCCTTCATAAATACGACCTGTAGACTGTGCTAATGGTTTTCGGGTTTTGGGCTCGGGCAGCCATACCGGTTGCCCGATCGCGACCAAAAGGGGACGTTCTCATCTAGACATGACCCCAAACCTGCATATGAAATTTCGTGACGATCAGACAAGAACTGCGGGGTGTAGCCCGTGCTAAAGGAAAATAAAATGTGAACAGGCGTCACAGACTCACAGACTCACAGACACTCACAGACTCACAGACTAACAGACTTCCGCACGCGTGATGGCAATAGCTTATCTTGACTATGTCAAGTTAAGCTAAAAATGTATACACTCTGTTAAAATACACTCTGTTAAAATTGGTTAACTGAAATAGATCGTAATCTTACAGACATACAAGTACCAAATCCACTCCCAGATAAGATAATCCACAGACAATATAATTGCTGTTAACGTCTGGTAAAGCATACAGGTGAGGTCTATTTATCAGCTTTGGTCGTTACGACCAAAGCTGATAAATAGACCTCACCTGTATGCTTTACCGACGTTTTTTAACGGTTCTCAAAGTATGAAATCTTTCAAATACATCTCCTGATAAATCTCAAAATATCCACTCAGATTCAAGGAAATGGGGTTTTTGGAACCCTGAAATTTAAAATGTTCATACCGACGACCATCCATCGCCCGATCCAGCCCCACCCCCCCACCCCCACACACACACACTTTGAAAATCGTTCCGCCCCCCCCCCCCCCCCCCCTGAAATATAAGCCAGCAAAGAGATACAGCGCAATTGAAACAAGTTGAGCGCATGGTGAAAAGGAGTCGTGTTGAGCTTTCTGTTGGACAATGTGGCAATACCAATTTCTATTGTGGACAGGGGACGTAGTGATCCCAGAAATATTCCAGCGATTATAGTGGATTGTGATGAGAATGATGACTTGTACACCATGTGTGTGAAGGGTGGTATTTTACGGGGAAAGTACTCCCGTAATCAGTTTGACTTATGTCCTCAAATATTACTGACTGAGTCGGATGTTAACATGACACAACCTATTTCAATTTGGCAAGGTGTTAAGTACGAATCCTCTTGTGGAGGACAAGGCTATGTCCGCTGTAACTGTGCTGGAAAAATAAGATGTCAGTCTAGTAGATGTAAATTCTACATAAATAAAATGGAAGGTTCAAGTCGACGTCACAATAGCCTTTCATGTGACAATGAAAAAAATATTTTTATTAGAGCTGAAGGTTTTTAAATTTCTTGTTCGGTTTCGGTTTTGGTTTTTCAGGTGGAGTAAAACCTCGGTTCGGTTCGGTTTTCGGTTTGTTCATGAGGCCAAATAAAATTCAATAAAACTCATTCTTATGTCCGGAGTCATAACTGAATGGCAGTGAAATTGAGTGAAACTCAATGAATGCCCGAAATAAGCTATAATACATGAAGAATCAGGAGGGCCAATATAATAATTACCTAAATATACAGAACTTTTACTGTGCTTGGCCATTTTTCGAGGTCTGACACCTACATGCAACTTGAGGAAAGCTGCAAACACAACTCAACTGAAAAGTCAGAAATTCACAGAATGTAGCCTTCCCAGAGTAGTGAGAGTACCCAGACACTGCCATTGGCAGTGTCTGGGTACTCTCACTACTCCGGGATGGCTACATTCTGTGAATTTCTGCAGCAAGAGAGTATTTAATAAAAAAACGAAAAACCTTAGATTACGGGATGTCGACGGTTTCGGTTTCGGTTTTTTAAAAAAACTAAAAACCTCGGCTCGGTTTCGGTTAACCTTCAGCTCTAATTTTTACAAAATGTGATTATACATTAAAACATGTTCCTTTTCAAAATCTACCTTTTTTGTAACCTTGAAACACTTCATACCTGAATAAAAACATGCATGATATATTTGCCATCTTATATACTTAATTTAACCCCAAAATTGATTCTTCAGGCATTTCATGTAATGACTGCAATCGTTTTTCAGTCATTACATGAAATGACTAGAAATTTTAGCCTTTTTACGTAATGACTGGGGGTCACAGACATTACGTGAAATGACTGAAATTTTTAGGCATTTCATGAAATGACTGATTACAGATTGACTGTAACATTATATCGATTCGCTATTGCTAGTAATAATGTACTTCTTATACAAGACCAGATTTGAAATTTGAATTCAAGTCACACACAGTCAGACATCCATATTGAGAGGTCTGTTGTTCCCGATTCGGACTTCATGGCTAATTTGGAGTAGAGTACATGCTAATGAAATGGTAATTGAATACGACATTGGGAAGCCCATGAATCACGAATAATACATGTACATGTATTTATATCCAAAAATACATTTACAACAACAATAAGAATTGCTTGACTATAATCCGAACTGACTGATATTTGAACTACATTACCTATGGCATGTCTTCGAGGAAAGGCACGTCTTGGTGGTGCCTGCCTTCTATGAAGGCATGCCTTGATAATGCAGTTGGCATATTTTATCAATCAGGACTTGAGCCACCACAGTCGGGGAAAATCAGATTTACCTCCACACCCTCGCCCATCGGACAGGGTTCATACAGAATTATCATTTTGAAATTCAAGGCCCTTTTAAGGATTTTTTTAGGACCAGACGTATAAAATTTAGGGCCATTCATTAACTATTTAAATCCATTTAAATTTGCTAATTAATTCTTCACAAAAACGGTATGTGTGTAAAAATTACAATGTTTCTTGATCGTTATATTCTATTTGTTTTAATCCAACTCTCGAGTTGAACAAGGTGCCATCTGCAATGCTTTCGCATTGCAGATGGCACCTTGTTTCACTCAAGAGCCGAATTATGTAGGGAAACATAAAACAATTCACAACAAGGGCAACGCCCCCGGTCCCCCGACCAAGATGGCAGATTCAAGGGAGCTGTTAGGATGCAATTTGCTCGCAGAGCATGGCCATTTTTTAACTTGACCTGTATTTCCAACCAATTAAACCACATACTTAGTTTCGTTTCAATGCATTTCCACCCAAATAAGCGGCATACTAAATTTCGTTTCAATCAAATGATTCTAACTAAAGTTATCATCCGGACAACACAAAAACTGTATTTTTTAAGTCGAAAAAGGGGAATAAATCCAGTAGAAATCAGTGGAGCGTGCCCATTTTCGAACTTGACCTGCATTTCCACCCAAGTAAGACACATACCAAATTTAGTTTCAGTAAAATCATCCAAACTAAAGTTATCATCCGGACAAGGGTGTGACGGACGGACGGACGCACGCACGGACGCACGCACGGACAGACGGACGGACGAACAGACACTGCTGATTACAATAGTCCCCCGAAGGGTCGGGGGACAATTATATTTAATTTCATTAATTACTACTACATGAGCAAAATCACTTTCTGTTACAGCTGTTTTTGGCTGATAACACGTCAAGTAGTGTTAGTGTATTGTTAGCAGGGGAAGAGACTGTTAGAGAACACCAATGTATGTGTCAATTTGAACAAATTTAATTTGCGGAATCAGTGAAAATTACTTCACAATATACATAAACCACTGCCTAATATTCACTTTATTGACAGACTCAATGAATAAAACAGTTACGCTGCCCACATAACAGGTGCCCATATTGCAGATCTAATAAAATTTAAGGACTTTTCAAGGCAGTTTGCCAATTTCCAAGGGCTTTTCAAGGAATTTTCAAGGGCTTTTCAGGACAATTACATGTTTTAGGGCTTTTTAGGGCCTTGCTTGGCAATTCAAGGACTTTTCAAGCCTATATGAACCCAGTCGGATATCTTCGCGGCGCATCTGCAGAATGCAATTTTGATTACTTTTTTTCCTTAACTGCCAGTCTCGGATTCCCAACTCCACAAGTTACAATAAGTATTGAGCAGACGAATCAAATCGTCATATAACAATGTCAGGGACGTCACGAAGATGACTGAATGGGGGATGTTTACCTAATTTATCCAGTCCCAAGCCTCGATTTATAAAATATTCCAACTTCAGCATCATAGAAGGCATGCATTGATGATTCAGTTGGAACGTTAGTCCGTTATGATTATAAAAACTCAAGACTTCTTGGAGCTTTATTTGTGGACGGAACTTCGTATTTAATTAACCTTTTACCTAACACGAAAAGCAGACGACACTAAAAAAATAAAATTCTTGAGGCACTAATTTTTTTCATTTTTTCATTTTCATTCGTTGCGCTCGTTCCAATGAGGGGTCATAAGCTATGTTTTTTGTTACAGAAAATGAAAAAGTACTAAACACTGAATAGTGAATTTTGTGAATAGCGCTGAACAGTTTTGACGTTACGTTGGGTAAAGGGTTAACAGTTTAACACGTAATTTTTGTTCTCTGTATTATTATCCAAGCAACCTACCACAATGCTGGTGATTTTTTGCAATACTTATTCATTTATTGGAATTTAACGACACTTTCGACAGCCAGGGTCGCCTCGTGTCGGACAGTTTTACGGGTGGAGGAAGCCGAATTACCCGGAGAAAACCACCGCGCAACGGCGAGCAACTGTCAGACTCCCCGACGTGCTAACTCCACACAGGCAGGGTTAGCATTGGTTGAAGGCAGGTGCACCATCGACGTGCAGTACTCCTCAGTACACAGCGCCACCGTGCTCCCACGTGGGCAATCGGGATGAAGTGTCTTGCTTTTTTGCAATAAAGTTAAGAACTTAAGTTAAGTTCTATGCTATTCTATTCTTTTCTGAAAAGCAGACGACACATGCAAACAAAAGTATTGAATAACAATTTTATTTTCATTTTTGGCGTCAAAGCATACCTTATGACCCCTCATTGGAACGAGAAAGTTCCAATGAGGGATCATAAGTTATACTTTTGAGGCAAAAATTGAAAAAATAATGAAAATTGTATGGCAATTTTGCACACTAAGAACTGAAGTGTTAAAACTGACACTTTCAAGGTGTTAAACCCATTCTAACTCTTAGGGTTTGATTTTAACACTCAAAGTGCAATGCTTTAAGCACTTAGACATTACAATCGTCAGACATCTGAAACTTGAATGGATGGCACTTCCCATGTGTCTAGCATTGGTGGTTCTTCCAGAATCGTCCATAATTTGATTTGCGCTTGGTGGGTACATAATTAAAAGGACACAACGCAGATGACGCGGATCAGGCTCGAGAGTTCGAGCCTGATCCGCGTCATCTGCGTTGTTTCCTTTTAAGTGTCGCGACATTACACTTGTCAAGTGGTATTATTGTAACACCTGTCAAGTTCTGGGATATCTACACGTGAACAAAGTGCTAGTTCAGCACTTAGTAAGTGTTAAATACAGCACTTCAAGTGTAGTTTTTAACACTTTAGTTTTTAGCGTGTGGGGAATAACGCTGTACGTTTTTTTCGGTTACGTTGAGTAAAGGGTTAATCGGGTACCACAGCTTTCCATTTGTATGGCTGAAGGTGTGTGTATCAAATCTAGTCTCAAAAGAAAGAACACGATTACTCCAACCATACAAAAATGTCCAGAATGGAAACAATACTGGGGGAGGGGGTCACCCCACGACCCTCTTCACTACACCCTGAGCAAAGTAACCGAGCGAGTACCTTTTTACG
The DNA here is from genome assembly GCA_031216915.1 of Pictodentalium vernedei. Taxonomy (NCBI): domain Eukaryota; kingdom Metazoa; phylum Mollusca; class Scaphopoda; order Dentaliida; family Dentaliidae; genus Pictodentalium; species Pictodentalium vernedei. The sequence continues at coordinate 410,649,558 of CM062291.1, read as the reverse complement.
ATTCATAATAATTTCCCAATTTCGCTACGCTCCCCCGCAAAGTAACCAAGAGAGTACCTTTTTATAATTCATAACAATTTCACAACTTCGCTTCGCTCCTAAGCAAAGTACCCGAGAGAGTACCCTTTTACAATTCATCATAACTTCACAAATCCTCGTGATACAAAGTTGCCCCGTGAGAATGATCTCTTTCCATTGGCCCAGGGCCCCATTCCAAAAGTAATCAGGAAAATCCCCCAGAACTTGAACTTAGGCGGCACTTAATTATTTATTGCTGTTTAAGTTCACATATTTCTACATAATGGCTAATCGTGACCGCAACATGAGCATAAAGTCAAGTATAGCCGATCGTTTATACCCATGTTGCCCATTTTAGAGGCCTTCCACCCCAGACATTGGTGACCGAGTCCAATTTTACCAGTAAAACAAAATGCGACACTTACCTCATGTCGGCGCACGTCCACGTATCCGATGGGTACACCAAATCGTATTCTCGATCAACGCATGTTACGCTTCTATTGAACACTGTCGTCAGTGGAGGAAAGTTTTCGGCTGAAAAAAAACACGAGAGCATACAATTAACACTGCAGCAAAAATCCATCGTTTTGTTTGATGACACAAGTGATATGCCAGACAGGTTTCAGGTCCCAGATGCCGGAGGGAGAGCCGGGAGGAAAATTGACGTCATAGTTATGTGGCCCAGTGACGTCTTTTTTGGGTTGTCATGGCAGCCCACGTGAGCGGCATGTTGTGACGTCATTACCATAGTGATATATGGCGTCAATGCGCAGATGAATGGGAGTATATTTAATTACACAAATGGACCCAACAACTATTTAGTTGGCTCGGATTCTTTCGGAATCTTCGGTTTCTGATTATCCAGACCGCCATCTTTTTTGAATCGAATCAATGAGACCATTTTAATCGAATCGAATTTCGAAGTTTCGCAGGCTCTTGGGCAATGATATATATATATATGTGTGTGTGTGTGTTATTTGCACATTGTGCTTGTACAGAATCTTTTTGGGCTCGTTTTTGGGGGACGTATAGGTACGAGTCGAGCTTGCGCGATGAGTAGCTAGCTATACCTCCCCCAAAAACGAGTCGAGTTGAGATAAAAGGCTGCATACAAGCACAATGAGTGCATACGACATTTATCTAACCTTTAGTAAAAAAAAACCCGATAGCCATGACTTCTCAAAAAATAATTAACAAACAAAAAACTTCACTCAACTGATCAAAATTATATATCTCCATTTTCAATTCTCTCAATCCGAAGAAATAATCAAACTCGGCCAAAGTATGCTTTTTTTCTGTCCAGCAATGATATTTCTAACCAAATTCAGTTCATTTAATCAGATCACACAAGGCACAGATGTCTGGTTTGCGAAAAGAACCAGGGAATTATATTTTTGTAGTGCCCAATAATCGCGTTAAATACATGACGTCACTTCATTCATAATTTTTAGAAGCGATCAAATCACAATGTTATTGACGTTATGTTTCAGAATTGTCTCGCGATAACTTTCAGTTTTTTTGTGATTCACCTCCTTTTTGTTTTGTGTTTTGCACGGTGGATTGTTTATGTAATGGATCGTGCAATTCCCTACAACGTGGAATGAATGTTGGAGTAATCTTGATCAGTGGCGTAGCGGAAAATCTTGCCCCCCCCCCCCTTCCCCCCGCGAGATAGAGACGGGGGCCCTTTCATAATGGTGGTTGCATTTGAAACGGGAGCAAATTTAGTGTTGTTACCGTGCACAGCATACAGGATTTCACGTAGTACATACGCCATAAATTAAATGAAGGTATAGCCTATAGGATCGATTCTAAAAGTACAACTCTGTAGATTTTTTCATTACATGTTTTAAGTTTCACCCCCACCATCCAACGATACACACATGCACGCCCAACATGTGTGACTTGAGAGGCACCATGTATGTATATTGTTCATATCTCACCCCTATCAGTTACAATGGTGTAGCGTTCACTTAACCCTTTTCCTTATCTGAAAAGCAGACGACACTTGCAAAAATAATTCTTGAATAACTAATTTTTTTCATTTTTGTCTCAAAAACATAGGTTATGACCCCTCGTTGGAACGAGCTCGTTCCAACGAGGAGTCATAACCTATGTTTTTGAGACAAAAAATGAAAATGAACGTGTCAATGACGCTATAGCTCAACTTGTCAAGACAAAGACATGTACATGTATAGTATGTGACACAGCAATGACAAACATCTAGGTAATGACCTGATAACAAAGGTACATATAAAGTATTGTAATGGTCTGTACATAAATACTGACCGTTGCCTGTAACAAATGTATAGGTAAAGTATTGTAAAGGTGGGTGACAGTCAGATGCTAAACTAGAAAAGAAATCTTTGAGTCCCAGAGTGGGTCTGACTGAACCCCAAAATATTTGTTCTCATAGCACAGTGATAACAAAGGCACCCCAAAACACACTCATTCCTGTCCCAAGGTGAAAACAAAGATACCCAAGAAGTTTCGTGAAGATCAGTTCACAAATATGAGCTGTGTAGAAGTTGGGACAAAAAACTGATTGGACCTAATTTCGGTACAAAATGGCCACTGGCAGCCATCTTGAATTCTGGACCGCACCCAGAAACACTCGTTATCGTCCCAAGGTGATAACAAAGGTACCCAAGAAGTTTTGTGAAGATCGGTTCATAAATACAGCCTCTTGCCCGAGCCATATTGACATGTGCACTTACAGTGTAAAAGTAGCACTGAATAAATCAAAGTTCATCTAATTTGCATAATTTCTGCACGAGAAAAAAACCCGTACTATATGTGATGTATTCCATGTTACTAAACATTCATACAAAAATTTATTCAAATCAGAACTTTCATACAGAAGTTCTGTACAAAAGACTGATTGCACTAATTTTGGTACAAAATGGCTGCTGGTGGCCATCTTGAATTTCGGACCACACCCAAAAACACTCGTTCTCATCCCACGGTGATAACAAAGGTACCCAAGAAGTTTCGTAAAGATCGGTTCATAAATACGGCCTCTAGCCTAAGACGTATAGAAGTTGTGTACAACAAACTGATTAGACCTAATTTCGGTATAAAATGGCCACTGGCAGCCATCTTGAATTTTGGACCGCACCCAGAAACACTCGTTCTCATCCCAAGGTGATAACAAAGGTACCCAAGACGTTTCGTGAAGATCGGTTCATAAATACAGACTCTAGCCCGAGCCGTATTGACATGTTTACTTACTGTGTGTAAGTAGCACTGAAAAATCAAAGTTCATCTAATTTGCATAATTTCTGCACGAGAAAAAAACCCGTATTATATGTGATGTATCCCATGGTACTAAACATTCACACAAAAAATTATCCAAATCAGAGCTTTCATATGGAAGTTCTGTGCAAAAATCTGATTGCACCAAATTTTGTACAAAATGGTTGCCAGCGGCCATCTTGAATTTAGGACCGGACCCAAAAACACTCGTTCTCGTCCCACGGTGATAACAAAGGTACCCAAGGAGTTTCGTAAAGATCGGTTCATAAATACGGCCTCTAGCCCGAGCCGTATTGGCATTTGCACTTACAGTGCTGAAAGTAACACCAAAAAACATCAAAGTAGTCTAATTGCATAATTTACGCACGAGAAAAAAACCCGTATTATACCTGATGTATTCCATGGTACTAAACATTCATACAAAAAATTATTCAAATCATAGCTTTCATATGGAAGTTCTGTACAAAAAACAGATTTCTGCATCGTCGGTACAAAATGGCGGCTGGCAGCCATCTTGAAATTCGGACCGAACCCCAAAACACTCGTTCTCGTCCCACGGTCATAGCAAAGGTACCCAAGAAGTTTCGTAAAGATCGGTTCATAAATACGGCCTCTTCGACAAAGTTGAGCTAAAAATAATGAAAATTAATTGGCGATTTTTGAGAATAGCGCTGGCCAGTTTGTAAAGGGTTAAAAGAATAATACATAGACTACAAAGAGTACGTCGTGTGGAAGTGAGAGTTTGAAATTATGTGTATTTGGTACACAGTCTCTCTCTCTCTCTCTCTCTCTCTCTCCCTCTTTCTTCCAGCGTTGGGACGTCCTTCAAGACAGGGGCCCCCTTCTAGCCGGGCCCTCCCCGCAATGCGGGCCCTGAGGGCCCATCCCCTACGCCACTGGTCTTGATGCATCATTCATTGCAGTATTAGAAGTTTTTGAAGGAGCTGACTTGTGATTGCCAGTACCACTGAAATAGTCCGTCAGCCGCGCGTGTGTTCTTTTCTCGCATGTCTTGCGACTTTTGTCGCTACTGCAATAGCGATACAAGATCTTTTATCGCCGAATTTTTATCGCTACTGATATTGCTGTTTGCGATTGCGTTTGTTGGTAAATGGTAGATTTATTTATTTATTGGTGTTTAAGATCACATATTCATGCACAATGGCTAATCATGACCACGACAGTTTTACGGATGGAGGAAGCCGGAGTACCCGGAGAGAACCACCGAGCAACAGTTAGCTCCCCAACATACCAACTCCACATAGGCAGCGTTAGCATTGGTTGAAGACAGGTGCACCATCGACGTGCAGTACGCCTTAGTACACGACGCCACCGTACCCCCACGCGGGCAATGGGGGTGAAGTGTCTTGCCGAAGGACACAACGCGGTCGCCGCTGGTGGGATTCGAAGCGAGGACCTCTCGGCTTGAAGCCTGCACTTCTACCTACTAGCCACCGCGCCCCAGGCGGTAAATGGTAGATAAATTACATTATTGCAGCTGAATTTAAAACTTTGAGGTAAAATGCAAATCTGTCAATATACCGGAATTCAAGTAATATAATATTTACAAATGTAAACAAATTTAGTTCAGTGTATTTGACCAATGAATTCCACGGAAGACCTGTTTGGTCTGTATCTTCTACTTCGACCATCTTCTAACCAAGCCAGAAAATAAGCAGATAGTCATCTGCAAAATGAGGTCCCCAGAGGGTGAATTTAGTGATGCTACCCTGCACAGCAGGGTAGCGTCACTAAATTGACACTCTGTAAACCTCAATCTGAATCAGGGTCTCAAACTAAACAGAAGGAGGTACCCAGAGGATATACTGGCCCACTGTATGGGATAGCATCATCAAATTCACGCTCTGGGGACCTCATTCTGCAAATGTCAGACTGCTTATTTTCAGGCCTGCTTCTAACCCTGAGCCTTCTTGAGATGGTCAAAGTGGAACAAATCGACGAAGTATGATCAGAGCGCGGCATGCTCACTAAAAACAGAGACTAGTTGATATTCGTACACTGTAAGAAATTACTGTAAATGATACGGTGAAAAAATACTGACGACCAACTGTCGATAAAATATTACGGTGAAAGTACCGTAATAAACAGCTTTGGGCAATATCGACTTATATTTTGTTCGATCTTGGGAGTAAAACAGATTACACACCAATTCCTTCGTCTTCTCCGGGTTGGTAAGAGACGTGAAATACCCGATAGAACAATAGACGATGTGTTCAAGTGACACTTGAACAACTGTACTCACTTACCATACCTGGGTCCGTCACCTGTACTCACTTTCCATACCTGGGTCCGTGCGTTCTGTGAATTGGCGTGTTAGTAAGTTACTAACCTCGCTGTCGGTATTCATAAATTTGGACAACCTGCCAACGTGCTGTAACACCTCGCCGTTTCGCGGCTCGGCGTCACATACCGCACGTTGGCAGGTTGTTCAAATTCATGAATACCTCCAGCTCATTTAGTAACTATCACTTACACTCCAATTCCTTCGTCTTCTCCGGGTTCGTAACAGACGTGAAATACCCGATATAGAACAAAAGACTAGGTGTTCAAGTCACTTGAACACCTGTACTCACTTACCATACCTGGGTCCGTGCGTTCTGTGAATTGGTGTGTAAGTAAGTTACTAACCTCGCTGTCGGTATTCATAAATTTGAACAATCCGCTAACGTGCTGTAACACCTCGCGGCTCGGCGTAACGTACCGCACGTTGGCAGGTTGTTCAAATTCATGAATACCTCCATCTCAGTTAGTAACTATTACGGATCTGATATTTTGTTTACTCTTCATTACATGAGAAGACTGTTTTTCGTCATACACAGTAGACCAATTAATATCTTAACCTGCAGCCGCATGGCTGCTGGTGTTCAACCGATGATCGGAACCGGCCACCACAATCGGCCGATTGTGGGCAATCGGATGACAACATCAGTCAACCGATTGTTACCAAGCATTTTGTGATGATTCGTTAACCACATTTTATTATCTTCTGCAATTGTTCAATTGTTAAAGTAAAATGATGTCAATGATACCATTCAATAAAGTTGAGAAACAACCACAATGTCTATTCTTAATCTCTCTGGATGCCCCTTTACGGGATATACTCGTTAAACGACACGTAAAGCTTACAATTGAGCGTACTTGCGGGAATCGCCAGTTCATACCGGAAAAGTGAAGGTTTCACCCATTGAATAAGATCGCAGTAAAATTACCAGTTGCCCGCACTTGGGCGGTAAGCGTGACTCTGCGGGCCACGTTTCCGCCGCCCAAGTGTGGCGACTGGTAATTTTACTGCGACCCCAGTCAACGAACTTTAACACTGTGAAAAATGTTCAGTTTAATGTAGTTCTTTCGACCCTCGACTTGTCTAGTAGTACACGGTATTACAATCGGAATCGGCATCAGAATCGGCCGATTGTGAACTCAAATAACTGGTAATCGGTCAGCGACCATTTTTGGTAATCGATTGAAGTTAGTACTGAAATGGTTAACCGGATAACCGGTTTGGAGTCGGTTACGTACCTAGCCGATTAAAAAAAACGTCAACCGGTTATCCGAAATATCGAGAGTGATCGTCATTCCACGGTTAAAACGTAGTAAATCTACCGCTTCTCATTTGGGATAGATTACTACACCTCGAAGCAGCGCTCTATATATTGAGAAATAATCGACTTTGGCGTTCAGGACTTCCTTAATGATCGGCAATTTCCGTGAGTTCTGAGTAACCGCAGAAACTATTCCGTAGTATGTATACAAACGAACGTTGTCGAGTACTCGACAACGTTCGTTTATATACACACTGCGTAATGGTTTCTTTCTGCATTACTCGCGAAAACTGCCGAGAATACTGCTTTCAAATTCCTATAGTTTTGATCCCCGATTCGGTGAAATAATGGCTACGGTTAACCGGATATTATCCGGTTATAGCTCTCGGTTAGTCGGTTAGGGTAAAGATAATAAAGTCGACCTAAAAAAATTGTCACTTCTAACACAGTACAATCGCCGTGGACTGGTCGTAATCCACGTGTGGGCTGTGTGTCAACTCATGCGTTTATTAGGTAATACAAATCATCAGCAGCAAAAGTTTAATTGATGAAGCACCAGGTCATTAAATTTTTGATAACTATAACTATAATTAGTGTTTGGAAACTAATATTACTGCGTCTGTGGAAATATTGCCAACTCGTGGAAAGTGACCAGTCCACGGTGGCCGTACTGTATATGCACAAGCAGGAAAGATATGAATGCGTTCATTATGGAAAAACGTTGCCCAAAACTGAACAGGAACACTCTTCTCTAAATTTGTTTTTGGTAAAACTTTAAATATAGTAACAGTTAAGCCTTCGCTTTCGGCTATTTGTAGATTTTTATCGTCTTTCTCGGGAGGTCTTTTGCCGCTATTGGACTCAGACTCATGATATTTGTTCTATTTCGGATAATGATAATTTTGTTTTTTTCGTTCAACTAGTGCCTGGTAAAAATATTTTTAGGTAATCATGAAAATGGTCTAAATTCAGTGTAACCCGGCTTTCTATTCTCTATCCCTGTGTAACTCGGTTATCCTCTCTATTCAGCCTGCTCATTCTAGGTGGTTTTTGTATATATTTTCACACTTTTGCTACATCGCTCTGCACGGGCCCTTGCTGTGATACCTTGTTTTTATGCCGGTGCAGACGTTGTTTTGGTTTTAATAAAGATTTTATTAAAATGAAAAAAAACAAAAAAAACAGTAACAGTCATTAACGTAATATTTGCGATAGACGTTACGGCAGCTGGTTTTCAGTACACCTCTATCGCAATTTCAACAGTAATTATTTCGTGTATATCAAGACGAGTAGCCAGGTATTGAAATATTTTTATACAGCAGCCTTATCCCGAAGTTCGAAATCACAGTTAGAGAAGGTATGGAGGTGGTGTCCCTCTCGTGTCGATGTGGCCGAGGGGAGGGGGTATTTTTCAAAAAACATGCTCTTGATGGAGGAAGGGTCTAAGGGTCTTCTGGACCATCCCTGGACAAGGTTTTTGAAAATAATCCCCACATGACTTTATTAGGCGAGTTTGAGGCTTGAAAGAACTCCTGTTTTCACCAAACGTGATATGTTATCTATAATTTCTTTAGTTGACCTCCCGTGCAAATCGCAGAATCGACAATTTTTAGGGTGGGGGGCGGGTCATGCCCCCCCCCCCCCCCCCGTCCCCGATACAGCTACGTCACTGTGTACATTAATTAGCTGATATTTGATGATTATAATACACAAGAAATAACACGAAATGTGTGTCGTCGACTGTTTCAAAGAGATAGCATGTGTATCAGTGCCCAAACCCAATTACAACCCATTAACCCTTTATCCAACGTAACGGCCAAAACCGGCCAGCGCTATTCTCAAAAATCGCCAATTAATTTTCAAAATATTTTCATTTTTTGTCTCAAAAACATAGGTTATGACCCCTCGTTGGAACGAGCTCGTCGAGCTCGTTCCAATGAGGGGTCATAACCTATGTTTTTGAGACAAAAAATGAAAAAAATTAGTTATTCAAGATTTTTTTTTGCAAGTGTCGTCTGCTTTTCATGTTAGGTAAAGGGTTAATATTAACATCTGTTGCTCTCTTCCAGATCCGAGAGTCAAGGAAATAGAATTTCTGCTGATTAATCTTGTCAAATGATCTCAATAATGATCGTTTTGGTGTAACTTGGAGAAGTTTACTCCGAGACAGCTTCTGTTCAACGTCCTCCGCCTCTGAAATCCAGTAGTAATTGGTTTTCAAATTATATTAGTGGTATGCCAATTACGCGTGTTCCTGACATTTCGCCTAATTTGGATGTCATTCTCAGAATGCTAAGAACAAAAAGGTCACAGACAATATTAGCTAAAAGATTGACGGTTAAATCACAAGAAAATGTTAATCCCGTGGTTCTATTCTCTGGGAATAATTTCGATATTTGACATTATTTCTTGCGCGGGCCTCTTAAATTTCACCAACCACTCAGCGATGACCGATGTCCCTAATTACAGGAATGTTGAAGGGCGAAACGTGCAGATGGCAATTTTGTGTGTGTGTGTGTGTGGGTGGATGGGTGGGGGTTATGGGGGAGAGTTTATTGGGTTTTTTTCCTCTATTTTTTGGAGGGATTGGGTGTTCAATTTCAATAGAAGTGATTTATCCCTTAACTGGTTGAGTGCTAGAAGCCACTGTCAGCAGGCCTGGAAATCTAGAAAATCAAAGAGTGCAAAACAGTTGCCCTCTTCAGATTGCTTGGGAGTGCAATTGCACCTGAAATTTTCAATGCAAAAACTTGTATGCTATTTTGGTTATATTCACTTCAAGGTATTAATATTGTGACTGAAAAAGTGTACTACATTCAGCTACATAGTTGAAAAATTGGCACACACATCTTCTCATTATTCACAATGCTGCATTCAATTCTTATGTGGCTGTCTTCTACACTCGAAATATATCGAAATGCGGCACAGAATGGGTCATGAATTAATGTGAATCAATGCAACATTGACAAATCGTCCCCTGAGTTCTAATGTGTTCTCTGTGCCAGTAGGCACAGAGAACACATTGGAACTCAGGGGGCGAAATGATAATAGATTTTAAATGCAGTCCCAAACAGGTCTGACATTCCAAAAAATCAAGGGGTGCAAAAAATTGCCCTCCTCAAGTTTTTCTAGGCGTGCAGCACTCCAACACTCCTAAATAATGCCAGGCCTGTGTCAGGGCTTTAAAATAAATAAGGGAACCAGAGCGAAAGACAATGTTTTCCTTGCTCATGTTTCATATTCAGTCAAATTCAAATAATATTTCATGTAAATTTGTTCTAATACATGGAGAGTAATTTGTATTAGAACAAATTTGACCCAAAGGCCTGCAATAGGACTTGGGTATATTCTGAGGGTGCGTTCGATTGACTAGGAGCAAACTCTAATTACGCAAATAGACCCTACAGTCCCTCCAAATCACCAAAAAACAAATCACTTCATCTGGTACGGGATCTTTTATAAGGGGGAGCGCTGTGACTCAGTAGGTGGAGGTGCAGGCTACAAGCCGAGAGGTCCTCGGTTCAAATCCCACCTGTGGCAACCTAATCTAACGCTGCCTGTGCTGCAGTGCGGAGTTACGATGTTGGGGAGCTGACAGCTGCTCGTCGTTGCTCGGTGGTTCTCTCCGGGTACTCCGGCTTCCTCCACCCGTAAAACTGTCACGGTCATGATTAGCCATTGTGCATAAATATGTGACCTTAAACATAAATAAATAAATAAATAAATAAATAATCCTTTATAAGAGTAACAGGTAGTGCTATAACGGCGTTGCTTTGTATAAGAGTTACTGTATTGGTTCGGATGTTCCCCAAATCCACGATTACTTCCTAGAATCACCACGAACATCCCGGCAACCATTTATTTGGGTCAGATTTCTCACTAAATCCTCGGTTTCTTCCTGTTTATTTCAGGTAGGACTTCCAACAAAACGTTGGAGAATCTGTGTTATCGAAAGCGATTCCGATTGAAATTCAAGTCTTGTCTCCATTGTTTTGACTTTCAAGTTTCAGGTTCGACACAAACGTTCGATATTACTATGCGTTTGGGATTCCTCAGTTCCATAAATTGTTAATGGTTAATTTGCTAATATAATTTTTGTTGTATTTGATTTTTTCAGGTGTTGTGAACAGTTTAAAATTTTAATTGTCATATAATAAACAAATTATTACAACAGTCAACTGATCTGTGTTGTTGTATTCCGTCTCGTTGACGAGATGAGGTCGGTAAGATCAAACGAGACGCCGATCTCCGATCTCATCTCGTCAACTCGACGGAATACAACACAGATCAATTGACGGTTGTAGTAATTTGTATGTACTGGGTGACTACAGTAGAAGATTATCATAGGACAGATGATGGTGATTATGGGTAAGTCAGCAGTAGAGGTCTAAGACCTATGAAGGCCATAGGGTAGTTTAGAAGCCAGAAAGGTATCATCCAATAAGTATCACCCAATAGTACATCACCATGTCATAAGTATCCTCCATTATTTCCAAATGAAACGAAATACTGCATTCGGATTGGCTGAGAGGAGCGGTGTAACTTGCAATCAACAATAGGTTTTTTTTTACACCGTGGTTAACCACGGTGTAAAAAAAGAATACACAATAGCAGACTATGTGGTTAAAAACTACCCATTTTTAATTTATCAACTCATACCTTCTGCTCAGTTATGTTAGAACAAAAATAAAAATACAGGAATTTAATATGTATGTGTAATAAACTATTACAGATATGGATATCTTTGGAACTGGCTCATTGAGCCAGTTCCAATGACATCCATATTTATCTGGTTTTGTAAGAAACTTACAAAGTACACATTTCCTGTCAGTTTTCTTCCACAATTTAGGTTAAAGTATTAAGTACATCAAAATTCTTGGAAATAAATCCGTTATCCTTGCGTTTTCCAGGGTGTGTGGGAGTTTACACCGGTCTGGGAACTCATACACCCTTCGGCTTTGCCTCAAGGTGTATGGGTTCCCAATCCGGTGTAAATTCCCATACACCGTGGAAAACACAAGGATAACATAATGACCAGATGAGCATAAGAGTCACAAGACAGTCACTCGTTCGAGTAATTACTCGATGGCTTATTTGCTCGAGTTCTTCAAACAATCTGAGATAGTTAGCAAGCCTGTAGTAGTGATACACGTCTGTAGTAAGAGTGGTAGAAGACTATAGTAATCTGTAAATATAGTGGAAGCTGATCATAGGACAGATGGTGGAACTATGGATAAGTCATCAAGTAATGTCTTATATACAAGGAACTTATTAACAGACGCTAGAAGCCATAACTATATCCAGATAGATATCATCCAATACCCAAATTTGGGCTGTCACGAGTTTTAAATTTAGGAATCGATTAATCGTCGCTAATAATCCCTCCCTCTCTCCCTCTCTGAAGTCGTTAAAAATGAAGTTGAAGTCAGCTGACCCACCTCAAGTAAACAACTAAGACGATCCTCTTTTAGGTACATTCAAAGCTTTGATGTTCTGAACCGTCAGTGTAATAATCAAGACTGGTCGTCAGTTGCGAACTTTGCAAGTTCGCAACTGGCGATCGGTCTTGATTATTACACTGACGATTCAAAAGTTCAGAACATCAAAGCTTTGAATGTACCTAAATGACAAATGCTTCTTACGGCTTCTTGAGATTTAACGTCAACGCTCTTGACCTTTTACCTTTAGAAACAACAGTTTTTTCATCTAGTTTTTTTTAATTATTAACGATTAACGATTATGAAATTTCATGATCGACCATTGAAGAAGAAGAATCGATGAGAACGACTTTAATCATACTCTATGACCTCAAGAAAAACCTCTGTAGAAAATAATATTTTTTAATATTTTTACCCTTATATTCATTTATTTATTTATTTATTGGTGTTTAAGGTCACATACTTCTGCACAATGGCTAACCAAGACCACAGCATGGAGATAAAGTCAAGGTCAGTCAATCGTTTATACCCCATGTTGCAATCATGGGACTTTAGCCCAATTTATTTATTTATTGGTGTTTAAGGTCACATATTTCTGCACAATGGCTAACCATGACCGTGATAGTTTTACGGGTGGAGGAAGCCGGAGTACCTGGGGAGAGAACCACCGAGCAACCGAGCAAATCCCCAACATACCAACTCCACACAAGCAGGGTTAGCATTGGTTGAAGACAGGTGCACCATCGACGTGCAGTACGCCTTAGTACACAACATCACCGTGCTCCCAGTGGGTAATGGGGGTGAAGTGTCTTGCCCAAGGACACAACGCGGTTACCGCAGGCGGGATTCGAATCGAGGACCTCTCGGCTTGCAGCCTGCACCTCTACCAACTGAGCCACCGCGCCTCCCTTTAGCCCAATAAAAAAACTGAAAATAAACTGAAATTGTGCTTTGCATAAAGGGAAATGTATAAAAATCATCCATTATGTCTTCAATTAAATGATAACAAGTTTAAATAAAGCTGTGATGGGACCTTTTATATCTTTGAATTCACATGAAAATGGTCTGAAAGACCATTTTCATGTAAATTCAAAGAAATAAAAATGTAAAAAGAAATTGGAAAAAGACTGAAATCAGATAAAAAAAAAAACTGAAAAATCTCATCCTTGATGTTGCCTATTTTCGAGTACTCGCACCCCAAGCATTAGGGACTGGGTCCTATTTTACCAGTGAAACAGTGCTTGTTTACCACAATAAATAATCACTGCTTCACTTCCCGGGGTTCCCGCCCGGGTTTACCATTAGTTCCTCGGGCCGGACATTCTTTAGGTATGCAGGTATGTTGTACACCTACTGCTCTCCGGGGGTGGGGGTGGGGGGGGGGGGGAGATTCAGACTGTTGACTCTTGACCATCTCAGACTCAAATCTGAGCCAAGGCTCAGGTTTGGACCTGGGGTGATCAAGAGTCCAATAGCCGCATTTAGATTTAAGAAGGTAATTGGACTTCTTGAACACTAAAAACTAAAGTGTTAAAACTGACACTTTCAAGGTGTTAAACCCATTCTAACTCTTAGGGTTTGATTTTAACACTCAAATGCTTTAAGCACTTAGACATTACAATCGTCAGACATCTGAAACTTGAATGGATGGCACTTCCCATGTGTCTAGCACTGGTGGTTCTTCCAGAATCGTCCATAATTTGATTTGCGCTTGGTGGGTACATAATTAAAAGGACACAACGCAGATGACGCGGATCAGGCTCGAGAGTTCGAGCCTGATCCGCGTCATCTGCGTTGTTTCCTTTTAAGTGTCGCGACATTACACTTGTCAAGTGGTGTTATTGTAACACCTGTCAAGTTCTGGGATATCTACACTTGAACAAAGTGCTAGTTCAGCACTTAGTGAGTGTTAAATACAGCACTTCAAGTGTAGTTTTTAACACTTTCGTTTTTAGCGTGTGGCAAACTGAGAAGGGCAATTATTTGTACTCCCATGCTTTCTAGGGCGCCTGGTGTCATGTGTTGTATCTTTCTACTTCTGTTCCATATCACATACAATGTATTTTGATATTCTACAGCCTCTGACACGTTTTACTATCACAATGGGGAGGAGAGTAATAATTAATATTTCGTCAGTAATCGTCGACTTTGAAATTGTAGTCGATTATGGGTTTTTTCAACGATTAGTCGACTTATTGATTAATCATGACGGGCCTGAAAGACATGCGTCAATATTAGGGCTGAAACGGTTAGCTCATTTTCACAACCGACTAACCGAGAGCTATAACCGGTTAATATCCGGTTATCCGTAGCCATTATTTCACCGAATCTGGGATCAAAACTATGGGAATTGGAATGAAGTATTCTCAGAAACTATTCCGTAGTGTGTATACAAACGAACGTTGTCGAGTACTCGACAACGTTCGTTTGTATACACACTATCGAATAGTTTCTGCGGTTACTCAGTACTCACGGAAATTACCGATCATTAACGAAGTCTTGAAGCCAAAGTCGATTATTTCTCAATATACAGAGCGCTGCTTCGATGTGTAATCTATCACAAAGGAGAAGCGACAGATTCACTACGTTTTAACCGTGAAATGACGATCACTATCGATATTTCGAATAACCGGCTGACGTTTTTTTTCAAATCAGTTACGTAGGTAACCGGTTTCAAACCGGTTATCCGGTTAACCATTTCAGTTCTAGTCAATATCGGATCTGAGATGCCATTGGCGTGTCTTTTTCTTGGTTCGGTCTTGATTTTATTTATGGCGGTTCACACAACTTGTCATGACTATTTTACGCTTGATTGGGAATGACGAAAAGGCCTGTACCTTGAAAACTACATCCTGAACCTGAAGTGCTTATTTATTTATTTATTTATTGGTGTTTAAGGTTATATACTTATGCACAGTGGCTAATCATGACCGTGATAGTTTTACGGGTGGAGGAAGCCGGAGTACCCGGAGAGAACCACCGAGCAACGACGAGCAGCTGCCAGCTCCCAACATTGTGACTCCGCACTGCAGCACAGGCATGGTTAGGTTGGTTGAAGGCATGCGCACCATCGACGTGCACTACACCTTAGTACACGGCGCCATCGTGTCCCCATGTGGTCAATCGGGGTGAAGTGCCTTGCCCAAGGACACAACGCGGGAGTCCGAATTGATCGCTCAGACGGTCACCCATCCAATGATTAACCGGGCCCGACGTTGCTTAACTTCGGTGATCTGACGAGAACCGGTTACAGCAACGCCACCGCACCCCCACCTTAAGTGCTTAAGATGCTATAAAAGTAAGGCAACTTAGTTTACTATAAAGTACCCATGCCTGATATTACATAAATATGAACTAAATATAAACAAATTATCCCATCAGTATGTGTCTCCTTTAAGAAGGTAGTAATTGACGTTGAAACAGGCAAAATCAATGAAATGTAAATTTTTCTTGATTTAAGCTCAAGTGATTTACACAAATGATTAACGAATGCTATTTATCATTGTTAAACGGAAAGCATCCTCATTTTAATTCTGCTTTTTCATGACAATGTATTTGCTGCTATTATTACGTCTGTTGGTCTTTGTAGATGGTAGCTTGGTACATGATCTCATGTAAAAATTCAGCGTTTTCGAAGAAATATTTTGAATGAAAAAACGAATACGTTTTGCGTCGGAATTTGATGCCATGCATCAAGGTTTTCGTGTTTGATTACTGACAGCATTGTTGTATATCGATGCTTTTAAGCTTTTTCAGCCCTGTTGACCTTGGCCGAAAAGTAAACAAACAGAAAACAGAACAAAGCCGAATATTTTGGAATCCCCCCCCCCCCCCCACACTTAGCCACTTACTATGACTTTTTAACCAATCACCTAACTTCGCCGAGCTCGTTCCAATGAGGGGTCATAACCTATGTTTTGTAAGCAAAAAGTGAAAATATAAAAAAAAATTGATGGCGTTTTTCTTGTAGGTAAAAGATTAATACAATATATCCCACCCTAAATAGGACAGATAACGTAAATTCTCCCTACTGAAATTATGCAAATGTGACCCAGTTGTATTTTGTTTAGCCAATCAAATTGTCCAGTTTTGAAATTGACCAATGAAAGCTCCCTACTCTAATTATGCAAATTATGAAAATGTGGCCCAGTTGTATTTTGTTCAGCCAATCAAATTGTCTCGTTTTGAAATTGACCAATGAAATTGACGGAAGGCTTTATTTATCACTGATTAATTTGAAGACAAAATATCAAATGTTTTAAAGTGAACAAAACGGACGAGCCATATGATAAAATATTCTATTCTATTTTATTCTATTCCACCTTAATAGCAGGTAAACTAATAAACTGGTAGGCTGTACGTCTTTAACGTGTTTTTTTCATTCTATGACACTTGGAATATATTACGCACTCTTCGGAGCTGGAGCTTGGATGTAACTTGCCCGCGTACACTGCAAAAAAATATAGTTTCTCTTCAGAACCAAAACTGGTTCTAATTTTGTCCCTGAGATGGAACCAGTTCTGTTTAAACAGTATGTATTTCAAATCAAACAAATTTCCCAAAATTAGCATTTAATTTTAACAGAATATTACATGAACTGAAGTAGATTCAGCAGTAAACTTGGAGCTTATTCATCGCAGTCGCCAAACATTTCGAAACAAAGGAGATATGAACAGTTGGCATATCGAACCAGTTTTGGTTCTGTATAGAACCAAAACTGGTTCGATATGCCAACTGTTCATATCTCCTTTGCTTAATAATGATTTGAGACAACCTCGTATAAGCTCTAAACGTGCGGCTGAAACCGCCTCAATTTATGTTTAATTCTGTTAATATTTAATGTTAATCTTTATAAATTGATTTGATTTGAACTAAATTCTGTTTAAACAGAACTGGTTCCATCTCAGGGACAAGATTAGAACCAGTTTTGGTTCTAACGAGAACCTATATTTTTTGCAGTGTACCTCAATACTGAATGTTAGGCATCTGGTTTGTTGTAGAAAATATGATTAACGTCGAAATTAGGCCTTTAGGGGTTAGGCATCAAGCGATTTGCACATAATGGAGAATAAAACTGAAATTTCAAACTCTAAAATTAATATTCTGAAACTCCATGACTTTGAACTTGATTTTCACTTAGTAAAATAACTCCACCTTTTCCCAGGTTTTCTAGGTAGTGATTTTAAATTTAATTATTTATTATTTATTTATTTATTTGAGTTTAGCGACACTTTCGACAGCCAGGATCATTTCGTGTCGGTCAGTTTTACGGGTTGGGGAAACTGGAATACCCGGAGAGAACCACCGAACAGCGGCGAGCAACTGTCAGACTCCAAAACGTACTAACTCCATGCAAGTAGGGTTAGCATGGGTTGAAGAGAAGTGCTCTATCGACGTTCAGTACGTCTTAATACACATCGCCACCGTGCCCCCCCCCCCCCCCCCCCACACACACACACATATTAAGTGCCTTATCCAAGGACACAACGCAGTTACTTCTGGCTGGGATCGAATCGAACAGTGGACGTTTTGGTATGAAGTCCAATACCATAACCACTGAGCCACCGTGCTACCCGTGATTTTATCAGAAAAGAAAATTTCATGACTTTCCAAGTTTGTCATGAACCCTAATGAAATTCCGACCCAATGGGGTGTATGTCGCGATTGATCGCGATCAAATCGAGATAAATACCACCATTGAAATCACAGAAGTGTGTCCGCTTGATAAATTTATAAACAGCAGAGAGTATGGTGCGAAATCCACTCAAAAGCGAGTGACATCAGTTCAGTCAGCAAATTATTCGTTGAAGAAGGCCATGATAAAGTCCTATACAATTTGAGTACAACGGGAAATACGGATGCACCGTATTGTGGTCCGCTGGGAGAGAAGAGCATCTGTATTTTTTCGCCTTCTCCGCTTCATCCCCAACCCATTAGAATCATAGTTTACAGCCTTTTGTTACGTCTTCGCCGCTATTATTGGTTCTCCTCTTAAGCTAGGGTACGACCGCCGTGGACTGGTCACTTTCCACGGGTGGGAAATATTTTCACCGACGCAATAAGATTAGATTCCAAACACCAATCTAATGTATAAATGCGAATGTATGTATCTATATCTCTCTCTATCTTTGTTCTTTGAACTCCTCCGTTTCTCGACCGATCGATCTCAAATTTTCTACACGGGGGTAATTCGTCCCTGCGAATAACATGGGATGGGTGCCGTGCCCGTGCGGGGTGACCTTGACCTTGAAATTGAGGACCATGACCTTTTATTTCGAAAACGGCTGGGCCGATCGGGCTAAAATTTCATATGTGCGGGTATATTGACCCATTGATCATTTTGACTTTATCGGGGTGCCCGTGCGGGGTGACCTTGACCTTGAAATTGGTGACCTTGTCCCTTTACTTCGAAAACGGCTGGACCGATCGGGCTAAAATTTCATATGTGCGGGTATACTGACCCATCGATCATTTTGACTTTATCGGGGTGCCCGTGCGGGGTGAACTTGACCGTGAAGTTGGTGACCTTGACCTTCTATTTCGAAAACGGCTGAGCCGATCATATATAACCATCTTCTCCCGTGCAACGCTGGGTAACACCCGCTAGTTATATATATGAGTAATCATCAAAAATTTAATTAATGAAGCACCGGGTACAACCCGGTGCTTCATTAATTAAAATTTTGTTGCTGATGATTTTTATTACCAGGTAAACGCTTGCGTGGACATCACTGCTCACGCGTAGATTGTGTCCAGTCCATGGCGACTGTACTGTAAAGTTTTCCAGAGAATATTTCTTAATTTTCTGGTTTTGGTTTTCAAGTAAAGTCTTATTTGAACTCAATTGAGCACGATGTTTTGTAGGAAACGCTTCACATTATAAGTTACAGGACGTTCAGGTGGCGGATAGGGTATCTTATGAGGCGAGGTGAAAACAATATTGGACGAGGCGGTACGCCGAGTCCAATATTGTTTTTGCCGAGCCTCATATGACACCGTATCCGCCACCTGAACGTCCTGTAACGTATTTATTATGCCAGCGAAAACAAAATAACAACCAAAATTTGAACGCCGGCACATTTTCAAAATTGTTGCAAAACGCTATGTAAGTTGTAACAAACGTACACAGTTGTCTCCCTGTTTGTGTATAATTTCCTTGACAACACAGACAACAGCGATAGACGCTTTTCTTCGTATTGTCACTTTGTCTTGAGTGTGCAGAAAATGTCCGAAACGTCCGATTTTATAGAATTCGATCAAAATAAATGTATCTCACATTTTTTCCCATTGAGTTTCATTCATTTTCCTACAATTTCATCATTGTGCAATCTTATAATTATTCAATGAAATTAAATCCATTTTCGAAGCGACGTTATCCATTTACCACAACAAAGACTACAGAATGCGCTCAACGAGAAAAAATGAAATTAATCTATTCCTAGGATAAGACAATTTTTTTCTCAGTTTATTTATTCACACTATATATATTTTTCAACTTTCTAACAACGCATTTATGGGTTATATATTTTTTCTAAAGCTTTTAAAATATCGAGGCGAACACCGTACCCAAACTGTTGTGTGTTAGCCTCAATAAGCTTAGACCCTATGTCAAGTTAGGGCCAGGCCGACTTATCCGTTATCGGTAGATCGAATACAGTAGTATTTCTCACTTCAAATAATTAAATTTACATTTAGAAAATAAATTTCACAATAAATTTATTATAAAACGAGAGAAAATGAGACATATAGACACGGAGGGACGTTTGATTGTACTGTAATTTCTTCAATATGGATATAAAAGCACCGCGGGGTAAGGAATTTCCACGTCGAAACAAAATGGCGGTACTGACCTAATACGAGTTTCGTATTAGGTCACCTCGGGCTGCATGTGACCCAATACGGCTCAGTACCGTCCCACTATTCGGGGACTGTGATTGGCGAATTTCATTAGCTGGCATAATAAGTGAATATATTAGATCTCATGCTTTGAGTACATACATGCTCATAAACAGTTCGCCAGTGAAAAATATACAACACTGTCGTCGCAGATTACTTTTTATTGGCGAATTCTCTGGTTTTTCAAACATATTTATCCGTTGCATTGTCTGAATCGACAGGTAGGTCCTAAACTATATTACGTGCACCGGGGAAACTCTAGTACTGAAATGGTTAACCGGATAACCGGTTTGAAACCAGTTAGCTACCTAACCGATTAGAAAAACCGTCAACCGGTTATCCGAAATATCGATAGTGATCGTCATTCCACGTTTAAAACGCAGTAAATCTGCCGCTTCTCCTCTGTGATAGATTACTCATCGACGCCGCGTTTTGTATATTGCGAAATAATCGACTTGGGCGTTCAAGACTTCGTTAATGACCGGCAGTTTTCGCGAGTAATGCAGAAACTATTCCGTCGTGTGTATACAATCGAACGTTGTCGAGTACTCGACAACGTTCGTTTCGTATACACACTACGGAATAGTTTGAGAATACTGCATTCCAATTTCTGTAGTTTTGATCCCATATTCTGTGAAATAATGGCCACGGATAGCCGGATATTATCCGGTTATAGCTCTAGGTTAGTCGGTTACGAAAATGAGCCAACCGTTTCAGCCAGAGAAAACTCTACCATGTACCTGTATGAAAAGCCGGAACATTACAAAACTTTGCCCCCATTTCTAAACATTGCATAATTTAGGTACTATTTGCGCACACAGTTTACCGTCGCAATTTGGAGTGAATTTAATTTCTTTTAGTTTGATTTTGTGAGAGTCAAGAGGCTGAGAGCAACAACTCGTCCCCAACGACCGGCCTTAACAAACGGTGAATATTTACTTCACACGAGATCAAATTGATTTATCATCCTTGTTACGTCCAAGTAATTTCGAAGCCATCTTACACTTTAGAGTTTTATCTAGCTTGGGAGAGCAAAATAGTTGGCGCAATATTTTTTATATCTTTATCGATCCAATATCGGTGGATATCAAGACCGCTCCACTTGAACCTGAAACTATGCGGTATCTTTGAAAAAATACTTCGATTTACGATGGAAATAATTTCGTTTTATTCACATTATTAACAAAAAGAGATGGAATAATGCAATACGCAGCTTTTATTATTTTTTGTGGCTTGTACATAATTTTACCGCTTTTTTTAGAAATCAATATCCACACACACAGTGCATTCTTCAGAAAAGCCGACAGAGGATTTCGACTGCGCCGCGATCTGGACGAAATTCTCTGTCCACTTTTCAATCCAACAACGCTGAAAAATCCCATGTGTTGAAATAAAACTTACAATTTTCGCCACTCGACGAGATTTACAGGCAAATAAGCTTAGTTCATTTTCTAAAGTTGTCAGTAAATTTAAAGCTCAGGGTATGGGGAATTTCATATAAAAATTGAATTTCGATATGTTAGTGAAGTTAGGGAGCGCGGTGGCTAAGTGGTTACGGCATTGGACTTCTAGCCATAAGGTCCATGGTTCGATCTCAACCATGGATAACTGCGTTGGGGAAGGTACTTATTCCTGATTGTCCATGTTGGGGTACAGTGGCACTCTGTACTAATGCGTATTGCATGACGATGGAACACTTGTCTTCAACCAATGCTAACCCTGACTGTTCGGAATTAGAACGTTGGGGGGGGGGGGCTGGCAGTTATTCGTCGCTGCTCGGTGGTTCTCTCGGGGTACCCTGGCCTCCTCCACCCGTAAAACTGTGCGACACAAGATGAGCCTGATGTCGAAAGAGTTGTTAAACCCTAATAAAAAAGTAAATGAATAAATAAATAAGTGAGTGAAGCTGCATCATTGATGTGCTCATCATTTCACAAACTTAAGACATTTTGCTGCAGAGCAGTATAAACATTCAGAAGCTGATTTTTTACAATTTAATAAGAAAACGGTGTTTCTACGGCAGCGTATTAGCGCCATTTCGTTTTTTTTTTTGCGTAACTTATTTTAAATTGTAATTACAATTTAGCTAAATTTTAATTACAACTTAATAAATTGTAATTACAACCTGATAAATTGTAATTACAACTTAGCTTAAATTGTAATTATAATATAGCTTAAATTGTAATTACAATACAGCTTAAATTGTAATTACAACTTATTTATATTGCAAATTACAACTTAGCTAAACTGTAATTACAACTTAATAAATTGTAATTACAACATAGCTTAAATTGTAATTACAATATAGCTTAAATTGTTATTACGATATAGCTTAAATTGTAATTATAACTTATTTATATTGTAATTGCGACTTAGTTAAATTGTAACCACAACTTAATGAATTGTAATTACAACTTAATAAATTGTAATTACAACTTAGCTTAAATTGTTATTACAATATAGCTTAAATTGTAATTACAACTTAGCTTAAATTGTAATTACAATATAGCTTAAATTGTAATTACACCTAAGTTGTAATTACAATTTATTAAGTTGTAATTACAATATAAATAAATTGTAATTACAATTTAAGCTATACTGTAATTACAATTTAAGCTATATTGTAATTACAAGTTAAGCTAAGTTGTAATTACAATTTATTAAGTTGTAATTACAATTTATTAAGTTGTAATTACAATTTAAGCTATACTGTAATTACAATTTAAGCTCAGTTGTAATTACAATTTATTAAGTTGTAATTAAGCTAAGTTGTAATTACAATTTATTAAGTTGTAATTACAATTTATTAAGTTGTAATTACAATTTAGCTAAATTGCAATTACAATTTAACAATTTAACATAAGTAATGCAAAAAAACGAAATGGCGCCAATACGCTGCCGTACGTTTCACCATTCTTTTTTCTGTTCTCTATATCAACAATATGTGGCACCGTAAAAACTCATTCGTGTACATTTACTCAGTTCCTTCTAATCACCTTACCATAAAAACCAAGTTTCCTTTTGTAAGTTTTAATGTATGAAAACAACAGACAGCTCCAGGAGTTGAGACAGCTGCCGGAGCTGTCTGTTGTTTTCGTTTATTAAAGGTAACAAAAGGAAACATCGCTTCATTTTCTACTGATATCACAGGTGTTTTCTCAACAATTACATGCTTCTGAATTGGACCTTTCTCGCGTAATCTAGTATGACGACAGTAAAGGCCACCTCTTGCGTGTCGGACAGTTTTACGGTTGAGGAAGTCGGAGTACCCAGAGAACCATCGAGCAGCGGTGAGTAACTGTCAAACTCCCCATTTACAGTACTCCCTAGTACACAGTGGCACCTTGCTCCCACGAGGGCAATCGGGATTAAGTGCCCTGACCAAGGACGGGGATCGAACTGTGAACCTTTCGGTTTGAATTCCATTGCCGTACCCACTGAGCCACCCCACCCCCTCCTCGCACGTCTAATAATTTCCGGGGGATAACTTTACCGAAAGTCGATTTTCACGATGAGATAAATCAGGGGTGAAATCACTTCATCTGAGATGCGATTCTCGTTTGTTTGGTTCGGTCATGATTTTTCGATATTTTATTTAGGAAACCTCGATCCATCCGTGTAAATGTACCGAGACCAGATGACGATCCTATCTATGTAACGTGGGCCGATCGAGGAAGATATCGTTTTCGCGATCCTATTACTGTATTTGCAAGAAATATTTTTGAAACATTTTACACCATCGACCTCCATACAGCTGAAATGCAGGCACGTCAGCCACAAACGTCACAACTCAGCCCCCCCCCCCCCCCCCACACACACACACACACACCACTAACAGGGCGTCAAGTCAATCAACGTGGCAACTCCACCCATCCCATTACGTTTAATAACGTGAAAGTTGTTACGTTGTGACTGTAGTCACAGCGCAACAGCTTTCAGTTCATCAATGTCATGGTGTTTACCTTGCACGAAAACAAGTTACACGGTATCAACTTTACAATCTCGAACTTGCTTTTTGTCAACAATACCTACAAAAAACGTTGTAAATGTTCAATTTGTATTGCTGGGGAAAATGTGCACATCAAAATATTCATTTTGCACCAGTAGCGTAGCCATGGGGCTGGGGGACATGGCCCTCCTAAAAATTACAGTGCCCCCTCTGAAAATGGGAAAATTGAAGCACCAAAGGTTCCAGATTCAGTCTCAGGCCTTGAATTTTCAAACTTTTTTTCGGGGGATCCCCCAGCCACCACCAGTGGGAGGGGGATACCAAAAACTGTACGTGGGGTGGACATGGTCCTCCCATTGGCGGGGGTTCGGGAAGCCCCCGAACCCCACAATGGGAGGGTCATACCCATCCCCACCTTAGGCCTACGGCTTCGGATATGCCTGACATACATCGACCTGGCACCCCCCAACCCTCCCAAAAAAATTTTTTAAAAATTACAAATATTTTAAAACAAATTATGCCCTCCACCCCCTCAATGGGAAATCCTAGGTACGCCCCTGTTTTCCACATCACTATTTATAGAACTCCCACCCTCCCATTAAGATAGCGAGGGTGGAGACACTTTTCTACGAGTGGCATTTACGCTGGACATTACTTTATATCAAAGTCACGGTCACGATTAGCCATTGTGCCCAAATATTTGACCTTAAACTCCAAAAAATAAACAAATTTTCGAATTTTGCTCAATCTTTTGTGATGTATATCACTTTCCATTTTATTCAGCTCTTTCGAATTTTCCACGAAACTCCTTCAAGCCTTAAGTCACGAGACCCTCGATTTTTGAGCCACTAAAGTAAAATTAACAATAAAAAACATTGGCATTTGTACCTTACACATCCATGGGGATGCTTTAATAACAGTTTCTGTCGGAAACCTTATGGTTTGGACAGCCGCCTTTTCCATTTGGGTGTCTGCTTGTGGGTGGGTTTTGGGCAAATTTGGGTGTAATATATGGACAATACACCAGTCCGTCCGCTTTCCAGTCATTCCTCCTTACAGTTCGGTTTTTATATACAACTATAAAAAAAGCATGTAAACACGTGAGTGACGAATAATGATAAAAGGTTGATAGAATCGATTGAGTTCATTTTAAAGGCCATCAAGACACCACATGGTGTCAGAAGTGGACAGGAGTCACAGGACATTCCATAGCAGTGAGTACAAATGGCAAATTTGGGTTTACAAGGTCCACAAATTGAACAGTTAAATTTCGAAGCGGTAAATTTGTCCGAGAATTGGAAACGATGACGGCAAACCATGCAATTGGTTCTCGACGGCCCGCTGTCTGGGAAAAGCGAGAAACAAAAGTGTAGGTTTTTCTGCTATATATAGGACAGAAAGGAAGAGATATTTTTAATACATGGCAGTTGTCTGATGACGAGAGGGACAAAATTGACATTTTGTTCGCGAAATTTGAGAATTACTGTAGGCCAAAGGTCAACGTCGCTGGATTGAGATTCAAATTCATGACCCGGAGTCAGGCGGAAAACGAAACAGTGGACGAATTCCTGACCGGCTTCAAACGCCTTTCACTCGACTGTGAATATGGGGAACTAAGAGACTCCCTTATCCGAGATAAAGTTGTCTGTGGGACAAAATCAAAAGAAGTGCAAGAAAAATTACTTCAAGAGACAGAATTAACCCTTGACAGAGCTATTTCAATTGCAAGAGCATATGAAGTTTCGAAATTGCAAATGCAAGATATGTCATCTGATGCAACAAAATCAGTGATGGGAGTTCGGAAAAAAGAATCGAAGCCTTACCGCGATTATAAAACTGACCCATCACCTGCTGTATTTTCATGTCGAAAATGTGGACGAACACACAAACCACGAAGTTGTCCTGCTTTTGGGAAGAAATGCCACAAATGCAATAAAATGAACCACTTTCAATCGTGCTGCAAATTCAAAGGAAAAACTGTCCACACCCTTGAATGTGAGGACATGAAAGATAATTTCTTTATAGGTTCAATTGACTCGACAAAAGCTGACTCTGATGAGATTTGTGTACCTATTAACATAAACAATAGACATGACATATCCATGAAGCTTGACACAGGGGCACAAGTAAATGTGTTACCCGTAAAGGATTTCAATAAAGTCAAAACATCTTCAACACGTCTTACAAAAGCTGACACCACCCTTTCGGGCTATGGCGGTCACAAAATTGAAGTTTTGGGCAAAGCAACATTGTCTTGTGCTTACAAAAACATTACAAAAACACCGAGTTCTACATTGTTAATGCTGAGGCCCCGCCTGCACTTGGTCTTCGATCATGTACCGACTTCAACTTAATAAAACTTGTCATGACAGTGAACAGTGCTTCAAATAAATGTAAACCAGGTATAATGTCTACATTTTCTGATGTGTTTCAGGGATTAGGGTGTATGAATACTGAATACAAAATTAAACTGGAAAATGACTGCACCCCAGTGGTACACCCTGCTCGCAAAATTCCAATTAGTATGAAAGACAGTGTAAAGATAGAACTCAACCGAATGGAAGCACAAGGTGTAATAACAAAAGTCACTGAGCCCACAACATGGGTGAACTCAATGGTTGTCGTGGCTAAAGCAAATGGCGGAATTCGTATTTGCCTAGACCCACGCGATTTGAACAAAGCAATTCGTCGTGAACATTACAGCATGCCAACGTTGGAAGATGTGACCTCCAAACTGGCAGGTGAGAAAATATTTACTGTTTCAGATGTAAAAAGTGGCTATTGGCATGTGCCATTAGATAAAGAGTCGGCAATGCTGACAACGTTCAACACGCCCTTTGGGAGGTACAGATTTCAGAGGATGCCTTTTGGAATAAATAGCGCTCAAGAGGTTTTTCATAGGAAACTAGACGAAGCCTTATTGGGGTTAGAAGGCACTCATGATTTGGTAGATGACATTTTAGTCACGGGCGCTACGCCAGACTCCACGACCAACGTCTACAACATGTTCTTGAAAGGTGTCGTGAAAAGGGAATAAAATTGAATCCTGAGAAAATACAATACAGAACTGACAAGGTTAAATTTTTCGGAGCAGTTTTGATATCCGAGGGTATGCAAATGGATCCCGAAAAAATCAAAGCTGTCAAAAACATGGACGAACCTTCTAACAAGAAGGAACTTCAGTGCCAGTTGGGAATGTTTACCTACCTTGCACAATTTGCTCCACAGCTATCAAGTAAAACAACAATACTCAGAGAGTTGTTAAAGGGTGAAAATGAGTGGTCATGGACTGAATCTCACACTAAAGCTTTTAACGAAATAAAAGAGTTAATAACAGAATCACCGGGCCAGGTTTTACAGTATTTTGATTCAAAGAAACCAGTAGTGTTACAGGTTGATGCATCAAAGACAGGCCTCGGAGCTGTTCTGCTACAGTGCGATAAACCTGTTGCATATGCCTCAAAGGCTTTAACACAAACACAAGAAAACTATGCACAAATTGAAAAGGAGGCACTAGCCATTTTATTTGGATGTGAGAAATTCCATTATTATCTGTTCGGAAGACAATTTATTGTGCAAAGCGACCACAAACCATGGAATTCATCATGAAAAAACCTGTGCATAGCATACCGTTACGTCTTCAAAGAATGAGAATTCGACTACATTCATACAATTTTACTGTGCAGTACACACCTGGTTCCAAAATTCCAGTAGCTGATACTTTATCACGACATTGTATAACTACTGCTGATACATACAATTCTGAAGAAACAGATCTACATGTTGATATACTGACAAGTTCAATACCTATGTCAAAACAAAAAATGAAAGAAGTGAGTGATGAAACTGATAATGACGTTCAACTCAAAGCTTTGAATCAATTTATAAAACAAGGTTGGCCAGAAGCAAAGAATACAGTACCAAAGGAAGCTATAGAACTTTGGAATCATCGAGATGAACTTACTCTTGTAAATGGCATAATCTACAAAGGACAGAAAGTTGTTATTCCAAAAAACTTGAGAAAGGAAATGTTACAGAAATTACACATCGGTCATATGGGAATCGTTAAAACCAAGGAGAGAGCCCGCGACATAATGTTTTGGCCGAAAATGAACAGTGAAATAGAAGAGATGGTCAATTGTTGTTCCGTGTGTCAAACATACAGAAATGCAAATGTAAAAGAGCCAATGATAAATCACGATGTTCCATCTCGTGCCTGGCAAAAAGTTGGCACAGATTTATTTCACTGGAGAGGAAAGGAATATCTTCTCATCGTTGATTATTTCAGCAGATATTTTGAAATTGCTCAAGTTCCAAGTACAAAATCTGCAAACATCATAAGTCACACAAAATCGATTTTTGCCAGACATGGTGTTCCAGACTGTCTTATGTCGGACAATGGACCATCTTATAATTCCCAAGAATTTGAACAGTTTGCAAAAACGTGGGGTTTTGTACACACAACAAGTTCACCATAGCATCCGCAGTCAAATGGCTTGGCGGAAAAGTCAGTGCAAACAGCCAAGCGTCTTTTAGAAAAAAAATTTTGTCAGTGGAGATGATCCTTACATGGCACTTCTAAATTATAGAAATACTCCCATTGACAATGTTGGTTCTCCTGCCCAACTTTTAATGAACAGAAGACTGAACTCTATCTTACCCATTAATGAAAAGCAGTTGAAACCCAAAGTTATTACCTACAATTCTATTCAGAAACAATTCCAACGTAAACAAAGTTATCAGAAACAATATTATGATAAACAATCAAGGCCGTTGCCCAAGCTAAATATTGGTGACAATGTCCGGATCTTCAAAAACAAACTGTGGCAACCTGCACGAGTTTTGGCTCAGTCAGACACACCGAGATCATATGTTGTGCAAACCAAAGATGGTGCTGTATACCGTAGAAACAGAAAACACCTCCAAGCAGTCCCGACCAATAGTCTAACATTCACAAGAGGTAACTGCAATCCTATTGACAATACTGTTAAACAAAGCAATCAGACCCATAGTACCATACCTGTTGATGCAAATGACAATCATCCCATACCTAACATTACCCAAACAAGATCAGGCAGAGTTGTTAGACCCAATAGACAAAGTGACTATGTGTACACTTAAAGACTATCCAGCTTTCAAAACGGGGGAGATGTAATATATGGACAATACACCAGTCCGTCCGCTTTCCAGTCATTCCTCCTTACAGTTCGTTTTTTATATACAACTATAAAAAAAGCATGTAAACACGTGAGTGACGAATAAAGATAAAAGGTTGATAGAATCGATTGAGTTCATTTTAAAGACCATCAAGACACCCCATTGGGGTGTCACCTTGATTGTGGCGCTGCTCCCGCAAATATCTCGCACACTCCCTATCTACGCAAATGTTTTACAATATCTGTTCATAAGTTGGTTCGCTCCTTGAAGTTCATTTCTGGAATCCATTGACGTATGCTTGGGAAACATTAAAATGCCTTTTCGGGGTATTCACTTGAAAAACATAAACACCCCTTTCTGTCATTCATTTCAATTTAGTGTGTTTGTTTTTGTTTGTTTATTGTGGTTTAACGACACTTTCAACACCCAGGCTCACAAAATTTCGGACAGTTTTACGAGTGGAGAGTCGTTAGGGAAGACCATTGGGCGGAAAAAGTTAACACTGAAGTTCCCATAGACATTTGTTCGCCAGCGAAAATCCAGACCTGGAGGCTACTGGGCATAAAAATTTTACACTGAAATCTCCCATAGGATTTTGAATTTTTAAAACAAATTATGTCGATGGTACTTAGAGCGGACTGATTTAACACTGAAAATTCCCATAGACATTTTTACGTCAGAGTGCCATCGGCCGATGGCACTCTGACGTAAAAATATCTATGGGAATTTCGAATCCCACCTGCGGCAACCGCGTTGTGTCCTTGGGCAAGACACTTCATCTCCAATGCCCGCGTGGGGGTACGATGACGCCGTGTACTAAGGCGTACTGCACGTCGATGGTACGCATGTCTTCAACCAATCTAACCCTGCCTGTGTTGCAGTGCGGAGTTATGATGTTGGGGAGCTGGCAGCTGCTCGTCGTTGCTCGGTGGTTCTCTCCGGGTACTCCAGCTTCCTCCACACGTAAAACTGTCACGGTCATGATTAGCCATTGTGCATAAATATGTGACCTTAAACATCAATAAATAAATAAATATATCTATGGGAATTTGACAGTTAAATTTTTACGCTCAATGACCTCTAGGTCTGCATTTTCTCTAGCGAACAAATGTCTATGGGAATTTCAGTGTTAAATTTTAACGCCCAATGACCTTCCCTTACTACTGTGGAGGACCACCTAGCAGCGGCAAGCAACTGTGATGCTCTCCAAATAAGTAACTCTGCACAAGCAGAATTAGCAGCCATTGAAGGCAAGTGTATCATCGATTAGTCGTAGTATACCGTATGCCTTAGTACACAGCACCACCGCGCCTCCATGTATGAAAATCGGGATTGATGACACAACCCTGGTCAGAATCGAACTGTCGGCCTTTTTGGTTTAAAGTCCAATGCCCTAACCATTAAACCACCGAGCCCCCTGTTCATTTATTACAATTTAGTTGAACACAACAGTAGCTTTTCAACAGATATTGTGAAACAATGTTTATATTAACCATATGGAAATCCCACTCTATGACCGTTTGTGCTTATTTATTTAATTATTTATTTTTTTTGTGTTTAAGGTCAAAAACCTCTGCACAATGGCTGATCGTGGCCGCAGCATCATGCCAACATGGAGATCAAGTTTAGTCAATCGTTTATACCCATGCTGCCCATTTTAGAGAACTTCCACCCCAAGCATTGGTGACTGGATCCTATTTTACCAGTAAAACAGAGCATGTTTACCACAGACCAGAAAAAACCCCACTGCTTCCACTTCCCATGGTTCCCACGGGGGGGGGGGGGGGGGGGGGGAGGGGGTGTTTAAAGAATACTTTCAAGTCCATTTTCACATTACCGATAAATTTGGCCAGCACTATATATTCTTCACAACAATCACCATTCGAATTTTATCATCTGTGTAGTTTTTGCCTTCAAAATGTAGCTTTTGACCCTCATTAGAACGAGCTCACCGAGCTCGTTCTAATGAGGAATCATCATTCTTTAGGATACCAAAAATGATAATTTTTAGTTATTTTGTCAAGTTTCAACGTCTAGACGTGTTAAGTAAATTAAGGGTTGGCCGTTTACTCAGCCCACACGATTTTAATGAATTTATTTTTAATTTGTGAAACAAAATTCAACAAACTTTATCATGTGAAGCCTCACTGGAACGAACACGACGAGCTCATTCAAATGTTGGGGTCACATGATATGGTTTTGTTTTTTTATAAATAAGTTTTTTTTTCAACTGTTCAATTTGTAAATTACGCGGGGGGGGGGGGGGGGCGGGGGCTATTCATTAAGCAATGGGCTAAACTCGAGAAAAAAATCGTGAGGAATATAACGTGATTTCTTAACCCGTTTAATCCTAAATGTCGCTTTACCGGTCCAGGAACATGATACGGCAAACATTTCACCCCAAGTAGTAGGATGACTGCACTCTAAAATCAGCTGGGTTTAAAAATCAACTAAAAATCAACTGGGTTGAGTGAATATGAACCCGACTGGGTTCATATTCACTCAACCCCGTAAATGTGGGTTGATTTTTAACCCAACTGATTTTAGAGTGTAGCTCAGAGAATGTGTGAGGTTACCAATCAATATTTTCAACATGCAAATCAAATGCTGCACGTTGTAAATATTGAATGTGTACCCCCAGGTAATGAATATGGTCTCTTCCAGTTGCTGTTATTGAACTGACTTGGACGACACCATCATGGTCCAGTGTTAAGTAACTGGAATTAGAAAAAAAAACGCAACAAATACCCAACATGTTTTCTGCTGACTGTGTGCAAGTCAGCTTTATATGCCGACAACAGCAGTCAGACGTGTAGTCTGGGCCAAAAAAAACATAACATACTTTTTACGATCAATCGAGATAAATTAATTGCTTTTTTCTATCCCTTTGTGAATACCTTCGCCGGTTGAACAAAACTCTGCACTGACAGACATAAGGCATGGAATACGTGTGAGGAAATTAGAACCTGGAACAGGCTGGAATGTTATACTTTAGCGTTTTTCCAAACATTCCACAACTTGAATGCACCCCATTCTTGAAAAAGAATGTTGGACAATCTCGGCATAATGCATGTACATGGAAGATATATCAATATACTAGGAAGTGGTGTGTGAGGGTGGGGTGTGTGGGGGAGGGGGGAGGTGGTGGAGGTGGGATTTTCCAAGATATCCCAAATGCACAAAGCGTGTGAATTAACCGAGTTAACCGACAGACTGTTTCCTGGGAAGGGGCTCCTGGTGCTTTCCATTTCTGAATTCTTTCAAAGTGTAGACGTCCTTGGGCGATTCCAACAAGGGGCGTAGATAAGTTAAGTGAAGAAGTGGCGGAAGGGTGGGGGGGTTATTTTTTTCTGCTGTCCATTTCATGTCGTGCTTGGTTTAGCCTGTGTATCCCCCATAAATGAAGGTGCAGGGATTTCCCAGGGAAAGAAATTAACTTGTCATGGCAACTAGAGTGGGGATGTGACAGCCGTTATTTATTCCCAGTTCCTTATTCGACATTCGTTATCAACCGATAAATCGGTTGATAACGAATGTCAAATAAGGAACTGGGAATAAGTAAGGATTGTCACGTCCATAATTGGGGTAAGTACTTTTGGAAGGCTAATGTGCCCAGAAAGTGAAGGTAAAACTATTGTCAAAAGCCAAATGACCCAACATTATCAGGGATGAGAGTACATGAAGCTGTGTTTGGGATTTCAGGCATAACTGTCTTTAAAGTTGGCATGTCTGGTAAAGTATCTGTGTGTGAGTAGACTTCCCCCACAGCCAATCCCTTCTGTGGTTACGCCGATTCCAACTGCATTTTTCTGAAAGGCGGTTGCTTGGTCTCTCGGAAAATTCTGATACCCGAGAAAACATTTCTTGGAACCTGAAAGTTATTCTGCTTGCGTGTATTTGTTGGGGTAGGGTAAGTCCGTGGACATAGTTCATGGAAATAAATGGCATCGCTGGCATAATTCCCTGCACTCTGTGTCGTCAGAGTTTGAAACCTACCAGTTTTAATCTCTTGCCTAACGCAACAAGACGACGGCACTTGCAAATTTTCCTCTGTTTGTGGTTATCAAATACTATAGTCAACTGTGATGCACCAGAAAACGGTGGATTCAATGGTTATTGTCCGGACCAGAAACACAATCACAAAAAATGCCTAGACGGATGGCCATGGTGGATATGCCAGAAGACTGGTTATTGAAAGGAACATTCCAAAAGTCACAGTAAAGCACCATAAAAAACATTTGGACCCATTAGTCATTCGTTTCTGAAATTATGCAGCGGACAAGCGAAAATCACAAATCTAGAAGCCACCTTTTCCCTATATAATCTCTGTAAATCCGTCATCTTCGTTTTTGAATAGTACCGAAACGGTTAACCGGATAATCGGTTTGAAACCAGTTAGCTATCTAACCAATTAGAAAACCCATCAACCGGTTATCCGAAATATCGATAGTGATCGTCATTCCACGTTTAAAACGTAGTAAATCTGCCGCTTCTCCTTTGTGATAGATTACACACCGAAGCCGCATTGTATATATTGAGAAATAATCGACTGTGGCGTTCAAGACGTCGTTAATGATCGGTAGTTTCCGTGAGTAATGAGTAATCGCAGAAACTATTCCGTAGTGTGCATACAAACGAACGTTGTCGAGCCAACCGTTTCAGCCCTATTTTTGAAGAGTTTTTTTAGAGGATTTCCCTATATACTCTATACAAATTCGTCATCTTGGTCTTTGTGGGGTGATGGTGGTGGTGGTGGTGGTGGTAGTTGTGATGGTAGCGGCGATGGTGGATGTGGATGTGATCTGCAGTGGATAAGTCTATAAGGATATTTCCTTTTCATTAGGCTTTTAATATACATGTAGTACGCCTTTTTTTCTAAATGGCATGTTAACCCTTCAGACTTTAGTTATCCTGACGTTCAAACGTCACTGGAAATTCAGTTTCTTCAACGTTTTTCAAAATGCGACGTCAAACGTCGGAAAGTACAAATAAGATATTTTTCACATTAGTGATTATCTGGTTGAGGGCTAGATTATTTTTGGTAGTCTGAATTTGTTATTCAAATCTTGTTCTATTACAAATTATTGGAGAGTGCAATAGGCACTCTCCAATAATTTGTAATAAAACAAATTTATATAAACAAAATATTATTTGTGTTTGACAGAATATGAAATATAAGCAAGGGAAGTGTTGGCTTTTGCTCTGGTATCCTCATTTTTTTAAATCCCTGATAGTGGCTTCTTGCACTTAACCAGTTAAGAAGTCTTGACAGCAGGATTATATTAGTATTTTATGCTGCGATAACATTTGGCTCAACGGTTGTCACTGAGCACTATTCAGCAAAAAATAGGAATTGAGACTAAAACTTTAAAAAATCGAAAAATAATCACAAAACAAATGACCATGAAGTATCAAGGCGCTGTTTGATTTCGTGCGTCATAACTCGACGTACAAAAGTATCAAGGCGCTGTTTGATTCCGTACGTCATAAGACGTACAAAAGTATCAAGGCGCTGTTTGATTCCGTACGTCATAAGACATACAAAAGTATCAAGGCACTGTTTGATTTCGTACATCATAAGACGTACAAAAGTATCAAGGCGCTGTTTGATTTCATACGTCATAAGACGTACAAAAGTATCAAGGCGCTGTATGATTTCGTACGTCGTAAGACGTACAAAAGTATCAAGGCGCTGTTTGATTTCGTACGTCATAAGACGTACAAAAGTATCAAGGAGCTGTTTGATTTCGTACGTTATAAGACGTACAAAAGTATCAAGGCGCTGTTTGATTTCATACGTCATAAGACGTACAAAATTATCAAGGCGCTGTATGATTTCGTACGTCGTAAGACGTACAAAAGTATCAAGGCGCTGTTTGATTTCGTACGTCATAAGACGTACAAAAGTATCAAGGAGCTGTTTGATTTCGTACGTCATAAGACGTACAAAAGTATCAAGGCGCTGTTTGATTTCGTACGCCATAAGACGTACAAAAGTATCAAGGCGCTGTTTGAGTTCGTACGTCATAAGACGTACAAAAGTGTCAAGGCGCTGTTTGATTTCGTACGTCATAAGACGTACAAAAGTATCAAGGCGCTGTTTGATTTCGTACGTCATAAGACGTACAAAAGTGTCAAAGGGTTAATATTCATACTATTCAAATTTCTTTTAGAACTGACACCAATGACATCAGCTTTTCCGGAAGTATAAAGAGCTGGCTTGAATACCCTGTCTGGGCGCGAACGCGGACATTGAGAATCATGTGCTTTGCGTCAAATGGGGAGATTCGAACTCAGTCTAATCTATACTGTATCGTGGTGACAAAGGGCGGTTCCTAGTACCGTTTCCGTATACCACCTTGCAACAGCACTAAGTCGGTCTATCGACACACACCCAATAATTGTTAAGTTATTATTTGGAGAAGCAAACATTACGAAAAAATTCCTAGATGGCTGCCATGGCGGCCATTTTGTATAAGCCAGAACCGAACGCTGGTTATCGACAAGAACCTTCCTATAGTCACCAGTTATGCGCCAGATGAGGATGGGATCCATTGGTCATATCGTTTTTATAAATTTATTGCTCGGATAAGCAAAAATAATAAAACATCCTACACGGAGGCCATAATAGATATAGCAGGATGCTGGTTCTAGAAAAGGACCTTCCTCTAGTCAAGCCTTTCCCCCATAAAAATGAATCTGTTGAACAAATACTTTTCAAGAAATTGTGCGGACAAGCAAAGGGTAACTGACGTTCCCCATGGCACGATAGGTACAAAGTGCATTTTTCTTGGCTGCTGTACAAAGCCATCTCCAGGAGAATTTGTTGGTACAAACCTGCACGATAAGCCTATGCGGTATTATACAACTATGGTTGTGGGGTAAATTACGAGGTAAGAAAAATTGTTATCACAATGTTGATTTAGAGTTAATGTTCTCGTGGGTTTAATTCCATAAGGAGCAAATGCCCCCCCACCATGCTGGATAATTGCTACGCCTAACTCCACCCATACATCAAGTTTGCTTTCGATCGGTCGAGCTCCATTTTAAATAAGAGAAATGAAACCAACAATGTCTGCAGAAGGTGTAGCAAATGGTTTATTGTTTGGAATTTATATTCAGTTGACATAGGACTCCCGCGTTGTGTCCTTGGGCAAGGCACTTAACCCCGGTTGTCCACATGGGGGCACGATGACGCCATGTACTAAGGCGTACTGCACGTCGATGGTGCGCTTGTCTTCAACCAATCTAACCCTGCTCGTGCTGCAGTGCGCAGTGACGATGTTGATGAGCTGGCAGCTGCTCGTCGTTGCTCGGTGGTTCTCTCCGGGTACTCCGGCTTCCTCCACCCGTAAAACTGTCACCGACACGATGCGACTTTGATTGTTTAAGTGTCGTTAAACCTAAATAAATAAATAAATATTCAGTTGACATGATTATTCAATAAAGATATATTAAATTAAGTGGGCACATGTGTAGGTCTATGCTGGAGTTCGCAAGTACCGATGGTGTAAAACCTGAGGCGACGGTAAATGTACCATGACACACTGCAGTTTCTCGTTTAGATGAGCATGTCGCCATGTGGTCACCGTCCTGTCCACTTCTACCTAAATCATCTTCCAACCAGAAGGCGAGCCTTCGGCTTGGAAGATGATTGAAGTTGAAAAAACGTCCGAAGCGATTGACTGTGGGATTCTTAGGGCAAATTTTGTTTAAATTTGCAAATATTATATTACAGGAATTCCTGTATATTGACACGTTTGCATGCACCCATCTTAGCTCATAATGAAACCGCGCAACATGTCGGTTGAAAAAAATGGAGGGGCACGGGCCCCCTGTGGCCACAGGTCCCGCCGCCAATGTCTGTACCTATATTTTCGGTCCGTTTTCGAATGGTCTTAGTAACTTGATCATTCGCCTTTGTTTTTAATAGTACTGAAATGGTTAAAGGGATAATCGGTTTGAAACCAGTTAGCTATCTAACCGATTAGAAAAACCACCAACCGGTTATCCCAAATATCGATAGTGATCGTCATTCCACGTTTAAAACGTAGTAAATCTGCCGCTTCCCCTTTGTGATAGATTACACATCGAAACCGCGTTGTATGTATTGAGAAATAATCGACTTTGGAGTTCAAGACTTCGTTAATGATCGGCAGTTTCCGTGAGTAATGAGTAATCGCAGAAACTATTCCGAAGTGTGTATACAAACGAACGTTGTCGAGTACTCGACAACGTTCGTTTGTATTCACACTACGGAATAGTTTGAGAATACTGCTTTCCAATTCCTATAGTTTTGATCCCATATTCGGTGAAATAATGGCCACGGATAACCGGATATTATCCGGTTATAGCTCTCGGTTAGTCGGTTACGAAAATAAGCCAACCGTTTCAGCCCTAGTTATTAAATGGAGTACTCTGGACATCGAGCACAATGGGTACCAATATATCCAAGCTTACCCAGTCACCTATGGAGAGACCACCAAGCGACTTAAATAATTATCACCACACCTATCTCTATACAGCTGGATTGCTGGAACTCTCATTGGTTACATACTGAAACATGTCTCACCGCCGCCATCTTGTGGGGCGGAAGTTGCTATAAATAAACCATGCTGAACAACAACAACAAATTCTCGAAGATTTTTAATTTCCCGACGCCTCGTAATCGCAATCGCTTTTTAACCATTTACCTAACATGAAAGCAGACGACACTTGCAAACAAAATTCTTGAATAACTATTTATTGTTCATTTTTTGTCTCAAAAACATAGGTTATGACCCCTCATTAGAACGAGCTCGATGAGCTCGTTCCAAAGAGGGGTCATAACCTATGTTTTTGAGACAAAAATGAAAAAAATAATGACAATTAACTGGCGATTTTTGTAAATAGCAGTTGCCTTTTTGGACGTTACGTTGGTTAAGGGTTAAAGAAAAATATATATATACTGAGTCTCTGAAGAATGAAAATGGTGATGAGAACATTTTTCGCGACAGTACAAATTGAAATTTCAACACGTCTTAATTGTTATCGATAGAAAACAAGAGCCGAGATTATAAAGTTGATACCCAGTTATTAGTCTTCGTCCTTGGTATTTTGCGTTCGCTTACATTACTATGTCTTACATAAAGATACTTTTAGCTACGGTGGCTGATGTAGGACACCGACAAATATTATTTTATCTCGAGATCTCGAGATATCTCGAGATAATACCTCGAGATCTCGACATATTATCAGATATCATCTCGAGATCTCAAGATAAAATATTCTTTTTTGATGTCCTAAATCAGCCACGCTAATAAGCCGCTAAGTGTCCCCGGAAAAAAAATTTCGGGGGAGTTTTAAAATAGCCGGTGTCCGACCGTCCGTGCGTGCGTGCGATCGTCGCACTTTGGTTTTCCGATGATAATTTTAGTTTTAGTTGGCCAAATCAAATGGAATTGGATATGTAGGTGTATTAGCATCACACAAATGGTCACGTTCGAATTGGGGTGCGGTCCGACGTTTTTTGCCAGAGTTATGTTCCCTTTTCGACTTTGAATTTTTTTTTTGGGGGGGGGGGGAGTCCCGATAATAACATTAGTTCTTGTTGACCGAATCGAATAAAATTTGGTATGTAGGTGTATCAACATAAAATACAGGTCATGTTCAAATCGGGGTTTCGTCGAACATTTTTGGCCAGAGCAATGTCCCTTTTTCGACTTCGAAAAATTCATTTTTTCAAATACCCTGAATTGCACACTTTTTTCGGGGGACGTGTGGCCGAGCGGCCTTTTATTTGAAATACAATATCGACTCTCAGACTGTGCTTGTGTGTGAAGGAGCATGTTAAAAGATCGTTGCGTGCAAAGTGGCGTCACAAATAACAAGTAATTACTTAAATCTATTATTAAATAACTTTCATGCAGACGAATTTGCAGATGATACGACATTACGTGTAATTAATTTCTTATGCACTAGAGCTGAAACGGTTAACCGATTAATCGATTAATCATGGTGATCAACGTCTTGATCGATACAAAAAGTAGTTGCTCGATTAACCGTTACTTTTGAACTACGGTATTATATGGGTTAACAAAGGAACAAACTTGCTCCAAAACAGGCAAACATTGTCACACTGACTCACATCAGTTATATGAGACAGAGTAAAGCATGTAAGTTACTTGCTGACATACTTGTTTACTTGCATGATCATCAAACTGTATCAGTAGCTGGAAATGGTCATTCTTAATCCTTTACCCAACGCGGGTAGCAGACGATACTTGCAAAATTCATGAATTACTAAAAAATTTCAATTTTTGTCTCAAAAACTTAGCTTATGACCTCTCATTGGAAGGAGCTCAACGAGCTTGTTCCAATGAGGGGTCATAAGCTATGTTTTTGAGACAAAAATTGAAAACAATAAATTTGAATGGAGATTTTTGTATTTTTGTATATTTTTGTATATAGGCCTAGTCGGTTTTGTTTGTTACGTTGGGTAAAGGGTTCTATGCTGTAAATCATCAACGGTATGGCAATTATTCAGATATCTATTTAGACAAGTGATTAATCGGTTAACCAAGGTTAATCCACGTGATTAATCGATCAAGAAAACCCTTAACCGTTTCTGCTCTATTGTGCACGTGGAAATAATTGAATACCTCGGCTGCATTCCTAATATTTGATCGCCACGGACAACAACTGTGAATTATTTTAGCACTAATTGGGCATTATCTGACCAAACATTTCGTATTATTTCAAATGAAGCGCAGTTATGCTTCCAGTAAGATCCACAGAACAAGTATCGACAACGGCAAATCGAGATAGTTTTCATGGACATAAACGCTATAAATAGAACAAGTGTAAGCAAACTTAACATTTGTCTTTCTATAAGAACTAATTTCAACGAATATATAAAATTGCGCTCTGCCGGAAATTTCCGTGAGTGATCGTGTAATAAGATCAGAATCAAAACCTATGGCATAGTCTTTCGATAAAGCCAGTAAATTCTCTTAATTTATTAAACCCTTTGAACCCTGTGGTATCTTCTTATGTCAGTTCAGTGGCAGTAATTCGAAGAGTCCATATTCATTATTTGGGGGTAGACCAATTTAATATTTTCGACGTGCAGCCTTGAGGCTGCACGTTGAAAATATTAATTGGTCTACCACACACAGGTACTGGGCGCCCATCCAAATTAATGAAATTATGACGTTTTATAGTCCTGGTTGGAAAAGCGGCCGCGCGTGTTCAAAGGGTTAATAGATACAGTGGCGTAGCAGAAAATCTTGTGCCCCCCCCCCCCCCCCTCCCCCACCTCGCGAGATAGAGACGGGGGCCCTTTCATAATGGTGGTTGCCTTTAAAACGGGAGCAAATTTAGTGTTGTTACCGTGTACAGCATACAGGATTTCGCGTAGTGCATACGCCATAAATTAAATGAAGGTATAGCCTATAGGATCGATTCTAAAAGTACAACTCTGTAGATTTTTTCATTACATGTTTTAAGTTTCACCCCCACCATCCAACGATACACACATGCACGCCCAACATGTGTGACTTGAGAGGCGCCATGTATGTATATTGTTCATTTCTCACCCCTATCAGTTACAATGATGCAACGTTCACTTAAAAGAATAATACATAGACTACAAAGAGTACGTCGTGTGGAAGTGAGAGTTTGAAATTATGTGTTTGTGGTACACTGTGGACTGTGAAACAGTCACACAGGTAAACATATCAATACATACACAACCCGGCACGTATAACAGATAACCATAAGTGCTACGCCAACATAGCCAATCCTGAATTTAGTTCATAAAATTAAC
This sequence comes from Pictodentalium vernedei, assembly GCA_031216915.1. NCBI lineage: Eukaryota > Metazoa > Mollusca > Scaphopoda > Dentaliida > Dentaliidae > Pictodentalium > Pictodentalium vernedei. The sequence goes on along the minus strand of CM062291.1, from coordinate 410,608,476 downwards.
ATTTACGACACTCGTGATATTTATCATATTTACCAGTTATTAAATTTTGAATAGAACCAAATCAGGATTGACTACGTCTTTGTTAAGACATATGCTTTATCGTTTATTTATCTCTCTTCCTCCAGTCTTTTTTACTATCTGAGTCTCTCTCTCTCTCTCTCTCTCTCTCCCTCTTTCTTTCAGCTTTGGGACGTCCTTCAAGACGGGGGCCCCCTTTCTAGACCCCCCGCAGTGTGGGCCCTGTGGGCCCATCCCCTACGCCACTGAATAGATACCAGCTCTTTCATACGAATCATATATAAAACATAATGGTAAGTTTTTGCATAATAAACATTATGGTTTTGTCAAATTGTCAACTTATTTTTTTCAACTTCGTGGCCAACTGTACCTGTGAATAGTATGAGAATGCACTGGACTTTCGGACAGTTTTACGGGTGGAGGAAGCCGGAGTACCCGGAGAGAAACACCGAGCAACGGCGAGCAACTGCCCGACTCTCCAACGTACTAGTTCCACACACAAGCAGGGTTAGTTTTGGTTGAAGACAAGTGCACCGTTGACGTGCAGAACGCCTTAGTATACATCGTCACCCTGCCCCCAAATGGGCAATCGGAATGAAGTACCTTGCCCAAGGACACAACGTAGTTACCCCTGGTGGGGATCGAACGGGGACATTACGGTTTCAAGTCCAATGCCGTAACCATTGAGCCACCGCACCCGACATAAAAAAGTTACTTGTCCCAGAGATATATTCGAGCCATTTTAGCGTTAAAAAGTTTTTAATTGGTCAAGTGGTATACCAATGTATAGCTCAATGTCTTAACTGTCGGATGACGTCAATACCTCGACTAGAAATGCACGTGTTTTTTTTCGTGTGAGTTTGTTTTAGGCAGGTAGATATCTTCCAAACCAGCAAGTTCAGTACCTTGTCCATCTTGATACTGAATGATGTGATGATAACATGTAATCTTCCTTTTAAATTTGTTACAAATTGTTCAATAGTGACCTTCAGTTACCGGTGAGGATGCTGGGAATAGGGTTCTCTCGATTTCTTCCCAATTTGTGGCAACTGCAATTCGGTCCCTCAAGCCGGAAGGACCGAAAACAATTTTGGTGGATTGTATTAGGAATTGGTTATAAATCGAAAAATCTGTCATATGTAACAATGAATTTATTTCCCCGACTTCGTTTCGTGTCGGGACGCAGGCTGTGTATTGAACATGGAATTTTTGTAAGACAATGCAATTGACACAAATTGGGAAGAAATCGAGGGAACCCTATTCCCAACTTCATGGTAAAATACATAATTTGTCAAAAACCCTCCAAATACACAACTTTCATGATCTTTGGCACGTGTTGAAAGCCTGTGTCAAGGATTGTATTCAACAACGAATCGTCTCTTGGCGCAAGTCGGTCAGAAAAGCGGAATATTCCAGTAACTGGATCGACGCAGTTTCGGAAGCGGAACAATCCTGAACACTTCTATCATAGGGTATCCTGTTAAAAGAAGAGTTCAAGGGGTGACACTTGGAATGATTGTGCACAGGTATTTGCCTCTGGCCATTTGATGATATGAAAATACTGAGAAGGAATACCACTGCCTGTAATAAATATATATTGACAAAGTATAACACACGAAAATCCAGAAGTGAGAGAGACCCTAGTTCCAACTTTGGAAAAGGTCATGGTTTCGTCAATTCCCGGCTGGTATATTATAATTTCACGCCTGCCTTGTCGCAATATGTCTATCTATCCATATCCCGTGCATTAACCATTTGAGTTCTGGTGGTATATTCCATGCCAGTTCAATGGCAGCAATTAGTAGAATCCATATTCGTCATTTGGGGTCAACCAATCAATATTTTCAACGTGCAGCCTAGTGGCTGCACGTTGAAAATATTGATTGGTCTACCCCACAAATTTACTGAACAACCATCCTATTTAAAATATCATGTTCCTGACCGTAAAAGCCGTCGCTCGGATTCAAAGGGTTAATATCATGTATCATGTATTAAGGTATAAATTAGATGAAACGGAATTTGTTGAAAAAAGGTCACCCATTTGATGTGTTTAGTTCCGGAAGTGGTCGTCTGATATCTTCCGAGAACTGGCAAATAATACATTAGGAACATTTGATCATGCACTGAATTAAAACTACATACATTAGTGGTGTTACAGTTAATTGTGCGCGGGCTGACTCGGTAATAGGTAATAATTGCCAAGTAAATGACGAGATATGATAACCTTTAGTCCTTAATGGCACAATTAGCCGATTAAATGCAAGGTTCCAATAATAACGTTTAATTACAGGAATATTTTGTCCATTTGCACAGCAAGATAAAAATAAAAGTTTTGTTTGACCTTTTTACCTCATAAGTATAAAAAGGGGATGAAGCGCAGCGTTTATCTCTCAATCCGCTGATGAGTATTTTCTAAATATGTTTTAGCAAATCTAGTCATGGCTGCTGTGCATGGCTGCTGTGCAGCAGCTTTGACAAGATTTGATGAAAACATCATCTAAATTCATTGGTGAAAAGCTCCATACAATTTCAGACCTGGCATTCTTTAGGAGTGCAGGAGTGCTGCACGCCTAGAAAAAAATTGAGGAGGGCAATTTTTTTCACCCCTTGATTTTCTGGAATGCCAGACCTGTTTGGGTCTGCTTTTTTAAATCTATTATCATGTGTCAATGTTGCATTGATTTACAATAATTCATGACCCATTCTGTTTGGCATTTCGATACAATCTGAGTGTGGAAGACAGTCACATAAGAATTGAATACAACATTTTGAATAATAAGAACATGTGTATACCAATTTTTCCACTATGTAGCTGAATGTAGTACAATTTGTCAGTCACAATAGTAATACCTTGAAGTGAATATGGGGAGCGCGGTGGCTCAGTAGGTAGAGATGCAGGCTGCAAGCCGAGAGGTCCTCGGTTCGAATCCCACCTGCGGCAACCGCGTTGTGTCCTTGGGCAAGACACTTCATCCCCATTGCCCGCGTGGGGGCACGATGACGCCGTGTACTAAGGCGTACTGCACGTCGATGGTACGCATGTCTTCAACCAATCTAACCCTGCCTGCGCTGCAGTGCGGAGTTACGATGTTGGGGAGCTGGCAGCTGCTCGTCGTTGCTCGGTGGTTCTCTCCGGGTACTCCGGCTTCCTCCACCCGTAAAACTGTCACGGTCATGATTAGCCATTGTGCATAAATATGTGACCTTAAACATCAATAAATAAATAAATGAAGTGAATATACAGTACATAGAGAGTGTGATGTCAATAAATCACATGTGGAGTGATGCTTTCTCTCAAGCAACAAATGCTAATTTGATGCAAAGTGTAATTAGCATAAGCAAAGTTTCAGCCAATGGACCTCCGGGTTAAACCCGGAGGTCCATTGGTTGAAACTTGGCTTGTGCTTCCTGTGCTTCCTGTGTTTCTGTACGAAATTTAAGAGTAGTACTTTGGGTGATACCTCCACTCCATGGGTGATTGGTTGGCAATCCATCCTCTTCGTACTGTAACCAAAACAGCATACAAGGAGTATATGTACTGAAAAAATTCCAGGTGCAATTGCACTCCCAAGAAATTCAATTCAATTCACTTTTATTCACAGTATATCCATTACATATAAAGTACAGTAGATAAACTAAACAATTCATTTTAACATACTTTGATATACTGCAAGGAAGCGACAGAGCAATGTTAGATGTCTTCCTGTTGCCCCTTGTAAAAATAGAAGAATTTCTCGACAGCAGATCGTGCATTCGAAAACAATTTTTAAGGTGAGCAATTTTGTATTATTAACAAAATGACCGAGCATAAAAGGATCACAGTTATTGAAGAAATATTGGATAGACCGAGAATACCTGATTATAGCGACTTGACTGTGTATCATACACAGCATAGTTCCACGACGTACTGAGTCAAAGAATGTTATATATGGAACATGACGACGACCACCATCTATTCCAAAAGTTTTTAAATGTAGCCAGATCTGAAAGCCAAGATCCTTTTTTGAAGAGATCTCGGGTTTCAGGCCCTGCCTTACACATGTTGTTGTAACTGGTCTTAATTTAGTATTCATGTACACCAAAGAACAAAAGGTAAGTGGGGAACACTCCACGATAGCATCGGCAATTGATCACGTCGCTTGGCTGCACCTAGACGGTAAAGAGGCTGCTCCAGAGATGAGGGCAACTGTTTTGCACTCCTTGATTTGCTAGACTGCCAGGCCTGCGATTTACAGCAGTAAAATGTGATTACATATAACCAAATTATACCTATTTCAGTGGCAAGAGAAATCCTGTATCCTGTCCTGGGTAGGAATATCCGCCAGAAGCATGTAAGGAGTTAAATTTACCAGTTACCCCAAACAGGCAAAAATCAATGTGAACTTCATAACACTACAGCCGTAATTCATAATGTACCAATACGACTAAAATCCTTGTCTTCTGATTGGATGAAGCTCGCGTAGTATCTTCCATGTTTACGGCTCCAGTAGCATATGTTACCGTCTTATGTCACCACGCGAAATAGTTGAAATGACGTTACCCATTTTGCAATTACTGCACCAACGGAGTGACTTGCAAAGTGGCTTCATTTTTTATAGATTCTTCACACGTGAAGCAGACGATGTTCCGAATGAAGTGTTGTATATACAGAATATGCCCACAGTAGCTTGGTGTAACAAATGTTGGGGGCGCGGTGGCTCAGTAGGTAGAGGTGCAGGCTGCAAGCTGAGAGGTCCTCGGTTTGAATCCCACCTGCGGCAACCGCGTTGTGTCCTTGGGCAAGACACTTCACCTCAAGGCTCCAATTGAGGAATTTGTTTGGGAGAAGAAACACACATAATAAGAAATGTTTCCTTCATATTGAACTGAGAACATTAATACAGAAGCTATTACATGAATAGTACATGTAGTGAGTTTTGTAACAAAACAATCCCATTAGGTAATGTTTAGTCTCTGTTATCTCTATCAAATAAATTGTTCTGATACAATTAAATAATGAAGATATTTATGGATTTTGCTATAATTCAACAGTCTACTTTCTTTGGCTTTGCAGTTGTGTCTAGGCAAGTCTTGGCTGCCTACATAGGCAGCCAAGACTTGCCTAGAAACAACTCGCAAGGTGTTTGGGATGTAACTTGCAAATGTATCTAAAAGCAGCATGTTGAGACACCTGTTTTGTTGCAGTAAAAAGTTACTAAAGTTAAAATTAGACTTCAAGAATTCAAGAGGCATTAAATTTCTATTTGGATGAGGAGTTAGATTGGGAAATTCTTTTGGGGAATTGGGAAAATCCATGCCAAAATTTCATTGGGAAAGGGTCCCATATTCGGTCCCTGTAGACACCCAAAACGATCCCTGCAATTTGAATTAAAATCAGGTGACCTCGATCTTTATCTGATTAATTGATTATTTGTTCAGTGACGTCGCGGTTGATTCATGAGAGGTTTATTTACTAAACTTGTTATCGTAAAAGTTACCTTGTTCTTATCACGATGTGGGTTTTGGGCTGCGGGTGTAGGGTCTTATTAGAACATATACGTTATTGTGATGAATTGATGGTAACATGGTCTGAGGTTTGCGGCTCGGAGCTTATGTTTAATCTCGACGCTCCATCACAAGTAATGTTCAATCACACAGCTAAACACACAAAAGAATCGCGAACTCTACAGTAATGCTATATGTCGGTCTAATTTATTATAAGTTATTCTGTTTGTTGACAGGGGACATGGTCTCACGTTCCCTGCATGAAATTTATATTCAACCGTGGCGTCAGCCGAGGGTGAATATATGTTTCATGCAGGGAACGTGAGACCGTGTCCCCTGTCAACAAACAGAATAACGTATATGTCCCGTTCTTACACAAGTAAAATTGAAAATCTTTTATTTAGAAAGCAGACGTTGTTTCGGTAAGGTGTTAACTTTTATCATAACAGACTGGAGTGATTTCCCTTTATTCAATGTTTACGTACGCAATCAACGGGGCGAGATGCTCTCGATTCGTTTCAGTTTATGTTACAGAAAATTAATGAAAAGAGACCTGAAAATCTAATCGGTTTCATAAATAATTACTCATGTTTACATAACTAATCTTTTTGTACGTAATAACGGTACTTTTGTGTGTATTTTACTTCAGTTAAATGTATTTGTCTCGGTTGATTTCAAGTGAAAAAAGACATTGCGATGAACCGTTGCTCATGGCAACGAGACGCTTTCCTTCACAGTGGACATAAGAATCGCTGACAGTAGACATATGCGCGTGCTCGACGACATAAAATAAAATCAACGAGGCATTGACCAATCACTGCAAGGTATTGCGGTTGGTATCGGGACATTTATATATATTTATTTATTGGGGTTTAACGACACTTTCGATAGCCAGGGTCATCTCGTGTCGGCCAGCTTTACGGGAGGGGAAGTCCGAATACCCGGAGAGAACAACCGCGTAATGGTGAGCAACTGTCAGGCTCTCCAACATACTAACTCCACATAAGCATGGCTCACATTGGTTGAAAACAAGTGCACCATCGACGAGCAGTACGCCTTAGTACACACCGCCACCGTGCCCCCAAAGGACAATGGGGGGGGGGGGGGTCTTTCCCAAGGACACAACGCGGTTACAGCATGTGGGATTCAAACCGAGGACCCCTCGGCTTGCAGCCTGCACCTCTACCTACTGAGCCACCGCGCCCCATATGTCAGTCTTAACCAGGCATGACATGCAGAGTTCCGCCGGTACCAACATAACCGGTACCGGAACGGGACACAGCCTGTACCACCGAAACAGGTACCGGTACCGGGTCAAGTCAACAACTGAGTGACATATCACTGTCAGATGGGAGCAATTCGCATTTAACCCGACCCAGTCCCCTAGATCGCGAAGACAAATATGGCATCGTACCAATTATTTTGCGGCGACATCAAAGTAATCATAAAGCACGAAGATCGTGCTTTGTGATTACTTTGATGTCGCCACTGAATAATTTCTTTGAAGTAGCCGATGACGGCGCTTTCATTGTCTTTGACGCCACTTTTGCCTTATCGAGGTGGTGGTGCAGACAGAACATGCACCTTTAGAGTGTTTTGATATGTTCATTAACAAATAAGCTGAAAGAATGTTGTGCAAGTGCGCCATAGACGATTATCTGCCCGTTTACCCTCGTTCAATCAGGAATTTATTAATTTATTTATTTATTGTTGTTAAAGGTTATATACGTATGCCCAATTAGGAATTTACCCATAAAATAATTTTGTCCCGGTACCGGCTGGACAAAAGCTTCTGTACCGGTACCGGCTGCAGCATGAGGGAACCGACAGCACCGGTTGACATGCCTGGACTTAACATTTGTCTATCACGACTAGAATTCGACACCTACAAAAGTATTTCTTTAATAACTAATTTTTCATTTTCATTTTCATTTTATTTTAATTATAATTTTTTTTTTTTTTTTTTTGGGGGGGGGGGGAGGGGAAGGGGGGGATATGTTTAATACATTTTTACTTGAATTTAATATGTAAATATTTTATTGCAATGCTTTACTCCATATTTATTTTTATTCTTAATTTGTATGTTATTTAAATTTATTTATTTATTTCTAGGTTCTGTGGTTAATATATAATGAACTGTCAGCAATATATCGCGGTTCAAGCGTATCGCGATTAATCGTTGCAGCTCTAGTTAGCATCAGGGACGTGGCGAGAGGGGAGGGTGAGGGTACCCGCGTGTCACACCCTTGCCCCCCAATCCTGGCAAAAATTTCCCATAGTTGGAAATGCGGAGAGCAAGTCATGAGTAGTTGGAATTTTTCCATCTATCTGGATTTCAGAGCTTCTTTGGCGATGCTGATATCGCTTTTACTTCCGAAGATTCCAACTCGGTTTCAAATCGGCAAAAAGTCCAACTGTTACAATTTACAACTACAGTGTTCGCAATATCGAGCTTCAGAAGTATGCCTGGTGGCAGTCGGTAAGAGATTTCTATAGTACGTTATACCTATGGTAATAAAACAAAATCCTTGAAATGCACTACAAGAGAATCACATCATGTAAAATTGTTATCCTGAGTTAATTCCATCATTCACAGTTACAAAATGATGAAACATCGAAAACTGATTATTTCTGCATAAGATCTGATTTAATGGCAGAACAGTGTGAACTGCTCAAAGTTCTCAGCTTGAGCATTTGTTTAGCACATATTCAATTCCAAGAATAATACCAAATAATAATAACCTGATAATTCTATCATAAATGTGTAGGCATTTTAATTGCTAGAATCATTATTTTGTGTCCCCTTTCATGGCTTCATTTTCAAAATCTTTCTCGGTAGTGAATTTCCAATTGTGGGGAGGGACTGGTAGTAGTGCTGAAATGGTTAACCGGATAATCGGTTTGAAACCAGTTAGCTATCTAACCGAATAGAAAAACCGTCAACCGGTTATCCGAAATATCGATGGTGATCGTCATTCCACGTTTAAAACGTAGCAAATCTGCCGTTTCTCCTTTGTGATAGATAACACATCGAAGCCGCGTTGTTTATATTGAGAAATAATCGACTTTGACGTTCAAGACTTCGTTAATGACCAGCAGTTCCCGTGAGTAATCGCAGAAAATATTCCGTAGTGTGTATACAAACGGACGTTGTCGAATACTCGACAACGTTCGTTTGTATACACACTTCGGAATAGTTTGAAAATACTGCTTTCCAATTCCTGTAGTTTTGATCCCATATTCGGTGAATAATGGCCACGGATAACCGGATATTATCCGGTTACAGCTCTCGGTTAGTCGGTTACGAAAGTGAGCCAACCGTTTCTGCCCTAACTGGGAAGGGGGGGGGGGGTTATCGGTCGGAAAACAAAAATGTTAATAGACGGTAAAATTTTTAGTCGAAAAAGGGCCGTAACACATGTAAAAATAATTGGACAGAACCCATAATCGAACTTGGCCCGTATTACTAGCTAGGTAATACACATACAAACTTTGGTGGAGATCAAATAATCCAAACTCAAGGAATCGTTCGGAAGCCAAATGTTTACAGACAGACAGACAGACAGACAGACGGACGGACCGACCATGTACATAATACGACCGTTTTTACAAACGGGCGTATAAAGAGGCCATGAAATACAGATGACTGTATGCATTCACCAAAACATTCTCAGCCATGCACGGGATAGGGTGGCACCTATAACTGGCCCCGGCCGGCAATCTATACTTGCTCGCTACTGGCAGCAAGTATTTTCACCGGACTCTGAGTGAGTGCCGGCTTTTTCAGGAGGCAGTTGTGTTAGAATGCCGCTTCAGCCGCAGATGTCTATACAAACTATTCCAGCATCGCTTAATGAAGTGAGAGAATAAAGTTAGATATTCGAAGTTACACGGTGTACGGCTGAGCACCTGCTAATTCAGTCTCTAACACTTCCTTCGTTTTCGGTGCAAGTAAACAAGTTTACCTCGTTCACCTTACGTCTTCATTTTCTTTTATTAGCAGATTGAATTTCGAGTGCTAACCAAAAAATCTACAGATCTCTTATGAAGTGAAGATGTTTGCATATACATGTGTGTATCTGTCTGAGTAGCTCAAGTAACTACGAAAATCTATCAACCCCGACACAATATAAGAAGTGATAATGTTGTTGACGGTATAGCATTGTGATAATTTAAAGTCTGAAAGGTTTCTTCCCACTAGACCAATTCCCAAGAGACCAATTCCCTTTAGGCCAATTCCCAAGAGACCAATTCCTCTTAGACCAATTACATACTGTTATTGATTAAGGGTTGATTAAGGATAATTAGGAAAACATTTATTTATAAAAATCTGCCCAACATCTATAAAATATCGACAAGCCAGAAGATGAGCAGACTATCATCTGAAAAATGAGGTCCCCAGAGGGTGAATTTGGTGATGCTACCCTGCACAGCAGGGTAGCATCACTAAATTTACCCTCTGTGAACCTCAACCTGGATCAAGGTCTCAAACATAAGCAGAAAGAAGTACCCACAGGATAATCTGGCCCACTGTATGGTATAGCATGAGCAAATTCCCCCTCTGGGGACCTCATTCTGCAAATGACAGACTGCTTATTTTCTGGCTTGAATATCAACATTAAATACATTTATAAATATTTATAAATATATCAAATTATTGATATAGAATTATTTTAAAAGTAGAACACATCAGTTGGTCTAAGGGGAATTGGTCTTTTGGGAATTGGCCTCGTGGGAATTGGTCTAAAGGGAATTGGTCTAGTGGGAATGAACCCTCTGAAACAGCAGCGTAATCACGGGGATGGGGATGTGGGCGCATCCACACTTTTCCTGAAAAATCGTTGTGTGATAACCATAAGGTTCTATCTTCCTCTTTGTATTCATTCCTCAAATTCCAAAGCTGGTTCACAAATACTCCTCCCGATATTTCTTGAGTAATTTTGATGTGGTTATTTCTACACTTCTGGGGTACTTGAGTCTTCAAAGTAACCAGTGTGCTCTAGTTGTCATGAGTAGTTAATTCTCCCCCGGGTAAAACCCTGGCCCTTCACCTGTGAGGATTACACAATCTTAACCCAGCACGAGGTGGAGTGAATGGAAGTATCAAAGTGACGAGGCGTACACAGAAACTAGTTGCATGTTTCTGGTGTTAAAAACCCTATATATGTCACACCGAGCTTACTGGTGTTCAGGGGTAACGCCAAGAGTGGGCCAGGGGCGGGCTACAGCCTCCCACCCGTCGGTGAGGGTTAGGCACACCGTCGGGGAAACTGTCTCCTTTATCGTGTGGTTATCGGGAAAAAACCCTAACTCCCGCATCTGAGAGCATAAGCCTCCCCTGTCGACGAAATTCTGCCGCCACCACTGTCGCTGTTCAATTTCTTCCAGAATCACAGTAAACAGAATTACATAAATATGTTTAACGTTTATCTGGAAAATAACATAATATCACCTTTATCGATCTTGTTTGTATGCAATTATTCATACAATAGTGCAAAAGTTCTTATATTTTAAATCCTAAATTCAGAGAATATTTTCTCAGATGATACCACAGAGCTTCTTTTAATACTCATTTTTCAAATGTTTCTCCGCTGGGCGACCCTGGTTCGCCCGGGCGAAGCCAGTGATCATCGATCGCCACTTATTGCATCTCCCCCAACAAAATTCCTAGCTGTGCGCCTGCCACCGTGCGCTCGCGAACGCAACTGATATTAAGTATCTTGCCCAAGGACAAAGAACATATGGCGTAGGGCAGGATCGATGTGGGTTTTTATGCATGTGTATACTGCTGATAACATTTCTATATGGAGGTGTGGGGGGGGGGGGGGGGGTGATCTTACATCTTACGTCGCAAAATGCGAATCAATGTAATTTTATTGTGTGGTCATGTATCGCACACTGCGATGCGAAACCGAATACAACACTCACCGGGTTGAGCGGTCCGTTCCGCAAAAAAAGTTGACGTTCAGCTTAAAAATTAACCCCTAGCAACAACATTTTCTCCAATCTCTCAGTTTTTCTCTTGTTTAACTATGAATTTAACAAGGGATGTCACGATTTTTTAATTTAGGAGTCGATTAATCGTCGCAAATAATCGATAATAATCGATTAATCGTACCTAGATGACGGTTCAAAAGTTCAGAACATCAAAGATTTGATGTACGTGAACGACAAATGCTTCTAACGGCTTCTCGAAGTTTAACGTCGACGTTCTTCACCTTTTACCTTAAGCAACAATAGTTTTTTTCATCCAATTTTTATTTCAATTATTAAAAATCTAAAACGGGGTAAAATTTCGCGATTCGTCGACAACGAAAAATACTAATCGATTTCGGCGTGACCGGTCGACAATCGATTAATCGATTAATCGTGACAGCCCTAAATTTAACCAGTTTTATCTTCTTTTACAGCGCTCTGTCAAATAGTGTTCAACCGATTACCAAAAATGGCCGCTGACCGATTACTGGTTATTTGAGCTCACAATCGGCCGATTCCAATGCCGACTGCAATTGTAATACCGTAAACCACTAGACAAGTGGAGGCTTCCAAAGAACTACATTAAACTGAACATATTTTACAGTGTTTACAGTCCGTTCACTGTTAGATAAGTCGAGACGCTAAAGAACTACATTAAACTGAACATATTTTACAGTGTTTGCAGTCCGTTCACAGCTAGATAAGTGAAGACTAGAAAGAACTAGATGACATTGGACATATTTTACAGTGTTTACAGTCCGTTCACCACTTGATAAGTGAAGACTAGAAAGAACTACATTAAATTGAACATATTTCACAGTGTTGAACTTCGTTGACTCAGGTCCAGTAAAATTACCAGACAGGCACACTTGGGCGGTAAACGTGGCTCTCAGAGCCACGTTTACTACCCAAGTGCGCGCAACTGGTAATTTTTACAGCGACCCGAGTCAATGGAGTACAACCTTCACTTCTTCGGAATGAACTGGCGATTGCCGCAAGTACGCTCAATTGTAAGCTTTACATGTAGTTTAACTTGTATATCTCATAAAGGGGTGTCTACGGAAATTAGGAATACACATTGTGGTGGTTTTTCAACTTTTTTGAATGGTATCATTGACATCATTTTATGAACAATTGCAGAAGATAATAAAATGCGGTTAATGAATCATCACAAAATGCTTGGCAACAATCGGTTGAACCGAAGTTCCAGAAACCATTGCCGTTGTCACCCGATTGCCCACAATCGGCCGATTGTGGTGGCCGGTTCCCATCATCGGTTGACCACTACTGTCAAACAAGGTATATTTGGTTAAATATCAAACTGCATTATGGGAAATATTTGCTGCTGAAAACTTTGCCATTTTGAAATCAGCGTGCAGAGGGTTAAAAGAGTCACGACTGTAAGAAGCCACAAAATTAAACCACTTCTTTGTTAACGAAGCAATATTGGTTAACTAAAACGATGTCACTCCAACCTCACACCTTTATTAGATTTTGTCTGAGTTGAGTTGAATTAATAACCCAGACTGTCGTTATATGGTTTCTTAACTAACCTAAAGAACGCCTGTGGAAACTCCGATGTTCCAGCGATATCTGAACGTGGACTTTCATATCGACCTAGTTATCGATGGAAAAAGTACAAGGACAATGTGATGGAACGGAGATAGTTCAAAATTCACTTCCCGGCAAATGCACCCAACTTACACGCTAAAAACCAAAGTGTTAAAAACTACACTTGAAGTGCTGTATTTAACACTTACTAAGTGCTGAACTAGCACTTTCTTCAAGTGTAGATATCCCAGAACTTGACAGGTGTTACAATAATACCACTTGATAAGTGTAATGTCGCGACACTTAAAAGGAAACAACGCAGATGACGCGGATCAAGCTCGAACTCTCGAGCCTGATCCGCGTCATCTGCGTTGTGTCCTTTTAATTATGTACCCACCAAGCGCAAATCAAATTATGGACGATTCTGGAAGAACCACAAATGCAAGACACATGGGAAGTGCCATCCATTCAAGTTTCAGATGTCTGACGATTGTAATGTCTAAGTGCTTAAAGCATTGCACTTTGAGTGCTACAATCAAACCCTAAGAGTTAGAATGGGTTTAACACCTTGAATGTATCAGTTTTAACACTTTAGTTTTTAGTGTGTAGCAAATCTTAGCGCGGGTTTATTTATTTATTTATTTATTTATTTATTTATTTATTTATTTATTTATTTATTTATTTATTTATTTGTGTTTAAGGTCACATACTTATGCACAATGGCTAATCGTGACCATGACAGTTTTACGGTTGGAGGAAGCCGGAGTACCAGGAGAGAATCATCCAGCATCGACGAGCACTGTCAGCTCTTCAACATTCTAACTTTGTTCAAGCTCCGCTCAAGCAGGGTTACAGCGGTTGAAGACATGTGCAGCATTCACGTGCAGTACGCCTTAGTACACGGCGTCATCGTGCCCCATGTAGGCAACCGGGATAAAGTGCCTTGCCCAAGGACACAACGCGGGTCGTCCCGGAAAAGAATCGAACTCGGGGCGCGCAGGTTTATTTCATTAACTGTTTACCTGATACAAAAAGAAAACAATAGTTGCAGAAAAATTTCCTGAATAACCTGAAATAACTAAATATTTTCATTTTTTGTCTTGAAAACATAGCTTATGACCCCTCACTGTAACGAGATCGATGAGCTCGTTCCAATGAGGAGCGTTATAAGCAGGGACGTGTCGACCTGGAGGGGTCTCCCCCACACCGAATCCTGGCCAAAATTCCCTATAGATGGAAATTCGGAGGGCAAGTCATGAGTAATTGGAAATTCCATCTATCTGGATTTTAGAGCTTCTTTGGTGATGCTGATGTCTCCTTTACTTCCCCAAATCCCAACTCGGTTTCAAATCGGCAAAAATTCCTACTGTTACTATTCACAACTACAGTGTACGCAATATCGCAATATCAAGCTTCATAAGTATGCATCATGTCAATCTGTACGAGATTTCTATAGAACTTTTACTTATCGTAATAAAAAAAAATCCTCGAAATGCACTTCAAGAAAATCACATCGTGTAAAATCGTTATCTTGAGTTAATTTCATCATTCACAGTTAGAAAATGATGAAACATCGAAAATTGATCATTCCTGCATAAGATCTGATTTAATGTTAGGACAGTGTGAATTGCTGAAAGTTCAAAGCTTGGGCATGTGTTTAGCACATATTCAATTCCCAGAAGAATATCAAACAATAATAACCTGATAATTCTATCATAAATGTGTTGGCATTTCAGTTACAAGAATCAATTTTGTGTTCCCTTTCATGGCTTCAATTTCAAAATTCTTCTCGGTAGTGAATTTCCAACTATGGAGAGGGACCGGGAGGGGGTCTCCCCCTAATTGGAAATTCACTACCCTACACGCCCAATCGAAAACCTCTAGCCACGTCCCTGGCCATAAGCTTTGTATTTGAGGTAAAAAATGAAAAAAGTACTAAAATTTCATATGAAATCACCACTCATTAGGGATCCTCTGTATATGTATACTACACAAAGTTTGCTAAGCACCACATCTTTGACACATCATTGTGAAATTTTCTTGTGACACATTTGCGATATTTTTGGTGGATATGATTGAGGAATGTATTGTGATGGTCCCCAGTGTTTACATTTGCTCTCTTGACAGGCAGACTTTTCGTGACAGTCATGGAAAGCATGTACCCCATGATTTTTATAATGTTTTCGCGTACTGTCGACATGTATGTAGATGTGTAGGGTATTCAGACTTCATTTCAACACAAACCCTTGTGATCTAATGATTGAATATGGCAAATGCAAATGTAGGAAGACATTTGTCTGAAGCAGAAATGTAGCGGGCTGTAGGGATGGTGGCTACCCATCGTCAGGTTGGTGAAGCCCATGGTGTGCATCATACGCTGATCACCAGAACCTGGTCAAGATTTCAGCAGTTTGACACACCAGTCAGACGACATGGTGGTGGCAGAGACAGGGCAACATCTGCAGCTGAAGACCGGTTTTGATCATTCAGGCCCGTATGAACCGCCTTGACACAGCAACCAGCTTCGCAGTGACCTTTAGAATGCATCCGGGGTAAATGTTTCGGCGCAGACTATCCGGGCAAGGTTGCACGAAGGTGGTCTCCGATCGAGAAGACCATGCATTCGCATTCAGCTGTCCCAGAACCACCACCAGGCACGATGTGAATGGGCCATGGATCACGTTGGATGGACCAAAGAAGATTGACGACCTGTCCTTTTTACAGATGAGTCAAGGTACTGCCTAGACAACACAGATAGGCGTTCTAGGGTATGGAGAAGACCAGGAGAGCGATTCCATGCAGCCAACATTGCTGAGCATGACCGCTATGGCAGAGGGTCAATAATGGTCTGGGGCGGCATCAGCTGGGATGCACGTACAAAGCTCTGTGTCCTTGACCGTGGTACATTGACCGCACAGCGGTATATTGATGAGATTCTGGATGCCCACGTCAGATTGTATGCAGGTGCAGTGGGTGATAGATTGATTCTGATTTTCGATAATGCCCGTCCTCATGTTGCCCATGCTGTCGGGGAGTACCGACAGAGGGAGGGGATTGAGGGTATGGACTGGCCAGCAAGATCCCCTGACCTCAACCCAATCAAACATGTCTGGAATGAGTTGCAGCTAGCAATTTCAGTCCGTCCAGTCCAACCAAGAAGTGTCCAGGAGCTTGGTGCCATGCTGGTCCAAGAATGGAACAACAACCCACAAAGGACCATCTGGAACCCGATTGGGAGCATGAGAAGGCGTTGGCAAGCTGTAATTAACAATAATGGGTCTGATGCTCGATATTGAGCCCATATCAGTTCGCTCTGTCAACTTTTTGGCAAATTTGAAAAATTTCCTCTTTTACCAATAATATCCATTTTCCATGGTTATCGTATTCAAAAGCTAAAAAATAATGTCAAACACAAACAAAATCTTAATTTCTGTGCTAAAATCATTAAAGATATAATTAAATAAAAAATATATACACTTTTTATAACAATATTTCAACTAAAAAGTTTATAACAGGTAGTTGAATATACTAGGTGCTTAGCAAACTTTGAGTAGTATATATTGATCCGCACTCTATTTGAACAATCTGGATAATTCGCGGCGGCGGTGTTGTGCATCGTGAAACGCCTTGATGCCGTGATGCGATTCTCCTTGTCTGCCGCTTGGGAGATGTCGAGGTTTACAACCTTAATATTTCTCGATATTCAACAGCCGAGCATGTTATAACTTTTTATAATATTTAGGCAGCTATAATTTACCGAAAAAAGGTAGTAAAGTTATAAAACTTTGTATATTATGAGAAGAGAATCAGTTTCACGAAAGTGAAAGTTTACCTCCCAAATACTCGATGAAGTTATCCAAACTATCACATTTGATAATTCTAAAAAATGAAGAATTTTTTTTATCGAAAATATAGTTCAACGTTTTATTTTTTATTATTTTTTTTTTTCAAATTTTCTTTTCAAACTCTCAATTCAAAACAGTTTTGAAGGATCTGCGAACCATGAACATTCATTGTGTTTCCGAACTGTGTTGCGTTTGAATATTGTCACGTTGCTAAGAAACCTATACAGTACAGTAGCAGCTGACTGATCGTAATCCACCAGTGGGCAGTGATGTCCACGCATGCGTTTACTAGGTAATAAAAGTGCCGATAGGATCACCGATCCAATGTCGAGTTGTCACAGCACAAAAGTGGGTTTAATCATTATCAACTTATCGTCCGGACACCGGACAAGTTGTTTACAATTTACTATGTGAAGGGTCACTGTGACCTTGACCTTTGACCTAGTGATTCCAAAATATATAGGGCTCTCTCTTGCACCAATGCCAACCTACCTATGACGTTTCATGAACGTGGGTGGAACCATTGTCAAATTATCATCTGGAGATCAATTGTTTATGATTTATTATGTTCAAGGTCACTGTGACTTTGACCTTTGAACTAGCGAGTCCAAAATAAATAGTGGTCTTCCACTCACCTAGGCCAACGTACATATGAAGTTTCCTGAATGTGTGTCAAATCATTATCAAGTTATCATCCGGAAACCAATTGTTTACGATTTACTATGTTGAAGGTCATTGTGACCTTGACCTTTCACCTAGCGAGTCCAAAATAAAAAATTTCTTCCTCTCATAGATGCTAACCTACCTATGAAGTTTCATGAACGTGGGTCGAACTATCATCAAGTTATTGTCCGGAAACCAATTGTTTACGGATTTACTATGTTGAAGGCCACTGTGACCCTGACCTTTCACGTAGCGAGTCCAAAATAAACAGGGCTCTTCCTCTAACTGATGCCAACCTACCTATGAAGTTTCTTGAACGTGGATCGAACCATTATCAAGTTATCATCCGGAAACCAATTGTTTTGATTTACTATGTGCATGGTTACTTTTACCTTGACCTTTGACCAAGCGAGTCCAAGATAAATAGGGTTCTTCCTCTCACGAAGGCCAACCTACGTATGAAGTTTCATGAATGTGCATATCAAGTTATCACCCGGAAACCAATTATTTATGATTTTTTGTGTTCAAGGTCACTGTGACCTTGACCTTTGACCTAGTTAGTCCAAAATAACTAGGGTTCTTCCACTCACCGAGGCCAATCTACCTATGAAGTGTCATGAACATGGATCGAACCGTTATTAATTTATCGTCCGGAAACCAATTGTTTACGCCCGCCCGCCATTCATCAAACTTTTAGTGGAGTTTGACTTCGTAACAACTCGACTAAAAATCATCAGCAAAATTTTAATTAATGGAGCACCGGGTTGTACCCGGAACTTCATTAATTAAATGTTTGATGATTGGTCGTATAATTAGTGTTTGGAATCTAATATCATTGCGTTCGTGGAAATATTGCCCACCCATATAAAGTGACCAGTCCACAGCGGTCGTACTGTTGGTTGAGTTGTCACCACCAAACAATTAAGAATAGAAAATGTAAAAAATCATTAGTTGTGGTGATCTATTCAAAGCGATAACGAGTAGGCTGACTGTCAACGGGCCAGAACAACCATCTACAAGTATACAATCCTAATACTGAACATCTGGTGAAGGCATTCATTCATGTCGAAATATCTAAATTCAACCGAATTCCATATAAATAAAGTGCTCAATCTTTCAGAAACAAGAGTCATGTCTGAAAAAACCCGCGAACGACCGTTTGCGTCAGGAGTAAAATACGCGAACGAACTACAGATTGCGACTTAATAATATACCATAAATTAAATTCACAATCCAGCATGTTTTGCCAGTCAGACCGACAATCTTTCTGGACTGAATCGACTCAAAAGTTCCATATTTTCAGAGTAGTCCAAGACTACATATTACTGAGTGGACGCTTCCAGCAGGGTTTCCGCTATGCAGACATGGGATCCCATCATTCCCATCAACGGCCCTATTCCCCACGCCGACTTTCCCCTACCCAAAAAGTACTTGTAAGGCTCTCACCAAAGACACTCGTAAGGCTTGCATCAAAGGTAGAGAATTATAGGGAACAAAGTCAACCAAACTGAAATTTTACTAACCAAGTTGCAATAACCTTGATTATAGAACGACAGGGTCTGATGATGGGTTAGATGGCAAACGCGCATTTAGGGTTGTTTTCTATTGTCCCACATTGATAAGTTTTGTGTACACTCTGAGGACAACCATTTTAACGCGCACAAGACATAGTTCCTCCACTCGGGCGTCTCAGATGCGCATTTCCGACAGATGAAACACTGAGGCCCGTAATGGTGAACCCAAGGATCCGAAGGATCCCTGGGTTCCCCATTTCCGGCCTCAGCATTTTTTTCTGGCGGAAAGCCTGCTTCCAGTGAACGTCATCGATTACATAACAAACTAATGCTTGATTAATTTTAATCGTTACTTCTGAAAGGTACTAAATGACGTTCTAGGTCTTATATCCGTGTCCTATCCAACCCGACAACAGATGCGATCGGTGCTATTCTTCTTTAACATGTGTCATATTCTGTGGTTATACTTTTTTGGAAAAAGCCGAAGTTAAATCCCGCCTGGCACATTTCCTTGACACAGCGTTTGGGTGCCGTCACCGGTCAAGCATTATTTCCCTCCAGGTTCTCTCTCTCTCTCTCTCTCTCTCTCTCTCTCTCTCTCTCTCTCTCTCTCTCTCTCTCTCCCGTTCCATCTTCCATTTTTTCTCTCGTCTATATACTAAGGTATAAACAATATCAAACGTAGCGTATGACAAAATCTTTCAATTGCGCATGTATTCTGTTTACCTAGGGAGACAGCTCAAAATAAGCTATTAGCTTCCTGCCGAATCCTGACAAAATATTTGTCGTTTCGTTCATTTATCTTCGTAATAATACATACTTTGCTTTTGCTTTTGTTTTTGACATTTACTGTTGTGTGTATAATATCATTTTTTTTTGGATAAATGAATACTGTTTAACCCTTTACCTAACATGAAAAGCAGACGACACTTGCAAAAAAAATTCTTGAATTACTAATTTTTTTCATTTTTTGTCTCAAAAACATAGGTGATGACCCCTCGTTGGAACGAGTTCGACGAGCTCGTTCCAACGAGGGGTCATAACCTATGTTTTTGAGACAAAAAATGAAAATATTTTGAAAATTAATTGGCGATTTTTGAGAATAGCGCTGGTCGGTTTTGGCCGTTACGTTGGGTAAAGGGTTAAACTAAAAGTTCTGTATTGCATCCCTATGTGCATGAACAGAGTAACAAAACTGCGGCCTAAATAAACGGCAGCAACTATTTATTTCCGCGGAAATCCTGTTAAAGTATACTACTCACATTTTGCTAAGGATCACTCCCCATTTGTCAATATAATTTGTACATGAAAGGAAGTTGCGTACATCATTTGTTTGAATATTTATTGGGGAGCAGTGACACTTTTGATAGTCTGGTTCATATCAAGTTGTACAAATTTACGGGAAGAAAAAGTTGCAGTACCCATAGGAAAGCACTCAACAATGGCAAGTAACTGTCGCATTCTCTGATTTATCATCTTGGTATAAGCAGGGTTAGCACTGCCTGAAGGCAAGTGACACGTGGAAATACTGCGCGTCGACCATAGATGTACAACATGTCAACGTAACACTTCAACCAATGCTAACCTCTTGTGTCAGAAAGGTAAATTAGAGAGGCCGAAAGTTACTCACCATTACTCAATTGTTCTCTCTGGGTACTCCGACTCCCCCACGCGTAAAACTGTCTGACATGATATGATCAAAGCTTGTGGGAATCGTATTAAACCTTAACTGGTAGAGTGCTGGAAGCCTATATTTGGGCTTTACTCTGAAGTGTCAGTACCAGCACTTAAAGGCTTCATATTTTGAGGATATTGTTCATACCACCTTTGAAGTGAAATTATTTAGTCTGTTAGGATTTGCCTTGTTACAATTTATGGGAGAGTGCCTATTGGCACTCTCCCATAAATTGTAACAAGGCAAACATATGTGAACAAATTTTGATGACCAAAAATAATTCAGCACTCTACCAGTTAATGAACAAATAAACAAACTTAAAACAATACGCATAATTTGACCTTTTATGTTTCAAATATATAGATGGGTAGGAGTTATCTTTAGCAAAATCAGAGCAGTATATAAACAGCATGGCTAGCGCAGAGAAAAACAAAGATGGCAGAAAAGCATGAGAAAATCTTTTCCCCACAAGTTACCACCTTATTACAATGCGTGACCTGCTAACGGGGTATGATGGAAACTCTTTATTCCAAGGTCTGCAAGTGATTTGACATGCACATCTACAGTTAAAACTAGAAGTCCTGTCATAAAATGCGCACAAATAGCACGTTGATATGCGCGTTAATATGCGCGTTATGACCCAATTAAAGCTATCATATTCTGTGCATATGGCCTGTGCACAGGCAATGTTTCAGCCAATGGACCTCCGGGTAACCCGGAGGTCCATTGGCAGAAACATTGCATGTGTTTGCTATGAGTAACCAGGAGAACCAGCCGTTCTTTGGATGCCATTCGATATGGCAATTTCGCGCAATTCCAACGCGCAATTAAGCCTAGATAAGCGCACTATTCGTGACAGGACTTCTAGTTTTAACTGTACTTACATGTACACGTGAGGTGTGGTGGCATGAAAGAGCCTGGTACGTATTTTGATACTCAGTTTACATAGGAGACAAACAGTACTATTGTTCGACGGCTATAGTATCGTAATAATTGGGAAGCGGATTCGATTTGATGTTCGATTCAGTTTCGTACCAGTAGTATGACAGGGGTTGGACGTGTTTTTTGGGAGGCGTCATTGGTGTTCCCATGTTACGTCATAATCACGTGACTCAGTTACGTTATGTCGGTTGTCAATGTAGCCCGCGTGATCGGTCATGTTGTGACGTCAACCCACAGTGATACATGATGTCAGTGCGCATGCGCAGTGCGTGTTATGGTGATGGATACTTGTTTCCGCCGTCCACTTTGTATACTGGAGTCCGCCATCTTCGTTTGTATAGTGGTACGTGGTTGCTATGTGACCCATGACCTAGTAATAGGAGGTGTGTTCACAGGGTGTGTTCGATTCAACAGGAATAGACTTCTGGTTAGGATTTCCCCCAAATCCTTGGTTACTTCGTAGAATTACCAAAAACAACCCTACAATCACCCCCAAATCACTTTTTGTGGTACGGGTTCACCCATAATCCCCCTTATAATGGTAGCACACGGTGCTATAAGGCGCATTTCTTTGTATAAGAGTTAATATAATTCCCAAATAGACACGACAATCATCCCCAATTCACCAAAAAACTGTCTAAAATCAACGAAACAGTCGAACAAGTGTTTTACTAGTTCGGATTCCTACGGCATCCCCTGATTCTGCTTATCTTGGTCTATTCTATAGCTTCGTATTCTGACTACCCTAGAAGTGTTGGTGTGATAGTGCACAACGTATACCCATCACATGTTACACATTGGCACATAATGAATGTGCCGATACCCCATTGAGTGCAACAAGGTGCCATCTTCAATGCTAAAGGTAAAGCATTGCAGATGGCGCATTTTTGCACTCTCTGCACGCGTCGATCCGTTTTCAAAATATGTTTACAGTCAGCTTTCTTCCTTCACGGCTTTCAACACAATTTGAACCTGATTGAAATATGTGGAAAAATAAACAATGTTTTATTTCTTCAATACAATTCTGACAGCTCACTTGAATGAACATTCTGAGGCCGTTTATTTCTGTTTAACCCTTTACCTAACACGAAAAGCAGACGACACTTACAGAACACTTTATTTATTACAGTAAACAAACACTGCTTCACTTCCCGGGGTTCACACGGGGATTTAAGGAGACGTGATAAGCCGTATTTGAAGAAAATATCCTTAAACTGATAAAATGTGAGCAGCGTAAATAAAATTGTCCATTGGTGGGTGGGTGGGTGTGTGTGTGGGAGGGGGGGGGGGGGCATCAATGCGCTATCTGCAGTGCTAAAGCATTGTAGATGGCAAATTGATGTACTCAGGGACAAAGTTTGCGAGGCGCCAGATGTTTTAACGAACAGAGTTAAGCTGACTCGTGTTCGACGAAAAGAAAATCAATGAAGCGACCTCAAAAATGTTTCATCAGCGGCTTTGAGAGCATCTGACAAAAAGAATTGAGTGACAGTCATTACTGGAACATGAAAGAAATCTAATTTCTTTGATCATCACACATCTCGCACATATACGCGACCCGACTGACAAAAACTGTTGCGTTCTTGTTTCGTTCCAGAACTACATGGCCTAAACGCCTTATGAGTTGTGTCTGTTCGCGGCTTTAAAAATGTGTGGAATAAGATGTACGTCCAAGGCAGAACAAATAACAGCTGTCAGTTTTATGTCTCTTTACACTGTACAGCATTCCGTTAAAAATACGGTCAAAGTAATGCCAATCGGTTGCCAGCGCTTCCACTGTGAAATATTACGGTGCAAATACCTTTTTGAAACACTTTTTTTGGTTCGATCCGAAATTTACTTTGTGAAACACACAGACTATTGTTTTTGTATGGTTTTTATTTTCAGTTTTTTTTTTTTCGGTTTGTTTTCTTCTTCTTTGGTATATTGATAGACAGACAGTCACAAGTAGGGCTGAAATGGTTGGCTCATTTTCGTACCCAACTAACCGAGAGCTAAAACCGGATAATATCCGGTTATCCGTGGCCCTTATTTCACCGAATATGGGATCAAAACTATAGGAATTGGAAAGCCGTATTCTCAAACTATGCCGTAGTGTGTATACAAACGAACGTTGTCGAGTATGGTTTCTGCGATTACTCATTACTCACGGAAACTGCCGATCATTAACGAAGTCTTGAACGCCAAAGTCGATTATTTCGCAATATATACAATGCTGTTTCCAGATGTAATCTATCGCAAAGAAGAAGCGGCAGATTTACTACGTTTTAAACGTGGAATGACGATCACTATCGATATTTCGGATAACCGGTTGACGGTTTTTCTAATCGGTTAGGTAGCTAACTGATTTCAAACCGATTATCCGGTTCAGCATTTCAGAACTAGTCACAAGTACTCGGCCAGTCGCCACCCATGTTTTTTCAGATCCCTGGGGCATTTGGGGTGTCCATACGGGTGTTGAAAGTGGGTCATGTCCATATCTCAGGATTGCTATGACCTATGGACCTGGGACCAAGTCCAAATGAGTCGCAACTCAATGGAGGTTCAAAATGATGGTAAATCTCACCGAGGTCATCAAGGGTAATTTTATGGCCTCAAATGCATTCTGGAAAATCATACATGTATTTTTACACTCGAAAAAGAGGGAGGGCAAAAAAGTTTGAAAGTAGGTCACGCTCATATCTCAAGCATGGTATGACCCAAGGATCTGGGATCAACACCAAAGGTGTCGAAATTCAGTGGGGGTTCAAAATATGGGTCAAGGTCACCGAGGGTAGCCAGGACCATTGAATGCATTTTTTCAGAACTGCCGTGAATCGTATTTTGTGGCCGCCTTATGCATTGCAGAAGTTCATACATGTATTTTCACAAAATTCTGAAAGTAGGTCGTGCTCATATCTCAAGTATGGTCTGATGTATGGACCTGAGACCAACACTAAATGAGTTGAAACCCCATGAAGGTTCACAGTTTGGGTCAAGGTCACAGATGTCACTCAGGGGTCAGTCAGTGAGTGCATTTTTCAGAATTGCTCGAAACATTTTATGACCCTCTAATGTATTGCCGAAGTTCATACATGTATTTTTATTGTCCAATAATTGGGCGGGGGCCGAAAATTTTGAAAGTTGGTCACACTCATATCCCAAGCATGGTATGACGTATGGACCTGGGACCAACACCAAATGGGTCGAAACGCCGTGGAAGTTAATAATGTGGGTCCAGTTTACGGGGTTCACATAGGCCTCATTAAGTGCAGTTTTCAGAATTGCTTGAAATTGCATTTTATAACTCCAATGCATTTCTGAAGTTGATACATGTATTTCTTCTCTCAAAAACGTGGGCAGAGTCAAAACAAAAATGTCCAGTGCTGAATCCTTTATATAACACGTTTAACCCTTTACCTAACATGAAAAGCAGACGACACTTGCAAAAAAAATCTTGAACAACTAATATTTTTCATTTTTGTGTCAAAAACATAGGTTATGACCCCTCATTGGAACGAGCTCGACGAGCTCGTTCCAATGAGGGGTCATAACCTATGTTTTTGAGGCAAAAAATGAAAAAAGTAATGAAAATTAACTGACGATTTTTGAGAATAGCGCTGGCCGGTTTTGGCCGTTACGTTGGGTAAAGGGTTAATGCTGTACACAAAAGTTCCATCCGGTTTCTTGAAAATTTTTTATCTGAATCGTGAAGGAAAATCTTTAAACGCAGTTTACGAAAATCTATTTCCGATTTCTTTAAAGATATTTTATTCCCAAAAAGAAATTTCGATAAATTCTCTTTCTATATAATTTAGTTGTGATGCTTTCACCATTTTCATAGACTCAAATTTACTGGACGCAGTAAATTCTGTTTCTCTAGTTGATTTCTCTACTTGAAACGAGAAGGCTGATGATGCGGGGGTAGCCCTTTCCCCTTGACCCCCACCAACTGGCGACAGCATTGTTGTCGCCTTGGATTTATCCGTTCAACCACTGACCAATATGAAGCCCGATACTACACCACCATCTTGAGTGACATAACACTCAAAAGCGTTCATAAACCATCCCTCTGCGGGACTTCATAACGATTTTAACTGAATGACAGTGAATGTGGCGCGATATTCATCGATATGCTGTTGTGCGTGTGCACTGAAAAACTACGCAATGAACTATAGTTTTTGAATCAGGACTTTGTAGGACCCGAACTTTAGAGTTCAAGTGTAACGGCCGGAGGGTCCTAGTCAGCATAAAGTAGACTCGTGCTGGTCTTGTAAAAACTAGGGCTGTCACGATTTTTTAATTTAGGAATCGATTAATCGTCGCAAATAATGGATGATAATCGACTGATCGTACCTAGATGACCCCCATCTCCTTCTCTTTGAAGTTGATAAAAATGAAGTTGAAGTCAGTTGACCTACCTCAAGTAAACAACGAAGACGATCCTCTTTTAGTTACATTCAAAGCTTTGATGTTCTGAACTTTTGAACCGTCAGTGTAATAACCAAGACCGGTCGGCAGTTGCGGAACTTCGCAACTGCCGACCGGTCTTGATTATTACACTGACGGTTCAAAAGTTCAGAACATCAAAGCTTTGATGAATGTACCTGAAAGACAAATGCTTCCAATAGCTTCTTGGGGTTTAACATCGATGTTCTTAACTCTTTACCTTTAGAAACAATAGTTTTTTCAACATATTTTCTTTTAATTATTAAACGTCTAAAACGGGATATAATTTACCGATTATTCGACAGCGAAAAATACTAATCGATTTCGCCATGACTGATCAACAATCGATTAATCGATTAATCGTGACAGTCCTAGTAAAAACACAAGAGTCGAGAAGCGAGACTGATTAACAGTTTATTTAACGTTGATCTAGTTTTGCACCGCACCGACCGGAACAGCATTTGGATCATTTTGTTTTCTTGTGCCGTTATTTTGAACAATTTATTATTTCATTTATCTATTTATTTATTGGGGTTTAACGGGGGTGCGGGGGCGTCGCGGTAACCGGTTCTCATCAGACCACCGGGGGAGGGGGGGGGGGCGGTGGCGTCGCGGTAACCGGTTCTCATCAGATCACCGGGGGGGGGGGGGGGGGCGGTGGCGTCGCAGTAACCGGTTCTTGTCAGATCACCGAAGTTCCGCAACGTCGAGCACGGTTAGTAGTTGGATGGGTGACCATTTCAGCGACTGATTCGTGTTCCCGCGTTGTGTGCTTGGGCAGGGCACGTAACCCTAATTGCCTACATGGGGGCACGATGACGCTGTGTACTAAGGCGTACTGCACGTCGATGGTGTGCATGTCTTCAACCCTTTAACCCTGCCTGTGCCGCGGTGCAGAGTTACGATGTTGGAAAGCTGACAGCTGTTCGTCGTTGCTCGGTGGTTCTCTCCGGGTACTCCGGCTTCCCCCATCTGTAAAACTGTCACCGACATGATATGACCCTGGCTGTTAATGTGTCGTTAAACCCTAATACAAAAAATCAGATCACCGAAGTTAAGCAACGTAGCAACGTCGAGCGTGGCTAGTAGTTGGATGGGTGACTATTTCAGCGACTGATTCGTGCTCTCGCGTTGTGTCCTAGGGCAAGGCACTTAACCCCGATTGCCTACACGGGGGCACGGTGACGCTGCGTACTAAGGCGAACTGCACGTCGATGGTGCGCATGTCTTCAACCAATCTAACCCTGCATGTGTCGCGGTGTTGGTTCAGAGTTCCGATGTTGGAGAGCTGACAGCTGCTCGTCGTTGCTCGGTGGTTCTCTCCGGGTACTCCGGTTTCCTCCACCCGTAAAGCTGTCACCGACGTGATATGACCCTGGCTGTTGATGTGTCGTTAAACCCTAATAAATTTTTTTTAAAAACAAATTGGTGTTTAACCCTTTACCTAACATGAAAACAGACGACACTTGCCAAAAAATTATTGAATAACTATTTTTTTTCATTTTTTGTCTCGAAAACATAGGTTATGACCCCTCGTTGGACGACCTCGTTCCAACGAGGGTCATAACCGACGCTATGTTTTTGAGACAAAAAAGGAAAAATAATGAAAATTTTATAACTGGCGATTTTTGAGAATAGTGCGGTCGGTTTTGGCAGTTAAGTTGTGTAAAGGGTTAACGACACTTTCAACGACCAGGGTCATATCCTATCTGGTAATTTTAAGAGTGGATGAAGCCAAAGTATTCAGAGAGAACCACCGAACAGCGGTGAGTAACTGTCGGACTCTCCAAATTAATTTCGAACAAACTTTGTAATAACAATGTTTCGGAACGTTTCATCATTCTGGCACTCCAATGGACAAACGTCAAGGACGTAGGGGTCGGGGTGAGGGGGCACCACTCTATTTTTTGTTACTTAATTTTTCAATCTTCAAATCTCTCACTCACAGTCAGTTACCTTCGTGTTGTACGGCACCTAGAAATGTCGGCTTGGATCCCCGTCAGGTGTGGTGCCAGTATTTGTGGCTTCAAGTTCTTCAAGCACTAAAAGGAATGCGTGCTTCTGACAATAAAAAAGTAAATTTATTTGAATGTAGAAAACAGTTTACGGACGTAGTTACCATGGAAACCCCAACCTAACACAAATGATCCTCCCGTAGACGAGAATACTTGTTCACATGTAATGTAGCACGGAAATGTAATCCAAAAATAAAATCCATGTAGCGCCACCATTTGAAATTCGTAAATCCAATTTCAGAAATGGCGTAAGTAAGATATGCCAAGTATGGTACGTACCCGGGCGCCACTTGAAGGAGGGGGGGGGGGGTGACGCCACTGAGCAGTTTCTATTAAAGTCAGACAAGCCATCCTCGAAAAGTGAAAAAAGAATTTTCTTCAGATGTATGATCTGCCTTTCATTATCGTGGGTGAGAAGCACCAGGTTGGCCGGATTGTTAAACCACTTATTAGTACTGAAATGGTTAACTGGAAAATCGATTTGAAACCAGTTAGCTACCTAACCGATTAGAAAAAACCATCAACCGGTTATCCGAAATATCGATAGCAACCGTTATTCCACGTTTAAAACGTAATAAATCTGTCGCTTCTCTTTTATGATAGATTACACATCGAAGCCACGTTGTATGTACTGAGAAATAATCTACTTTGACGTTCAAGACTTCGTTAATGATCGGCAGTTTCCGTGAGAAATGAGTAATCGCAGAAACTATTCCGTAGTGTGTATACAAACGAACGTTGTCGAGTACACGACAACGTTCGTTTGTATACACACTACGGAATAGTTTGAGAATACTGCTTTCCAATTCCTGTAGTTCGGATCCCATATTCGGTGAAATAATGGCCGGATATTATCCGGTTATAGCTCTCGGTTATTCAGTTACGAAAATGAGCGAACCGTTTTAGCCCTACCATTTATATGAATTATTAGGTAAAGAAAACAGAGCTGGGAGCAACATTACCACATACCTCATAGTACCAATGTTGAACTTCATTGCCAGCTGACAGTAAGAGCATTCTCCTGCGCAAACTGGGGAGGTTGTGTTGCCTTTCCGCTGTCTCTGCTTTTGCTACGCCAGTCATGCTTATTACGTCTCAGCGGAATTTCCACGAAAATAAATATCAACCACGTGCGATCTCGCTTCGGCGAGATCGCACGATAATTGTATTTATTTTGGAGAAAATACTTTTAAGATGGAAACAAAATACCATTATATTCATATGTGTATGCCATAGTCGCTATTTTCCGTTCATCAGTCGCTCAGTTTCAGGGAAATGAAATACATCCGCATAACTGCACATATAAATTGGCACTGTTTTGGATAATTATCCTTGGGCTAGTAGACTTTATAACCACGACAGTCACGGTAACTGTGGTGGTCCAATATGGCTTTCAAATAAGCGCAAACAGTTTGGTATGGGTCGACTCCTCCACCAAACTTTGTAGTGTTTTAATAGACATGTTTAAAACACAATTCCTGGTTTTACATAATCGTGTACTCTTAGTTATTTGCCACACTCCTCGATCGGATGTTGTAACAATGCGACATATGTTTAAAACACAATTCCTGGTTTTCACATAAATGTGGACACTTTTTTATCAGCTTTTGTACCATTGTGACAGACGTGGTTAACAAAGCAGTATTTTTTCTACATGTTAAAGTGTATTTAATAGTATCATTCTCAGTCACTTTCATTTTAACTCATCCAATGCGGTAAGTATTCTCAAATACACTTTGTAAAGTATTACCCCTGCGGGTTCATTCCGCCAAGCGAGACACTGTTGTCTCCTCCTCCGCAATATCTTACAACCTCCAAAACAATTGCAGATCTCTGGTAATTTGGTAGGTTTTTAGTATTTATAGTATTCCGTTGGGATCAAAATTGCGAACGGACTTCTCATAAAACGTTATTTTTTACCAAATGAGGAATAGTGTAGAAAAACGCGTTTTATTTTCCCGCCAACAGACAACAGCAGCTTTTTATATAATTGTATTTCTGATGCTGATGTAAGCTAGCGATGAACTCCACTAGGGTATCTGTGTAAGATCGATCAGTGCTTTAAACGACAATTAACACTAATATGTGAATGCTGTATTAATGTAAATGATAAATCTCCTTAATGCAAGACAATAGCAACTTCCGCCATCATCATCCCAACTAAGATGGTGTCGGGTGAGACACGTTTCTCCATGTGAACAATGAGAGTTCCAGCAATCCAGTTGTATGAAGATCAGTAGGTCGCGATAATCCACTCTCTCACTCCACTTTTCGTAGCTTCGAGACCATTTACACACTAAAAACTAAAGTGTTAAAACTGACACTTCCAAGGTGTTAAACCCATTCTAACTCTTAGGGTTTGATTTTAACACTCAAAGTGCAATGCCTTAAGCACTTAGACATTACAATCGTCAGACATCTGAAACTTGAATGGACGGCACTTCCCATGTGTTTAGCATTGGTGGTTCTTCCAGAATCGTCCATAATTTGATTTGTGCTTGGTGGGTACATAATTAAAAGGACACAACGCAGATGACGCGGATCAGGCTCGATAGTTCGAGCCTGATCCGCGTCATCTACGTTGTTTCCTTTTAAGTGTCGCGACATTACACTTGTCAAGTGGTATTATTGTAACACCTGTCAAGTTCTGGGTTATCTACACTTGAACAAAGTGCTAGTTCAGCACTTAGTAAGTGGTAAATACAGCACTTCAAATGTAGTTTTTAACACTTAAGTTTTTAGCGTGTACGACACCTTTATCTAGAGACTACCAAACGCCTTCGACCCGAAACAGAATTGACACCGGGCCCGAAATTCCACTCGTGTGTCCTGGCGACGTGAGGTGCCGAGTTGGTGATACACACTGGCATTCTTCTACCGTCTTTGAGAAATGGTCCGGATTCCAAGCAATTGGGAAAATTCATGTCACGAAGGCTCCAATTCGAAATTTATTCGGAAGAAGCACACAAAGAATAAGTACAGATTACTACAAGTCAATTGATCTGTGTTGTTGCATTCCGTCGAGTTGACGAGATGAGATCGGCCAGATCAAACAAGACACCGCAGGCGTCGAGTTTGATCTGGCCGATTTCATCTCCTCAACGAGACGGAATACAACACAGATCAATTGACTGTCGTAGTAATTTGTTTATTATATTATAATTAGTATTTTAAACTGTTCACAACACCTGAAAAATCAAATACAACAAGAATTATATTAGCCAAATAACCATTAACAATTTATGGAATTGGACAATCCCAAACGCGTAGTAATATCGAACGTTCATGTCGAACATGAAACTTGAAAGTCAAAATAATGGAAGGAAGATTTGAATTTCAATCGGAATTGCTTTCGATGACACAGATTCTCCTACGTTTTGATGGATTCGCATCTTGAAAATAGTTGTTAATTGTTATTTTGAAATTATTCATCACGGCATTTTTAAATGGAGCTCGACTGAAAGGTTTGTCAACGGAGTTTAATGAGGAGACACTCGTGTTTATGTTCTGTGCTTATGTTCTGTATTTATTCACAAGTCACTGGTAGATATAGTCCGTTCACGTGCGCCTGGTTTGAGACAGGCTTGATAGCGATCTGGAAAACTTGACACTATTGTTTTCCGGAGAGCTGGCTTTGATGGGCAAATTACAGTGGTATTGAGGAGCTATTTGTGGTAGTCATATAATAAGAAATGTTATCTTCATATTGAACTGAGAATATTAATACAGAAGCTACTACATGTATAGTACATGTCGTGAATTATTATTTATTTATTAGGGGTTAACGACACTTTAACAGCCAAGGTCATATCATGTCAGTGACAGTTTTACGGGTGGAGGAAGCCGGAGTACCCGGAGAAAACCACCGAGCAACGACAAGCAGCTGCCACCTCCCCAACTCCGCACTGCAGCAGCACAGGCAGGGTTAGACTGGTTGAAGACATGCACACCATTGACGTGCAGTACGCCTCAGTACACGGCGTCATCGTGCCCCCATGTGGATAATCGGGGTGATGGACACAACGCGGGAGTCCGAATCGATCGCTCGGACGGTCACCCATCAAAGGGCTAACCGGGCTCGACGTTGCTTAACTTCGGCGATCTGACGAGAGCCGGTTACCGCAACGCCACCGCGCCCCGGTTACGTGTTGTATGTTTCATAACAAACAGTCGCATGAAATGATGATCAGTCTCTGTAATCTTTATTAAATCAATTGTTCTTATACTATTAACCCTTTACCTAACATGAAAAGCAGACGACACTTGCAAAAAAAATTCTTGAATAACTAATTTTTTTCATTTTTTGTCTCAAAAACATAGGTTATGACCCCTCGTTGGAACGAGCTCGACGAGCTCGTTCCAACGAGGGGTCATAACCTATGTTTTTGAGACAAAAAATGTAAATATAATGAAAATTAATTGGCGATTTTTGAGAATAGCGCTGGCCGGTTTGGGCCGTTACGTTGGGTAAAGGGTTAAATGATGAAACTGTTTATGCATTTTGCTGCACTTCGACAGTGTACATTCTGTGACTTTACGGTTGTGTCTAGGCAAGTCTTGACTGCCTATATAGGCAACCAAGACTTGCCTAGAAACAACTGACAAGGTTCTTGAGATGTAACTTACAAATGCAGTGGCATAGCGGAAAATATTGTGCCCCCCCCCCCCCCCTCCTGCGAGATAGAGACGGGGTTCCCTTTCATAATGGTGGTTGCCTTTAAAACGGGAGCAAATTTAGTGTTGTTACTGTGCACAGCATACAGGATTTCACGTAGTACATACGCCATAAATTAAATGAAGGTATAGCCTATAGGATCGATTCTAAAAGTACGACTCTGTAGATTTTTTCATTAAATGTTTTAAGTTTCACCCCCACCATCCAACGATACACACATGCACGTCCAACATGTGTGACTTGATAGGCACCATGTATGTATATTGTTCATTTCTCACCCCTATCAGTTACAGTGATGTAGCGTTCACTTAAAAGAATAATACATAGACTACAAAGAGTCCGTCGTGTGGAAGTGAGAGTTTGAAATTACGTGTATTTGGTACACTGTGGACTGTGCAACAGTCACACAGGTAAACATATCAATACATACACAACCTGGCACCGTCCTCTACTCGTTTTTACTATCTCTCTCTCTGTCTCGCTCTTTCTCTCCATTTCTCTCTTTCTTCCAACTTTGGGACGTCCTTCAAGACGGGGGCCGGAGCCCCCTGCTAGTCG
This sequence comes from Pictodentalium vernedei, assembly GCA_031216915.1. Lineage (NCBI taxonomy): Eukaryota > Metazoa > Mollusca > Scaphopoda > Dentaliida > Dentaliidae > Pictodentalium > Pictodentalium vernedei. The sequence goes on along the minus strand of CM062291.1, from coordinate 410,575,132 downwards.
CCCCCCCCCCCGCAATGCGGGCCCTGCGGGCCCATCCCCCACGCCACTGTACAAATGTATCTAAAAGCGGCCTGCCGAGGCACCTGTTGTGTTGCAGTAAAAAGTGATTAAAGCCAAAATTAGGCCTTCAAGAGTTAACGAGGAATTAAATTTTCATTTGAATGAGAACTGAGATCGGGAAATTTTTGGTTTGAATTGGGAAAAATTATACCAAATTGACATTGGGAAAGGGGCCCATATTCGGCCCCTGTAGACACACCAAGGAATCCCATATACAAGACTTTCAAAATCAAACTGTGGACCTAGTCTTGAATTGGATAATATATAACTGTAGTATCGTGACACCTGTTTTCCTCCAATTCCCTGTTGAAATGGTTAAAATTTATATATTCGTTATAAAACGGGAAGCAATAAAGTTAGAACAACAGCTGATAGTACGGAAGTTGTACCGCCGTGTGTTGCGAGATAATTACACTATTCACGTAAAGTATTGCCTGTTCAGCGTATTCTCAATTGACTTTTTTCTTATTCGAAAGTTATGGCTGTGCTGAAAACATTCCACCAACGTCATAATTACAAACAGAATCCAGAATGGCAATGTGTAGTTTGCCTGCGTCCACACATCCTTAATTTACCACTCCCATTTACAATTACAAAGAAACCGTAGAAATTATACACGGTAGTTCTAAACGAGAATTTAATTACACTTTTACTTCTACGTAGCAGCGCTGTGAAGCCTTGTGATTGGCAATTTCCACTGATACAAACAAGATTTTTCTTGTACTTGTTCAAAATTTAATAGAGTAATAGAGATTTTTCAAGAGGGCGACATTACCGTGGCTGTTTACCGTCAGACGTTAACCGATGTCGTTCGATTTTGATATGATATGCATGCCTGGATATAACACGCGAACGATCGTTTAGGTTACGTGAGAGATGCTTCAGTTTTAAAATACGTCAGCGAACTACAGGTTATGATAACAAAACAATGTAAAATATATTCCTTAACCCGCTTGTCTTGCCAGTCAAGACATCACAATCCTGGGGAGGGGGGGGGGGGGTATGGGGTGTCACATTCCCCCCCCCCAAAAAAAAATAATATTCAGATCTTCTGCTCGCAAGGCAGGATACCCGGGTACCACGATCTGCGACACGACACACGCAGTCACGCAACTACTGCCCTGCCAAGGAATTATTTGCCAGAATGTTGCCCTGCCTAACAGAATAGAACTGAACTGATAAGGCACGCTGGGCACCTGATATATCATGGTCTTGTACAACTTCCATCCCAGTCCATATTAGGGCTGCAACGATTCATCACGATTTCAATGCATCGTGATACATTTGTACACGATACGCATATCGCATCGTGTCATGTGTATCACGATACAAACGATACACTTCCAGAAGGTTGGCATGATGTAGTCAGAAGTTGCATTTTCAGGCCCATCAAGTCTATTTTGTGCTTTTCCAACTTATAATTATTCCACCACAGGAGTCTGAAATTCTATCAGAATAGCTATAATTCACTTTCAACGTGGTATTTACGTTCCCAACTTAATCCCCTTCGGAAGGGGATTACGTTGGGAACGTAAATATTACGTTGAAAGTGAATTATTGCTATACTGATAGAATTTTATATTCCTGTGATTCCACTTGTTCATTTGTATTTCAGTAAAATATCAACTTTGTATAAATTATAAGCATAGTTTGAGGCAACAGACCTCTCACCTCTGAGTTGAACCCAGACTCCCAGAGGTCCATTGGCTGAAACTTGATTGTCTTTCTCAAGCACTAAAAAAGAAATTGGATGTTACTGGCCAAATGAAAGTTGGACTGTGTGCAGTTTGTGAGCCTTTTATTACTGATAATTCACTCTCAATGTACTGCATGTAATGTATTGTGAAAAAATCGTATCATGAAAAAAAATCGCGATACATATGTCCAGGGTGTCCTTGTAAACTGAACAATTCTATTTAGAATATATTCATTTATCTTCCTGTGAGGAGTGCCCTGCTCTACAGGGTACCTGGTATCATATAATATGTACTGTTGAAAGCACTTGAAAAGGCGATATATATGCAGGGCAATATGCGCTGACAGTAGGGCAGAATGATGATCGCCCCCCTCCCCCCCCCCCTTCTCCCACCCAATATTTTTCGGTAGTTACGGACCTGATCACAATCTTTCGGAACAAACTCGACACAACGGTTGTGCACGACATCGACATGGGAATAGGGTAGCTTCTCGTTCACATATTAACATAATTTCTTAATTTCCATCAAAATAAATAGGAACATCTAACGCGAGATCTCGCCAAAGCGAGATCGCGCGTTAGCTGTTGCTATTTATTTAGGCGGAAATTCCCAAAAGACTCAAACCGCATGACGAGTGTAGAAAAATAGTAGTAAAAACAGAGTTGCTAAAAAGCATGACAAAACATTTTTCCTACAGGTTATTCCTATGTTACATAGCGTAACCTGCTGAAGGGTAACGATGTAAGCTCTATTTCCAAGCCGGGAAATGTGGTTCTCATCCCTAACTATTTGCTTCATAACAAATGATTTTCCTCACCACTTTGATTTCCAGTTTCGTGTAAAGTTGATTGAAGAGCAGTTATGACCACTTAAATTTGCATTATTTATTTATGTTATGGTGTTTAAGGTCACATACTTATGCATAATGGCTAATCGTGAGCGTGGCAGTTTTACGGGTGGAGGAAGACGCAGTACCCAGAGAGAATCACCGAGCCGCGACGAGCAACTGTCACCTCCTCAACATTCTAACTCTGTTCAAGCTCCGCCCAAACAGGGTTACAGCGGCTGAAGACGTGCATCATTGACGTGCAGTACTCTTTAGTGCACGACGTCATCGTGTCCCCATATTGGCAACCGGGATAAAGTGTCCTGCCCAAGGACCCAAGTGGGTCGTCCCGGATCGGGATCGAACTCGGGACCTCTAGCATAGCAGTTCAAGAGTCTACAACGGAGTCGCCGCGCTCCCTGCTTAAATTTGCATAAATAGGTCCTTAATTTACAAACTATACTATTAAATCTACAACACTTTGTCAAGAATTTATTGCATTATACGCGCATAAACATCATCGTCCCATCACAATCGGAAGGGGTCCCAGGTGGAAGCGCATCAGACAAAAGTGCACTTTGAATACAATGATCTCTGAGGGTCACCTCAGTGCCCAACACAATTCCAACATTCGCCCGTAACAAAACAAAAAGGCTAACTTTAAAAACAAGTTGTTTTTTCTATTCCCAAACAATGGAACGAGCTTTACGAGGTCGTCCAGGTGGAAACCTGACATATAAAATAAAAGTTATTGGCCAGAAACCAACTTTCGAAGAAGTTCTTTTTATAGTAAGAGTCACGTGACCGCTGAACTTCCGATAACAGTATTCGAAATGCACTTCTCAACCTTATGTGACTACTTTCTGAAAGTTTGGTTGGGCCTTGATAAACAGAACACAAATTATGGCACGTGATTCACTGCAACAGTGACCTTGACCCTTGACGGACAAACCTAAAATTCTATAGATTTTCTCCTTACATGGGAGGATCAACCCACTACGTATGGTGGACCTGCGTTAAATGGATATCAAGTTATTGCCCCCAACCCATTTTTTTACATCTGATCGATTGACCACCAGCCATCCCGACCGACAGCGTATCCTTCAAACTATTGGTCGAATTTCACTTCGTAACAACGCGGCTAATATGCTCTATTGGGTACATGCGGTGATAATTTTAGCTCCTTAACAGCAAGTCTTCATAAATTTAGACGAGATATCTTTTACTCGCCTTGAGTTGATAGAAATGAAACACAGCCATCCCACTGTCCCGATGGGAATGGTATCAAGTGCAGCTGTCCTTCGCCTCGCCTTGCTCCGCTTTGCCCCTCAGTGCCACAAGCGCGCCACATTAACAGTACTATTATAACTACAGCAGTATAAATTTTTGTGGATGTTTTTTTATCTCTGATGGTTGGGAGAGGCCATAAAATTCCATACATAAAATTTAACGATACATGGTGTCGCTTCATGCCATTTATGGAAAAGAACGCCGCCTTGCATCGCGACTCAGAACGTTCAGCATCTCGAGCTCACAGTCGTGACAACCGTTACTTATTCCCAGTTTCTTAATCGACATTCCTTATCAACCGATTTCATCGGTTGATAACGAATGTCGAATAAGGAACTCGGAATGAGTAACGATGGTCACGTCCCCCTCGTCCTCAATATTGAGTGATGGTGTCAATTCATCAAACATTGAAAATCTCAAGACACAACTCCCGGATTCTGCAACCTGTAACTGGTAGTTATTTTAGCGCGAAGAAACCATCAGGTAAATAAAAAAAATCCGACTGTACAAAACATTTCCGACAGAATCCTTGGAGATGGGACAGGCCCTCTCCGCTACTGGCTCTCTAATGAATCTACGCTACTAATAACGACGATATTCGGCAATACCCTCTCCGAGTCGGAATATGAGGTGATGAAAATACACAACCCGGTACTCTCTGACAGTAATTGCCAGTAAGTTTCTGCGAATCTCAGATTTTGGGTCAAATCGAATCCCGAATCGAACTTGAGACAGAGAATCTCGAATCGAATCTCGAATCGAATCTCGAATCGAATCTTACAGCTGTTCGAATTGTAAATATTGCACATTCTTACGACCGTAAATATTACCAGCCTACAATGTATCTTAGGTGTATTGTATTCAACTGCGGCGCGTCCCTTTGAACAAAGCAATCAAAAAGCGGAACATCCCAGAACGGAATTTAAGTAATTTCGTAAGCGGAACCTCCTTAAACTCTTCTTCTATCATCAGGTCTTCTGTACGGGAGGGGGGGGGGGGGGAGTACGGTACAGGAGACATGATGATACAGGAGTGTGTTTGGGGGGGGGGGGAGATTGTCCTGTACAGGAGACCTAATGATAAATGAGGTAGAGCTGTTCGGTTAACCGAAACCGAACCGAGGTTTTTTTGTTTTTTTTAAAAACCGAAACCGAAACCGTCGACATCCCGTTATCTGAGGTTTTTCGTTTTTATTAAAATACTCTCATGCTGCAGAAATTCACAGAATGTAGCCATCCCAGAGTAGTGAGGGTACCCAGACACTGCCATTGGCAGTGTCTGGGTACTCTCACTACTCTGGGATGGCTACATTCTGTGAATTTCCGACATTTCAGCTTAGTTGTGTTCGCAGCTTTCCTAAAGTTGCGCGTCGGTGTCAGACCTCGAGAAATGGCCAAGCACAATAAAAGTTCTGTATATTTAGGTAATTATTATATTGGCCTTCCTGATTCTTCATGTATTATAGCTTATTTCGGGAATTCATTGAGTTTCATTCAATTTCACTGCCATTCAGTTATGATTCCAGACATATAGAATGAGTTTTATTGAATTTTTTTTGGCCTCATTAACAAACCGAAAACCGAACCGAACCGAGGTTTTACTCCACCTGAAAAACCGAAACCGAACAAGAAACTTAAAAACCTAAAGCTCTAAAATGAGGAGTTCAGAGGAAGAGTTCAAGACGAAACACTTTATGGGATTTCGATAACATCGCGACGGCTCGAAAGTTTCCGAATCAACGCGACACGTATCATTGGGATGATTTAGAATCGATCGAATTTCGAAACTTCGCAGAAACAAACCTGAAGAAAGAATTAACTTGCACGATCAATGAACTGGAGAATATTCATTTGAGAAAATGTTTTTTTGTAGCGAGTTGTTGGATATTGTACCACCTGCAAGGTAACGACAATGCAAAGAACTGACAGTTAACATCCAATAGCGAAGGAAATATTAATTTTATTTTCATTACATAGTTGAGATAGCGAGATAATATGTAACATATTCTATTAGTTTAACCTTCTACCGTAAAACGGTTGCAAAGAGTAGTATAACAAGACGCACTGTCACAGTGCCGAAGCTGCGACGATTCGTGCAACGCCAATGATGTTTTAAAACTCGTTGGTGACAAAAAACTCGTTGGTGACAAAAAAACTCGTTGGTGACAAGTTCATAAATGTGACAGAAATTATCCGAATGACATGCACGATTGAGATGGTGTTGACATCATGAAGATACACTTGCATACCAAGCATGGTGTCATTTCATCAAGTAGTTTAGGAGTTATGGTGTTTTTTAAACTTGTTGGTGACAGACCGACCGACAGACAGACAGACCGACATTGCCAAATATAGAGCTGCTCGTCGCAGCTAAAAAATTTAACTTGACTCCAACCAACTGACGCTTCCGTCAGCAAGTATATATATACTACTCAAAGTTTGCTAAACACCAAATATTTGACACATCATTGTGAAATTTGCTTGTGACATATTTGCGATATTTTTGGTGGATATGATTGAGGAATGTATTGAGATGGTCCTCAATGTTTACATTAGCTCTCTCGACAGGAAAACGTTTCGTGACAGTCAAGGAAAGCATGTACCCCTTGATTTTCATGAGGTTTTCGTGTACTGTCTACATGTACATGCCATATGAAGGGTATTCAATCTTCATTTCAACACACACCCATGTGATTTGGTGATTGAATATGGCAAATGCATATGTAAGAAGACATTTCTATGAAGCAGAAATGTGGCGGGCTGTAGGGATGGTAGAGCAAGGGCTACCCATGATGAGGTTGGTGAAGCCCATGGTGTGCACCATATGGTGATCACCAGAGCCTGGACAAGATTTCAGCATTATGGCACACCAGTAAGACGGCAAGGTGGTGGCAGAGACAGGACAACATCTGCAGCTGAAGAACGGTTTTTGATCATTTAGGTCCGCAGGAATCGCTTTGCCACAGAAACTCCAGCTTCGCAGTGACCTTCAGAATGCATCCGGGGTAAATGTGTCGACGCAGACTATCCGGGCAAGGTTGCACGAAGGTGATCTCCGATCGACAAGACCATGTATTTGCATTCCGTTGTCCCAGAACTACCGCCAGGCACGATATGAATGGACCATGGACCACGTTGGATGGACCAGAGAAGATTGGCGACCTGTCCTTTCTACAGATGAGTCAAGGTACTGCTTAGACTACACAGATAGGCGTTCTAGGGTATGGAGAAGACCAGGAGAGCGATTCCATGCAGCCAACATTGCTGAGCATGACCGCTATGGTGGAGGGTCAATCATGCTCTGGGGCGGCATCAGCAGGGATGGACGTACAGCGCTATGTGTCCTTGAACGTGGTACATTGACTACACAGCGGTATATTGATGATATCCTGGATTTCCACGTCAGATTATATGCAGGTGCAGTGGGTGATAGATTCATTCTGTTGGACGATAATGCCAGACCTCGTGTTGTCCATGCTGTCGGGGAGTACCGACAGAGGAAGGGGATTGCGCGTATGGACTGGCCAGCAAGATCCCTCACCAATCGAACATGTCTGGAATGAGTTGCTGCTTGCAATTTCAACCCGTCCAATCTAGCCAAAAAGTGTCCAGGAGCTTGGTACCATACTGGTCCAAGAATGGAACAACATCCCACAAAGGACCATCTGGGACCCGATTGGGAGCATGAGAAGACGTTGTCAAGCTGTAATTAACAGTAATGGGTCTCATACTCGATATTGAACCCATACCAGTTCGCTCCGTCAACTTTTGGGCAAATTGAAAAATTCCCTCCTTTACCAATAATATCCATTTTCCATGGTTATCGTATTCAAAAGCTTAAAAATCATGTCAAACACAAATAAAATCTTAATTTCTGTACTTAAATCATTAAAGATATAATTAAATAAAAAATATATACACTTTTCATTACAATATTTCAACTAAAACGTAAAAGTGGTAGTTGGATATACTTGGTGCTTAGCAAACTTTGAGTAGTATACATATTTTTCTTAAACTCAATTGATTTTCCCTGATACTGTAGTATAAGTTACATGGCGTGAAGCTGGCTGATATATTTGCATACAAGGTGATGAGAGTTCATATCAGGTGAGGCGAAGCCTTGCATGGAACTCTAGGAGCCAGCTACATGCCGTGTAAGATATTTTTTATGTCGAAAGTCCATGTAAAACAAGGGATTAACAAATAATTTTCACGAGAAACAAAGAACAACCGGTGTTTATGTTTCAGAAGCTGCAGCAGAATCAGCAACAGTAACTGCAACGGTATGTATCCATGGTGGCAGTAAACAATCTTCGCTGTTCGAAGTGCGGTATTTCGTTCCCTGAGTTCCAATGTGTTCTATGTGGTAGTAGGTACACAGAACACATTGGAACTCAGGTTACGATTTGTTTACAAAATAAAACTTATCTCTACAAGCATATCTGGAATAACCTTACATACATTTACTGTGATTACCACCTGAAATGGGTCAAAAGAAGCACTTTTAAATGTTTAAAAAATTAAGTTTTGTCGGAATAGTCGTAAAAATAACTTTTGGGACTACAATAATATTTTCTGTTCAATTTTTAAATATTTAATGTTTTAAATCCAGGGACCTGTCATGACTATTTAAAATACGCTCTAGCCTCGGAGCCTATTTTTTCAATTCATGCGCCAGATTTCAATTTACGGAGCCACACTGCTGTTTGTAACACACATTGCAAGTATGTAATAGCTCTCATCATTTTCATTTAGTACACTATAGCAAACATTAATTTTCACTGTGGTTTCTGATCAAGTCTTGGCTGCCTATTTAGGCAGCCAAGACTTGATCAGAAACCACAGTGAAGATTACTGCTTGGTAATTAAGACTTGAAGTATTAACTTAAGCACTCTACAACAATGATAAATGATAATCATATATATTATACATGTAAAAGTGTCTCTCTCGATTATCCATCGAAAGAATATCAAAATATGATCTGAGAAGTTACGCGCCAACTGAGAAGCCTATTTCTGAGATTTAAGAGCCAGGTCCTGATGTTTCAGAACCAAATACGCACTGGCGCATGCCCAGGTCGGTCCCTGAAATCAATAAATGCGGTACCTTGAAAATATTTTTGGCACTTAAATTCTCTTATTTGGTTTCAAATCAAATTTTGAAAATTTGAAGCGAGTGGAAATGCTTCAATTTGATGAAAATAGTAATGGCCGCTACTAACCTGATATCAAATAATATCAACCTGATACGGTGGAACACTTTGATGGTATTCAAACGTTCTGATTGGACAAACTAACTTTGTCGCATAATAAAAGCTAAAACGTTCAGACTGATACAAAAAGGATTTATAAGCAAATAAAGCTATAAAGCAAATCAAAGTATTAGGGTCACAGGGGATTTCAATCCCACATCGTCCCTGTGCGCCTTCGCCGCGCGGAAACTTTTCATTCATTCTTGATACAAATTTTATCAGTCGCAATAACTCCTGAGAGCACGTGCGATCATTCAATTCACAAAGAGAACGTTTTTGCCTGCATCCATTGAAAACACATGTCGGCTTCGCCGTTTTTATAACCGTAATTATATGACAAGTAAATTATCAGCTCAACAAAATAAATTAAACTTGATCAATGTTTATCGTACTGATATTTTTTATATAGGACCACTTTGAGTTAAAGCTGAAAAATAAAAGAAACACACAACTGAAACACTACTATAGACTTCGGCGGTTCCAGAAAAATTGAAACACTGAAAACGCATTACGTTATGCAAGGCTCGAGAACGTAATCCAATGGCGTCATGATGATCTTCATTCATGAACAAGAAGAATGTTACTAAGGTAACACATGCCCCCCCCCCCCTTTGTGACCTTCACCTGGCAGATGCGGCGGAAACTATTATACACGACACACCTCCTGTCCTTAATATTTGTAAAAAGTTTAACAATTGTACTATGATTCGTTTCTGTGTTATGGCTGAGACACGAATATTGGCCGATTTTTAGTGTGAACTTGAAATGCGACCTTGACCTTGAAGGTACGAACCCGGCTATGGTGTGTGACACAACCTCCCATGGTCCTTTACAATTGTGTGAAGTGTGATGACTGTAGCCCTAACAGTTTTCGAGTTATGCTTGAGACACGATTTGTGACCCTGAACATATGAAGGTCAATTGTGACTTTCGCATTGCAGATGCGGAGGGAAGTATTATACGCGACACACCTTCTGACTGCCCTTAACATTTGTAAAAAGTTTAACAATTGTACTATGATTCGTTTCTGAGTTATGCCTGAGACACGAATATTGACTGACTTTTAGTGTGACCTTGAAATGTGACCTTGAAGGTACGAACCCGGCTATGGTGTGTGACACATTCTCCCATGGTCCATTATAATTGTGTGAAGTTGGATGACTGTGGCCCTAACAGTTTTCGAGTTATTGGCTCGGCCACACACACACACACACACACACACACACACACACACACACACACACACACACACACACACACACACACACGGACGGACACACACACGCACACTTCAATCACTATATGCCACCCGACTTAAGTCGGGGGGGGGCATAAAAATCAATTCATAGACGCTGAATGGTTGTCAAAATACATGTCAAGAAAGGAAGGAATATTGTAAGATAAATAGAGGGTACATAATGTTTTTGGGTGGATACCGAAAATTATCTCATGAGTGACCGAGACAGATGTTTATTTTTCACGTGCGCATGCGCGAGCGAAAATAACCATTTGTCTCGATCACAAGTGAGATCATATTTGGTATCCATCAAAAACACTAGATTTTCTTTTTCATATACGCTTTTTATAAGAATCTAATAAGTCCACTCGTTTCAACCTTGAACCGATGCTTGAAAGTAAACACCACACTGAATCATTGATACGCGGAAGTAATTTGATTGATACTTGGAACAGACTGGGTCTTGTAATCTGAGTCAACTGGTGGGTTTCTAGTCCAAACATGGCCTGAAAAATCCGTAATATATCCGTAATATAAGTTTTTGGTTTGGTACGTCCTTTGAAAGGACGTACCAAACCAAAAACTTATATAACGGACTTTCAGGCCATGTTTGGACTAGAGGGTTTCATGCATTAATTCAAGGTGAATACGTGTTGAATTATTGCTGGAAATGATCGGTATCCACTCAAAAACAATAGATGTTCTTTCCATTATACGTTTTTAGAACAAATTGATCATTTCCAGTGATAATTTGACTCGTATTCACTTTAAAATGATGCTTTGAAAGCCGCCATTTTGAGTGATACTGTGAAAGTGAAAATTGTCAAGGTGATAGCTAAAAGTTGCGATTTTCTTGTTTAAAAGTGTAGATATTTTCGATAAAAGTTCTGCCTGGGCTAACCCTTTACCCAACGTAACGGCCCAAACCGGCCAGCGCTATTCTCAAATATCGCCAATTAATTTTTAAAATATTTTCATTTTTTGTCTCAAAAACATAGGTTATGACCCCTCGTTGGAACGAGCTCGTCGAGCTCGTTCCAACGAGGGGTCATAACCTATGTTTTTGAGACAAAAAATGAAAAAAAATAGTTATTCAAGAATTTTTTTTGCAAATGTCGTCTGCTTTTTATGTTAGGTAAAGGGTTAAAATATAAAGCGTAAAGATAGGTATATGACGGACCCAGAAGACTGATGTGTAATAGAAACTCTGCTAATTGGGCATGAAATTTATTGTCCATTATGGCGCACGTGTTGAACACAACATGGCGTTACAGATCAATAGCAAGAGAGACAATATTCTCTTCTGTATCATTATCTGGGTAATTAAGACCAGTTAAACAGTAATTGTTGGAACCAATGCATCGCACATGTTCTGGACAAACACCCATATTAAGCATCTATCCTGTCTCCGAAATGTCTAAAAATACCAAAATGTGAGTCTTTCAAAGGAACTTTAAAGCAAGTGTTAAATTATGATAGATCTAAGTTCAAGAGAAGCGATTAACTGAGAATAAATGTTCTGGCTATCTAAATAAAAATCGGGGAATTTTTCGAAAAATCCATTCCAGCCATTTCCAGTCGGGAGGTGTGTAAGGCTGTGGGTCGTTGCGAGCAGATGGGGAGGTCCCATGCTATAGGTCAGAGGAGGTGCCGCATCGGTGCGAAAGTAAAGGCACGTTGTGATGTAGGGGGAGCCACAGAGCGCATATGTAGAATAGTAGCAGTAGCGGGCCAAGTCGGTGGCCATATATGAGAATAGTGAAAAAGAATTCTGAGAGGCAGTTGGCCTGAGGGCACTCAGAGAAGGTCCGAATTTAGCCTTGGCCGTCGAGGGTCATAGGCACCGAGATTGAAAGTCCGCGTATTGTCGTAACCCTGTGAGGGTTGTAAGGAACCGATTGTAGTTTAACGGTTGTGAACCGTAGTGGCATAGTAGCCAAAGAAGTAAAAGCTGTAACGTTCAGGCCTAGAGACCGTATTAGGAGTTTGAGTAAGCGCTGGAGTAGCTCGCGAGATAAGATAGTTTTAGGCGGTGCGAGAACTGGTGATGGTGAGAACACTTTGCGGAATATTATTATGTAAGCTTTGTTAAGTATATATCTGAAGGCGAAGAATAACTTAACCCCGTTAGAGCCAGGCAAGGCGCAAAGTGACCGTGAACTGTGGTAGACGCCGATTGAATTGTGGTTGAACTGTGATAACGCTGATAGAGTCACACAAGCAGAACATTATATACTCTCCCAAAAAAGAAAGTGTGCATGCTAAAAAATAACACTAAAAAAAGATATATATCATTTTCATTCATGGAAATTTTATTCAATCACAGATGAATCAATTTGTGATCAACACGAGAAATTTCATTACGCTACGACGAATACACTTGGTGCCATGGAGAGTCAAAGACACTAAGGGTCAAACACAAAAGTCACACACTGAATATGTGGTATGACCTCCGTCTGCATCGACTACTGCTGTGCATCTACGCCTCATGGAAGCGAACAAGTTAGCATGGAAATGTTGTGGGATGTTGTTCCATATTCTGATAAGCTGTCTTTGGAGTTCCACAAGCGTTGACGGTGCATGGGGAAGCCGGCGTAGCTGACGTTTCATTTCGTCCCATACGTGCTCAATGGGTGAGATATCGGGCGAATTTGCGGGCCAGGGAAGAACATCCACTTATTTTTGCTGCAGATACTGTTGAACAACACGAGCTGCGTGGGGTCGGGCGTTGTCCTGCTGTAGAATGACGCCGGGCCGTGACGTTGCAGAAATGGGACAACAACAGGTGTAAGCACTTCATCACGATATCTGGCTGCATTGAGATTGCCATCAATAATGACCAGCTCAGTTCTGTTACGGGCAGTGATGCCACCCCACACCATGAGAGACCTTCCCCCATAACGGTTTCGCTCCACGACACGTGGATCTGCGTAGCGTTCGTTTCGACGTCTGTACACTCTCTGGCGGCCATCTGATGATGAAAGATGGAAACGACATTCATCTGTGAATAAAACACGTCGCCACCAGTGTAAGGGATGCCTGAGATGTTGTCTACACTCCTGCAGTCGAGCACGACGATGACGTAACGTCAAAATCGGACGAATTGCAGGTCTTCGAGGACGTAAGCCGTATTCTCTCAGCCGGTTGATTACTGTTTGAGGATGTATCCGTCTCAGGTTAGGGATGTTCCTGGCTGTCGTCGTTGCCGTTTGTTGCCGGTTCCGGAGATGGACGACACGGATATACCGATCTTGTGCAGGGGTGGTAACTCGGGGTCTCCCGGAGCGGGGTCGGTCTTGAACATCATCATGTTGTGCATGTCGATGGAGTAGCCTGTCTACAGTGTTGCGGTGGCAGTTCAAATGCTGGGCAACCTCTCTGTGTGTTCTGCCAGCTCTAATCATACCCAGGGCAAGGAGACGTTGATTCATTGTCAATCTTGGCATGCTAATGTGGAGTCGTTTTACCAGCAGCGCAAGTTTGAATGTGAACGATAGGAAGGCCTTACTTTAAGTGTTTAAATACCCAAGGATTCACACTGCTGCATGAATTTTCAGACTGTCCACGTGCAAAACATGCCTTTTCACAAACGTGCAGCACGTCATTTAACGTTAATGCAATTTTAACGGGGAAAGCTGTTTTTGTGTTCAATATAACTTATTCATGAACAGGTTAACACTCTTACACCTACGAAATTATTTTTTTGGAGTTTGATCAATTTTTGCAATGCACACTTTCTTTTTTGGGCGAGTATATGAGTTAAGCCCGACTGACGGCGAAGTTAACCCTGCAAGGAGGGAGCAACGAGAAGTGAATAGACACTTTGTAGTCATCACAAACAGTGAGAAGATGATGTGAGGTCGATCCATCGGACACAGCTAGCTGTGGGAGACGTCGAGGGCCCTAAAGAATAAACTTTTATTCGCGTAATTAGTGTATTCATATGGATAAGTTTGTGAGTAATTTGTTTCATATTATATTTCTTCGTACATGTAAATAAATAATCTTTTCAGTGAATTATCGTTGATCACCCTTTGGCGTTGTAAGCCACAGGCACCTTCAGGAATCCTAATAGTCCCAAGCAGACAGGGCATTGATAAGGTGGCAAGGTTTACGTTCGAACTGGGGTTCAGACGACAGTCACTGGCTGTCGGGTGAGCACTGATAAGAACATACATTTACCTCCATCAACTTAACCCCGTAATCCTGCGACAAAAATGTCTATATCTTCAGTGGGGGATCAATTTCTATCTTTCCGCAATTTCTTCGATAATCTATCGTTTAGCGTATATAAATTGGTTAATACCACCAAGTGGGTTTCCGAGGTGGTAAGATAAATTTATCACCAGCACTATGTGTTGATCGAGAAACGTATATGAAGCGTCGATGGTGTTGGCCAGGGCTCGCCATCACGGCTTGACACAAGTTTCTCGATCAACACATAGTCGCATATGTTGTCGGTACAGGTAAAATACACACATATACACTATGCAGATTTCGGGCGTCTTACATGAAGGCAATCCCTTCAACTGCTTGAACTTAACTGAATTCCATCAGGCACTGTGCTAGTGCCGGGCCACGGGGGGGGGGGGGGGGGGGGGGGCGGTGCCGTTGCGGTATCCGGTTCTCGTCAGATCACCGACGTTAAGCAACGTCGAGCCCGGTAAGTCCTCGGATGGGTGACTGTCTGAGTGTCAGTGCGTGATCGATTCGGACTCCCGCGTTGTGTCCTTGGGCAAGGCACTTTACCCCGATCCGCCGATCGTCCACATGGGGCACGATGACGCCGTGTACTAAGGCGTACTGCACGTCGATGTTGCGCATGTCGTCAACCAATCTAACCCTGCTGCATTGCGGAGTTACAATGTTGGGGGGCTGGCAGCTGCTCGTCGTTGCTCGGTGGTTCTCTCCAGGTACTCCCGCTTCCTCCACCCGTAAAACTGTCACGGTCATGATTACCATTGTGCATAAGTATGTGACCTTAAACACCAATAAACAAATAAATAGTGCCGAGCCACTGAACCTAAGTTGGTTCCGAGGGAGTCGATATGGGATCTACGGCACCCAATCGCTTTACCACGAATGCTCGCCCACCATACCAACGGAGACAACGGTAACCCCTAATACCTATGCATATATATTTATTTTTTCTCAACTTTTTTCCCGTTACATCATGTTACATAGAGCATACAGTTGCATCTCTGACTTATGAAAATCGACTTTCAATGAAGTTATCTACCTTATTAGACGAGTGAGAAAGGTACAGTTTCGAAGCAAGTAATTGTTGAGAAAAACCTACGGCATCAGAAGAAAATAAACCCAAGTGTCCGTTTGTTACATTATATAAACGAAAACTCCAGACAGCTATGAAAGGAAACTTGGCTTTTTATGGCATGATAATTTGAAGCATCCACTTCATGGATAGCGCGGCATTACGAATATCGATCGGCATCGCACCTACATACACTAAATAATTGTCCAATTTTACTCTTTGTTCAGTGGATGTGCTTTTAAAGTAATTTGTAAGTTTTTATGCTTCCCGGGAAAAAAATAGCAAATCTCACCGTCTAGACTTTTTACTTTTATATTAATGGAAATGACAATGTCTGTATTTTATTTCACGATGCGCAAACTGTTGATATACTGTCATGAAATGGGCACAAATAGCACGTCGATCTGTGCGTTAATCTACGCGCTATGACCATAGTAAGGCTATCAAATTCTGTACATATGGCCTGTGCACAAGCAATGTTTCAGCCAATGGACCTCCGGGTAACCCGGAGGTCCATTGGCAGAAACATTGCCTGTGTTTGCTCTGAATAACCAGGAGAACCTGTCGTGCTTTGGATGCCATTCGATATGGCAACTGCGCGCAATTCTTACGCGCAATTAAGCCTAGATAAGCGCACAGTGCATGACAGGACTTCTAGTTTTATCTGTAATGAACAGAAGACGTTTCGGAACATCGAAAGACGATATGAACGCCATTTTCGTATTTTTAAATGGGTAGCCAACAGAAAATACTAGTCAAACGTTTAAACTGATTGGAAGTAACTGTAAAAAGCCAGCTTCTATATTTTTATACTGCTCAACAGGAAAATGTTTGAAGTTTGTGAAATGATGGTGCAAATCGATGATACAGTGAAGCCCACTTAATTGGATATCTCTTAACTTGAATAACCCTGTTAACTGAATATAATTTCCCAACACAAAACCATTTACCATATCTCCAGAAAAAATTGACCTGTTAATTGAATATAGGTTATAGAGTAAACTCCTGTTAACTGAATAAAAAATATCTTGCAATCTGTCGAGAAATTACCCTGACTCTCCCCAGTTTTCCTTTGTTGGTAGACTTATTTGGCCTCAGTACATCCAATACAGGCATTTAATCTATTATATCTTGTTTGACAGAGCTCGTGGAGCTCTGTCAAACAAGATATAACAGAATAAATGCTAAGTTTATCTCTAGAATACAGGAAAGTGACACATCCCTGTTAATTGATTACTCCTGTTAATTGAATAATTTTCATTGGCAAAGTGGCTATTCAATTAACAGGGTTTCACTGTATATCCCAAAGCAGAAAGAAATCCACGGTACATAATGAAGAGTGAATCACAATAACATCATATGCGTAAGTTCAAGCGAAGCTTCGAAATCTGATTCGATTCGAAATCTTCCCGGTGTTTCGGTTAGATTCGACTCGAATCGCAAATTTTCAAACCGTTAAGATAATCTCAAAATCTTACCAAATGTCATCTCAAGAACTCCTATCAGATATCGTCCTGTACAGGAGACCTTAGAATACTTCAGCTTTCTCCTTATTCGTGGGATATTTTTATTGTGTGGGTATTCCTGATCTATCACTGCCAATATATGATTTAAGGGTTTTCCACCATTGCCAGGGACCGACCTGGGCATGCGCCAGTGCATATTTGGTTCTGAAACATCAGGACCTGGCTCTTAAATCTCAGAAATAGGCTTCTCAGTTGGCGCGTAACTTCTCAGATCATATTTTGATATTCTTTCGATGGATAATCGAGAGACATTCTTTACATGTATTAAAAATATGATTATCATTTATCATTGTTGTAGAGTGCTCAAGTTAATACTTCAAGTCTTAATTACCAAGCATTAATCTTCACTGTGGTTTCTGATCAAGTCTTGGCTGCCTAAATAGGCAGCCAAGACTTGATCAGAAACCACAGTGAAGATTAATGTTTGCTATAGTGTACTAAATGAAAATGATGAGAGCTATTGCATACTTGCAGTGTGTATTACAAACAGCAGTGTGACTCCGTAAATTGAAATCTGGCGCATGAATTGAACAAATGGACTCCGAGGCTAGAGCGTATTTTAATAGGTCCCTGCACTGCGATTGTGATGTTTTGTGACTATTCAGTATGGACAGTACTTTGGAGATATATTGAGCCTTAGCCTTCCTAATAGCTGAGACTACTTCGTTTCCCCTTTGTTCATATTTCGCCCACGCATGAGGAAGGTCAGTACATACAGATTACTGCAACAAGTCAGTTGATCTGTGTTGTTGTATTCCGTCGAGTTGACGAGATGAGATCGGCCAGATGAAACGAGACGCCGCAGGTGTCGAGTTTGCGACGTCGAGTTTGATCTTGCCGATCTCATCTCCCCAACGAGACGGAATTTAACAGCACAGATCACTTGACCGTTGTAGAAATTCGTTTGTTATATGACAATTAGTATTTTAAACTGATCACAACACCTGAAAAATCAACTACAACAAGAATTATATTAGCCAAATAACCATTAACAATTTATGGCATAGGGGAATCCCAAACGCGTAGTAATATCGAACGTTCGTGGCGAACATGAAACTTGAAAGTCAAACAATGGAAGAAAGACTTGAATTTCAATCGGAATCGCTCTCAAGCTAAAATTCACCTAGTATATTAAATTCACCGAGAAATAATTCTTCTAGGTCAAAGTTAGATAAATCGCCCATATTTTTTTTAAACAGATCTATTATTCTTTTATTTCAACGTTTTTGACAAGACGTAATCTATATTTGTCACTTGGCAACGGGCAGACGCAATATCGACGAAAAATCGAGTACGTTCGATTCGCTATAATATTGTAACCGATTCTCTTTTCTCTTTCAATCGCATGTCGTGAAACGCTCAAACTGCGCAGTTGTTTTTACTGAGTTCTGGCACTGGTCATAGAAAAGCAGTGTTTTCTCATACGGTATTAATAAACGACTCAAAATCGAACGCACGTATTACGGAATTCCATGATGCATTTGTGGTATTTACCGATCTATTTATAGGTCACTGGTAGAAATAGTCCGTTCACGTGCACCTCGTTTTAGACAAGCATGATAACGATCTGGTAAACTTGACACTCTTGTTTTCCAGAGAGCTGGATTTGATGGGCAAACTACAGTGGTATTGAGGGGCTATTTGTGGTAGTCATATAATAAGCTTATTTATCCGATATCGCTTTTCCTTTGTCTTGAGAGTAACCGTATCTCACTGTGCATACATTTTGGTTGGTTTAGTCTTGCAGTAATTATTTTAAGTTATGACAGAATATAAGTTCAACGAAATTTCGCTTCCAAAACTACAACGATTCCATTTTGGAATATTCCGCGTTTTGAACGAGTCGTCAAAATTGACGAATCTCAGTTGAGTACACGCTAAAAACTAAAGTGTTAAAAACTACACTTGAAGTGCTGTATTTAACACTTACTAAGTGCTGAAATAGCACTTTGTTCAAGTGTAGATATTCCAGAACTTGACAGGTGTTACAATAATACCACTTGACAAGTGTAATGTCGCGACACTTAAAAGGAAACAACGCAGATGACGCGGAGCAGGCTCGAACTCTCGAGCCTGATCCGCGTCATCTGCGTTGTGTCCTTTTAATTATGTACCCACCAAGCGCAAATCAAATTATGGACGATTCTGGAAGAACCACCAATGCTAGACACATGGGAAGTGCCATCCATTCAAGTTTAAGATGTCTGACGATTGTAATGTCTAAGTGCTTAAAGCATTGCACTTTGAGTGTTAAAATCAAACCCTAACAGTTAGAATGGGTTTAACGCCTTGAAAGTGTCAGTTTTAACACTTTAGTTTTTAGTGTGTACAAATATACATGAGCGGAGACTGGCAACATTTACGGTTATAAGGGGGTGCAATATTTACAATTTGAAGGGTCATGAGATTCGATTCGAAATCCCATACCTGATTCGATTCGGGATTCGATCCGACATTTGAGATTCTCGGGCCCCTACTTTTGTGTAAAACACACAAGAGACTGTACAGATATTAACCCTTTGAACACGAAAGGTCAATTCTCCAGCGTGTACGGTAGTGAATTTCCAACTAGGGGAAAGGGCCGGGGGCCGGTCCCTCCCCCTAGTTGGAAATTCACTCTCGATAAACATTTTGAAAATGAAGCCTTGAAAGTGGGCATAAAATTGATTCTAGTAACTGAAATGACAACACATTTATGATAGAATGATCAGGTTATTATTATTTGGTATTATTCTGAGAATTGAATATGTGCTAAACAAATGCTCAAACCGAGAACTTTTTGAGCAATTCACATTGTCCTCACATTAAATCGGATCTTATGCAAGAATGATCAATTTTCGTTGCTTCATCATTTTGAAACTGTGAATGATGGAATTAACCCAGGATAACGATTTTACATGTTGTGATATTCTTGGGTGCATTTCGAGGATTTTTTTTTTCCTTACGATAAGTAAAAGTTCTATAGAAATCTCGTACAAATTGTCATGCAGAAATCTCGTACCGATTGACGCCATGCATACTTATGAAGCTAGATATTGCGTGCCATTTAGTTGTAAATAGTAACAGTTGGAATATTTGCAGATTTGAAACAGAGTTGGAATTTTGGGAAGTAAAGGAGACATCAGCATCACCAACATCACCAAAGAAGCTATAAAACACAGACAGATGGAATTTCCATTACTCATGACTTGCCCTCCGAATTTCCAACTATAGAAAATTTTGGCCGGGGTTGGGGGGGCATCTCCCCCACCCTCCGAACGCCACGTCCCTGTTTCCATGCAGTCTAGGATTGTTGTAAGACCTGCAGTCATAAACTGGACGGTGTTTTTTGTGAATATGTATGGTAGCCCTGCTTTTGTGGAGTTAGTACGTTTTGGGGAGTCTGACAGTTGCACGCTGACACTCGGTGGTTCTCCCCGGGCACTCCGATTTCCTCCGCGCGCAAAACTGACCGACACGGCGTGGCCCAGGCTGTCGTAAGTGTCGTTCAACACCAATAAATAAATAAATAAACTGTCTGCTTACCGACTGATACCTTTTGCTTTCCGTAAACAGTTTTGGACCCCCGACTGTTAACATATGAATGCCCAGAGAAAGGCAGAAAATAGGGGTTCTCCCTCAACTGCCAGAATTAAATAAGGTAAGTACTTGGAGGTAGGTGATTTTTTTTCTGTTTGATTTTTTTTACCACTTTCCCAGCACAAAATTGTGTTCAAGAAATGCTTTTTGCCCCCTATCCACAAAATGCTGAATACTTGAATTGGAATCAGATATAAATGAAATGACATTCTTGTGAAAGCATAAAATTATACTAAAAACCAATATCTGCAAGTGTTGAAATTCTTTCCGACTGAAACTTCAAAACAAGGTTTAGGGGCGGGCCTTAAAAATATGGTAAGGTAGGGAAACGGGAAACACCCCTACTTTTATTATCTGCCTTATTCGGATAAACCCTCATACTAGTTGTATTAACCCCCTCCCCTCTACACTGATATCAAAATATCCAAATTTCAATTAGCCATTTTCCCCATAATGCAACTGGAAATTTAACCAATTCAATCTTGTTTGACAGAGCTCAATGAGCTCTGCCAAACAAGATTGAATTGGTTAAATTTCTAGTTGCATTGTGGGAAAAAATTGCACATTGAACTTTAGATATTTCGACATCAGTATGCAGGGGGTTAATACAAACGACAATTTGGTTGTCTTATTTCTTACGAGGCAAACGGAAGGTTTATGAAACTACCATTCGCCTAATTGTGTAGGATTACATATGTTATTTTTTTATTTGGTGCTTACGGTCACTTTCAGAATGTATGTCTACATCATGACCGCAGTACATGAATAAATTAGGGTTTAATCCCGGGAACGGGAATTCCAGGGTTCACGGTTCCGAAAGCCGACCCCGATACCCAGGAAATCTACAGCACGGAACCGGGAAGAATGAAGCGTAGCACTGTTTGTGTCTTGAACTGAAGTTTCCTGAATTGAAACTTTGTAGGATTTCGTCAGCCCTTCCACGCCTGAAATCTTTACAGTCCTGATTCCTGACGAACCATTTTTAACGAATCACTGTAGGTGTCAACCAGTTCTGGAGGAGTCCCCCCCCCACCCCCCACACACACTCCCTCTCACAGCAAGATCTTCTTCATCCGCTTCAAAGTTCAAACTCGTCTTCATTTTCAGAATCACTATATTATCACTATTCAGTACAGTGGTGGTGACAAGGGGGGGGGGGGGGTACAACCCCCCCCCCCCCCGTCGGAGGTCCCCCCCCCCCCCCTTGTCGGAGATTTTCAGTCAGTCCGTCGGAGAGTCTCGTAAACCAGACTTCACGAGAAATTTCCGACAATCGAATGTAGATATCTCGTCTTGTCAGTCTCGAACCCGAGCAGCACTGAAACTTTGGTAGAGAATAGTGATTCTCACGAAATTCCTTGATGTCGTTCGTCAAATTGTTTTTTTGATGAAATATTTCCCGACCTCATTATAATATGTTTACTTTAACCCTTTACCTATGGTAACGGTCAAAACCGGTAGGCGCTATTCTCAAAAATCGCCAATTAATTTTCATTATTTTTTTCATTTTTTGTCTCAAAAACATAGGTTATGACCCCTCGATGGAACGAGCTCGTTCCAACGAGGGGCCATAACCTATGTTTTTGAGACAAAAAATGAAAAAAAAATAGTTATTCAAGAATTATTTTTGCAAGTGTCGTCTGCTTTTCAGGTTAGGTAAAGGGTTAAATAATCAACAAACACACTCAATTTGCTTCTATTTTGGTTCTCCAATTTACCAATTTTCACTCATTTTCCTTCGTTTGGGAGGTCAAATGTTATAGCCCCCCTGTCGGAGAGGTCAGCCCCCCTGTCGAGAAATCCCTGGCGCCACCCCTGATTCAGTACCTCCTCCAACATCAACACCTTCTTCAGAGCCGTCACTGTCTCCTCCGCTTGAAGCAGAGGAGACTGGTGACGGCAGTGTAGAGGAGGGTGTTGATGTTGGAGAAGGCAGAGGTGATAATGCGAGTGATTCTGAAAATAAAGACGAGATTGAAGCAGGTTTGGGTTTTCATAATTATCTTAGGAAAAGAACTTTTCCGTTTGGAGATGGGCGATAGCCAATGAAATATGCTCATTACCATTAAAATAAATGCATCATGTTACCCTCGCAAATTTGCTTCATATTACCCGGGAAATTGGGTCTGAGAGTAATTTCATTCCCGTTCCCGGTTCCTATAAAACGAGGGGATATATTAAACCCTAGAATAAATTGAATATAGCTCCAGCTTAGCCCATCATTTATACTTGAGCTGTCCGCTTAGCAAACTTGCACCCCAAACGTTGGTTATTAGGATCTACAGAAGTGATCAAGCACTGATCCACATCCCTGGGTTACATACGGGATAGTAAATACAGGTGTGGCAGGAATGATAGTCCGTAGGAACGTTAGTCCCTCTGGACTATTATTCCGCGGAATTATAGTCCTAGGTCTAACATTTCTAGGAATAGTAGTCCGGCGGACTACTATTCCTAGAAATGTTTGACCTAGGACTATCATTCCTGTCACACCGGCACAAATATATTTACTATTTATTAAACACAGCGCCAGTGCGGTCGAAATGTTAAAGCCGAAAGATTAAATAACTACGAGATGTATTTAAAATATTGATCCAATGGGAAAAGTATCTCGCTGTGTTTTTGATCATTTTTCAAAAGAGATGTGTGATTTGCAACGACAGTTTCTGTAAACATCTATTTCGTTCGCCCTTCGTTGTTTCGTTTTATCTGTTTGTCATTGACCGTCTTGGATTGAAATCACAACTTTTAAGCGTGTTTTCACTTCCAAAAATAGTTAATTGAAAAAATACGGTCAACGCGAATATCAAATAGGAGGAAATCTTCACCTTGTTTATCTTGTTAACTGGTTGAGGGCGAGATTATTTTTGGAGGTCTGAATTTGTTATTCAAAATTTGTTTTATTACAAATTATTGGAGAGTGCCAATAATCCTCACCACCTTCTTATTTTTTCAAATGCGGGGATATATTGGTCGTCTTCGTCCGTCCGTCCGTCCGTCCGTCCGTCCGGGAATGGTTTCCGGCTCTCCACTTTTGTCGTTAGAGGAATGGTTTCCGGCGAAAAACTCCTAGGGGTTTCAATTCGAAACACTGAAAGTGTGTTCATGTTCATTAGTAGAGTCTGTAGATGTGCATAAAGGTTTTGGATTTTTTATTCGGCCCCCGAGGGGCGCAAGGGGCACCATTTTTGTCGTTAGAGGAATGGTTTCCGAAGAAAAATTCCTAGGGGTTTCAATTCGAAACACCAAAAGTGTGTTCATGTTCATTAGTGGGATGTGTAGATGTGCATAAAGGTTTTGGATTTTTGATTCGGCACCGAGGAGCGCAAAGGGGCACCATTTTTGTCATTAGAGGAATGGTTTCCGGAGAAAAACTCCTAGGGGTTTCAATTCGAAACACTAAAAGTGTGTTCATGTTAATCAATAGGGTCTGTAGATGTGCATAAAGGTTTTGGATTTTTGATTTGGCCCCGAGGGGCGCAAGGGACACCACTTTTGTCGTTAGAGGAATGGTTTCCGGCGAAAAACTCCTAGGGGTTTCAATTCGAAACATTGAAAGTGTGTTCATGTTCATTCATAGGGTCTGTAGATGTGCATAAAGGTTTTGGATTTTTTGATTCGGCCGCGACAATAATCACAAATGCGAATGCGGGTATATACTATAGTGTGCTTTGCACACAAATGACACCCCTCTAGTTGTTCATTGTGTCGCTTGCGAGTCAACCAGGGACGTGACGACTGGGTGTGTGTGTGGGGGGGGGGGGGGGGTATGCCCCCCCCCCCAATCCTGGCCAAAATTTCCTACAGTTGGAAATTCGGAGGGCAAGTCGTGAGAAGTTGGAAATTCCATCTATCTGGATTTTAGAGCTTCTTTGGTGATGCTGATGTCTCCTTTACTTCCCAAAATCCCAACTCAGTTTCAAATCGGCAAAAATTCCAACTGTTACTATTCATAACTAGTGTACGCAATATCGAGTTTCATAAGTATGCATGATGCCAATCGGTACGAGATTTCTTCTGTACGTTGTTTACTTATCGTAATAAAACAAATCCTCGAAATGCACTTCAAGAAAATCGCATCATGTGAAATCGTTATCCTGAGTTAATTCCATCATTCACAGTTACAAAATGATGAAACATCGAAAATTGATCATTCCTACAAAAGATCTGATTTAATGTTAGGATAGTGTGAATTGCTCAAAGTTCTCAGCTTGAGCATTTGTTTCGCACATATTCAATTTCCAGAGTAATACCGAATAATAATAACCTGATAATTTTATCATAAATGTGTTGGCATTTCAGTTACTAGAATAAATTTTATACCCCCTTTTTATGGCTTCATTTTCAAAATGTTTCTCGGTAGTGAATTTCCAACTAGGGGTAGGGCGGGAGGGGGTTCACTACTGTACACGTCCCTGGCATTTCAGTTACTAGAATCAATTTTATTCCCCCGTTCATGGCTTCATTTTCAAAATGTTTCTAGGGAGTGAATTTCAAACAAGGGGGAGGGACCGGGAGGGGTTTTTCCCCGTCGCGGTCCCCCACTAGTTGGAATTCACTATCCTATCCCCCCCCCCCCCTCTCCCCAGTCGGAAACCTCTAGCCACGTCGCTGGAGTCAACAGCTAAAAATATATGCAGGCCGGGTTAAGGGTTAGCATGAACTCATTTGGATAAATATTTAAGATCCAGCGACATGTTCAGACACACAACGACAGAGAAATGTTTAGCTTTCCGGATGCTACTGTGGTTATTGCAAAGTAAATGATTTCAGTTGTCATATATTCTGTCAAGTTGATGAGACCAGATCAGCCAGATCCAACAAATAGCGCCGTCACCCCGACATCTCGATAGAATACGACGAGCCAGATTGATTGATTGTTGTAATAATTTCATTATTATAAGACAGTTGATTTTTAAATATTAACTCCACCAGACATGTAAACAGAATATTTTAAATTATGGCGTGCTTGAGTGTTCACTCGAGCTGTAGGTTTTTAAATTTCTTGTTCGGTTTCGGTTTTGGTTTTTCAGGTGGAAGAAAACCTCGGTTCGGTTCGGTTCGGTTTTCGGTTTGTTCATGAGGCCAAATAAAATTCAATAAAACTCTTTCTTATGTCCGGAGTCATAACTGAATGGCAGTGAAATTGAGTGAAACTCAATGAATGCCCGAAATAAGCTATAATACATGAAGAATCAGGAAGGCCAATATAATAATTACCTAAATATACAGAACTTTTGTTGTGCTTGGCCATTTTTCGAGGTCTGACACCTACACGCAACTTGAGGAAGGCTGCAAACACAACTAAACTGAAATGTCGGAAATTCACAGAATGTAGCCTTCCCAGGGTAGTGAGAGTACCCAGACACTGCCATTGGCAGTGTCTGGGTACTCTCACTACTCTGGGATGGCTGCATTCTGTGAATTTCTGCAGCAAGAGAGTATTTAATAAAAAACGAAAAACCTTACTCTTGTGTTTGGAATAAACATGCACGCATGTTAATTATTTTCCCGAAAATTTTCCACCCTGCACCATGCTTATTCCAGTCTGCACTTCTATTTAATTTTCGACAGAGTGGAACACATCCGAGGGAAAAATTGTGTATTTTGACTGCAGCAAATAAATTATCGCGTTCATTTACTTACCGGTACCTCTATAATAAACTGTACAGGTATGTTTATTTTGGCCTCAAGGGTAAGGAATCTAAAAACCGTACAATTCAAAGTAAGTTGCAGGATCACCACTTGGCACCATATTGACTGTAAACATGTGTCCCACTTTTCCTACATTGGTAGCACCAGGTTCTATGTGGACTTTCCAAAAAAAATAATGCAAGAACGGTGAGAACCAGGTGTTAACATTGTAGGAAACGCAGGACACATACTGTGACATTGCCTATAGTGGTCATCTAACCATTATCTTACAACTTATTTTGACTTCTAATGTATATGTCGCATGCTCCGATGGGATTTCCTACCCTGCACTTAAATTCCTGTCTGCACTTTTATTAATTATGGCCATTTTTCTACCTCGCACTTATATTGCAGACTGCACTTCTATTCGAAACACGAGAGTAGATTACGGGATGTCGAAGGTTTCGGTTTCGGTTTTTAAAAAAAACTAAAAACCTCGGTTCGGTTTCGGTTAACCTACAGCTCTAGTGTTCATTGCGAATCGTTCTATTTCGCGTAGGGCTGTCACGATTTTTTAATTTAGGAATCGATTAATCGTCCCAAATAATCGATCATAATCGATTAATCGTACCTAGATGACCCCCTCTCCCTCTCTCTGACGTCGATAAAAAAATGAAGTTCAAGTCAGTTGACCTACCTCCGGTAAACAACGAAGAAGATCCTTTTTTAGGTACATTCAAAGCTTTGATGTTCTGAACTTTTGAACCGCCAGTGTAATAATCAAGACCGGTCGGCAGTTGCGAACTTCGCAACTGCCGACCGGTCTTGATTATTACAATAACGGTTCAAAAGTTCAGAACATCAAAGCTTTGATGAATGCACCTGACAGACAAGTGCTTCCAACGGCTTCTTGGGGTTTAACATCGATGTTCTTAACTCTTTACCTTTAGAAGCAATAGTTTTTTCATAAAATTTTCTTTTAATTATTAAACGTCTAAAGCGGGATAAAATTTACCGATTATTCGACAACGAAAAATACTAATCGATTTCGCTGTGACCGATCAACAATCGACTAATCGATTAATCGTGATAGTCCTAATTTCGCGTTTGTAAAACTGTAGCAATGAAAATCTGAGCACATCACAGACGTCACATGCGTCTTGTTTGTGATACTGATTTGGAAAAGTTTAGACCAGCACTATTCCGATGAGTCAGAACTGATGAACAATCTACAGTGATATCAAGGGGTTATGTGTGGCAATCATTTAATAACAAGTAATACTCCACAGTTCTAGGGGGCGCGGTGGCTCAGTTGGTAGAGGTGCAGGCTGCAAGCCGAGAGGTCCTCGGTTCGAATCCCACCTGCGGCAACCGCGTTGTGTCCTTGGGCAAGACACTTCACCCCGATTGCCTACATGGGGGCACGATGACGCTGTGTACTGAGGCGTACTGCACGCCGATGGTGCGCTTGTCTTCAACCACTCTAACCCTGCCTGTGCTGCGGTGCAGAGTTCAGAGTTACGATGTTGGAGAGCTGACAGCTGCTCGTCGTTGCTCGGTGGTTCTCTCCGGGTACTCCGGCTTCCTCCACCCGTAAAACTGTCACGGTCACGATTAGCCATTGTGCATAAGTATGTGACCTTAAACACCAATAAATAAATATATCCCACAGTTCTAGACTCCATCAGACTAAATTAAGGACAGAGCAAGAACAGACAGGATTATTTTATGGTAAAGAAGTGCTTAGAAAAGAGCTTGGACTGAGTGGTCGTTATAGTTTGTGATGAAAGGATTTTACGGGCTAGAAGCAAGCATGGAAATAAGCAATCTGTCATTTGCAGATTGAGGTCCAGAGAGGGTGAATTTGCAGATGCTGTCCCATACAGTGGTCCAATGTATCCTCTGGGTACCTCTTTCTGTTTAGGCTTGAGAACCTTATTTCAGATTGATGTACACAGAGGGTAAATTTAATGATGCTATTTTGGTGTGCTGGGTTGCATCACCAAATTCACCCTCCGAGGACCCTATTCTGCAGATGACAGTCTGCTTATTTCCAGGCTCGGCTGGATGTCAACGGTGAACAATCCTCTTGCCACCCACTGGTGGTATTTGATAGGATAATTTTTTTCAGGTAGAGAAGTTAAATTACACAGGGTAACCATTTCGCAGGAACTGGTAAACGTCAGATCTTACAAATCGGATTTACCAGGGGTTAAGTCCAGGGGTGGCGGAGCCGGAAGGGCGGGGCCGGGGGGCTCAGCCCATATTTTCGGCAGCTATGTTTCTCTCGTACTGGTTCAGTTTCGATGGAATTCGGGTCATTTTTTGCAGTGTGGGGCAGCAAACGCTAAAATGTATAGTCTGTTAAAAAAATCAGTTAACTGAAATAGATCGTAATCTTACAGACATACAAGTACCAAATCCACCCCCAGTAAGATAATCCACAGACAGTACAATTGCTGTTAACGTCTAGTAAAGCATACAGGTGAGATCTATTTATCAGCTTTGGTCGTTACGACCAAAGCTGATAAATAGATCTCACCTGTATGCTTTATCGACGTTTTTTAACGGCTCTCAAAGTGTGAAATCTTTCAAATACATCTCCTGAAAAATCTTAAAATATCCGCTCAGATGCATGGAAATGGGGGTTTGGGGACACTGGAATTTAAAATGTTCGTACCACGGCCCGAACTATGGTCGGCCCGTTATACCGACGACCATCCATCGACCGATCCAGCCTAAATTTGTACTGGTCCAATTGGTACTGGTGGAAGTCCAATTGGTAATGGTGGAAAACGCAACCTACCACCACGAACGCGAAACCGCAAGGGTACCCATGCATGTTACCGAATATAAAGCTTCAATCGTTCAGAAGTATAGTAAAACAAGCCCTGGAACCAAAAGTACAAGCGGCAGGTGAAAATGGTGCTGTGGCTAAAAATTCAAAAAGTGAATGTGGTTGGAAATAATCATGTTGACCATGTTGATTTGTACTTCACGATCCAATTCGCGAATTCATTTTTGAATTTTTGCAGAAGAGCACTGTGCGAAATGCAATCATTATGAAGGTCAAGCATAAACAAAAAAAATAAAGAGAGAGTTCCCACTGAACAAAATTCATATTGTGGTAGTGTGATGTTTTATAACATTTCAATAAGTACTGAAATGGTAAACCGGATAATCGGTTTGATACCAGTTAGCTACCTAACCGATTAGAAAAACCGTCAACCGGTTATCCGAAATATCGATAGTGATCGTCATTCCTCGTTTAAAACGAAGTAAATCTGCCTCTTCTTCTTTGTGATAGATTACACATCGAATCCGCGTAGTGCATATTGAGAAATAATCGACTTTGGCGTTCATGACTTCGTTAATGATCGGCAGTTTCCGTGAGTAATGAGTAATCACAGAAACTATTCCGCAGTGTGTATACAAACGAACGTTGTCGAGTACTCGACAACGTTCGTTTGTATACACACTGCGGAATAGTTTGAGAAAACTGCTTTCCAATTCCTGTAGTCTTGATCCCATATTCGGTGAAATAATGGCTACGGATAACCGGATATTATCCGGTTATAGCTCTCGGTTAGCCGGTTAAGAAAATGAGCCAACCGTTTCAGCCCTAATTTCAATATTTATTTAATTTACAGCTTAAAAGTTATTTCAGGTTAGTTGGATTTAATTTTTTTGTTCAAGGTACAGAATAAATCGGCTGTCTTCCCCTATTGGGAGACAGTTAACGCAACTCATCTCACTTGCACTTGTACTTGGCGTTTGTCTAGTTTTCTGGTGGGAAGTTATTTTGTGTCAGAAGTCGTTTGGAATTTGGTTTGCCAACAGAACTATATAAATTCTTTGAGACAATTCTTTCAAGAAACACAACTTTCCAACACAAATTCCAAACGACTTCTGACACAAAATAACTTCCCGCCAGCAAACTTGACAAACGCCATGTGCAAAAGCAACTGAGATGAGTTGTGTTAACTGTCTCCCAACAGGGAAAGACAGCCGATTCTCCTGGACCTTTAACAATAAAGTTAACCCCAACTAAACTGAAAAACTTTTAAGCTGTAAATTAAATAAATATTGAAATGTTATAAAACATCACACTACCACAATATAGCAAGGGAATAGTTTCCTCATACATGCAATTTGTTTCCAGCACAACTGATCTGATGTTTTAACTTTCGCTGGATAATTGGAGAAGGTTTAATCATAGACGGTTTCAATACAATTTGGTTCCGTTTACAGTGCATGGTCGAAATCGGTAGCAGACTTTCGGGAAAGACGGAAATCCGCTTTTACCAATTTAGATATAGACAGGCATTCGCGCAGCTTAATGCAACACAACCGGAGCGAGGTGGCTCAGTGGAAGACTGCTGGACTTCTATGCTGGAGGTCCCGAGTTCGATCCCCGTCCGGGACGACCCGCGTTTTGTCCTTGGGCAAGGCACTTTTATCCCGGTTGTCTGCACGGGGGCACGACGTACTGCACGTCGATGGTGCACATGTCTTCAACTGCTGTAACCCTGCTTGAGCGGAGCTTGAACAGAGTTAGAATGTTGAGGAGCTGACAGTTGCTCGTCGATGCTCGGTGGTTCTCTTCGGGTACTCCGGCTTCCTCCACCCGTAAAACTATCACGGTCACGATTAGCCATTCTGCATAATGCCAGGGTTTGGGGGAATGAGTCCGTTATGGGGAGACCGATGGTTATCGGTACGACGGGCCGAACCATGGTCGGAAGATTTTGATTTCCATGGTGCAGAACTCCCCATTTCGATGCATCTGAGCGCCTCAGCAGCCGTATTGTATCTAAATTTTCGGACATTAAACAACAATTAAAATTATTTATCGAAATAAAATGCACAGCATTCCAAATGAACTAAATATCCGTCGATACATGTGCGTAGGCAAAGCTAAACGATAACTCAAATAACGGTACCAAATGGTGGGAGGAATGCGTCCGTTTCACGGACTCCCTGCCCGCCAAGCGGAAACCCTGGGATAAGTATGTAACCTTAAACACCAATAAATAAATACATAATGCAACACAACACTCAGAAAAGTATGAACGTGACAGCTGTTACTTATTCCCAGTTCCTCATTCGACCTTCGTTATCAACCGATTACATCGGTTGATAACGAATGTCGAAAAAGGAACTGGGAATAAGTAACGATTGTCACGTCAGCCAATAAAGTTCGATTTGATGTATGACATGCACGTGTTAGTCAAAGATTAGCCGAATATCATAATCAAAACGTGGAGAGCGTGGTGACTCAGTGGTTACGGCATTGGACTTCAACCCAAAATGTCCATGGTTCGATCCAAACCAGGAGCTACTGCGTCGTGTCCTTGGGCAAGGCACCTAATCCCGATGGCCAACGTGGGGTCACTGTGGTGGTGTGTACTTAGAAATACTGCACGTCAATGGTGCACTTGTCTTCTACCATTACTTGTGTGGAGTTGGTACGGTGGGGAGTCTGACAGTTGTTCCCCGCTGCTCGGCGGTTCTCTCTGGTTAGTCCGGCTCCCCACTCCCGTGAAACTGTCCGACAGGAGGTGACACTGGATGTTGAAAATGTTGCTCCAGTAAGAAGTTTTGACTAAAATGTGTTTGCATGACTGGAACACAGTACGGAAGGCAAATAAAGACAGAAACCTGACAATAAATTTATGTACGCGGTTACGTCGTCTGATCTACACCGATTTACAGTGATGTTTGGTAATATGTTGATCACATAAATACGTTTAGCATTAGATCGTGACAAATCGCGTAAAAGACGATACGATAAACAAAAAGAAAGCTGTCACGAAATGTCGATAAAAATCTATATCAACCCAATACACAATGAACGACTCGAGCGAGAAGAAAGTATTCAGTTTTTTTTCAATACATTATTGTAGGTGACGGGAGGCACGGTGGTGTCGTGTAAGTACTTAGGCGAACTGCACGTCGATAATGCACTTGTCTTCAACCAATGTTAAACCTGCTTGTGTGGAGTTAGTACGTTGGGTAGTCTGACAGCTGCTTGCCGTTGCTCTGTGGTTCTCCCTGGTTACTCTGCCTTCCTCCAACCGTAAAACTATCCGACACGAGGTGACCCTGGCTGTCGAAAGTGTCGTTAAAACCCCAATAAATGAATGAATAAGTTACATGTGACGACTTTGTTGGGGGGTTTAGCGATATTTTCAGCAGCCAGGATCATATCTCCCTTGAGTGGAACAAGGTGCCATATGCAATGCGCGATTTCGTGTTGGACAGTTTTACGCGTTTTACCTGAGTAACAGCCGGACTCCCCAACGTTCTTGTCGGAACTCCGGCTTCGTCCACCCATAAAAATATGGCCCTGGCAGTTTGAGGTATCATTCAACCATAATAACCTAACGAACAATAACGGTCTCTGGGTTCCCGCGATGTTCAAACTGAAAGTTGGGTACTATAGTACGTGGAGAGTGTATTATCACTAAATCACTCGCAGAGTGGAGATTCCACCCAAGTAATAATTACAAATTTGTTGCAAAGCACAACCAGCACAAACAAAATTTCAGCCAATGGACCTCCGGGTTAAACCCGGAGGTCAATTGGCTGAAACATTGCCTGTGTTTTTTGTCGATATGTACAAAATTTGAAAGTTATAGCTTGGGTGATAACTCCACTCCGCGCGTGATTTAGTTACAATCCACTCGCCACGTACTGTATGTCAAAATTGAGCACTAAAAGACAGTTTGTTAGTTTCATTGACAGGAGACGTGGCAGCCGTTACTTAACCGATTTTATCAGTTAATAACGAATGCCGATTAAGGAACTGGGAATAAGTATCGGTTGTCACGTCCATTCATTTTTATCGCATCGCTTCCTGTCGCGTCGAGAATGTAGCAACCTTTTTGTGTTGGAGAAGATGCAACAAAGTTCACCAGCAACAGGCCCAATGATGACAAGACAGTCTAACGACATCAATATCCCCCGCCGACTTTCATGTTATGATGGGAATAATCTCATTATCACCCCGGACATGCATTCATACCCAATAATGTCACTCACCAAATATCGTGTAATTTCTTTAATCACAACCGAAGACATCTTCTGAAAAACCTGAAATTTTGGTAAATTCAAAGTCGACAAGGGATATAACTCGGGTAAAATTGATTGAATCAAAACTTTTGCACTTGTACACATCATACTCATACTGCATACCAATGAAAATTCAGGAGGAGTTAAGCGTACAAGCATTTGTGATGGAAATTTTGCTATTACTAAGGGTCATAAACACGCAAAATTCGTCCCATCGGAAATTCCTGACCACATGCACATCTATACATGATCTACACTTGATACTGACACTTCAGAGCAAGTTGCGTTAAATGTCTTGATGATGTCGTTGGAATGTTAGTCAGGATTATCGTTCAAAAATTTAAGACTTCTTGGAAATTATTTGTGGATAAATAAAATATGCATGTAGGAGTCGTGACGCAGCTTATTTCATTAACATATAATGTACTCCAATTTGGTCATTTGGGCTCCTAACTGCTCGAATCGGGTACCACGGCCGTCTATTAGAGATGGGCAAAATGCCGAAAAGCCGAACAGATATCATGGGGATACCGAAAAACCGAACCGAAGAAAACGTTGAATACCGATACCGTTTGAATGTTTGAATGTTCAAATTTTCCCACTTTCGCTATTTTTATAAGTCCCTGCTGAGGCTTGACAACAGTTGAAAGAAGTGACTGATTTTCTCTTCAATTTTGTTAACCATCAATGGACTGGGCCTCTCTCCTGGATTCACACTAGACCACAACCTGTACATGACTAATTCCTTAGCAGTGATTTCTAGTCAGGTCTTGGCTGCCTTTTAAGGCAGCCAAGACCTGACTAGAAATCACTGCCCGTGTGTTTTGTCTATTGTCAGCAGGACCTCCTCCTTTTTAAGGATGGCATGGTCAGGTCATATGCTCTGAGATCGCAAAAGGCCGAAATAGATCTTTAAACATTAAGGTGCGTTCAGAACAAGTCACAAACTTACTGTAGATATGATTCGTGGTCGTAAAAGAATGCCACTTTTGAGCTCATT
Organism: Pictodentalium vernedei; assembly: GCA_031216915.1. Taxonomy (NCBI): domain Eukaryota; kingdom Metazoa; phylum Mollusca; class Scaphopoda; order Dentaliida; family Dentaliidae; genus Pictodentalium; species Pictodentalium vernedei. Next base: position 410,540,686 of record CM062291.1, on the reverse strand, counting down.
GGAAGTGTCATTTATAGCGTTGTGGTAGAATGATGCAATTTATTGGTTTTTTTTTTCTAATGTGAATTATAGTACTGAAATGGTTAACCGGATAATCGGTTTGAAACTAGTTAGCTATCTAACCGATTAGAAAAAAACATTAACCGGTTATCCGAAATATCGATAGTGATCGTCAAGTTCCACGTTTAAAACGTAGAGTTAAGCTGCCGCTTCTCCTTTGTGATAGATTACACCTCGAAGCCGCATTGTATATATTGAGAAATAATCTACTTTGGCGTTCAAGACTTCGTTAATGATCGGCAGTTTCCGTGAGTAATGAGTAATCGCAGAAACTATTCCGTAGTGTGAACACAAACGAACGTTGTCGACAACGTTCGTTTGTATACACATTACGGAATAGTTTGAGAATACTGCTTTTCAATTCCTATAGTTTTGATCCCATATTCGGTGAAATAATGGCCACGGATAACCGGATATTATCCGGTTATAGCTCTCGGTTAGTCGGTTACGAAAATGAGCCAACCGTTTCAGCCCTAGTGAATTCCTCTTTAGTATATCAGCAAATCTCAGTTAAGTTCGATGCCGAATACCGAACCGATACCGAGGTATTCACCATCTAAAAATACAGAAACCGATACCGAACTCTAAAATCAAAAATCGCCCATCTCTATCATTTATTTGAGTGACTGTGTGAGTCAGAGTATAAAATCCAAACTCGTAAGAAAGCTAGGGACGGGGAGAGGGCGAGGGGGATAGCAGCCCCGTAACCAAGAACTTTGGGGGTTCCGGGTTCAGCCCAGGATTCTTGAAATACCCCCCCCCCCCTCCCCACTCCCAAGTCCAAGCATGGGTCTGAAAGACAGTATTTTAATTTTTTGGTTTTGTACGTCAAACCAAACAATTATTTTTGGACTAGCCCATACCCCCACCCCCCACCCCCCCACCCCCCCGAAACTTCTGACTCCGGTGCCACCAGTTAGAAATTAAGAAATGGGATGTTTCATGAATGGAGCTCATCACCAGACCAACGGCTGTACTTTTGTATTGCATGATTCTTGAAGTAATAACTTTATTAAATCAACTTGACGTAATCGAGTTATCACTTCAAGACTTGTGCAGTCATAAGCTACAGCTCTAGGTCACTGGGCACTCACCGATGAACTTAGAAATTTGAAACATGCTGCCAAATGGAGGCAAAAAATAACGTGAATTTGGGGCCCAAAAGCCGCCAGAAGTCTCCATTTAATAACTGATTTCAATATTTTCTTGGTGGGACACCCCCCCCCCCCCCACCTCCCCCTCCCCCCAAATCGTCGGCACTCGTAGCAGATCCCATTGTTTGGAATCTCCATCAGTATCCCGACACTATTGAAAGAGGGTCCGCTACAGAATTAACCCTGGGCCCGAATTTCCTCTCCCCGGCCCTGAAGAAGGCACATGATTACCAACGAGGGTGGGTCAACATATAAGATTCCTCTCCAGACGAATAATCAACCTCTTAGCTACTCCCCCACTTCCATCCAGCATGTGGCAGCCTTGGCTGTCAGTTTCAAGTTAGTCCTGTTGTGGAGCTTTAAGGTGCTATATAAGTAATGGAATTTTGTTTATTTTGAAATTCCGACCTCTAATATTCCTTATATTCAAATTAAATATTCACAAATCATACATCAAAATGAAGGTTGAGATGCACGCGCCAATGTTTCCTAGAAGTCTGCTACCAAATTCGTACCAGAACCAGGGGAAGGCCACCAAAAATTGGCAAGACGTGACGTGGGGGTGGGTGGGTCTCTTGAGTGCGCCAAAAATGTGCATTTCCAACTTGTGCAATTTTTTTAATTTTTTAAAAATATATCAATAAATCAGCTAATATATACCATCACTTGTGTTTGAAACCTTAAAGATGATGTTGTACATCACACTCTTAACATAAATACAACATCAGGAGGCTTTATATGTGAGAATATTGGGCTTAAACTGGGAAAATGTCACACGTTAGTAGAGGGTGGGTGTCTTGTTCGAAATGTAGAAAATGTGCAGACAATATTTTGGGAACAATTCAAATGAAAATTTGTTCCCGTATATGTTCACCTGCTCTGTCCAAGCCTGATAATGAACAGCTTGTCATTTGTAGATTGGGGCCCAAAGCCGCCCACAGAGGTTTAAATTGGTGGTACCAGTTTAACCCTTTACCTAACATGAAAAGCAGACGACACTTGCCAAAAAATGATTGAATAACTAATTTTTTTCATTTTTTGTCTCAAAAACATAGGTTATGACCCCTCATTGGAACGAGCTCGACGAGCTCGTTCCAATGAGGGGTCATAACCTATGTTTTTGAGACGAACTCGTTCCAATGAGGGGTCATAACCTATGTTTTTGAGACAAAAAATGAAAAAATAATAAAAATTAATTGGCGATTTTTGAGAATCGCGCTGGCCGTTTTTGGACGTTACGTTGGGTAAAGGGTTAAGAACATTATGAAAACCCCCTAAAGACAGCTGTGCCTACTAAGTTTATAAGTTTATTTTGGATTTTAATGGGAGAGTGGGGGGTCTGAGAACGGTAGTAGAAAATTTGCACGTAGTGGGTGGGTGGCTGTAAAAAGGAGCCGAATAAAAAATAGGACGTCACGTCTTGCAAATTTTTAGTGCCCCCTTCCCCACCCCACCCCCCTTGCCAGAACTGATAATAAAATAATATTTCAAGAGAACAACTTGTGTCCAAGCGTGTTTCATATAACCAAGAACAAAGCTAGGCATTCAAAACATTTTAGGATGCAGCGATAGCACTCTGTTTCGGAAACGGACAACACTGTCTGCATTTTTTATTGAAGATGGATTCCATGTTCAACGGACATGCGCAAATCACTCGATACCACGAATTTCCATAAAAAACCCCAAATAATTCAAAGAAATTTCAAAAGGTGTCATGATACCGTGCATAGAATATGGAAACTGTGCAGTCTCTATATAATACAGTGGAGCCCACTTAATTGGATATCTCTTAATTGTATATCCCTGTTAATTGAATATAATTTCCCAACACAAAAACCATTTACCATACCTCCAGTACAAATTTGACCTGTTAATTGAATATAGGTTATAGAGTAAACTCCTGTTAATTGAATAAAAAATCTTGTAACCTGTCCATGAATTACCCAGACTCTCCCCAGTTTCCCTTTGTTTATAGACCTATTTGGCCTCAGTACATCCAATACAGGCATTTAATCTATTTTATCTTGTTTGACAGAGCTCCATGAAACAAGATATAATAGAATAAATGCTAAGTTTATCTAGAATACAGGAAAGTGACAATCCCTGTTAACTGAATACTCCTGTTAATTGAATAATTTTCACTGGCAAAGTGGCCATTCAATTAACAGGGTTCCACTGTAATAGTGTGTTGTATTAAGGCGATCTTTCTCATTATTTGTGTTCAGACGTCGTTGCTTTTCGATGCTTGTTCCTTCCGATGACTTTGACCGGAAATCGAAAGTAAGAATATATGTAAACAAAGCCGCCACTTTTGGAATTGACCCCATGCAGCTCTGTCGCTGTGTTTTGAAGGATTTTGATGCCCAAGCTTTGTTCTTGGGTATGTGAAGCACATTTGGCCACAAGTTGTTCTCAGGGAATATTATTGTATTATCAGTTCTGGTAAGAATACGGTAGCAGACTTCCAGGAACTAGTGGAGTCTGCTGTCAACACTTAGAGCTGATTTCATATATTTTTCGTGTTTTATACATCTCAACCTTCATTTTGGTGTATAATTTGTGTATATTTAATTTGAATTTAAGCAATATCAGAGGTGGGAATTTCAAAATAAACAAAATTCCATTACTTATATAGCACCTTAAAAAATAATAAACTCTCTCGGGGTAATGAAACTTCCACTTGAGAATACAGGAAACAAAGAGTTAAGTGATGACGACAAGAACTTTCCGATCGTTTGACGTTTTCCACTGTTCAGTAAAAATTTATTTCCGTTTATTTTTTTCTTCTGACAGTTGGAAATATAACCAATCGATTTATGCGCCTGTTTTCTGTCACTTGACTAATGCTGTCAAAACGCTTATTGTGTGCTTCTGCAGCACGAACTCATCTATTCAGAATCTGTAAAATTATCTCTTTCGAGTGAGCATTTTATCAGTTTGTCAGTGTTTGAAGAGTAATAATATTAATTGGATTTCACCGTCATCTTTTGCTCGCAATGTCTTGTAGTTCATCTCGTCACAGTTACAATTACTGGAGAATACGAAAGTACACTTTCTGACTGTTTCAAGACAGCATTACCCTGAAGAGTGAGTGTCCCAGGATCCCATGACGCCACCATGGTTGAACCACTGTTGTATACTGATAACACATGTTAACCTTTTACCCAACACACCTTTTTAATTTTTAAAACTAAATTTGATAATTTTTAAACATTAAGTAATAAATAAATGATAAAATAATTAAATGAACAATATTTACCAATAACATCTTACAAATATGAGCCGGTTCCAATGACAGCCATATTTGTGCAATTTTATTGACAAAGTGTCAGGATTTTTCAGGTCATGTTAGCCTTCTATTGTTTAATTTGTTGCCACCGTGTTAGATAAAGGGTTAATTTTGACTCAATTCTTTTCGCGCGAATCCTAGCAGAGGTGCAGCGAGAATCTACATGGATTCTCGTCGGTGTTTTGCGCGAATCTTTGGGCCAATCGATTCTCGGATTCTCATCGAAATATAAGCCCTGAGAGGCAGGCATTTTGGTCACTTCATGCCAGGCGATGGCCAAAACAGACGGGCTGTGATCGAATAGACTTTTTGAGGGTCTGGGATAGGACTTGGTTTAAACCGACTCCTCGAGCCGCGTTTACTCGGTGTATTAAAGAGAATGGACGTGACAACCGTTACATATTCCCAGTTCCTTACTCGCCTTTCGTTACAACCCGATTTTATCGGTTGATAACGAATATCGAATAAGGATCTGGGAAAATGTAACGGTTGTCACGTTCCCCAAAGATCCGTCCGTCACCTATGTTTTATATGGGAATATTGGTCTTTTAATTGAGGACTGACAGCTCCGTGTGGCAACCACTGCAAGGAAGATAATAAACTGTCCATACTCACTGTCAATCTCAGATGACGACTGCAGACGAGACAGTCAGCGTGGAACATATTGTCACGTGAGTGCATTGGTGCGACATCTGCAGTGCTAAAGCAATGCAAATTGCGCATTGGACCTCACCATGTGCGATATGCAAGACAGATATAGTAAAATACTTCAGTAGTATTTCGCACCATTGAAGTTTCTCCTTCGTCTCGTTCGGGATTCGTCACGCGTCAGAGGTCGCAGTTGTATTTTCGAGGTCGTCCCGCTCATGACGACACGAGGCTTGGCTGTGAATACGACGAAGCTTCCATCCTCTCCTTAACCCTTTTAGCGCGACAGGTGACTAAAGTCGACAGACGGCAAATCGCGGAAAGGTACTGCAGTAGTTATTTTAGTCAACTATGTGTGCCCATTTCCAAGTGCTTTTAACCTTTACCCAACGCAGACAGTATCAAAAAAATTTATTATTTTAAATATCATTTTTTCAAATTTTTAAAAAAATTCAACAAAACCATATCATGTGACCCCTTGTTGGAACGAGCTCGACGAGCCCGTTCCAACGAGGGGTCACATGATATGGTTTTGTTGAATTCTTTTGAAAAATAATATTTTTTCAACTGCTGAAGTTGCGTGATATTACGCGGGGGGGGGGGGGTGCGGCCGATTCGTTGAGTAAAGGGTTAAACAAGCATACGTATTCCTATGTTTCATGCACCATTTATGTCCTATCCATGAACAACGATATCGTCCCTTGAAAGTATAAAGGTGCCATTTAAATATATACAGAAAATCATTTGAAAAACTGTCAATGAGATCATTAGAACATCTTTTAAAATAATAACGCTTTAGTCTAACAACCTATACTTTTTTGTAAAATTCCTGATGAATATCAGGCGCTGAGAATTCTGTTTCTCAGATTATTCCGCGCCAAAAGAGTTAAAGTGTTGCTCCCCAACCTCTTCAAGAAGATCTGTATCCACCAATGAGTTCAGGTGCCCTGTCACGTCAATGAGCCCCATGGGGATTGGGGAAAGCATTTTGCTTTGCTGTTCTCTCTCTTATTGTTCTCTAAAGTACAATTTAAATAAGTTTTCTTTCGACTGATCGGCGGAAATACAACGAAATTAGCTCAGTGTTTTGAAAAATAGGGATATTCATCGTGTTTGTTTTATCACGATCCTGGAAACCTTGTTACAAACAAGAGGCCTACGCCATTCTGATCCAAGACATGTGTCCCATGAACAGTGGTTGCGTATGAGGCGAGTCTTGCATCTGTTTGTCTGGTGAATCTGAACGTATGTCTCACTGACGACGATGACGCCACATTAAAACAAGTGCAACGCCATGGGATAGCCATCGCCTCTACAGGTTCAACAAGGGCAATAACTCTTGAAGAAACACTTAGACACTTTCATGATATTTTCACCAGAAAGCTATATATAAAATTTGGAAAAAAATCTTGAACAGTTTTCTTGAAATGCAACAAGAAATGGTAATGTGAAGACCATAAATTCTGAGTCCAGCAAGGACAATAACTCACTCTTTAAAACATACTTGAACACGACTGCTTCGCAATCAAATTCATCATATTATCACCAAAAAGCTAGAAATTAAATTTGGAAGAAAAAATCTTCGACAGTTTTCTTTGAAATGTGATGACAAGAAATGGTAATGCGATGAGAATAAATTGCAAATCCAACAAGGGCAATAATCCTTGAAGAAATACTATTCATGATATTATCACAAAAAAACACGCTTTTTTAATAAAAAATGAGACAAATTATTTGTACAAATCTACATAAAAGACGTCAAAATTTTTTATTTTAATTAATCTTTTTAAAAAAAATTCAAAGAAATCATATCATGTGACCCCTCATTGGAACGAGCTCGATGAACTCGTTCCAATGAGGGATCACGTGATATGATTTTGTTGAAACTTTTTTAAGAATATACTTTTTTCAACTGCTAAATCTGAAAATTACGCGGGTGGATGCGACCGATTCGTTAGGTAAAAGGGTTAAGTGTCTAATTTAAAACGCTATTTTTAGACATTTGATAGAAATGTCCTGTGGGGATGAATATAAAATTGACATTTAACCCCTGAGGTGAATAAAACTGATAGTTGTACTACTGTCCGAAAAATTCTTCACTCCGCTATCTCATTTTGGGCGTCCTAGAATCGGCACTGCAAAGGTAGTATTATTGGCGGAAAAATTCATACCCCCGCCCCCTCGTGACAGGCATCCTAGGCCCGGCACTGCTATAGTGCTATTGTCAGGAAAATTGGAAAATTCATCTCTCCGCAATCACATTGCGAGAGTCCTTGGATCGGCACTGCAATAGTCGTATTATTGTCGGAAAAATTCATATCCCTGTCCCCTCGTGGCAGACGTCCTAGGACTGCCAATGCAACAGTACTATTTTCAGGAAAATTCATCTCTCCGTCCCCTCGTGTCGATCATTCTAGGCTCGGCACTGAAATAATAGTACTAATTTCGGAAACATTCCCCTCTCCACCTCCTCATTTCCGGAGTCCGAGACTCAGCACTGCAATAGGAAGACTATTAATTAATTGTCGGAAAAGTACATCTCTCCGTCCCCTCATGTCGGGCGTTCAAGGCTCGGTTCTGCAACAGTAGTACTATTCTCGGAAAAATTCATCTCCCCACAATCTCATGTCAGGTGTCCTAGGCTCGGCACTACAATTCTAGTACTATTATTGGAAAAACATCATCTCTCCCCCCCCCCCCCCCCCCCAACCCCCACATGTCGGGCTGCTCGGCACTGCAAAGGCATGAATAGAGCAATGCGTATGGAGGGTAATGTTAAAATGAACAAAGTTCTGTTTCGTCCAATCCGTATATTTATTTATTGGCGTTTAACCCTTTATCCAACGCAGACGATATCAAAATTTATTATTTTAAATATCATTTTTTCAAATTTTTCAACAAAACCATATCATGTGACCACTCGTTGGAACGTGCTCGACGAGCTCGTTCCAACGACGGGTCACATGATATGCTTTTGTTGAAATTTTTTGAAAAATAATCTTTTTTTCAACTGCTGAATTTGCATATTACGCGGGCGGATGCGGCCGATTCGTTGGGTAAAGGTCATTTTCAGCATCTATGGCTATATCACGACTGCAACAGGAGTATAAAATCTCGTGTTTGGCATCAAAGGCTCTGATACTAGTACCATTGTCGGGAAAATTCATCTCCCGGCCATCTCACGCGGGGCAGCCTAGGCTCGGTACTGCAGTAATAGTACTGTAGTATAGGAAGAATTCATCCTTCCGCCCCCACCCCCCCCCCCCACCCCCCATATTAGGCGTCCTAAGTCCGGCACTGCGAGAGTAGTAATATTGTCGGAAGAATTCATCTTTCCACCATCTCAAGTCAGATGTCCTTGGCCCGGTATAACAATCGTAGGGGTGGGGAGGGGGGGGGGGGGTAACCGGTTCTCGTCAGATCACCGAAGTTATGCAACGTCGAGTCCGGTTAATCCTCGGATGGGTGACCGTCTGAGCGATCCATTCGGACTCCCGCGTTGTGTCCTTGGGCAAGGCACTTAACCCCGATTGTCCACATGGGGGCACGATGACGCCGTGTACTAAGGCGTACTGCACGTCGATGGTGCGCATGTCTTCAACCAATCTAACCCTGCCTGTGTTGCAGTGCGGAGTTATGGTGTTGGGGAGCTGGCAGCTGCTCGTCGTTGCTCGGTGGTTCTCTCCGGGTACTCCGGCTTCCTCCACCCGTAAAACTGTTACGGTCATGATTAGCCATTGTGCATAAGTATGTGACCTTAAACACCAATAAATAAATAAATAAATAAATAACTACAATAGTGTTACTATCATTGGAAACCATCCCCTCCCCCCCCCCCCCCATCATGTCGGGCCGCTAGACACTGCAAAGGCATGAACAGGGCAACGCCTATTGAGGATCATGCTAAAATGAACAAAGTTCTGTTCCGTACTATCCGTATATTTATTTATTGGCGTTCAAAGTTATTTTCAGCAAGTATGGCTACATCATTACCGCAACACAAGTATAAAGTCAAGTTTAGCCAATGGTGTCGATTTTAGAGAACTCTCACGGACCTCACCCCAGGTATTCATTACAGGGCCTTATGGTAGCACTGAAACAGAATCTGTGCACTAAGCACTTTTCCACTTCCCCGAGTTCCCACGGGGACCATCTATTTATACCAATTCGTATCAATATAGGTGTCTGTATTCAGAGATACAAGTTATAACGGCGGAAAACCGCCCATTGTATATCCTGTTTCAATATATGTACCACATAGCGTGTTCTTAATGTAAACAACAGTTAGAAGAAACGACATATGCTAAAGCTGAATCGATGCTGCATGTGTGTTTACGACGGAAATACAGTTCCCCAGTCGCAAGGTAAACAAAACCCTCGATAATTGGAAATGCATGTGGCAATATCACACACTTGTATGGAAAGTCATTCACCATTGTGTAGCAACACATTATGGTTAGAGCATGATTCATAAGTTAGAGCTGTTGTGTTTATGAATCGCCACGTAACGAAATATTTTAGCGTACAATTATGGCACCAAAGGCGATGGAAGCTGAATGGAAGCGAAGAATCGCAAGTGTTCCAAATCAGTCTTTCGATTTTAAGGCGAGATGTCGCTCTTGCGCGCCACAACGCCTGCATTTTTTACTCTTTGCAACAAGATAATAGCACGCCTCAGTTCCACCTAGCGAGCGATTAATATTTGTTTACAAATCGTCTGTGTCCACCGCATAAAATACAAATTGTGCATTAGAGAAATTTTTTTTCTCAAAAATTTCAACAAAACCATATCATGTGAGCCCTCACTGGAACGCGCTCAAGGAGCTCGTTGCAATGAGGGTCACATGATATGGTTTTGTTTTGGAATCCCTACTTCCTGTGCACCATTGGAGTGAACGGTGTTCAGATGTTCTGTGGTGATTTTCTTGAAAACATTTTTTCCGATACCAGGACTCAACAATAGCGCGCTTCACTTCAAATGGGAGCTGTAGAGCGCGCATCCCACTTTCAAAATCGAAAGATTGTCCAAAATACATTGGATCAATCATTAGGAGTGGCACTGGGGGAGGGGCTATAGTCCCCATATCGTGGTGGGTTAACTTATAGTAAAACCACTCGGTCGGTTTTTACTGGGTGTTCCGGTTCGTTTTTCCAAAAACGAAACCGGACTTGAAAACCAAAAAAAAACGCCAGCCTCTAATGTACACTCGCCTGTGATAGTGGGTATTCCGATCTCGAACTTTGGTTTAGTATTATTTTCCTGCAAATTATTGGATACTGGAGTGTACCAACAAGCGCTCTACTATAAAATAAAAAGTAAATCATCTTTTGTGATTGGAAATTTATTAAACGAACTAGCTATGGCAGCATGATTCGATTCGATTCGAAACCATCTCCATTATTCGAAAAAATTCGAATCCCGGTTAATTTTGGTTTTCATCGATTCCTTTATTGTCGACTTTGTGAAGTTTGACAAAATGAAAGGCAGTAATAAGTTACGAACGTATCGATTAGTTAAAAGTGAATACAAGCTTGAGCCTTATCTGAAATTCACCAGATCTCGACAAGCAAACAAATTTAGAAATAGAAAAGGGTAGACATAAACAACCTCCAACGCCTATAAATGATAGAAGACAGGCCTGTCATTTTCAGGAGAGCGATTTATTCGCTCGCCTACTGCTCGCCATAAAAACATTAAGGAGGGCGAAAACTAGCCCTCCTGGCCTTAGAAAATATTGATTACCATAACCTCCTATGCCTAAAACCCACATCTTTTAAGATCTCTGCTAAATGTATGTTAGTGGTCTCTGTAAGACGGCCGCACTGCCTCTCCCACATCTCCGGGCCTTGCCAAGGTCCGGAGGTGTGGGAGGGGCAGTGTAGCCGTCTCACAGAGACTACCTTGTTAGCAGCACCAAATAAAATGTACAAAGCCCACTTGGCGGAATTCATTAACAGTAAAACTTCATTTTGCAATTTTAGCTTTTGTAACCTTGATGAAAGCTAATCGCTCGCCTAGGCCATGTGGCGGGAGCAAGTTTTGGCCCTTCTGCATTTTTAAGAATGCCAGGCCTGAGGAGATGCCATGTATGCGATACCGGTGAAATAGAGAGCGAAAAACATTTTGTTATGTATTGTGAGGCATATGTCGAAATTAGGGAAACGGGGTTCCAAGAAATTCTAAAAGAAAACAAAGAATTTAAATAATTGAATGGTTCGGTGAAATACTATTATATACTGAAAAACTGTGATAGTAACTCGATTAATATTATTTCTAACATGATCTGGTCATTCTTCAGTAAGCGAGATCACCTTGTTAAAGAAAACAGTTATTATTACTTTTTATCATATGACTCGTCCGTTTTGTTCACTTTAAAACATTTTTTGATATTTTGTTTTCATATTAATCAGTGATAAATAAAGCCTTCCGTCAATTTCATTGGTCAATTTCAAAACTAGACAATTTGATTGGCTGAACAAAATACACAACTGGGCCACATTTTTATAATTTGCATAATTAGAGTTGGGAGCTTTCATTGGTCAATTTCAAAGCTGAACAATTTGATTGGCTAAACAAAATAAAAACTGGGTCACATTTGCATAATTTCAGTAGAGAGAATTTACGTTATCTGTCATATTTAGGGTGGGTTATATTGTATTAATCTTTTACCTACAAGAAAAACGCCATTCATTTTTTTTATATATTTTCACTCTTTGCTTCCAAAACAAAGGTTATGACCCCTCATTGGAACGAGCGCGACGAACTCGTTCCAATGAGGGGTCATAACCTATGTTTTGGAAGTAAAAATTGAAATATTTAAGTTATACGAGGATGTTTTTTTCAAGTGCCGTCTGCAACTCAAGTTAGGTGATGGGTTAAAAAAGTCATACTAAGTGGCTAATTTGTGAGTGTGTGTGTCATATGATAAATAGAATATGAAATGAGTGTTTTTCTCATACAATATTTATGAAACTCGTCCGAATTTGCCGTTTGCGCTCGCCAGAGGCTCGACAAAACGGAAAATTCTTAGACTCATTTCATAAATATTATATGAGAAAAACACTCATTCCATATCCTCTATATATTATACAGCATGTTCGTTACATCTTCTTGTTTATTATTTTTGTATTGTGCAACTGCCATTATGGTGTAATACATCAAACTATTGAATCTTATTGAGTAATCCTGTAGTTTTCTGAAGAACGAGATTGACCGTATTCAGTATAACTAGATAACACAAATTTAATCGGAAAATCCCTACAACAAATGTCATTTGAAGCGATCGTGGAGATTGCACTACGTCTATTTTGCACAAATATCGCTCCTTGAGTGGAAAAAGACGCTATCTGCAATGCGATTGCAGATAGCGCCTCGTTCCACTCAAGGGGCGATATATGACTCTTTCAACTTCGGTGATACCTGATCAATTCTCATTTGATCTAGTCCTGTTGGTAGGATAACTGCGAGGTGAGTTGTCACCACTAGAATATATTGAGAACAAAAAATGTCAAAACTCTGTTTTGTAGTCATTCATTAAAGCGATATCTGAGTAATTTGGAAGCCAATGCATCAGAACCCACCCTTTGCGGTTTTAATGTGAACGAAAGTGCGTTGTACATCGGGTTTTTGCACTGATCCAAATTTCTACACAGAATACCTTTGATTGCCATATGAACCTTTCACACGCTGGTCATCCTATTACTACCACCTTTGCGGTGCAGTACCTCGTTTGCGGTTTAGAAAAGAAGGAAATGGTTGAAGGTAGGTGTCATGAAATATGGTATAACTGCTATTAACTTGCGTATATCACTAAAAAAACTTTAATCTGGCGATCTATGGAATGTTATTGCATTCTTGTACATAGTGTCGGTGTGTTTTATGAAGTAATTGAGATCTGTTATTGAAAATACATTAGCGTTCATCCTCATTCTTTCGGAAATTTTCGACAAAATATGTTCTCTCCCTGAATATCAAGGACATAGAAGGTCAAACCTTCGCTCCATTGTTGCTTCAGACTTTTGTCTTTGAGTTTAGGTCAGCTTCAGCTTTCATAAAAAGTCCTGTATTCGCCTTATTTGCCATCTTCGACAAGAGGTGTTGAACTTTTAGAATACCTGATTTGCGGTGTTCTCTAAACCACAAAAGGTGGTAACCTTACACCGCAAATAAGGTATTCATAAAAATCACTTACCCCCCTCGATAAATTCCGTTTAAACATGTTTTCACAAAAGGCTCACAAACGTAACTTACACATTTGGCTAAAATAAGACAATTTTCTATATGGATGCTGCTCCAAGGACTCACAATAGCATGTTTTAAATATAATTCGAAGTTCAAACCCAACAACTGGAATTTTTATCTCCATATTTCCACTTTAAAATACTTGAAAAAAAAAGTTTTTTATTTCTCTAATGAAAATATTTCTTGGATGAAAGTATTGGTGATTAATACCTACCCTGAAAGAGTTTGCAACACGAGTAGGCTTGTTGAAACGGGTATACTTACCAGTTTTCCAACTTGTATGCGTAGCAATCTGCTGTTTTTTAAACCGCAAACGAGGTACTGCACCGCCAAGGTGGTAATCGGACGACCAGCGTGTTTCAGAAAGAAGTGATAAGTCGATTATTTCTCAATATACAAAACGCGGCTTCAATGAGTAATCTGTCACAGAAAAGAAGCGACAGATTTACTACGTTTCAGACTTTTGTCTTTGAGTTTAGGTCAGCTTCAGCTTCATAAAAAGTCCTGCATTCGCCTTATTTGGGAGCTTCGACGAGAACTTTTAGAATACCTGATTTGCGGTGTTGTCCTTTTAACGAGTACCTTCATTTGCGGTTCACAGTACCTCATTTTGCGGTGTCAATCCTTCAAGTTTACGCACGAGACATGACCCTGGCCCTTCAGTTTTATATGCACAGACGTCTTGAATCATTTTCGTAACCGACTAACCAAGAGCTATAACCGGATAATATCCGGTTATCCGTGGCCATTATTTCACAGAATATGGGATCAAAACTACAGGAATTGGAATGCAGTATTCTCAAACTATTCCGTAGTGTGTATACAAACGAACGTTGTCGAGTACTCGACAACGTTCGTTTGTATACACACTACGGAATAGTTTCTGCATTACTCGCGAAAACTGCCGATCATTAACGAAGTCTTAAATGCCCAAGTCGATTATTTCGCAATATACAAAACGCGGCGTCGATGAGTAATCGATCGCGAAGGAGAAGCGAGAGATTTACTACGTTTTAAACGTGGAATGGCGTCCACTATCGATAGTTAGGATAACCGGTTGACGGTTTTCTAATCGGTTAGGTAGCTAACTGGTTATCCAGTTAACCATTTCAGTACTGATTCTAAAACGAACCGAATGTCGAATAGATTTAGGATGAAAATGATAACTTTGTTTATGGACTGACTGCGTGACGGAGGAACCCGAACCGCATTTATCGTTTCGTTGTAGGACAACATTCCAACTTTTGCATCCCCTCGGAAATAATGACCGGGCAGGGCCGGGGAGAGGAAATTCGAGTCTCAGGGTTAAGTCAGTGACGGGCCTTCTTTCGAAAGTGTCGGGATACTGATGCATATGACGAAGGCTCGAGCGATTATAAGAGGGTATGGAAGTGGGTTCTCCCAGTCAAGGAAATTTTGAAATCAGTTATTAACCCTTTACCCAACGTAACAGACAAAACCTGCCAGCGTAATTGTCAAAAATCGCCAATTAATTTTCATTATTTTTTTTTTATTTTTTGTCTCAAAAACACAGGTTATGACCCCCTCATTGGAACGAGCTCGTTCCAATGAGGGGGTCATAACCTATGTTTTTGAGAAAAAACTGAAAAAAGTAGTTATTCATGAATTTTTTTGCAAGAATCGTCTGCTGTTATGCAAGTTTTCAAAAGTGCATTACATTTCTTACGCTCGGTGCTTTTGTCCGTTATGGTACGCGAAGGGTTAATCACCATCAGCTACTGTTTAAAGTAATGTGTTTGTTATACGCTATTATTGCAGTAATTAAATGTTTGTTGTTCTGTATATAGAAAATTTTATTTTCAGAAGAGAAGATTTTTTTAAAATACACCAACAAAAATCAAAGAATGCCTCTGAGCTCTGGCGTCCATGTTTTTCATCCGACGGGAACAAATGGGGGTCGTTTGTGGAGGACCTGCCATAGACCATTCCTGCCAAGTTTGTTCCACACCTGCTCAGCGGTTCCAGAGAAGAAGATGAAAATGTAAAAGTTTACGGACGACGGACGCCAAGCGATGGCAATACCTCATATGGCCCTTGGGCCAGGCGAGCTAAAAATTAAATGGAAACAGTATCTTCACATTTTAGAAGCAGGAAGTTATATGCTCCTGGTTTAGGTAAAAAGGGGAAGTGGGAAAGTTCTGCTTTTGAGGCTGCTAGGTGGCTTAAAATGACTGGTATCGGCCTTTTTTCATTCAATTTTGCAGGTTGAAGTCTTGCATTTGACAATGAATTATTTCACCCACATTCAGATTGTTTATTTCTACTAGGGCTGTCGCGACTATCATTTTTTGTAATCGACTAATCGTGACCAGTAATCGACGGTTAGTCGATTAATAGTCGCTTCCCATGATTTTTTAGCAAATCATTCTTCTGTTCGTAAAACTCTGAAAATGACAATGGCACCAGTGTGTTCAGACGAAGTGGGGTTGTGGGAACAACAAATCGGTCCCGACTGAAGATACATGTAGTCCAATCTTGGACCCACAGTCCGTAATATAATTTTTGAGGTTGGTACGCCCTGTAGGACGTACCAACCCCAAAAATAATATTACTGACTGCGGGTCCAAGTTTGAACTAGATTGAAGCCGATGAATTAAAATGAATTTACCAAAGAACGTTCCTGCATATGTTTCCTTTCTGCAATAAGTTTCTCGAAATTTTGAACATTGAGATCTATGCATTCCCTCGTCAGTTGTTAAAATTGGATCTTAGTCTGAAGTTCCGAACTTTGAGAAGTGATCTGACGTTCTGACTTTCGTCATAATTTTGTCGCTTCCGCGCTTTGGGTTTTCCAATGGGTGCATTCGTGTGTACAAGACTGGAGAAATTCAGAAGAAACTATTCTTCTCGAGTAACTGTGAGTGTTTTTCTTACACAGTCAGTGACAGTCGTACTGTCTTCCGGATATGAATGTTAACTATGGTTAGATATTTAAAGTCATTCACCTTCATTGATCATTCACCTCACAAAACAATGCAATTTAGCCCCGACGTGTAGTAGATGTGTACCACCTTGAAAATGAACGACGATCGACTAAAAATAAAAAACGTCGACTACTTCAATAGTCGACGGTTAGTCGACTAATCGAATAATCGCGACAGCCCTAATTTCTACTTAGTCAGATAGTGTTATATGTTTTTAGTGGATTTGGGAAATGTAATACATGTTGTGGGTTAGATAACTAAGTTGAAGAATATTTGCATTTCAAAGAGTGTATAATGTGTCATTTAAATTTTGGAAGTGCCTGGAAAACTGTGGAGCGGAACAGTGGAGAATACGTGTCTTCCCACTAGACCAATTCCCTTTAGACCAACTCCCTTTTGGCCAATTCCCAAAAGACCAATTCCCTTTAGACCAACTACATAGTGTTATTGATTAAGGGTTGATTAAGGATAATTAGGAAAGCATTTATTTATAAAAATCTGCCCAACATCTATAAAATATCGACAACCCAGAAAATGAGCCGACTCTGAAAAATGAGGTCCCAGAGGGTGAATTTGGTGATGCTACCCTGCACAGCAGGGCAGCATCACTAAATTTACCCTCTGTGAACTCAACCTGAATCAAGGTCCCAAACATAAAGAGAAAGAGGTACCCAGAGGATAAACTGGCCCACTGCATGGGATAGCATCAGGAAATTCACCCTCTGGGACGTCATTCTGCAAATGACAGGCTGCTTATCTTCAGGCTTGAATATCAATAATATTAAATACATTTATAAATATTTATAAATATATCAAATTATTCATATAGAATTATTTTTAAAGTAGAACACACCAGTTGGTCTAAGGAGAATTGGTCTTTTGGGAATTGGCCCCGTGGGAGTTGGTCTAAAGGGAACTGGTCTAGTAGGAATGAACCGGAGAATATATGTTTCCTATCAACTCCTAATACAGTTGAAGTCAACTCAGAAAACTGACCTTCATAATTTGTATCATTCGTCACGGTACAAAAAAAAACTGAAAGTCTTCAAAATGCGTCAAACGCATGTTTGGACTATTATGAATGGTAGAATTCACATTATAAAAATTCAATTTCTCTTGGCGAGGACGTGCTGGGAATTTTCGTTTGACAAAAGCTTACAATATGAAAAACCTTTTGTGCTTCATCACTTCAAGGTCCCGCAGTGCAATTACGTTCGGCTTTGATAGAGAAGTATTGAAGGATAAACATGTGCAATTCAAAAAATAAACAGAGAAATTTAGTGAATATGACCGAATTTTAAGCGAACGCCATACACGCCATTGAATGAAAATATTTAACCCAACCATCTTCACAAATAAGGGAGACATTATGAAAACGACAGAACGGATCCTATAAACAAGTGACGTAATAAGGATGGGCAATATTTAGAGGTTTTAACTTAGTTAATTTCAAATCGGCCGAGATATCAGCCTGAGGTAATTTCATATCAGTCTGAGACCGAAGGTCGAAGGCTGATATGAAGTTACCGACGGCTAATATCTCGGCCGATATGAATCTAACCAAGTAATAAATAGAGAGTAATCGCTTAACTGGACTGGTTACGTGAAATAATTCATGAGAGGTGAGGGACGTTGTACAATCACGAGTGTTTTACAATATAGTCCCTCGCCTCGAATGAATTATTTCACGTAACCAGTCCAGTCAAGCGATTACTCTGTTTGTTACTTTTCATTATTAAAGATAATTATATTATTTAACCCTTTACATAACGTAACGACCAAAACCGGCCAGCGCTATTCTCAAAAATCGCCAATATATTTTCATTATTTTTTCATTTTTTGTCTCTAAAACATAGGTTATAACCCCTCATTGGAACGAGTTCGTCGAGCTCGTTTCACTGAGGGGTCATAACCTATGTTTTTGAGACAAAAAATGAAAATAATAGTTATTCAAGAATTGTTTTTGCAAGTGTCGTCTAGCTAGATACTTTTCATGTTAGGTAAAGGGTTAAAAAAAAAAAGCAAAAAAAAAAAACAATGAAGTCCTCATTACACCCACGGCAAAACGTCTTCGTTTGCGCGCACGGATACATGACTCAATTGTTGATTGCATAATTCACTTGGGAAGTTATCGTTTATAATCAAACCCGGAAATCCCAGTAAATCACACTTTGGAAAGTAACAATAACTTTTATTATATGACTTTGTAATTTAACCGCTAAATATCACTACTGTTTGACGATCTTTTCCTGGTCCCCGGAAAATCCACAGTGTGGAATCCGATTCCGTATCACGATAGATGACGGACTATTTACGGCTGCGTTCGAATTCGCATAATTAGCTGTTCCGGTCGCAGAGAGGACTTTACTCCGATCTGGAATGGGTGCGCTCGAACTGCGGTCCGGGTTTTTTTTTATCGCATTCGTGATATTTTTTTATTGTATTCATGCGCATCGGGGGATTCCCCGGAAGTGTGCACCTGTTACAAAAATGAGTGTAAATGAGTGTCGAACTGGTTGCGCCTAATAACGCACCAAGGAGGACAACTCTGGGTTGATCAGGGACCGACCTGGGAAACATCAGAACCTGGCTCTTAAATCTCAGAAATAGGCTTCTCAGTTGGCGCGTAACTTCTCAGATCATATTTTGATATTCTTTCGATGGATAATCGAGAGAGACTCTTACATGTATTATATATATGATTATCATTTATCATTGTTGTAGAGTGCTTAAGTTAATACTTCAAGTCTTAATTACCAAGCATTAATCTTCACTGTGGTTTCTGATCTAGTCTTGGCTGCCTAAATAGGCAGCCAAGACTTGATCAGAAACAACAGTGAAGATTAATGTTTGCTATAGTGTACTAAATGAAAATGATGAGAGCTATTACATACTTGCAGTGTGTGTTACAAACAGCAGTATGACTCCGAAAATTGAAATCTGGAGCATGAATTGAAAAAATAGGGTCCGAGGGTAGAGCGTATTTTAAGTAGTGCTGATCGGTCCCTGGTTGATTCACATTGACCGAGATCGGGGTGATATCAGCCGAGTCTGAGGCCACATACGCCGAGTTTTATAATGAAGAGTTCTTGGGATGAAAATGATATCTAACAAATAACTCTCCGTTAATAGTTTTGATTTTATAAAAGTGACGAAGGGAGTGATTTGTCCCGGCACCGCTTTCGACGGGACAGGCTCTGTCCCGCCCCGTACCAGTTATGTTGGTACCGGCGATACTTTGACATGCCCGGTTTATAAGGAGAAATCATCTGAAAAACAAACGAGTCCGCCGAATGAGCCCAACAACTACTGTTGAAAGCATTCCGGGTTTTATTGTTTTCAAGTTTTACGCGACGTCTGACACTTCTCCAACTGGGTCCTTCGTTTTCAGCCATTACAGTACGGCCGCCGTAGACTGGTGACTTTCGACGGGTGGGCTATATTTCCACGGACGCTGTTATATTAGATTCCAAACACTAATTATAGTGTTAATCGTAAAAAAATAATTAATGAAGCAACAGGTATAACCCGGTGCTTCATTAATTAAATTTTTGCTGATGATGATTTTTATTACCTGGAAAACACATGCGTAGACATCACTGCCCACACGTGGATTACGACCATTCCACAGAGACGTTACTGTGCACTGCAAAAAATATAGGTTCTCTTTAGAACCCAAACTGGTTCTAATTTTGTCCCCGAGATGGAACCAGTTGTGTTTAAACAGTATTTGTTTCAAATCAAATAAATTTATAAAGATTAACATTAAATATTAACAGAATTAAACATAAATTGAGGGGGGTTGAGCCGTAAGTTTAGAGCTCACACGAGGCTGTCTCAAATCATTATTAAGCAAAGGAGATATGAACAGTTGGCATGTCGAACCAGTTTTGGTTCTTTCCAGAACCAAAACTGGTTCGATATGCCAACTGTTCATATCTCCTTTGTTTCAAAATGTTTGACGACTGCGTTGAATAAACTCCAAGTTTACTGCTGAATCTACTTCAGTTCATGTAATATTCTGTTAAAATTGAACGCTAATCTTGGTAAATTTATTTGATTTGAAATAAATACTGTTTAAACAGAACTGGTTCCATCTCAGGGACAAGATTAGAACCAGTTTTGGTTCTAAAGAGAACCTAAATTTTTTGCAGTGAATGTCCTGGGTTTGGTACCTTCGGTTAAAATGAACCTTGAAATATATGTTTATATTTATTCTGTATTTTTCATCTCTAAGGTGATGTGGTCAGGAAAACACAAATGTACTTTGTTTTATATACCAAGTCCTTAGAGGCACAGACATGACATGTGTGCTCAACATCTGTGGATGAAAGATGGATTAAATGGGAAAGGAAAATTGAAATTTGTATTCGGGATACGTCAGATCATAATGCTTTCCATTGGTAAAGATTAGGGTAATAAATGAATTCATAAATTAAATATTACACCATAAACATTCCATTTAATAACTTCAATTCTCCTGTGAAATGCATGATGATAAAATAATTATACGTTTGACTTGACACCAATGATTGTCATATTGTTCGAGTCAAGTTAAAATGATATTCAGACAAGAGAAACCTTGAGGGACAAATGCAATATTCACAGAAGACTGTAACTTGGGTTTTAACTCTTTCCACACAGATCGTGCCCCGAGTTCAAATGTGTTCTCTGTGCCAGTAGGCACATAGAACACATTGGAACTCAAGGGACGTGATGTGAAAACATCAAAAATTTTAAACTGACATTTTTTCCCAAAATGCAACTTGGTATTTAACCAATTCAATTTTGTTTGACAGAGCTCACAGAGCTCTATCAAACAAGGCTGAATTGGCGATATTCTAGTGGTTCATTCCCGTTAGACCAATTCCCTTTAGACCAACTCCCACGAGGCCAATTCAGAAAAGACCAATTCCCCTTAGACCAACTGGTGTGTTCTACTTTAAAAATAATTCTATATCAATAATTTGATATATTTATAAATATTTATAAATGTATTTAATGTGATTGATATTCAAGCCTGAAAATAATCAGTCTGTCATTTGCAGAATGAGGTCCCCAGATGGTGAATTTGCTGATGCTATCCCATACAATGGGCCAGTTTATCCTCTGGGTACCTCTTTCTGTTTATGTTTGAGACCTTGATTCAGGTTGGGATTCACAGAGGGTAAATTTAGTGATGCTACCCTGCTGTGCAGGGTAGCATCATCAAATTCACCCTCTGGGACCTCATTTTTCAGATGATAGTCGGCTCATTTTCTGGCTTGTCGATATTTTATAGATGTTGGGCAGATTTTTATAAATAATTGTTTTCCTAATTATCCTTAATCAACCCTTAATCAGAAAAACTATGTAGTTGGTCTAAGGGGAATTGGTCTTTTAGGAATTGGCCTAAAGGGAATTGGTCTAAAGGGAATTGGTCTAGTGGGAAGACACCATTCTAGTTGCATTATGGGGGGAATTGACAGCTTTAAATTTCCGAACTTTGACATCAGTGTGCAGAGGATTAATAAACACAGTTTGGGATACTATTAACTTCATAACTTTTAGTGATGAAATTCTGTTAGCGATACTGTCAGGCTCGTAGCATGTGGATGAGCTCCTAAAGTGCTCCCTCCTCCTCCACAAAACAGAAATGGACGAATTCCAGTTATGCATAACAACCATCCCCAATTCGGTCTCAGAGCATTGAATTTTGCAAAAGTTTTCTCGGAGAACCCTCCACCACTCAGCAATTATGCTCGTGATATGCCTACGTGAAATCATGCTCCCTCCATACATTGGTTGGTACCCCTCCCCTACTATAAAGTCCATTTATTTATTTATTTATTTATTTATTTATTTATTTATTTATTTATTTATTTATTTATTTATTTATTTATTTATTTATGTTCAAGTTCACATATTTCTACGCAATGGCTCATCGTGACTGTAACATGGAAATAAAGGCAAGTTTAGTCAATCGTTTATACCCGCGTTGTACATTTTTGAGAACTTTCACCCCAAGCACCGGTGACCGGGTCCTATTTCTCCAATAAAACACAGCTTGTTCATCACATTAGACAAATACTGCTTCACTTCCTGGGTCCTATTTTACCACTAAAAATTGCTTCACTTCCCATGCAGGGTTCACACGGGGGTCGCGTCTGGATACACTGATGGAAAAGATCCAAAATTCTTTCAACGCGGTAACAATGAAAGTGTCAATGACACTGTAGCTCAACTTGTCAAGACAGACATGCACATGTATAGTATGTGACACAGCAATGACAAACATCTAGGTAATGACCTGATAACAAAGGTACATATAAAGTATTGTAATGGTCTGTACATAAATACTGATCGTTGCCTGTAACAAATGTATAGGTAAAGTATTGTAAAGGTGGGTGACAGTCAGATGCTAAACTAGAAAAGAAAACTTTGAGTCCCAGAGTAGGTCTGACTGAACCCCAAAATATTTGTTCTCATAGCACAGTGATAACAAAGGCACCCCAAAATACACTCGTTCCTGTCCCAAGGTGAAAACAAAGGTACCCAAGAAGTTTTGTGAAGATCAATTCATAAATACGAGCTGTATAGAACTTGTGACAAAAAACTGATTGGACCTAATTTTGGTACAAAATGGCCACTGGCAGCCATCTTGAATTTTGGACCGTACCCAGAAACACTCATTCTCGTCCCAAGGTGATAACAAAGGTACCCAAGAAGTTTTGTGAAGATCGGTTCATAAATACAGCCTCTACCCTGAGCCGTATTGACATGTGTGCTCACATTGTGCAAGTAGCACTGAATAAGTCAAAGTTCATCTAATTTGCATAATTTCTGCACGAAAAAAAAACCCTTAGAATATGTGATGTATTCCATGTTACTAAACATTCATACAAAAATTTATTCAAATCAGAACTTTCATACAGAAGTTCTGTACAAAAGACTGATTGCACCAATTTTGGTACAAAATGGCTGCTGGTGGCCATCTCGAATTTCGGACCACACCCAAAAACACTCGCTCTCATCCCACGGTGATAACAAAGGTACCCAACAAGGTTCGTAAAGATTGGTTCATAAATATGGCCTCTAGTCTGAGCTGTATAGAAGTTGTGTACACATAACTGATTAGACCTAATTTCGGTACAAAATGGCCACTGGCAGCCATCTTGAATTTTAGACCGCACCCAGAAACACTCGTACTCGTCCCAAGGTGATAACAAAGGTACCCAAGACATTTCGTGAAGATCAGTTCATAAATACAGACTCAAGTCTGAGCCGTATTGACATGTGTACTTAATGTGTGTAAGTCGCACTGAAATATCAAAGTTCATCTAATTTGCATAAGTTCTGCACGAGAAAAAAACCCGTATTATATGTGATGTATCCCATGGTACTAAACATTCACACAAAAAATTATTCAAATCAGCGCTTTCATATGGAAGTTCTGTGCAAAAATCTGATTGCACCTAATTTTGTACAAAATGGCTGCCATCGGCCATCTTGAATTTCGGACCGGACCCAAAAACACTCGTTCTCGTCCCACGGTGATACCAAAGGTACCCAAAAAGTTTCGTAAAGATCGGTTCATAAATACGGCCTCTAGCCCGAGCCGTATTGGCATTTGCACTTACAGTGCTGAAATTAACACCAAAAAACATCAAAATTAGTCTAATTTGCACAATTTACGCACGAGAAAAAAACCCGTATTATATGTGATGTACCCCATGGTACTAAACATTCATACAAAAAATTATTCAAATCAGAGCTTTCATATGGAAGTTCTGTACAAAAAACAGATTTCTGCATCATCGGTACAAAATGGCGGATGGCAGCCATCTTGAATTTCGGACCGCACCCAAAAACACTCGTTCTCGTCCCACGGTCATAGCAAAAGTACCCAAGAAGTTTCGTAAAGATCGGTTCATAAATACGACCTCTAGCCCGAGCCATAGCCAATTGTTGACGTACGGACAGACGGATAGACGGACGACGGGCCATGACAATAGCTCAAATTTGACTTCGTCAAAGTTGAGCTAAAAATTGGTATTTGATAAGCAGACTACACAACAAACACTACGTTGTTAGAAAGATCAGTAATAAAATTCAATTCCACTGTGCTTCAAGTTTAAATATTTTTTCAAAGTTTGCCTCCAAAACGTAGCTTATGACCCGATATTTGGGCCCAGCTCCTCTGGCTTTTTTTCTACGAAATAGCCTACGAGATAAATAGCTTAAGAGCCCCGAGGTATCTTAACCATTTACCCAACGTAACGGCCAAAACCGGCCAGCGCTATTCTCAAAAATCGCCAATTAATTTTCATTATTTTAAAAACTTTTGTCTCAAAAACATAGGTTATGACCCCTCGTTGGAACGAGCTCATTCCAACGAGGGGTCAAAATCTATGTTTTCGAGACAAAAAATTTTTAAAAAATAGTTATTCAAGATTTTTTTTTGCAAGTGTCGTATGTTTTTCATGTTTGGTAAAGGGTTAATCCGCTTCTGAATTATATTCATGTTTTTTAGTCCTTCGAACCCGACAGGGCGCTTTTCCGGCCCAGGAAGGGAGCTCGGTGGCTCAGTGGTCACGACAGTGAACTTCAAGCCGAAAGGTAAACGGATCGAACACAGCCAGGGGTAACTGCGTTGTTTCCTTGGACAAGGCACTTAATCCAGATTACCCACATGAAGGCACGGTGGTGCTATTTATTATATAAGGCATACTGCATATCGATTGTGCACTTGTCTTCAACCAACGCTAACCCTGCTTTTACGGAGTTAGAACTCCGGCTTTATCCAACCGTAAAACTATCCAAAACAAGGTAACACTGGATGTCGAAAGTGCCGTTAAACAACAACAAAAAAATAATAGGCAAAACAATGCAGGCTCGTAGCCAGAAATTTTTAATGGGGTGCCTAGCCTGTTTTGGAGGTTCAACATAATAGGCGGAAGGTCGTTATGGGGGTTCGCGGGAGAAAATTTTGCAAAACGCATTGGTTTGAGAGCTAATATGAGGCGTTTATGGCGTGTGTGGGCCTATATTGGCGACCATTCTGTGGCTCTGTGATGTGAAACTGGCATTGCCTCTAAGGAAGGTTTTGATTTTTAGCTTCGGTTCGGTTTTGGTTCGATTTCAGGGGAAAAAATCGGTGTCGGTTCAGTTTTTCAATGTGCTATCCGTTTACCCAACGTAACGGCCAAAATCGGCCAGCTCTCTTCACAAAAAATCGCTAATTAATTTTCATTATTTTTTTCATTTTTTGTCTCAAAAACATAGGTTGTGACCCCTCTTTGGAACGAGCTCGTCTTGCTCGTTCCAATGAGGGGTCATAACATAACATATATTTTTGAGACAAAAAATGAAAAAAAATTAGTTATTCAAGAATTTTTTTTGCAAGTGTCGTCTGCTTTTCATGTTAAGTAAAGGGTTAATCCGCTTCTGAATTATATTCATGTTCTTAATCCTTCGAACCCGAGAGGCCGCTTTTCCGGCCCACGAAGGGAGCTCGGTGGCTCAGATTCAGTGGTCACGATAATGAACTTCAAACCGAAAGGTAAACGATTCGATCACCGACATGGGTAACTGTGCTGTGTCCTTGGACAATGCACTTAATCTAGATTGTCCACATGGGGGTACGGTGGTGCTGTGTACTAAGGCGTACTGCACATCGATTGTGCACTTGTCTTCAACCAAGGCTAACCCTGCTTTTGCGGAGTTAGTACTCCGGCTTTATCCACCAGAAAAACTAGCCAACATGAGGTAATCCTGGATGTCAAAAGTGCCGTTAAATCCCAGTAAAAAAACAATTGGCAAAACAATACAGGCTAGTAGCCAGAAATCTCTATTGGGGTGCCTAGCCTGTTTTGGAGGTTCAACATAATAGGCGGAAGGCCGTTATGGGGGTTCGCGGGAGAAAATTTTGCAAAATTTAGCGCTCTAAGAGCGAATATGAGGCTTTTATGGCGTGTGTAGGCCTGTATCGGCGATCATTTTGTGGCTCTGTGATGTGAAACCGGCATTGCCTCTAAAGCTGGGAGGTTTTGATTTGTAGATTCGGTTCGGTTTCGGTTCGATTTCAGGAAAAAAAATCGGTGTCGGTTTTGTATTTCAATGTATTAACCATTCACCCAACGTAACGACCAAAACCGGCCAGCGCTATTCACAAAAATCGCTAATTAATTTTCATTATTCTTTTCATTTTTTTGTCTCAAAAACATAGGTTGTGACCCCTCTTTGGAACGAGCTCGTCGAGCTCGTTCCAATGAGGGGTCATAACCTATGTTTTTGAAACAAAAAATGAAAAAAATTACTTATTCAGGAATTTTACTTGCAAGTGTCGTCTGCTTTTCATGTTAGGTAAAGGGTTCAGATCATAATTATAGTAAGAACACTTCAGGCTCATGACACCACTCACTACAAAAAGTCCGGACTGCAAGTATCTCCACTGGGTTCAGACTCACTTCCCTTCGGTCATTCTTATAGGGGTTCTAGGGGGATCAGTTGATAAACCAACAGTCATAAAAAAAAAAATTGGGTATAACAAATGAATAAAGTTCAACTATTCTGTGTTGAGTTCTCTTTGTCACATTTTTTACCTTATTAACTCGTCCGGTAGACGGTTTTCGAGTCAACAAGGGAGAAAATGTAACAATGAAAACATGACGTATTCGCCGCTTAGCCGGATAGACTGAGTGACAAGAGTCCACACGGGCCACTAGACCAGTTCCCTCCCAGTAAGATAGTTTGATCTCTTCGTGCACGAACACAGTAAAACCTGTTTGGTCAGTTTTTGCTCGGCCTTGTGGTTCGCTTTTCCAGTTTGCCGCAAAAACGGGAACCGAACCGGAATACCAAAAAAAAAAACGCCCAGCTCTAGTAGGCTCAATTTTTTGGGAGCCCACCGAACTTTTGGGGGGGGGGGGGTGGGGGGGGGGGGGGCAGGCTTCTCCATGTCTTCGCCACTGATTGAATATGACATAATTTCACAAAATTTCAATCTAATCGAACAGCTTGAAAATTAAGTTTTCATCAGAATTTATGTTTTATTTTAAATTGTCTCCCTTTGTTCCCCCTAAAATCTAGGGAACTATAATGTACTGGTGTTTAACCCTTTACCCAACGTAACGGCCAAAACCGGCCAGCGCTATTCTCAAACATCGCCAATTAATTTTCATTATATTTTCATTTTTTGTCTCAAAAACATAGGTTATGACCCCTCATTGGAACGAGCTCGTCGAGCTCGTTCCAATGAGGGGTCATAATCTATGTTTTTGAGACAAAAAATGAAAAAAAAATAGTTATTCAAGAAATTTATTTGCAAGTGTCGTATGCTTTTCATGTTAGGTAAAGGGTTAAGGTCGCTTTCAGCATCTATGACTATATCATGTCCGCAACAAAAGTGTAAGGTCAAAGTTCGCCAATCGTTTATAGCTATGCAGCCCACTTCAGAGAACTTCCACCCACGCGTTGGTTACCGGCTCATATTTTACCAGGAGAACAGAACTTGTTTACCACAGCACATCAAGCACTGTCCACTCCAGGGGTTGCCGCAAGGGAAACCTGGAATTGGAGAGCATTTCCCGGAACATTAAAACGGATGCACTCAATTTTCTCACAAGTTAGAGTTGGGTCCCCAAACTCAATCCAGAATTTTTTTTCCTTCAGATATGGGGTCAGCCGGACCACGAGCCTCGTGTTTGCATACCCCCCCCCCCCCCCCACCCCTTCAATACCGCATGTTAATGAAAGTGTCAATGACACTGTAGCTCAACTTGTTAAGACATGTACACGTATAGTATGTGACACAGCAATTACAAACATCTAGGTAATGACCTGATAACAAAGGTACATATAAAGTATTGTAACGGCCTGTAAATAAATACTGACCGTAGCCTGTAACAAATGTATAGGTAAAGTATTGTAAAGGTGGGTGACAGTCTGATGCTAAACTAGAAAAGAAATCTTTGAGTCCCAGAGTGGGTCTGACTGAACCCCAAAATATTTGTTCTCATAGCACAGTGATAACAAAGGCACCCCAAAACACACTTGTTTCTGTCCCAAGGTGAAAATAAAGGTACCCAAGAAGTTTCGTGAAGATCTGATTGCACCTAATTTTGTACAAAATGGCTGCCATCGGCCATCTTGAATTTCGGACCGGACCCCAAAACACTCGTTCTCGTCCCACGGTGATACCAAAGGAACCCAAGAAGTTTCGTAAAGATCGGTTCATAAATACGGCCTCTAGCCCGAGCCGTATTGGCATTAGCACTTACAGTGCTGAAAGTAACACTAAATACATCAAAGTTAGTCTAATTTGCATAATTTACGCACGAGAAAAAAACCCGTATTATATGTGATGTATCCCATGGTACTACACATTCATACAAAAAAGTATTCAAATCAGCGCTTTCATCTGGAAGTTCTGCGCAAAAATCTGATTGCACCTAATTTTGTACAAAATGGCTGCCAGCGGCCAACTTGAATTTCGGACCCCAAAACACTCGTTCTCGTCCCACGGTCATAACAAAGGTACCCAAGAAGTTTCGTAAAGATCGGTTCATAAATACGGCCTCTAGCCGAGCCGTATTGAATTGTTGACTGACAGACGGACGGGCGGACGCTCCAACATTTCGGGTTTATGGGCTACCAAAAAAACATTTTGTAAGTCCAAAACCTTATTTTACCCAGAACCCCACCCCTCCACCCTAGAACTTATATTTAACCCTAACCCCACCCCTCCACCCAAAAACCACACCCTAACCTTACCCCACCCTGACCCTAAACCCTAAAAGCCCACCCCTGACCCTAATCCCCACCCAATCCCGGGACCTAACCCCCCAACCTTAAGCCTTTCTCTAGGGCTACCCCTAACCCTAACCCTAACCCCACCCCACCCCTGACCCCACCCCACCCTAGCCAAACCAATAGGATTAGGAGCTATTTTTCGGTTTAGGGGCTACTAAAACTAAAACCCCACCCCTGACCCCCCCCCCCGGGACCTAATCCTCCCCAACCTTAAGCCCTACTCTGGGGCTACCCCTAACCCCACCCCACTCCTAACCCTAACACTACCTTAATTTGGAGGTAGCCCCTAATAATAATATTCCCTAAACCCCCAATGTTGGCCCGGACAGACGGACGGGCAGACAGACAGACGACGGACAACTGGCCATGGCATAAGCTCAAATTTGGCTTCGCCAAAGTTGAGCTAAAATAGGAAAAAGATATGAATAACGAAACGTGGATTATTTCAAATCTCATCTACTGAAGTTACCGATAAATTGGTTATTTTTTCGAAAACCCAATCCTTAAATTACATGATGGATTGGAAACTTTGTTAACAAACAATTAACATCCGACATCGAACATAACCATGGTCAGGTAAAACGAAAAATCTATAAAGTCGTAAAATATTATTTGTGACGATTGTCGGCATACAAAGTCGTAAAATATTATTTGTGATGATTGTCGAGATATATATGTATGTTCTATTCCACTTCCTTTCTTGGGCACCTGTAATTGTTACATGCAGCGTTGAATGAGCTTAAAAATGGCGACCTTTATTTACATAATCTGAAATACTATCTTTTCTACATTTTTTTTTAAATAAAAGTGTTATTTGATTTGATGTGATGATAAATAAATATCTTTTTAATGACTCATGGCCGTAAAACCCATGGTATAATTTGTCTGTTAACTCTGTTTTAGTGGCAAAACCCATTTGGTGGGCTCGCGCTATTTCAGGTTAATTCTGGAATATTTTGTTAACAAAGGTGATGAAAGGCAGTTATGTGGTACACTGTTGGAGAGGGCTCAGAGAGCCCCTTCCGACAGTCTATCCCCAAACTGCATTTTATCAACGAATGCGTTGATGTACGAATTTACTTATTTATTTATTGTTGTTTAAATCCACATATATCTGCACAATGGCTAATCGCGAATAACTGAATAACCCTGTTAACTGAATATAATTTCCCAACACAGAACCATCTACCATACCTCCAGTACAAATTTGACCTGTTAATTGAATATAGGTTACAGAGTAAACTCCTGTTAATTTAATAAAAAAATCTTGCAACCTGTCAAGAAATTACCTTGACTCTCCACAGTTTTTCTTTGTTTATAGACCTATTTGGCCTCAGTACATCCAATAGAGGCATTTAATCTATTATATCTTGTTTGACAGAGCTCATGGAGCTCTGTCAAACAATATATAATAGAATGAATGCTACATTTATCTCTAGAATACAGGAAAATGACACATCCCTGTTAATTGAATACTTTTCATTTGCGAAGTGGCTTTCAATTAACAAGGTTCCACGGTAATACTAGTACACTGAAGTACTATACAGCCCTATAGTACAATGAAATTTCTGTCAATGGAGTTCACACGTACCTTATCCTTTGTACATAGATGTTCAGATATTAAATTTACAAGTCACATTTATTTATTTATTGTTGTTTAAGGTCACATATTTCTGCACAATGGCTAATCGCGACAGCAACACGGAGATAAAGACAAGGTTTGTCAATCGTTTATACCCATGTTGTCTATTTTAGAGGACTTCCACCCCAAGCATTGGGGACGGGGTCCTATTTTCTCCAATAAAACAGAGCCCGTTTACCACATTAAACAAATACTGCTTCACTTCCCAGGTTGTCCAGGGTGGGGGTCGAATATGTCGCTCCCATTTTAGAATGGAGCAACACACAAAAATAGTTAAACTATTCATGTGACAATATCTTATCCCGTTTGAGGTCAATAAATGCTTTCAGGGCGTGGCTGAGTGAAAACGTGAATGATTTCCTTGTTGCATTGAAATGTTGCAATGAAAAACAGCGGTTAGTCTTGCGATATCGCTAAAATAAATCTACGGTTTGTTTTGTATTCGTGGTAATTTGCAAAGGCATATCTTATTTTTAATATTCAGTATTTTCGATAGTTTATCATCGTCGTTTATTGGAGTTTAACCCTGTACCCAACGAATCGCCCGCATCCGCCCGCGTAATATGCAAATTCAGCAGCTGAAAAAATATTATTTTTCGAACATTTTCAACAAAACCATATCATGTGTCCCCTCTTTGGAACGAGCTCGTTCCAAAGAGGGGTCACATGATATGGTTTTGTTGAAATATTTTGATATTTAAAATAATAAATTTTGAAATCGTCTGCGTTGGGAAAAGGGTTAATAACACTATCAACCCTGTCCCACAGCAATGATCATATCGTGTTAGGCAGTTTTAGGGGTGGAGAAAGCTGGAGTACAGTAAGGCCGCCGTGGACTGGGCACTTTCCACGGATGGGCAATATTTCCACGAACGCAATAATATTAGACACCAGACACTAATTATAGGAATAATCATCAAAAATTTAATTAATGAAGCACCGGGTACATGTACTCGGTGCTTCATTAATTAAAATTTTGCTGATGATGATTTTTAATACCTGATAAACGTGTGCGTGGACATCACTGCCCACGCGTGGATTACGACCAATCCACGGTGACTGCACTGTACCCGGAGACAACCACCGATTACCCACGAGTCACTCTCGGATTCTTCAATGTGCCAGCCAACCGCAAGCAAGGGTTAACTTAGTGTTGGTTGAAGATAAGTGTACCGTCGACGTGCTTTACGCTGTAGTATACGGTACCACCGTGATCCTACCGTGATCCAACCATGATCACTGTTAACCCACTTGGACAGACGGGCGAAACTTGGAAGTGTCTGAACCAAGGACACAACGCTGATGACTTGGGCCAGGATCGAACCACGACCTTTCGGTCTAAACCCAATGCGCAAACCAATGGCCCATCTCTCGAACACGAGTCACTCCCAAATTCTCGTGAGGTTTCTTTAGATTCAAATGAAATTCATGATACTATAATAGGCTTCTCTGGTAATGCCGGGTTATATAACATTATTATTGCCGATAGGTTAGAATGCCACCCCACACTCCCACCACAAACATACACTCACCGCCTATAACTCAAACACCGTTACATGTGTACCCCACACGACCGATTTGAGTATTTCAGGATGTCACAAGTGACAACGAACCACATGCCCGCTTATCAGTAAGGCTGAAACGGTTGGCTCATTCTCGTAACCGACTAACCAAAAGCTATAACCGGATAATATCTGGTCATCCGTGGCCATTATTTCACCAAATATGGGATCAAAACTACAGGAATTGGAAAGCAGTATTCTCAAACTATTCCGTAGTGTGTATACGAACGAACCTTGTCGAGTACACAACGGAACAGTTTCTGCGTTTACTCGTTACTCACGAAAACTGACGATCATTAACGAAGTCTTGAACGCCCGAGTCGATTATTTCGCAATATACAAAACGCGGCTTCGATAAGTAATCTATCACAGAGGAGAAGCGGCAGATTTACTACGTTTTAAACGTGGAATGACGATCACTATCGATATTTCAGATAACCGGTTGACGGTTTTTCTAATCGGTTAGGTAGCCAACTGGTTTCAAACCGATTATCTGGTTAACCATTTCAGTACAAGTTATCAGAAGTGTTTCACTCATCTGTCAAAACAGTATTTCACTCATCTGTCAAAACACGGCGAGTGAAAAATAGCTCATCTAAAATTATTGAAAAGCACTGTTACCATAGGTGTTTGGGACAAGTGGTTTTGGTAAGTGTGTGAACATTATTTTCTTCATACGAAAGATGTATTTTGATGTGGTGTCAACACGCTTGCTGGTTAGCCTCTGTGTTGGAAGCTGTGTTTGATGAAAATAACGTATACGGTAATCACAAGGAAGTACCCTCATGCTGGCTTGCGTAATTCTGAGCCCAGACAAGCACAGTCAGGATTTTTTTCATTTGGTGTTTAACGACACCTTCCACAGCTTGAGTCACCTCGTGTCGGACATTATTGACGGTGGAGGAAGTCGGAGTACTCGGAGAGAACCATCAAGCAGCGACGAGCCTCTGACAGACTCCCCAACGGACTAACTCTGCACAAGCTGGCGCCGATATGCGTGGTGCGAACACTTTGTCCAATCCAACCACCAGGGCAAGCAGGCAAATGACATCTAGCCTTTCTGTTGAATGTGATCTGGCGAGAGTAGTTAGTGCTTTAGAACATCTAAGACATCTTTAGAACATTGACGGACCGGTAGTGATTATTAACCCTTTCAAAACGAGTGGTATCTTCCACGACAGTTAAATGGCAGACATTGGAAAAGTCAATATCCATCATTTCGGGGTAGAGCAATTAATATTTTCAAAAATATTTGAAAATATTTATTGTTCTACCACACACGTTCACTTAGTAGCCATCCTACTTAATGAAATTATGACGTGTCGTGTTCCTGGACCGGTAAAGCGGCCTCTAGTGTTGAAAGAGTTAAGGGTTTTTTGGGTCATGAAAAAATGCAGCCCTCTATTTGTTTCAGTAACACAACAGGATCGCTTGTCAAATTGGAGGTATGGCTGTCCCAGATGGGCCTGTCCATACCCCCGTTGCCATTACTTTAAGACGCAAAGGGGCATAACTCTAGCAAAAAAGTCCAACCGAAGCTATAATCGCAGGTACACAGGCTCCCATGGCAGTGAACATCCAAACAAAGTTTCAAAGGAATCGACCCATAAACATCTGAGAAAATCTCTGGATAAAATGAACACATTCTAAGATGAAAAGGGGCATAACTCTGGAAAAAAGGTCCGATCGAAACTATAATCACAGGTGCACAGGTCCTCATGGTAGTGAACATCCATAACACGTTTCAAATCAATCCACCTGTAAACATCTCATAAAATCTCCGCACAAAATTCACGCATTCTAAGACAGAAAGTGTTATAACTCTGGCAGAAAAAGTCCGATCGAAACTATAATTGCACGTGCACGTGTTCCCATGGTAGTGAACATCCATATCAAGTTTCAAAGAAATCGACCCATCAACATCTGAGAAAATCTCTGGACAAAATGCGCACATTCTAAGATGAAAAGGGGAATAACTCTGTCAAAGAAGGTCCGATCCAAACTATAATCGCCGCTGCACAGGATCCCATGGTAGTAAATATCCATACCAAATTTCAAAGGAATCGACCCATTAACATCTGAGAAAATCTCCGGACAAAATTTGCGCATTCTAAGATGAAAAGGGGCATAACTCAGGCAAAAATTGTCCGATCACAACTTTCTGCGCAGGTGCACAGGTTCCAATAGTAGTAGATATCCATGCCAAGTTTCAAAGGAATCGACCCATAAACATCCGAGAAAATCTCCGGACAAAATTCTAGGCCTGCTATTTGAAGTTGAAAAGGGGCATAATTCTGAAAAAAATAATCCGACCAGAACAAAAATCACAGGTGCACAGGTTCCCATGGCAGTGAACATTCAAACCGCGTTTCGAGCAGATTGGTCCATGAAGGTCTGAGAAAATCTCCGGATAAAATTAGACGGACGGACAAGGTGATTCCAGTAACCCCCCCCCCCCCCCCCGCCCCCCCCCCCCCTCCCACACACACACACACAACTCGTTGCGGGGGGTATAAAAATCCCTTACAGACTTCATGAATATTCTTGCATTCCATATATGCGAACACACGAATGAATTCATTCATAAATATGTTAATTTACTCATAAAAACCTGCAATTTATGCACACGTATTCCTTCTGTGCTTCAGACAATGCGATATTTGCGACGATTCAGTTCTATAAAAAAATCATTATTATTTTAATTTCAGCATCAGACTCAAACGAAACGGATGGCCTGGTGGGATGCAGTGAGATGAGTGAGATTGTATTACAAAGCAAAATTGTGAATTACCTACGTGAAATGCACTACTGACTAGGGTAGGTCTATCTAAACTCCAATTTTCTACTGGTTTACGACTCTTTGCAACTTGTCCGCAAAAGCAGGAGCGCGGGAATTTCATTCGAGAACTCGGAACTTCATTGTTCATTGCAGAAATCTCAATCAAAATTGACGTCACAAATATCCAAAAAGCACAGACCTTGGTTCGGCGGGGATGGGGAGGGGGCTAGGATATTTGGAAAATGGACCCACAGAATTGTCATTTCCTTGATGGCCATTTACTTGATGTTTAGGTCTTCACAAATGCGACGGATGGTTGGTACTAAGTTAATATTTTATGTGTCGGGGACAGGGGGGGGGGGGAGGCTACGCTACTGGAACGAAGTCCTTCCGGTGACGCGTCCCATAAGGCATATCATCAAATGTACAATTGTACAAATCAGTCGCACGCACTTGGGCGGTAAACGTGGCTCTGAGAGAGCCACGTTTACCGCCCAAGTCTGCGTGACTGGTAATTTTACTGCGACCCCAGGAAACGAAGTTTAACACTGTGAAAAATGCTCAGTTTAATGTAGTTCTTTCGAGCCTCGACTTGTCTAGTAGTGCACGGTATTACAGTCGGAATCGGCACCAGAATCGGCCGATTGTGAGCTCAAATAACCGGTAATCGGTCAGCGACCATTTTGGGTAATCGGTTGAACACTATATAAAAACGGCTTGGATTTACGGTAACAGAGATACCACAGGATAGAAAACTCCCAAGTAGCTGTTGCTCGTCATAATACTCCATAGACCAATGCCAAAAGTTATTCAATCTGCAAGAATCTTGCGGATTATGCAGGGTGTACTGTCGGTATTTATTTGCATTTATACTGAGCATGTTGTAATTTGCTGTGATTTAATTACACGAGAAAGAATTTTGAAAAATACTGCTGAAAACAATGATAGATTGGGGAAAATGTCATAAATATAGTCCGAGTATGAATACACTTGTGATCACGTGCGATTTGTAAATAAACAACAGAACATGTGTTCCCCTCTGATCTCTGAATCTTGAAATAAACTGTTCCCTGATGAAAAACTCCTTCGGGGATGGAAAGTCATTTTATTACAGCGTGTTCTGTGATATATCCCATCTACAGGAACACTAAACCATGCGGAAAATGAAAATCTGTTCCGCGCATATGTGCGGAACGGAAATCGTTGACGGACTATTTTTTATAAAGAAGCGAAATTTCACTGGAATTTTCCACAAATCGTGCACCGCGATTACAATTTGAATCGGTAGCGTTGAATAAAAATCGTCCCCTGAATTCCAATGTGTTCTATGTGCCAGTAGGCACATAGAACACATTGGAACTCAGGGGACGAAATAGTAACACGGGTTCCCCTCGCAAATTTGGTTGGCGATAAAAATGTGTTTTTTCTGTTGGTAGTAACTGTTGTCAAATGAATTGCCGAGTGTAATTCTAATAATGGTTTTATAGGCGTGAAAGCAAGTAATAAACACAGAACGACATGCGTATGTGAATGGGTTAATCGGTATGGCACTTGTGCCATCGCGAAAGGAGCGGAGGATAAAACTCGAGGCCTTTGGCCTCTCGTTCTATCCTTCCGCGCTGGCACCCACACATGCGTGTCGTTCTGTGTATGTCGGTGTCGACAACTCAACGATCAGAGGCGTAGATAGCCGGTGCGAACAAGCCCCAAACTTTCCGACAGACCACTAGCACACTTCACAAGATTTCAGATTTGGAAACGAAATTACTACCGTGTAAGAACCCAAAACGGGTCATTTATTGAAAACTAAGTCCAAAAAAGAGTTTTAAGCAATGGCGACGAGCTGCATAAACTCTTATTTACCGAGCAACCCTAGAACGGATGCCAGTGTGGCTGCTGGGTGTTGCTCGTAGGGTGACCCCACCACGACTGACTCACAAGAGATTTATAATCACAGGCTATAATACAAGCTTAGAAGGTTTCTAAAAGACAAATGCTTCTAGCGGCTTCTTGGGGTTTAACGTCGACGTTCTAGACCTTTTACATTTAGAAACAATAGTTTTTTCATCATTTTTTTTTTAATTATGAAATGTTGAAAATGGGGTAAAATTTACCGATTCTTCGACAACGAAACCTACTAATCGATTTCGACGTGACCGGTCGACAATCAATTAATCGATTAATCGTGACAGCCCTATTTTTATCTTCCCGGGAAGAAAATTAGCAAATCTCATCTCCTAGATTTTTATATTAATGGAAAGAACAGTGTCTGTATTATATGTCACGATGTGCACACTATGGATATAATGATCCGAAAAAAAGTTATAGAACAGGAAAAGGTGTTTAAAACGTAGTTTTCTTATTTGTAAATGGGTTTCAATAGGGAATAATAACCAAACGTTGAAACTGATCAGGAATGAAAGTGTCAATGACACTGTAGCTCAACTTGACAAACTTGAACTTGGTAAGTTATAAATGAAATGGCAAAATTGAAGATCATTGGTACCAATGTCATTTTTTTTGCCAGTGGCAACATTTTTTGACAGAAACCGAAGAAAATCGATAGCTCCCATCTAGAGGCCTCCCCAAACAAGCATGCCAGGTTTCAAAGCAATCCGATCATAAATGCGCCCTGTAGGGTGTACAAAAGGGAAATATTGTGGTCTGACTAGACTAAATTCTAAGAACGTTGGCCGTGGCAACACTTTTTGACGGAAATGGAAGAAAATCGATAGCTCCCATCTAGAGGTCACCCTAAATAAGCATACCAGGTTTCAAAGCAATCTAATCATAAATGTGTCCTGTAGGGTGAGCCAAAGGGAAATATTGTGGTCTGACTAAACTAAGTTCTAAGAATGTTGGCTGCGGCAACATTTTTTGATGGAAATTTAAGAAAATCGATAGCTCCCATCTAGAGGGCACCCCAAACAAGCATGCCAGGTTTCAAAGCAATCCGATCATAAATGTGCCCTGTAGGGTGTGCCAAAGGGAAATATTGAGTCTTCTGACTAAACTAAGTTCTAAGAACGTTGGCCGCGGCAACATTTTTTGACGGAAATTGAAGAAAATCGATAGCTCCCATCTAGAGGTCTCCCCAAACAAGCATACCAGGTTTCAAAGCAATCAAATCATAAATGTGTCCTGTAGGGTGTGCCAAAGGGAAATATTGTGGTCTGACTAAACTGAGTTCTAAAAATGTTGGCCGCGGCAACATTTTTTGACGGAAATTGAAGAAAATCGATAGCTCCCATCTAGAGGTCTCCCCAAACAAGCACGCCAGGTTTCAAAGCAATCCGATCATAAATGTGCCCTGTAGGGTGTGCCAAAGGGAAATATTGAGTCTTCTGACTAAACGAAGTTCTAATAACGTTGGCCGCGGCAACATTTTATGACAGAAATTGAGGAAAATCGATAGCTCCCATCTAGAGGTCTCCCCAAACAAGCATACCAGGTTTCAAAGCAATCTGATCATAAATGGGCCCTGTAGGGTGTGCCAAAGGGAAATATTGAGGTTTGACTAAATAAACTAAGTTCTATGAACTTGACCGTGGCTACATTTTTTGCCGGAAATTGAAGAAAATCGATAGCTCCCATCTAGAGGTCACCCTAAATAAGCATACCAGGTTTCAAAGCAATCAAATCATAAATGTGCCCTGTAGGGTGCGCCAAAGGGAAATATTGTGGTTTGACTAAACTAAGTTCTAAGAACGTTGGCCGCGGCAACATTTTTTGACGGAAATTGAAGAAACTCGATAGCTCCCATCTAGAGGTCACCCCAAACAAGCATGCCAGGTTTCAAAGCAATCCGATCATAAATGTACCCTGTAGGGTGTGCCAAAGGGAAATATTGAGTCTTCTGACTAAACTGAGTTCTAAGAACGTTGGCCGCGGCAACATTTTTTGACAGAAATTGACGAAAATCGATAGCTCCCATCTAGAGGTCTCCCCAAACAAGCATACCAGGTTTCAAAGAAATCTGATCATAAATGTGCCCTGTAGGGTGTGCCAAAGGGAAATATTGAGGTCTGACTAAACTAAGTTCTACAAACGTTGGCCGTGGCAACATTTTTTGCCGGAAATTGCAGAAAAGCGTTAGCTCCCATCTAGAGGTCACCCTAAATAAGCATACCAGGTTTCAAAGCAATCAAATCATAAATGTGCCCTGTAGGGTGTGCCAAAGGGAAATATTATGGTTTGACTAAACTAAGTTCTAAGAACGTTGGCCGCGGCAACATTTTTTGACGGAAATTGAAGAAAATCGATAGCTCCCATCTAGAGGTCAACCCAAACAAGCATACCAAGTTTCAAAGTAATCTGATCATAAATGCGATCTGTGAGGTGTGCCAAAGGAAATTGTGGACGTACGTACTAACGTACTAACATACTAACGTACGTACGCCGACGGACGAGAAGTGATGGCAATAGCTCAGCTTGACTTTGTCAAGTTGAGCTAAAAATTGTTAAAAGCCAGCTTCTGTAATTTTTATACCACTCTGCAGAAAAATGCTCGAAGTTTGTGAAATCATGCGCCCATCGATGATACAAATTCTCTAGTATCATTTCGAAATTTGAATTTTTATATGAAATTTCCATACCCTTAGCGTTAAATTCACTGACAGCTCTAGGGAGCGCGGTGGCTCAGTAGGTAGAGGTGCAGGCTGCAAGCCGAGAGGTCCTCGGTTCGAATCCCACCTGCGGCAACCGCGTTGTGTCCTTGGGCAAGGCCATTGCCCGCGTGGGGGCACGATGACGCCGTGTACTAAGGCGTACTGCACGTCGATGGTACGCATGTCTTCAACCAATCTAACCCTGCCTGTGCTGCAGTGAGGAGTTACGATGTTGGTGAGCTGGCAGCTGCTCGTCGTTGCTCGGTGGTTCTCTCCGGGTACTCCGGCTTCCTCTACCCGTAAAACTGTCACGGTCACGATTAGCCATTGTGCATAAATATGTGACCTTAAACATCAATAAATAAATAAATACTGACAGCTCTAGGAAAGTAAGGTGAGCGAACTTTCCTGCAATTGTCTTCCAATAATGAAAAGGGGGGGGGGGGGCACTAAAATTTTGCAAGATGTGACGTCCTATTTTTTATTCGGCTCCTTTTTACACCCACCCACCCACTACGTGCAAATTTTCTACTACCGTTCTCAGACACCCCCCCCCCCCCCCCCCACTCTCCCAATAAAATCCAAAATAAACTTATAAACTTAGTAGGCACAGCTGTCTTTAGGGGAGGGGGGGGTTCATAATGTTCTTAACCCTTTACCCAACGTAACGGCCAAAACTGGCCTGCGCTATTCTAAAAAATCGCCAATTAATTTTTATTATTTTTTCATTTTTTGTCTCAAAAACATAGGTTATGACCCCGCATTGGAACGAGCTCGTCGAGATCGTTCCAATGTGGGGTCATAACCTATGTTTTTGAGACAAAAAATGAAAAAAATTAGTTATTCAATCATTTTTTTGGCAGGTGTCGTCTGCTTTTCATGTTAGGTAAAGGGTTAAACTGGTACCACCAATTTAAATCTCTGTGGGCTGCTGTGGGCCCCAATCTACAAATGACAAGCTGTTCATTATCAGGCTTGGGCAGAGCAGGTGTACATATACGGGAACAAATTTTCATTTGAATTGTTCCCAAAATATTGTCTGCACATTTTCTACATTTCGAACAAGACACTCACCCCCTACTAACGTGTGACATTTTCCCAGATTAAGCCCAATATTCTCACATATAAAGCCTCCTGATGTTGTATTTATGTTAAGAGTGTGATGTACAACATCATCTTTAAGGTTTGAAACACAAATGATGGTATATATTAGCTGATATATTGATATATTTTTTAAAAATTCAAAAAATTGCACAAGTTGGAAATCCACCCACCCCCACGTCACGTCCTGCAAATATTTGGTGCCCCCTCCCCCCCCCCCCCCCCCCCGGCCATGCCAGATATTTTGTTGAGAAGTTGCGTTATGTTTTTTTTGCACCGACTGCTCTTCGAGTGCATATTGCTTATTAAAAAATAAATCAACAAAAACCGAAAGTGTTGTTGGTCTTTTCAATGAAGTCTTTACAGGATCAATACAAAATATCGACACTACGCGGAATAATATATATAATTTTCAGAAATAAAAATAACTTAAAGAGAAAGAAAATGTCCACACTGAAATCTGCAGTGTTCGACCGCTATGTAAAGAACAAATCAAACTTGTTAATGCAAGACGAAAACCTCTTTCAGATTTATTTCTCTCCATCAAATCAACTGGTGTCTGTACAGCACATCTTTTACTGTTATTGATCATATAATATATAGATGAGTCTTGAATCTTGAAGACGCAAGGAGTATGTGGTTTATTATGTAATGAAGAAACGGGTAATGTTCTATTTATTTAATGGGGTTTAACGACACTTTCAACGGCCAGAGTCACCTTGAGAGGATTGTTTTTTTCGAAAAGAAGTATGACATGACATGCACATTAAAAATTAAAGTGTTAAAACTGACACTTTCAAGGTGTTAAACCCATTCTAACTCTTAGGGTTTGATTTTAACACTCAAAGTGCAATGCTTTAAGCACTTAGACATTACAATCGTCAGACATCTGAAACTTGAATGGATGGCACTTCCCATGTGTCTAGCATTGGTGGTTCTTCCAGAATCGTCCATAATTTGATTTGCACTTGGTGGGTACATAATTAAAAGGACACAACGCAGATGACGCGGATCAGGCTCGAGAGTTCGAGCCTGATCCGCGTCATCTGCGTTGTTTTCTTTTAAGTGTCGCGACATTACACTTGTCAAGTGGTATTACTGTAATACCTGTCAAGTTCTGGGATATATACACTTGAACAGAGTGTTAGTTCACCTCTTAGTAAGTGTTAAATACAGCATTTCAAGTTTTTTAGTTTGTAACACTTTAGTTTTTAGCGTGTGCATATTCGGATTAGCTCAAGGAGGGACCTGCGAATTGCCCATTTTGATCGAATCGAACTGGAGAAAACGAATCGAATTTCGAATCGAATTCCGAATCGAATCACAGATTCAAAGGAAAAGATTTTTTTTCGAAAATAATACCCCCGATTAAAAGACCCACAGTTATGTAGAGTGTATTTTTCGCCTCACCACTTCCCACAGTATAGACTGAGATATAAACCAATATACTAGCTATTGATTGAAACTATTCGAATTGTTGACTTTGTATCTTCGAAACTGAAGCAATAAACATTTTTAAACGAACCTGGATGATATCTCACTTTTATCACATGTTTTCTTGGAAAAAAACTTCATTTCAAATCGGATCGACTCCATTCGGTCTGGAAGCCATTTGTTTTCAATAATGAAAGTGTCAGTGACACTGTAGCTTAACTTGTGTGTTGTGTTTGATGAAAAGGATAACGTTCAATGTTTATGAAAGGATTATGAAATAAGACAAGAATTGTGATAATTGGGAATATGTTCATTTCTGTTCCCTGTAAGTACGTGACGAGTGGATTGTAACTAAATCACTCGTGGAGTGGAGTTATCACCCAAGCTATAACTTTCAAATTGTGTACATATCGACAAAAAACACAGGCAATGTTTCAGCCAATGGACCTCCGGGTTTAACCTGGAGGTCCATTGGCTGAAACTTTGTTTGTGCTGGTTATGCTTTGCAACAAATTTGCAATTACTACTTGGGTGGAATCTCCACTCTGCAAGTGATTTAGTGATAATACACTCTCCACGTGCTGTATGCTATGTTTTTGATAAAAATAATATGAGGTGTACATTGTACTAAAGAGCTGGGGGGTGGGTTAATATGCCCTCACAGTTAATGCATGTGGCCCTCACAGTTAACGTATATCAACGAAAGTAACCAAGTTACAGTGAAATTATTGCAAAACGAGTCATCCTACCAGGTTACATTGAAATCCCTTTATAAATATGGCCTGTAGACTATGCTAAATGTTTTCGGGCTTCCCGCCCCTGCAGCCGTCAGTTTCCCAATTGCGTCCAGAAGGGGACGTTCTCATCTTTACATTATATGAAGTCAACCTACCACGTTACAATGAAATCGCTTCATAAATAGATGTAGACTGTGCTAAAGGTTTTTGGGCTTTGGACTCAGGCAGCCATCATGGTTGAATGATCGTAACCAAAAGAGGACATTCTCATCTGGGCATCATTTGGAGTGATCC
The DNA here is from genome assembly GCA_031216915.1 of Pictodentalium vernedei. Lineage (NCBI taxonomy): Eukaryota > Metazoa > Mollusca > Scaphopoda > Dentaliida > Dentaliidae > Pictodentalium > Pictodentalium vernedei. The sequence continues at coordinate 410,497,400 of CM062291.1, read as the reverse complement.
TACGAAATTACAATGAAATCCCTTCATAAATATGACCTGTAGACGGTGCTCACGGTTTTCGGGCTTCGGGCCCCGGAAGCCGCCACAGCTGACCAATCACGACCAAAAGGGGATGTCATCATCTAGGCAATATATGGAGTCAAACTAACAGGTTAAAATGAAATCCTTCCATAAATATGACCTATAGACTACGGTAAATGTTTTGGGGTTTTGTGCTCGGGCAGCCATCAAGACTCAATGATCACCTCCAAAAGGGGAAGTTCTCATCTAGACATTATTGGGAGTCTTCCTACCAAGTTACAATGAAATCTCTTCATAAATATCACTTGTAGACTGTGCTAAAGGTTTTCGGGCTTCGGGCCCCAGTTGCCGTCGTAGTTGCCCAATCACGTCCAAAAGGGGATGTTCTCATCTAGACATTATATGAAGTCAACCTACCAAGTTACAATGAAATCACTTCATAAATATGATCTGTAGATTGTGCTAAAGGTTTTTGGGCTTTGGGCTCGGGCAGCCGTCATGGTTCAATGATCACAACTAAAAGGGGATATTCTCATCTGGGCATCATCTGGAGTGATCCCACAAAGTTAAAATAAAATCCCTTCATAAATATGACCTGTAGACTGTGCTAAGGGTTTTTGGGCTTCGAGCCCCTGTAGCCGTCACAGTTGACCAATCACGACCAAAAGGGGTTGCCATCATCAAGGCATTATATTCAGTCAACCTAACAAGTTACAATGAAATCCTTACATAAATATGGCTATAGACTATGCTAAAGGTTTTTTTTTTCTCCCGGGCAGCCATCAAGGCTGAATGATCGCGACCAAAAGGGGACGTTCTCATCTATACATTATTTGGAGTCATCCTACCAAGCTACAATGAAATCCCTTCATAAATATGAGCTGTAGACTTTGCTACAGGTTTGCAGGTTTTTTTAGCCGCCACAGTTGCCTAATCGCGTCCAAAAGGGGACGTTCTCATCTAGACATTATATGAAGTCAATCTACCAGGCTACAATGAAATCCCTCCATAAATATGACCTGTAGACTGTGCTAAAGGTTTTCGGGCTCGTATAGCCATCATGGTTGAATGGTCGTAACCAAAAGGGGGCATTCTCATCTGGGGATCATCTGGAGTGATCTTATGAAGTTACAATGACATCCCTTCATAAATATGACCTGTAGACTGTGCTCAAGGTTTTCGGGCTTCGGGCCCCTGTAGCCGTCACAGTTGACCAATCACGACCAAAAGGGGATGTAATCATCTAGGCATTATATCGAGTCAGCCTAACAAGTTACAATGAAATTCTTCCATAAATACGACCTACGGACTATGCTAAAGGTTTTTGGGCTCGGGCAGCCATAAAGGCGGAATGATCGTGACCAAAGGGGACGTTCTCACCTAGACACTATTTGGAGTCATCCTACCAAGCTACTATGAAATCCCTTCACAAATATGACCTGTAGACTGTGCTAAAGGTTTTTGGGCTTCGGGCCCCTGTAGCCATCACAGTTGCCCAATCGTGTCCAAAAGGGGACGTTCTCATGTAGACATTATATGAAGTCAACCTACCAAGTTACAATGAAATCCCTTCATAAATATGACCTGTAAACTGTGCTAAAGGTTTTTGGGCTTCGAGCTCGGGCAGCCATCATGGTTGAATGATTGCAAGCAAACGGGGAATTCTCATCTGGGCATCATCTGGAGTGATCCTACAAAGTTACAATGAAATCCCGTCATAAATATGACCTGTAGACTTACTCAAGGTTTTCGGACTTCGGGCGCCTGTAGCCGTCACAGTTGACCAATCACGACCAAAAGGGGATGTCATCATCTATGCATTATATCGAGTCAACCTAACAAGTTACAATGAAATCCTTACATAAATACGACTTATGGACTATGCTAAAGGGTTTTGGGCTCGGGCAGCCATCGAAGCTGAATGATCGCGACCAAAAGGGGACGTTCTCATCTAGATATTATTTGGAGTCATCCTACCAAGTTACAATAAAATCCCTTCATAAATATGACCTGTAGAATGTGCTAAATGTTTTCCGGCTTCGGGCCCCTGTAGCCGTCGCAGTTGCCCTATCACGTCCAAGAGGGGACGTTCATAACGGGGAAGTCAACCTACCAAGTTACAATGAAATCCCTTCATAAATATGACCTGTAAACTGTGCTAAAGGTTTTCGGGCTTCGGGCTCGGGCAGCCATCATGGTTGAATGATTGCAACCACAAGGGGAATTCTCATCTGGGCATCATTTGGAGTGATCCTACAAAGTTACAATGAAATTCCTTCATAAATATGCATAGACTATGCTAAAGGTTTTTTTCTCTCGGGCAGCCATCAAGGCTGAATGATCGCGACCAAAAGGGGACGTTCTCATCTAGACATCATCCGGAGTCATCCTACCAAGTTACAATGAAATCCCTCCATATTAAATATGACCTGCAGACTGTGCTAAAAAGTTTTGGGTTTCGGGCTTGGGCAGCCATCACGGCTGACAGATCAAAACTAAAAGGGGACGTTCTCATCTAGGCATTATACAGAGGCATCATACCAAGTTACAATGAAATCCCTCCATAAATACGCCCTGTAGACTGTGCTAGTGGTTTTGGGGTTTTGGGCTCGGGCAGACATACCGGTTGACCGATCGCGACCAAAAGGGGACGTTCTCATCTAGACACGACTGCGAACCTGCATATGAAATTTCGTGACAGTCAGACAGGAACTGCGGGGTGCAGCCTGTGCTAAATGAACAGACTCACAGATTCACAGACTAACATATTTCCGCACGCGTGATGGCAATAGCTTATCTTGTCTTTGTCAAGTTAAGCTAAAAATGTGGAATGACTAAAACGAAACGATAATTCAACACCGAATGGAGTCGATCTGCTTTTAAATTAAAGCCTGCTCTACTTCTGTTTATAAAATAATTAGGGGGTATCCTTTTAGAAAACCGTTACCGTTGACGATGAATCGAGTAACTGTGATCGAACAGAACAATACTCAATATAAAATAATGTGATCATGTTGTGGAACAAATCATTTATTGAAGTTAAACAGCTGAATAACTTTTCAAAGTTTGAAACTTGAATTTTTTTATAAATGGTCACTGGTCATAATGCACAATAAGTTGAAATGAACAGTTGGTGCTGTAACAGTGTTTGTAGTGATGTAGCTACAATGTAGCTACATCGCTACAAACACTGTTCCCGCTACAAGCCAGCTGCGTCTCTACTCAGAACAATACTCAATATAAAATAAAGTGACCAATTACAAACTGCAAACATTCACGGTTAAAGCCGAAGTGGGGTCGCGGTAACCGTTTCTCGTCAGATCATCGAAGTTGAGCAACGTCGAGCGCGGTAAGTAGTTGGATGGGTGACCATTTCAGCGACTGACCCGAGCTCCCGCGTTGTGTCCTTGGGCAAGGCACTTAACCCCGATTGCCTACGTGGGGGCACGATGAGGCTGTGTCCTAAGGCGTAATGCACGTCGATGGTGCACTTGTCTTCAACCAACCTAACCCTGCCTGTGCCGCGGTACAGAGTTCAGAGTTACGATGTTGGGGAGCTGACAGCTGTTCGTCGTTGCTCGGTGGTTCTCTCCGGGTACACCGGCTTCCTGCACCCGTAAACTGTCACCCACAGGATATGATCCAGGCTGTTAATGTGTCGTTGAAACCTAATAAATAACTAAAATGGCCTAAGTATATTCGAAAATATTCGAATTTCCAATTTCGAATCGAATCGAATCGAATATTGGCTTTCGAATCGAATTTCGAATCGAATTTCTAATTTTCGCAGGAGCCTAAGCTTTAGTTATGAGGCCCCGTGTTGTAGTATGATGTTGGTAAACATCTCTGAGGTATCTGTGCACGGTTGTGCTCATATGCTGCCAAATTTCTCCCCTGAATAAAGATAATAAAAATGCACATAACAGTGAGGGGGTAAACCGTTTTCAAGAAAATGCGTAACTTTTCAGATTGAAACATTGCAGATTCAGAAAGAGGGGGTATTTTTACTTCTAAAAACATAAAATTGCGTCTTTCGTAGTAAGTTCACACTCGCACATTTTATGACACTTTCACTCCCACGGCCCATGATCTAATTTCCATCACTGAACAAGAGCTGCTTGTCTGGATTCCATCCCCTGACTTATATATCATGAAAATCGATTTTCGATAAAGTTACCTCCCTTGAAATTATTAGACAAGTAATTGTTGAGAAAATGCACGTGGCATCAGTAGAAAATGAAGTCATTTTTTTTTTTGGGTACTTTTATTGAACAAAAACAACAGACAGCTCTCAGTGCTGTCTGTTGTTTTCGTTTATTAAAAGTAACAAAGGGAAAGATAATCCGTCATTAAAAATATCTATGCGCAGGGATTAAAATTGATGCGCGAATCCGAATCGATTCGCGCAAATGATTCTCTCAAGGGAAACAACGAGAATCAACTTAGATTCGCGCAAAATGTTCATTTGATTCTTGTCGTAGATTCTAAAGGTGGCTTTAAGAAGCCAAAACAATGCTCTGTCTTTGCCCCCTCATAATAAGGAAAAAAAACTACACTTAGCAGTGGTGTATAGTGAAGTCTTGGCTGCCTATATAGGCAGCCAAGTCTTCACTAGACACCACTGCCACGATACTGTAATTTCCATCAGCCAGACCACCAAAAGCCTGTATGTTGGAACATGTGTTGTACGTGTACGTGTGTGAGAAACACTACAGAAAGGGAACTGGGTCCATAAAGGGAAAACTCTGAAAAAAAAGCTATGACGTTTGCCTTTTACTATGGCATATGTAAATGTTGCACTCACATAACAGTACTCTCAAATTCAAAATATTTTAGAACTGATTCTCGTGAATCGAGGCAAATTTTAAGGCCTGATGCGTATCACCTCCCACACTTACGTCCACGTTGTCTCTTTCTTTAGAGTATGTGTTTTTACAGTAATTTGCAAGTTTTCATTCTTCCCAGGAAAAAATTAGCAAATCTTACCTCCTAGACATTTTTATATTAATAGAAATGACAGCGTCTGTATAAAATAATACGATCCGCAAACTGTTGAAATAATGAACAGGAAAAAAGGTTACAGATCAACAGATGGTAAAACACCGTTTTCTTATTTTTAAGTGGTTTCAAAGGAGAATAACAGTCAAGAATTCAAACTGGTTGGGCAAAAATGTAAAAAAAAAAGCCCGCTTCTGTATTGTTTATAATACCATACGCGAAATGCCTGAAGTCTGTGAAATGATGCGCAAATCGATGATAGAAAATCAAATTTTAAATGAAATTGCCATACCCTTAGTGTTAAATTTACTGACAGCTTTAGGAAATTACGGGAAGCTAACTTTTCTGTAAATCTCTTCGAATGGCGTAAATTGCTAGCTAGCCATGCTAAAATGCTAATGATTCTAGTACTGAAATGGTTAATCGGATAATCGGTTTGAAACCAGTTTGCTACCTAACCGATTAGAAAAGCCGTAAAACAACAGGTTATTCGAAATATCGATAGTGATCGTCATTCCACGTTTAAAACGTAGTAAATCTGCCGCTTCTCCTTTGTGATAGATTACTGATCGAAACCGCGTTGTATGTATTGAGAAATAATCGACTTTGGCGTTCAAGACTTCGTTAATCGTCGGCAGTTTTCGTGAGTACGGAGTAATCGCTGAAATTATTCGGTAGTGTGTATACAAACGAACGTTGTCGAGTACTCGACAACGTTCGTTTGTATACACACTACGGAATAGTTTGAGAATACTGCTTTCCAATTCCTGTAGTTTTGATCCCATATTCTGTGAAATAATGGCCACGGATAACCGGATATTATCCGGTTATAGCTCTCGGTTAGTCGGTTACGAAAATGAGCCAACCGTTTCAGCCCCTACATGATTCATTTTAGTCAGTTGTATTAATAGGTAGAAGATACAATTCTAGAAAATACAATTGTAAAAGTATTATAGTATTGGCTCCTGGCCTGAAGTAATTAGTTGAGCAGATGCGCTACGTTTTTGCACCGTCTGCTCTTGGAGTCCATATTGCTTATTCAAAAATGAATCAACAAAAACGAAGGTGCTGATGGTCTTTTTAATGAAGTCTTTACAGGATCAATACAAAATGTTGGCACTGCGAGAAGTACTGTATTTATATAATGTTCAGAAATAAAAATAAGTTAAAGAGAAAGAAAAAGTTCACATTGAAATCTAAATGTTCGATCGCACTCTAACGTGCAAATTGGATTCAAACTTGTTAATGCCAGACAAAACCTCTTTGAGATTTATTTCTATCCATCAAATCAACTGGTATATGCTCAGCACATCTTTTATAGCTATTGATCACATATAGATAAGACTTGGATTTGTGGGAGAAGCAAGGAGCGTGTGGTTTATTATGTAATGAAGAAACGTCTAAGGCACAGCTTAATTAATTAAATACTGATTTAATTTTCTTTACTAAAAAGTTCATTCCTTTTACAAGTCTTTAATGAGGTCTGGTTCACAATGTTCAATGTGGGATAAGTTTGATAAATTAACCTTCTTAACACCGATTTTTCGGCCCAGAATCGTGAAAATATCTAGTCATAAACTGGATAGTTGGTCCGTGAACGTGTGGGTAGTCCAATCAAGATTTTCAACGTGCAGCCCCGAGGCTGCACGTTGTAAATATTGGTTGGTCTTTCCCCAAGTAAAAATAAAGAAGACTCTAAACTGGCATGGAACATACCACCAGAGTCCAAATGGTTAAGAAGATTTAGTTCTCCAGCGGATCTGTCGATTATTCTATAGGTCAGGGTGGACTATTATAGGCAAAGAACAAACAGTTAACCAGGGGCGGCGAGACATGGGATGGACACAGGGGAGCGTGCTCCCCACCCACTATTTTCCATTCTTCTATTTAAATACGTTTGAGTGCATTCAAATGTAACGGCATTCAGTCATTACCGTGATATATCTGCAAATGTATACAAATTCAGAACCACTTGGAATATACATTTTAGCACCCCGTGTCTATTTTGTCTCCTTCAACCACCTAGCCCTCGGGTTGGAAGAAGTGCTCACGATGTCGGGGAGCAGTTGACTCCATCGGCCCATTGCACTACTACTTTTGGTAGGTTTCAAAGGATTTGTGGTTTATTGTTTCAGAGCGTAGCTTCCTATAAAATCGCTGTCTGACGACACAGGTAAGACAGAATTCCGCCTATCAAGTAGGCTAATCATTAGGCATTCGATCCCTGACCAGGACGACCCGTGTTGTGTCATTGGGCAAGGCACTTTATCCGGTTGCCTACATGGGGGCACGATGACGCCGTGTACTAAGGCGTACTACACGTCGATGGTACACATATCTTCAACCGCTGTAACCCTGCTTGAGCATTGCCCACGTGGGGGCACGGTGGCGTTGTGTACTAAGGTGTACTGCACGTCGATGGTGCACTTGTCTTCAACCAATGATTACCATGCTTGTGTGGAGTTAGTATGTTGGGGAGCCTGACAGTTGCTCGCCGTTGCTCGGTGGTTTTCTTCGGGTACTCCGGCTTCCTCCACCCGTAAAACTGTCCGACATGAGGTGACCCTGACTGTAGAAAGTGTCGTTAAACCTCAATAAATAAACAAGAGGCCCCAGGGAGCCTGAGTGAGCTCACCTGACAAGGTAGACTAAATATGAACCCAGGGAATTGATTTCAGCAAGTTGCATCTGCCCCTCCTAAGAAAAGCTTACCAAATATCCAAAGATTCTGACTGGTGGATCTAAAAAAAAAAAAGATTTTTAAAGAATATTCCTCATACTGAACTAATTTATAATTCTGGCTCCCACAGAGAGCCCAAATATGAACCCAGGGACTTGGCTTTAACAAACTTGAATTCCCCCCCCCCCCCCCCCCCCCAGGATACTGCACACCAAATATCAAAACATTCTGACTGCTGGATCTGAAGAAGACTTTTTAAGAAAATTCCTCATTTTGAACTAAGTTACAATTCGAGCTCCCACAGTGAGCCCAAATAATGACCTAGGGACATGGCTTAAACAAACTTGAATTCCCCCCCCCCCCCCTCTCTCTAAGGATGCTGCATACCAAATATCAAAAGCATTTTGACTGCTACATCTGAAGAAGAAGATTTTAAAAGAAAATTCCTCATTTTGAACTAAGTTATCATTCGGGCTTCCACAGTGAGCCCAAACATGAACCCAGGGACTTGGCTTTAACAAACCTGAATCCCCCCCCCCCCCACCCTCCTCCCCAAGGATGCTGCACACCAAATATCAAAACATTCCGACTGCTGAATCGGAAGAAGAAGACTTTTAAAGAAAAATTCCTCATATTGAACTAAGTTATAATTCGGGCTTCCACAGGGAGCCCAAATATGAACCCAGGGACTTGGCTTTAACAAACCTGAATTCCCCCCCCCCCCCCCCCCCCAAATATGCTGCACACCAAATATCAAATCATTCCGACTGCTGGATCTGAAGAAGAAGACTTTTAAAGAAAATTTCTCATTTTGAACTAAGTTACAATTCGAGCTCCCACAGTGAGCCCAAATATGGACCTAGGGACATGGCTTAAACAAACCTGAATTCCCCCCCCCCCCCCCAAAGATGCTGCACACCAAATATCAAATCATTCCGACTGCTGGATCTGAAGAAGAAGAGTTTTAAAGAAAATTTCTCATTTTGAACTAAGTTACAATTCGAGCTCCCACAGTGAGCCCAAATATGGACCTAGGGACATGGCTTAAACAAACTTGGATCTCACCCCCTAAGGATGCTGCATACCAAATATCAAAATATTCTGACTGCTGGATCTGAAGAAGATTTTTAAAGAAAATTCCTCAGTTTGATCTAAGTTATAATTCGGGCTCCCACAGAATATTAACCCGGGGACTTGGCTTCAACAAACTTGGCTTAACCACCGCCCCCCCCCTCCCCCCCCCCCCCCCCCCCCCTGAGCATGCTGCATACCCAATATCAAAATATTCTGCCTGTTGGATCTTGAGAAGAAACTTTTGAAAGAAATTTGCCTGAAATGCACTAAGTTCAAATTCGGGCTCCTATACTGAGCCCAGATATGAACCCAGGGGGCCGATTTGTACAAACTTGAATCAGATCCACCCCCATAATGTTGCATACCAAATACCAAAAGATTCTGCCAGCTGGATCTGGAGAAGAAGATTTTTTAAGAAATTTGCCTGAAATGCACTAAGTTCAAATTCGGGCTTCTATAGTGAGCCCAAATATGAATCCAGAGAGCCGATTTGAACAAACTTGAATCTGACCCCCTTAGAGATGATGTATACCAAACAGGAAAGAATTCTGCCTGATGGATCTGAAGAAGAAGATTTTTTTTTAATTTTGGAAAGAAATTCATGGGTGCTATCAGAGTTATGCCCCTTGTGGTGCCCCCTGTGGGTGCGGCAAGTTTGTTTGTACAAGTTTGAATTGACATTTTGTACAAGTTTGAATTGACATATGATAGGGAACATGCACACCAAATTTGGTTCAATTTGATCCAGTAGTTTGTGAGGAGTAGTCGATAATGTAAAGTTCAAGACGGACGACGACGACGGACGACGAATGACGGCAAGTGATAAGCTAAGCTCCCTTCGGTGAGCTAATAAATTGCACAATATTCAGCCCAATTCAACCCCAAATACGTACCTTTCAAAACAATAACAAAGATCAACCTAATCGTTCCTTTAAGGCAACGTCATGCGCCGAAGCGTGACGGTGTCTTCCTACTAGACCAATTCCCTTTAGACCAATTAGCTTTAGGCCAATTCCCAAAAGACCAATTCCCCTTAGACAAACTACATACTGTTATTGATTAAGGGTTGATTAAGGATAATTAAGAAGACACACAAGCACTTTATTTGATAAATAAATAACAAGAATCACAGCCTTTGAAAGTGTGTGATTACTATAACAATTGTTATGAAAAATCTGCCCAACATCTATAAAATATCAGCAAGCCAGAAAATAAGCAGACTAACATCTGAAAAATGGGGTCCCCATAGGGTGAATTTGGTGATGCTACCCTGCACAGCAGGGTAGCATCGTTAAATTTACCCTCTGTGAACCTCAACCTGAATCAAGGTCTCAAACATAAACAGAAAGAGGTACACAGAGGATAAACTGACCCACTGTATGGGATAGCATCGGGAAATTCACCCTCTGGGGACCTCATTCTGCAAATGACAGACTGCTTATTTTCAGACTTGAATATCAATAACATTAAATACATTTATAAATATTTATAAATATATCAAATTATTGATATAGAATTATTTTAAAAGTAGAACACATCAGTTGGTCTAAGGGGAATTGGTCTTTTGGGAATTGGCCTCGTGGGAATTGGTCTAAAGGGAATTGGGTCTAGTGGGAATGAACCAGCGTGACGTCATTTAGAAAGCTACTGAGGAATGTTTCTCGATATCAATCGAGTCGATAGATATCGAGAAATATCTTTTAGATAATTTGCAATAATTCACAGTCTTGCATATAATGAATGTCATATGTTTCTTTTAAAAAAAACAATTGTTGGAAAAATTACTATCCTGGCCTTGGTCGGATATGCAGGAGTGGTTCCTCCTGCCCTGATCTTTCAAATTGTTCCTCGCCATTCAATACACCCATCTTGTTTTCTCGACATTCACTACCCACATCTTCTAGTGTATTTTTACTGAACAAAAGCTCATATCTATAATCAACGACATCATATATTGAGCAACTGAAATGTTTGCTGTTGGCGTGTAGCTGTATGAAGTATTGGTAAATATGCTTTAAATTATGGTAATTTTTTGAATATTTTCTTTCGAAATTAGTTTAATATATTTCAACGCCCATGAGTCAACAAGTTATTCTTATCGTAAAGTTTATTGACAACTGACCCAATAATCTATTTTAGATTTTGACAAATTCTACTTGAATCTTGACTTTGATCGTACATATACCCAACTTACTGTGCTGTAGTTTCTAATCGAGCTGAATCATGACTGTGAAAACTGGTGAACCCAAGTTCACATCCTGGTGTGACGTAGGCTCTGTTAGCACAGAGCGTTGGGCATCAAAATGAATTGATTGTCGGCAAAAACATACTGGAAGTTAGGTGTGGTAGACGAATACTCTCTAACAACATACCCTGACATACTAAGAGTAAGCCAGGCGCGTATGCAGGGAATGTGCGACAGGTGCGAACGCACGGTTCATTCCCATTAGACCAATTCCCTTTAGACCAACTCCCACTAGACCAATTCCCAAAAGACCAATTCCCATTAGACCAATTCCCCTTAGACCAACTGATGTGTTCTACTTTTAAAATAATTTTATATCAATAATTTTGAGTTGAGTGCAAAAAACCACTATCGGTGCTTTTGAAAAACAAAGGGATACCAGAGCAAAAGCCAGTATTTTCCTTTCTTATGTTCCACCCTCGGTCAAATGCAAATATTATTTTGTTTATATAAATTTGTTTTATTACAAATTATTGGAGAGTGCCCGTAGGCACTCTCCAATAATTTTGTAATAAAATAAATTTCATGAACAAAATTAGACCACCAAAATAGTCTTGCCCTCAACCAGATAGTCACAATAAATAGTTCGTTTAAAGGGAATTGGTTTCATGAAAATTAAGAAAATTGGAGAAAACTGTGAAAACGAAATAAAAAGGTATATATATATTGATGTTTTAAATCTATATTTTTTGTATTTGGGAAATTGAGAAAATTGCAGTAAATGGGTTGAGAAATTGAAGTAAAATGCTATATGTATTGAGCGGCGCTGAAATGTTATAAACCCATATTTTTTATATGTTATGCATTGAAATACTTTGCCATTAAATAAAGTATTTTTCAGTAAATAAATATTTTCATAATTATCCTTAATCAATATCAGATGGTCTAAGGGGATTTGGTCTTTTGGGAATTGGCCTCGTGGGAGTTGGTCTGAAGGGAATTGGTCTAGTGGGAAGACACCGAACGCACGTCACCACAAAATTAGAGTTTCACTTGAGGGATTGTCGCCTATTTGTGACTTGGCAATTTTTGATGAAATAGAACGTTGTGATTCGATTCGATTCGATAAGAAATCCTTTGTCTTATTCGATTCATGATTCGATTTGTCCCAAACTTTGAGATTCGCGGGGTGCTTCGTGAAACTCAAACAAAAAAGTAAATAAATAAAAACAGTAAAAGACTTCACATGATGAGTAACATGACGTCATAAGAAATATATATTTTTAACACCATTCTCCATTTTCGTGACTCAGGTGTGATAATGTAATATTCACGCCTGGCATTCTTAAAAATGCAGGAGGGCTCAAAATCGCTCTCCTCACATGGACTAGGGGAGCGATTAGCTCTCCTCAAGCTTACATAAGCTAAAAGTAGCAAAATGAAGTTGTACTGTTAACCCTTTACCCAACGTAACAGCCAAACCGGCCAGCGCTATTTACGAAAATTACCATTCAATTTTCATAATTGTTTTATTTTTTGTCTCAAAAACATAGCTTATGACCCCTCATTAGAACGAGCTCAATGATAATAGACAAATCACCTGTGCAGTGATTTCTAGTCAGGTCTTGGCTGCCTTGACAGGCAGCCAAGACTTGACTAGAAATCACTGCTAAGCAGGTGGACATGTACAGGTTGTAGTCTAGTGGGAATTCAGGACAGTTGCCCAGTCCATTTAAGTTAACAAAACTGAAAAGAACGTCAGTCACGTCTTTCATGAAACTGAACCTTACAGTTATCAGACATCAACAGGGTCTTATAATTAGCGAATGTAGGCAAATTTGAAAAATTTAGACGGTTTCGGTATTCAACGATTGGCTCGGTTCGGTTTTTCGGTATACTGACCATCTCTACCGCTAAGTCGACAGAACTATCTGTCTAAAAACCCAATTCTATCACATTGTGGACAATGAAAAGGGGAAAGTTTTATCGGTGAGATATCGTGTGGGGCAGCTATTTATTTATTCAGTATCTATTGGTGTTTTAAGGTCATATACTTATGCACAATGGCTAATCATGACCGTGACCGTTTTACGAGTGGAAGAAGCCGGTGAGAACCACCGAGCAACGACGATCAGCTGTGAGCTCTTCAACATCGCAACTCTGAACTCTGCACCGCGACACAGGCAGGGTTAGATTGGTTGAAAACATGCGCACCATCGACGTGTAGTACGCCTTAGTACACGGCGTCATAGTGCCCCCATGTAGACAATTGGGGTTAAGTGCCTTGCCCAAGAACACAACACGGGAGCGCGAATCAGTCGCTGAAATGGTCACCCATCCAACTACTGACCGCGCTTGACGTTGCTTAACGTCGGTGATCTGACGAGAACTGGTTACCGCGACGCAACCACGCCCCCTACGGGGGAGCTGATCGAAGACAACAAAACAGATGTTTCAGCAGATGTATTTATTTATTTATTAAAATAGGTTTAACGACACTTTAACAGCCAAGGCCATATTGTGTCGGTGTCAGATTTACAGGGGGGTGTGGTACCCGGGGAGAGCCACCGAGCAACGACGAGCAGCTGCCCAATCCTCAACGTCGTAACTCTGCACTGCAGCACAGGCAGGGTTAGATCGATTAAAGACATGCGCACCATCGACGTGCAGAACGCCTGAGTACACGGCGTCATCGTGCCCCATGTAGACAATCGGGGTTAAGTGCCTTCCCCAAGGACACAACGTTGGAGTCCGAGTCGATAGCTCAGACGGTCATCCACCCAAGGACTAACCGGGCTCGACGTTGCTTAACTTCGGTGATCTGACGAGAACCGGTTACCGCAACGCCACCGCGCCCCCGTTTCAGTAGATACTTTAGGCAAAAACTCGATATTTTTTGTGTAGTATATAGGGTACATTTGTACCTTATTATGCCGGTTGTTTATGTATTAGGGTTTAACGACACCTTCAACAACATGGGCTATACCATGTCGACAAATTCACAGGTGGCAGAAACTAGAGTACCAGGAGGAAAGTAAAGCTGCAGAAGTGGAGTAATTGTGGGACTTTACAATTTACTATCCCGGTGCAGGCAGGGTCAGCACTGGTTAACCCTTTACCTAACATGAAAAGCAGACGACACTTGCAAAAAAAAATTCTCGAATAACTAATTTGTTTTCATTTATTTTTGTCTCAAAAACATAGGTTATGGCCGTTATTGGAACGAGCTCGGCGAGCTCGTTCCAACGAGGGGTCATAACTAGGCCTGCGTATCGGTTCGGTATCTGACCTGAATAAGATCTGCTGGTAGTATACCAAGAGGGATTTTACGCCATGAAAGTTCAGAATAAGTTGTTGTTTTATCAATTTACAACAATGCCACAAAGCCAATGAGCTCATTCTTTTGCTAACACAAATCAAATCATATCAAATCATATGACTTGTTTCAAACACACCTTAACCTTTGAATAGTGTGCAAATGATTACCAAAAATGTTCGCTGACCGACTACTGGTTATCTGAGCTCACAATCGGCCGTTTCTGACGCCGATTCCAATTGTAATGCCGTGCACCACAAAACAGGTTGAGGCTCGAAACAACTACATTAAACTGAACATTTTTCACAGTGTTAACCTTTGTTGACTGGGGTCGCAGCAAAAATACCAGTCGCGCACACATGGGCGGTAAACGTGGCTCTCAGAGCCACGTTTACCGCCCAAGTGCGTGCTAGTGGTAATTTTGGCCGGTTCCGATCATCGGTTGAACACTACCTTTGAAGGCCTATTTCATGCTTTTTTGGTTCCAGAGCTTGTGTCATTAACATGCCATTATTAGGAGGTCCTCTTGACAATAGACAACTTACATAGGTAGCGATTTCTAGTAATGTCTTGGCTGCCTTAACAAGACTCGTCTAGGAAACGCAAGTGAACGTGTATAGGTTGTAGTCTAGCAGGGATTCGGGACAACTGCCTAGTAGGGCTGAAACGGTTGGCTCATTTTCGTAACCGACTAACCGAGAGCTATAACCGGGTAAAATCCGGTTATTCGTGGCCATTATTTCACGAATTATCAAAACTATAGGAAATGGAAAGCAGTATTCTCAACCTTTTCCGTAGTGTGTATACAAACGAACGTTGTCGAGTACTCGACAACGTTCGTTTGTATACACGCTATGAAATTGTTTCTGCGATTACTCATTACTCACGGAAACTGCCAATCATTAACGAAGTCTTGAAAGTCAAAGTCGATTATTTCTCAATATATACGCGGCTTCGATCGAGGTGTAATCTATCACAAAGGAAAACCGGCGACAGATTTACTACGTTTTAAACGTGGAATGACGATCACTATCGATATTTCGGATAACCGGTTGATGGTTTTTCTAACCGGTTAGATAGTCAACTGGTTTCAAATCGATTATCCGGTTAACCATTTCAGTACTATTGCCCAGGCCCTCAAGGGTTAACAACACTAAAAAGAAATACAAATCTCTGCTAAGGTACTGTAATTTCAATCATCAAGACCACCAAGCACCTGTATGTTGGAACATGTGTTCCCACTCATATGTTAGACAAGAAAACTCGCCAAGATTGGACCAAGACCCCAAAGTGTAAAACTCTTGTAAATAAATGAATATAAGGTTTGTTTTTTTGACTTTGGAATAAGTACTGGTTGCACTCGCGAGGGAAAACAATACTCCAAAACAGTGGCGTACTCACAGAAGGAGGCTTGACCCCCTCCTAAAATTTCTGCGGCCCCCACCACCACCAAAAAAGAAATCTCACACGCCACACAGACCTAAAATGGTCTCAATCCAAATGAGGGTTAAACGAACTGCAAATGATTCTGGTTAGCTCGCAGCAAAATGAGTTTGGAAAACTTTTCTCGGGAGTGGGGTAGTCCTAACTAGGGCCCTAAGGTCGTTACCCCCTCTTCCCGTCTTTACCCCCCCCCCCCCCCCAAAGAAAAAAAGGAAAAGAAAACTGGGGAGGGCAACCCTATTACAGAATCCTGGCTACCCGCCTGCTCTCGCATTCTAAATTATTTAAGAACTGAAAATTGATTCTCGCAGGAGTTGACGACAATCAAAACTCATGAACCTGGACACAATCAGACACATTTTATGGCCTGTTCAGTTGCAAAGAGATGTAATAACCGAACTGTCCATGTTAAGATTAGGATTCTGAGAGTACTATTATCTTTAAGTACGATATTTTAAAGGTACCCCAAACTCACAATGATTAATAAATTTGTTGGTGAGTTGTCTTCATCAGATGAGAGCGTCAAAACATCAGGCCTGTCTTTCTGGAAGTCACAAGAGTGCGACTAACGCCCTCCTGGGAAATAGTTAACCCTTTACCGAACGTAACGGTCAAAACCGGCCAGCGCTATTCACAAAATTCACAATTCAATTTTTATTACTTTTTCATTTTTTGTCACAAAAACATAGCTTATGACCCCTCATTGGAACGAGCTCAACGAGCTCGTTCCAATGAGGGGTCATAAGCTATGTTTTTGACTCAAAAAAATCAAAAATATTATAGCGCTTCAATTTGCTTTTATTTGCCAGTGTCGTCTGCTTTGCGTGTTAGGCACAGGGTTAAGGAGGGCAACTGTCTCCATCGTATAACTGTCATTTCACTATGATGCACAATTTCTTTAGTATCATCTAGTGACGCATAGAGAAGATGGAGGGTGGGGATGGGGGGGGGGGAGGGTAAACGTGTCATCGAACAATGATGATTGATGCGGAAAATGTGATAGGAGGAGAGAATAGGAGAGTTGGGTAATTTTTTTTTTTTTTTTTTTTTTTTTTTTTGGGGGGGGGGGGGTGGGGTTGTAAATGCTCCTCACACTTTTTGGGGGTAGATACCCACCCAAGTTTCTACACCACTAACGTCATCCTTGTGAAAGCTATTAACCGTTGAAAGTTTTTTACTCAACGTTGTCAAACTCGATGATCTGAGACAGGTATACTCAGGGACGCCGAGCAAGGACGGGCCCCGCGGGAATGTATAGAACTGGCGTTACGGACCCTGCGAACACCAAAGGCGCGAAGCTATAAGCGGGGGGGGGGGGGGGGGGGGGAGGGGGAGGGGGGTCTTCACAAAAATGTTTAGATTACTGTTAGGAGAAGCATTCTCCTGCATTTTCTTGACAATATCTACTCAATTGTTTCCTTACAATTTGGATAAGTTATTACCTGTATTTCTATGCGTATGGTGCAGTTTTATCCAGCGAATAAAAATCGTGACACCAGGATGCAGGAAAGACCGCTGAAAAACCAACAAACTAGAGCAAGTGGGATTTTTTTTATATGAATGGAACCTGGTCAGCAATGCAACTACGTACTGTTGTCACCTCCACCACCAGCGTCGGAGGTCCGTACCAAAAGCCTTTCCACGACTTCCAGCTTTTTAAAACACAAAAAAAATTCCGGGCTTTTCCCTCCGCCTAACACCCCCCCCCCCCCCCACCCACCCACCCACCTCCCGCCGGCACTAGTGGGTTTGCTTTAACTCTTTACCTAACATGAAAGACAGACGACATCTGCAAACAAAATTCTTGAATAAGAAATGTTTTTCATTTTTTTTGTCTCGAAAATAGGTTATGACCCCTGTTTGGAACGAGCTCGACGAGCACGTTCCAAAGAGGGGTCATAACCTATGTTTTTGAGACAAAAAATGAAAAAAATAATGAAAATTTATTTGTGATTTGTTGTGAATAGCGCTCGCCGCTTTTGGCCGTTACGTTGGGTAAAGGGTTAACATACAATCAAGGACAGGTCATTTGGACAGTTGTCAACTTTCCTCGGTATTGATTTCTAGTCAAGTCTTGGCTACAAATCAGTGCTAGAACGCAAGACTAACAAATTGTGGTGCAGTAAAATAAAGTCTGGAAATTTTCC
Organism: Pictodentalium vernedei; assembly: GCA_031216915.1. Classification (NCBI taxonomy): domain Eukaryota; kingdom Metazoa; phylum Mollusca; class Scaphopoda; order Dentaliida; family Dentaliidae; genus Pictodentalium; species Pictodentalium vernedei. Next base: position 410,479,536 of record CM062291.1, on the reverse strand, counting down.
CAGATCATTAAATATTTCCCTCAGTTTTATTTTAAACAATATTTATTCAATAAGTATATGCTATATGTTGCAGGATTGAACACCAAGAAAAGTAAAAGTATACACAGTGAACATCAAGAATATAACATATACTAACAGAAGACCATATTAGTGTGTAATGTGGGGATATGACAGAAAGCTAGGAGCTTATGTTGGTCATCCCCCGGAGTCCTTCATTAATTTACACAAAAAGGTGGCATAGAAAAGTAGATGGTCTCATATATCGCCGCCTGGAACCCATGGCTTGTGGTCGATCACCAACTTGATCGCCAGCCACGTGCCAAGCCGGGGCATCGCATCAATGCACACAGCGAGGGCTGCCTATAGGCCCTAGGGGTGTAGACCCTGGAGCAAATACCCGAGAGATCATTCAGATGTGATTTGTCAACATCGTTGTCGACGCAAGTTTTGTTGTGCGAACTCATTTTTTAGCATCTCTTACTGCATCAAGATTGTTCTTGGTGGGGTATTTGCTGCTGTCCTTATTTTCAAATCAGGCGAGCCACTGAGGGCGAGGGCGGTCGCTCGCCTCACCACAGAACAATAAGACTGATGTATGGATGCAGCTGTAAGAAAAAACAGTTGCAGTATCGCAGCAAGAAGACCGGTCTCTTCCCACTAGACCAATTCCCCTCAGACCAACTACATTGTGTTTCTGATTGAGGGTTGATTAAGGATAATTAGGAAAACAATTATTTATAAAAATCTGCCCAACATCTATAAAATATCGACAAGCCAGAAAATGAGCAGACTATCAACTGAAAAATGAGGTCCCCAGAGGGTGAATTTAGTGATGCTACCCTGCACAGCAGGGTAGCATCACTAAATTTACCCTCTGTGAACCTCAATCTGAATAATGGTCTCAAAACTAAACAGAAACAGGTACCCAGAGGATAAATTGACCCATCATATGGGAAAGCATCATCAAATTCACCCTCTAGGGACCTCATTCTGCAATTGTCAGACTGCTTATTTTCAGGCTTGAATATCAATAACATTAAACACATATAAAAATATTTATAAATATATCAAATTATTGATATAGAATTATTTTTAAAGTAGAACGCACCAGTTAGTCTAAGGAGAATTGGTCTTTTGTGAATTGGCCTCGTGGGAGTTGGTCTGCAGGGAATTGGTCTATAGTGGGAATGAACAAGACCTGGTCAAGGCATTTGTGCTCGTAGCAAATGCTGCCTTATTTCTGGGACTGGGTAGATATTTAATTGGAATGGAATGGTTTAACGCGCCGAAGGCGCGCAGGGACGGCATGGGGAACAAGCCCCTTTCGACCCTCATTGGCTGTAAATGATTAATTTCCACATGTCTACTCGTGTTGAAGGAGGAACAGGTTCAGGTACTCGGCAGGTGTCACCGGTTGCGGCGTGATGGTCTCTTTGACTGATGTCGATTGGACCCTCGGGTGAGGACCGGTGTGGGAGGTTGGGTCCTCTCACAAAGGTACTATCTCTCCCCGAGGGTGCAGTCGATTCGGATTTTCAGGCAAGTACAGTCTGCCACTTCGGAGATGATATTGAGTGATGGAAATCACTGGCAAGTATAATCTGCCTCAGACTGTCTCTGTTTGATAGGATGTCTTTGAAGGAAACAACAACGATTCCTTTCGGGGACCACCAAAAAGAAGACCCGAACTTCCCTGGTTCGGGGGCAGGCCTGCATTGTAATCCTAATGGGTTGGGACAAAAAGGTGCGCAATGCGCTTACAAAAATGGGATATTTAATTAAAAGTCAGCTTTTCTATATATACCCGTACTCGTAGCAAATGCTGTCTTGTTTCTGGGACTGTGTAGATATTTAATTAAACGTCAGCTTTTCTATATATACTTCCACAATCACATCACGCACGCCATAATTATGTAAGTCATTGCGAATAATATTGAAAGCCCTCAATTCCGACACCATCAGGACTCTCCATTGTCGCGACTAACGATTTTTCAAATCGATTAATCGGTGATAATAGCAGACGGCTTGCAAATGAATTGTGGGTGTATTATCGGGTAATTATTTTCACTTATAGAATTGCCTTACGTCTGCGTTTGTGGAAGTGCTGATTGTCAAAATCGTCCAATGTGGTACGAGGCGCATGCTTTTATACTTCATATTAATGTTGAGAGTATTTTCCGATAATCAACAAAAACCGGCGTAATGATCTCCGAACATGTCTCCCACAAAAAAAGGAATCCGTTCGAAATCTCTATAAATTGGCTCCAGCAGGGCTCAAAATAAGCGGTGTCGCCAGTGGCGTAGGTAGCTTTTCGCTGGCGGAGGGGCAAACCCAAAATTTTCCGACAGACCGAAAATTTTCCGACAGTGTAACAACAACAAAAACCCAAACAAACAGAAATAATCTGTTGTTTACTGCAAATGTACTGAAAATTGGTCTTTTTTACCCAAAATGGCATGTTTTTACCCCCAAAGCCAGCATTTTAATGTTATTAGGCATAAATTCGCCTAAAAATGGACCCAAAAAGTTTTCCGACAAAACTTCTGGTGGGGGGGGGGGGGGGGCTCAGACCCCCCCCCCCCCCCCTTTTGTCTACGCCACTGGATGTAGCGTCGCTTTTTGCTTTGCAAAACTTGCAAAAAGCTACACAATGTTCAATTATGTATAGCATTTTGCAATACAAGATAATCAACTGCAGCCTATTAGGCTGCAGTTGATTATCTTGTATCGCAAAATATAAATGAAAATTTGCAAACAAATTTGAAAACTAGTTCTCTGATGCTTTACTTCTGATTGTGGAACATTCCAGGCATAACTCAAATTAGCTCTCCATCAAACATCATTAGCAACTTCATATGTTAGATGAATTATATTGGTTTAAATTCTTCCTGTTTTTACAACATTTTGCATAAAATGTCCATTAAAAATAACTTCAAGCCCATCAAATTAAAAATCCCAACTTCCATTTTGAGAACTCTATTGAACCAATACGCCAATTGAAAATATCCAAGTCCATGCAACCCTTAAAGGCAGTTCAGTTAAAAAAAAACATAGAAAATGTTTCATGTGTTGCAGATCATTTGGAAATGCCCAAAAATGGATGAAAACTATTCTATCTACTTAGAAGAATTCAATACAAAACAGCATAACATAACTCTGGTATACAAAAATAGATATGTAATTTTTACAAAATGCTATTCATTTTTTGAAATTTGTAGCATTTTGCTACGCAAAGAAAAAAAGTTATTTTGAGCACTGGGCTCCAGTCTATATGAACCGTAGACGTATTGACTTTACTTTAAGCTTATTTGTTTTACAAGGACTGGTTTGGTCACGAGGTGAGGACGTCTTACCCTGCTCAACCCGGTGCATCCAGGGAACCCCCAACTTCCGCTCACCCCGGTGTGTGACTATGGGTGTGGAGGATGGAGCGGGGGCAAAGAGTCAAAGACACGTGAGACGCCAATGAAGACATTCTGCATTTTTCAAACCGATTAACCGATGATAATAGGAAACGGTTTGCTTGTGAGACCGACCCTGTGGAAAATTTAAATTAAAATATGGAGACAAACATTAGCACTATTCTCAACTGTAGAGGCGAGTTAGTCCCAACCAGAGCTTTCTGTATTGAATTTGTATTCCTACACTGCCACTAAGACACATGGGTCACCACTCACTGATTAATATCACATAAGTGTGTGGGTCTTCTTTGACTGGGGCCCACCCCACCCCATTCCAAGTTCAAAACGCCACTTACGTCCCAGGATGAGAACCACGGCATGCTAGAGCTAGCTTATTTAACAATAACGAGTTTTATTTCCAAATGAAACAAAATACTGCGTTTTGATTGGCAGAGAGGTACGGTGTAACTTGCAATCCACAGTAGCGTTTTTACACCGTGGTTAACCTTCTGCTCGGTTATGTTAGAACAAAAATAAAAATACAGGAAATTTAATATTTATGTTCAATAAAAGATATAGATGTCAAGGAAACTGGCTCACTGAGCCAGTTCCAATGACATCCATATTTGTCTGGTTTTATTAAGAAACTTACAAAGTAAAATTTTCTGCCAGTTTTTTCCCCACAATTTAGGTTAAAGTATTAAGTACACCAAAATCCTTGAAATAAATCCGTTATCCTTGTGTTTTTCAGGGTGTATGGGAGTTTACACTGGTCTGGGAACTCATACACACTTCGGCTTTGCCTCAGGATGTATGAGTTCCCAAACCGATGTAAATTCCCATACACCCTGAAAAACACAGGGATAACTAATAGTATTCGCCAGGTCTATATCGATCCTTGAGTGCGTCAAGGCGCCACCACCTGTAATGCTTTAGCATTGCAGGTGGCGCCTTGTTGCATTCAATGGACGATATATGCCGTGTTGTACAACCCACAATGTACAGCTAATTATACCACAGCACTCCATCGACAGGAAAAAACATCAATGTTCTGAATGAGTTCGCAAAGGAATACCTGGGTAAATCCATCAAAACTCTCGGTATTTCTCCATATATCGACATGCTCGCATGATAAATTGATATTTTGGGGGTAAAACGTACCAGGTCCCTAATCCAAGAGACCTTAAGACTAAGAGAGACAGCTCAAACGACCGAATGTTTCATATAATTTCAGAAATCTGGCACTTTTTCTGCAAACTTGGACCCACCTTTTGACATCGTTCTGACATCTTCTGCTGCCTTGTGTAGCCTCCTTCCGGAACTCCAGGTCAGAGGCCCCGCGAATAGATAAATAATGCAAAAATGATTATGAGCAACATGAATTTTATTTTGTTTTCATAACTCTCCTTGCCACTTTTGTCTTTCTTTTCTTCTCTCATCTCACTTTCCTTTGGCCAAAATATATTCACAGTAATAATAAAATTAAATAATATACTATTCAAAAAAGTACAGGATATTTGATAAAAGTGAGATATATGAAGAAATATATTTATACTTTCATCAATAAGACAGTTGAGGCAATTGAACTGTGACATCTGATAATGATTTCAGCGATAGTTGGGTATCTGATAAGCAGGGATTAAAATTCATGCGCGAATCCGAATCGATTCGCGCAAATGATTCTCGCAAGGGAAACAACGAGAATCAACTTAGATTCGCGCAAAATGTTAATTTGATTCTTGTCGTAGATTCTAAAGGTGGCTTTAAGAAGCCAAAAGAATGCTCTGTCTTTGCCCCCTCATACTAAGGAAAAAAAACTACACTTAGCAGTGGTGTATAATGAAGTCTTGGCTGCCTATATAGGCAGCCAAGACTTCACTAGACACCACTGCCACGATACTGTAATTTCCATCAGCCAGACCACCAAAAGCCTGTATGTTGGAACATGTGTTGTACGTGTACGTGTGTGAGAAACACTACAGAATGGAAACTGGGTCCATAAAGGGAAAACTCTGAAAAAAAGCTATGACGTTTGCCTTTTACTATGGCATATGTAAATGTTGCACTCACATAACAGTACTCTCAAATTCAAAATATTTTAGAACTGAAAATTGATTCTCGCAACAGGAGCTCGCGAGAATCGAAACTGATTCTCGTGAATCGAGGCAAATTTTAAGGCCTGGATAAGCATATATTCCACGCACTGTGCTGTAGAAGACATGAACGGTCAGTCGGAGAATTTACCACATTCAGTCCAAGACCTCAATACCTTGTAAATCCTCCTCGGTTCGCGAGACTAGCGCGGATCCGACGTGGCATACTCCTCGCCAAACGTCCAATATCAGCTTGACTGGTGTTATTCCATTTTTCCTGCGATGCAGCGGCGAGTTCCTGGACTTTGGTAAGGGCTGTTGGCGTTGTCGTAGGCGCCTGCCAAGCATATCCCAGGCGTGCTCGATTGGTGAAAGGTCGGGACTTAGTGCTGGCCAAGGCAGTGTAGTGATGTTCAGTAGAGGAACTCTGTAGCGACACGGGCCTTGTGTGCTCTTCCATTGTCATCTTGGAAAATGAATCGACGGCCGTGACGTCGCGCAAATGGCACCACATGAGCTGCTAACATGCGGTCACGGTAGTACTGCCCTGTGACAGGCCCTTGGATGACATGTAATGCTGTTCTGCTTGTCATCGTTATGCCTTCCCACGACATAACAGATCCACCACCAAAACGGTCGTGCTGTCTAACGGTTAAGTCGCGGTATCGCTCGTTCCACCGCCGCCGCCACACTCTGTTGTGCCTGTCGTGGAAGTCAAGAGTGGACCTCGATTCATCGGAAAACATGACGTTGCCCCACCGACGATTGTCCCAGCGCTGTCGTGCTCTACACCAATTACGCCTTGCTGCGACGTGACGTTCAGTCAAACGTGGAATTATTCGAGGTCGTCGAGCGTACAAATTCCAGCTGTGTAGGCGATTTCGGATAGTCTGACCACTGACTTTCCCATCTGTCGCTCGGTGCAGCTGCTCTCCAATTTCTGAGGCACTTTGATGGCGGTTACGTAATGCTGTGGTTCGGATGAAACGAACCTGGTTAGCAGTTGTCGTCCTTGGACGACTTGACCGACGTCTGTCATCAACATTGCCTGTCTGGTGGCAGCGTGACCACAACCTGCTAATCACCGATTGAGTAACGTTGAGAATTTGAGCCACTGCAGTCTGTCGGCTGTCTGCTTCCAACATGCCAGCGGCACGTAAACGTTCGTCACGCGTCAGTCTTCGCATACCTCAAACGTTACGTTTCGACCAGAAACTATTGATGAACGAGTTTATACCAAGAAAAGAATGATGAGCCCTCCGAAAAAGCCCGCCCAATACAAATGGACATTTCAAAACGTGCCCCAGACATTAACGCGACGCTCGTGGGCCGGTGACATTCATGATCCACACTAAACTTGGTAACATATTGATGTGTCCAATCACGCGTGTCCAATACCATTTTCCGAAAATATCAACATCCGTTTGGATATCCCCTACTTTTTTTGAATAGTATATTTAATTGCACAACCATTTTTCGTATATGTGATCATGTACGCAATTCCTGGAATAAGGTATCCCCTGAGGCTGTGGTAGAGATGGGCAAAATGCCGAAAAACCGAAACGACACCGATATCATGGGGATACCGAAAAACCGAACCGAACCAATAGTTGAATACCGAAACCGTCTGAATTTTCAAATTTTCTTACATTCGGTATTTATATGGCCCTGTTGATGCTTGGTAACAGTTGAAACGTTAATTTTCATGAAAGAAGTGACTGACTTTCCTTCTACAATTTTGTGCGGTTAGGCCTATGGCAAAATTTTTAGAATTTAGTCTAAAATAGTGCATCCTACTAATGGGTTGACAATCACACCTGGTGAATATAAATAAACATAAGGGCCCAGATAAGAATCACGTGGGGTGGAAAAAATACAAAACATTATAAATTATTGTGATGAATTGACGGTAACATGGTCTGAGGTTTGCGGCTCCGAGCCGCAAACCTCAGACCATGTTACCGTCAGCTCATGATCCAATAAGACACTACCCATAGCCCAAAACCTTGTTCAAGGCAACTTTTAACGATCGCAGGTTTAGAAAATAAACCTCTCGTGTACCCCACGACACTGGATAAATAATCAATCAATCCAATAAACTCATTCCATCTCAATTCAAATCGTAAATCGGTTTGTAATTTAAACAACACTTCACTCAGAACACCGTCTTCTGCACATGTGAAAAATCTAGAAATATGAAGCGGCTTGCTAGTCACTCCGTTGATGAAACAATGACGAAACGAGCGAAGTCATTTCAAATATTTCGCGTTGTGACGTCAGACGGTAACATTTGCTTCTAGAGCCGTAAACATAAAAGAAACTACGCCAGCTCTTATCCAATTAGAGGGCGAGGATTTTACTCTTATTGGAATATTAATAAGTGTGGGTATCATATTTGAAAAACAAGAGCACATTCCCAAAGGCGAATTTTTCAACACCCTGCTTCTTTCGCATCCTGCTTTAATAACAACTGCAAAGCATCGTTACTCACAGTGCCCTACATGACGAGGCACCATACCCCTGCACTCGCCTTCTCTGGGGTTCCAGAGTCCGCGTGACATGGTAAACAGAACACTCGTATGGTAATGTTTTCCGTACTTTCACATCCGAGCAACTGACATTTGAAAAAGGAATTGGCGATAAAAGGAATTTTTTACTGTTTTTGCAGCATGACCCAGAGGCGTAAGTATTGGGGTGCAGGAGGCTGCCCCCCCCCCCTCTATCCCCACCCACCCTATAATTTTCCTGTCGGAACATTTGCATCTGGATTGGGGTCTCAGATATCGATTAGCTGTTGCTGGTAATCATGCACTTTCTTATAGGATAACATTTGCTTCTTGGAAGTACCGTAGTCAAGGGGGTGGGGGCCTAGGGTCCTACAGTGGCCCCCTTAAAATGGGAAAATGAAAGCACCAGAGGATCCCAGATTCACTCTCAGGGTATTGAATTTTCAAAATTTTCTCGGGGGGGGGGGGGGCGGGGAGACCCCCACCCCACGAACTTCGACCAATGGGAGGGGATACCGTAGGCCTGACGCGGGGGTGGGTATGGCCCTCCCATTGGTGGGGGTTCGGGGAAGCCCCCCCCCCAAACCTCACCAATGGGAGGACCATACCTTCGGCCTTCGGTTATGCCTGTGGTATATATCGACCTGGCATCCCTTAAAATGATGACGCCCTTCGATAGAAATTATCGAAATCCTAGCTACGCCCCCTGCTTCTTGGACTTACCTCACGCATTTATGCACAAATTTCCTTTTTTTCACTGTAATCCCAATTGACAAATATTCCAATTCAATCATCAAGGCATGTATGTCTTGCCGTGGTGATTTTGTTGGACGATTTCGTCGGTCAGGACTTGAGCAGGTCCGCCGAGAGCGAGGGGGGGGGGGGGAAGGGGGGGGGGCAATTTGTAAAACGGGCCTGCTAGCGCCGGAAGGCGAGAAGCGATAAGTGGGCTGTCTGGGGGTATTCCCCCAGATAGATTTTTTTAAATTAGTACTTGGAGAAGCATTCTCCTGCATTTTCTTGACAATATTTACTCAATTATGACCTCACAATTTGGGTAAGTTACTGCCCATGTTGTGTGTATGGTGCATTTCCCATTTTCTCCAAAGATAATCGTGACTATCACGATGCAGGAAAGACCGGTGAAAAAACAACAAACTGGAACAAGTGGGGTTGTTTTATTTGAATGGAACCTGGTCAGTATAAATGCAACTACGTACGTACTCTTGCCACCTCCACCCGCGTCGAAAACCCGTACCAAACGTCTTCCCACGACTTTCAGCTCAGACGTATCGATAGGTCAACCTACACTTCTTTTTACAACACCAAAAATCCCGGGCCTCGTTGCTCCGTGGCAGCTGCACCCTTGCCCCCCCCCCCCACCCCACCCCGTCACCCCCCCCCCCCCCCTTCGGCGCTATTGGGCTGGAGCCTTGATAGTCGAAGCAAATTTGGTTTGCACCCCCACCCCAATCGCAGCGAAGAAAGCAGAAAGAAAAAGTGGGTTTGGGAAGCGCAGAAAGTTAAATAATTAATTGCTCTGAACAATTTTAGCCATTTTTTTTCTCCTAAAATATCACTTCTTCTAGCAATTGTGAGACGCGTGTCCATCCGATGAGACTTTGATTTGGGTTAATTGAAGCTGCTGCAGGGGTGGCGGAAGGCCGATAAAACTGAGGGATACAAATTTACAATGATACCATGATTCGACCCAGAGTGAGAAAGGTTTCGTAGTATATGGGTAAATGTACCATGACTCGCTATAGCCTTTGGTTTAGATGAATAAGCCGATGTGTGGTCACTGTCCTGTCCCGTTTCTTCTACTTCAACCATCTTCAGCCCGAAGGTTAGCCTTCGGGTTGGAAGATCGTTGAAGTAGAAGAAACGCACCGCAGCGACCGAAAGTGTGATTCTTAGGCTAAATATTGTTTGGATTTGCAAATAATGGAACAGGAATGCCTGTATATTGACACGTTTGCATGCATGTGCCCATTTTAACTCATCGTATAACTGCAAAACATATCTGCGGAAAAAATGTGGAGGGGCACGTGTCCCCCTGGCTCCACCGCCTCTGAGCTACTGAACACTTCAATTTCATATCTCCGACACTGAACAGAAAATGATAACGGTGAATAACCCTGAAAATCTTGCCAAAAATGTTGAAAAAATGGGATGACAAAAAGTCACTCACCCTTCTTCCTCGTATGCCGCGACTTCAGATCTTCGCTCCTGACAAATAGATCATTGGAGATCGACAAAAGAGTCACAGAAAGAACGTTCAAAATTGATGAATATATCATTTTAGAAAACTTGACAACATGAAATTTATATTTCCGTGAACATTATGCACTGATGGCATCCGATGAATAGTAGGAATTATTCACATTTTAGTGATATACACAGTATTTCCTGCAGCAATGTAAACACATGCGAAAATTTGTTTTTGTTCGCGTAAGCTGCGAATCAAACATTCGCATTCAACCCTTGACCCGATACCGAGTTCGCCAGTGAGAGAGTTCAATCTATAGTCGTTTTCACATTTGTCAGTTATTGGCGTCTGCGAAGATCAAACTTAACCTATTTTTCTCGGATGGGCAAATATTGACATTTGCAAAATCGTGTCTTGTGAAAGCGGTATGTGGTGACCGGGGGCGACCAAAACGGATTCAGATTAAATCCTATCAACAAGTGAAACAGAACTTGAAATGGTGTTTTTTTTTCGAGGAATATCGCGAAAAATTGGTGTAATTTTTCAACTTTCTCCTCAAGAATGTAATGTCCTTTTCGCTTCGGGAGACAAGCTCAAAAAGAGTGTTATTCGAGTCGCCCGGTCACTTTTCGAGTGAATTGACTGCCTTTGAAACTTTTGTCTGTCCTTGATCTATCGTGTCAAAAGTATCAGATCTCCAGATGAGAAGAGTACAAATCGCCCGAACGATGACAGCAAGCAATTTGTGGTCACAAATTACTTGGTATTGCCTCTGTTCATTCAGCGTGGCATTTCATATTGAAGCCTTTACAGTTTACACAAAACGGGCACCTCCTAAGTAGCAGTGGCGTAGCCACGGTGGGCGGGGAACTGGAGGCTGAGGGGCTGGGGGATGGAGAGGCCTAGTCTTAATTAGGACGTTTGGACGGCTGTTAACCACTCTCCCACGTTCCTTCAAGGGAAGTGGGACGATGGGGTAACAACCGGGGGGGGGGGGGGCTCGTTACAAATAACCCCACAAGGGCGTCCCAGATATCAGGTCCCCCTCCCTCCTGTTGGGCACCCCTATTATAAAATCCTATCTACGCACCTGCCAAATATTCGAGTAAAAAGGGTATTGAATTTTCATACAGTAACGCCAGCACGTGGCAAAGAAACAAAATGCCCTGTTAGAATTGTCAGTCCTATATTAGCCTAACTGTAGTGTTTCGTATCTGGCGTTTATTGGTTTTCGATGGCCACCTCCTGGGACGTAAGAAGCATTTCAAACCTGCGGGGGAGGGGGTGAACACGGTCATACAAGAGCACCACACACATGTCAGTGGTGTCTCGTGTGCCTTGATAAGAATAAAACACACATGGCTATTTTTAGGAGTCGGGAGCGCGGTGGCATTGTGGTTACCGGTTCTCATCAGATCAACGAAGTTAAGCAACGTCGAACCCAGTTAGTCCTTGGATAGGTGACCGCCTGAGTGATCGATTTGGACTCCCGCGTTGTGTCCTTGGGCAAGGCACTTCACCCCGATTGTCTACATGGGGGCACGATGATCTGTGTACTAAGGTGTTCTGCACGTCGATGGTGCGCATGTCTTCAACCAATCTATCCCTGCCTGTTCTGCAGTGCGGAGATACGATGTTGACTTATTGTTGAGGTGCCTTGCAGCTGCTCGTCGTTGCCCGGTGGTTCTCACCGGGTACTCCGGCTTCCTCCGCCCGTAAAACTGTCACCGACACGATATGACCTTGGCTTTTAATGTGACGTTAAACCCTAATAAATAGATAAATATTTTTTAGGAGTCACGCGTATGAACAATGAGATAAATACATATTTTGGACTCCATATTTAAGAAATTTCTCCATCGGGACGAAACCAAGGAAATGTTTTAAATATGAAGACAAAAATGTGTATTTATCTCAACTTTAAAGGTCAAAATTGATACCAATCAAACGGGGGAATCTTTCGTAACCTTTGGACCCGAGATACAGTTTTTTTTCATTCTAGGATGGCGATACGACCTCGATTTATAAAATGGATGGTTTCTAAACTTCAGTTTGGGTGGTGATCAATCAATTGATATTTTCAACGTGCATCCCAAAAGCTGCACGTTGATAACATTAATTGATCTACCCACAAATAACGAATATGGACTCTTCCAGTTGATGACATTGAACTGGAATGGAAGGTACCATCAGGGTTCCACGGTTGAAAAGGTTAAGTGTAAAGAGTCTGTGCACCCCTTCCTGCATGCTAATTCCCCAATTCCCAATGAGATTGCAATCTCTCTCTCTCTCTCTCTCTCTCTCTCTCTCTCTCTCTCTCTCTCTCTCTCTCTCTCTCTCTCTCTCTCTCTCTCTCCCCCTCTCTCTCTCTCTCTCAACCATTTCTGGAAAAGGTTGGGTAGTCACGTGTCCCTTGTCAACCCCGTTTCGTACGTCCCAGCCATGTCCACATGCCTTTCCCAGCCCCACCTCTCGTCTCGCCTCTCAGTTCTGATGACATTCCATTCACACATCAGTTCAAGAGAACGACATTTTAGATCCGTATTGATTTATGTTTTTCATTTTTTTTATTTTTTTTATTTTTTGGGCATTTTCACGAAAGGAAGAGAGTAGGGAATCGAAACCTAACTCCATTGTTTTAAGCGTGGTTGATACAAATTGAACCTTTTCATTCGTCTTTCTGAGACATAACCTCAAAAAACAGTTACATCCCGCTAAAGATTACCCACGATCACCCCCACCCCGCATACATACACAATCGACGTTTGTTTAACATCTTTGTGGGCACTTGTTTGTATTTTCTTCTCTTTTCAGTGGCAAACAAGTCCTCAAAGGTAAGTAAACAAAACCTAACCCATTGTTTTCTTTACCTGTTGACCAGGTTCTCATAAAATCCTGCGGTCCCCGCACAGTAAACAAATCAAACATGATTAGCCATTTGGGCAGAAACATTGATCTTAAACACCAATGAATAAATAAATCTCTCACTGCTAGGATCCCAGTTTTGATAGGGTTAAAATAGACGAGTGCGAATGAACTAGTCAATGGAAACGTCATAAAAAATTGAAAACTAGGATGTCGTGTTACCTCGCAGCAATGAAACAAGTTAATTTTAGTACCGCTAACACACTAAACATCGAATATATAAACAATAACACTAAAGTCTGAACCAACTGACCTTTTTATAACCAGGTGTTTTGTTTGTTTTCAGTCTTACACGATTACTCCAAACACAGAGAAATTTTGGTTCTTCCAGCAACCAAGACTAGTTCTTCAGTTTGTCCTGGTAGGGGAACTAAATTTGGTTACATGGAACCAAACATACACATGTTTTGGTTCTTCAATCTGTCACATTAACTAGACTGTCAAGGCCTTTGGACACTATGATTGTAAAATATAAAGTCACGTCAAGTTGAAGTTTTAAAGTTTGTGACGTCAGAAACACATTTTCAGTTATCCCACCACGCATGCGTTAACACTTTACCAAACGCGCACGATATCAAAATTTATTATTTTAATTACAGTGGCGTAGATAGCTTTTCGCTGTTGGAGGGGCAAGCCCAAAATTTTCCGACAGACCGAAAATTTTCCGACAGTGTAACAACAACAAAAACCCAAACAAACAGAAAGAATCTGTTGTTTACTGCAAATGTACTGAAAATTGGTCTTTTTTACCCAAAATTTACCCCCAAATGGCATGTTTTTATCCCCAAAGCCAGCATTTTAATGTTATTAGGCATAAGTGCGCCTAAAAATGGTCCCAAAAAATTCCCGACAAAACTTCTGGTGGGGGGGGGGGGGGGCTCACCCCCCCCCCCCCCTCCCCACCAGAAGTTTTGTCGGGAATTTTTTAATTATTTTTTTTTTAATTTTTCAAGAGATTTCACCCAAACCATATCGCGTGACACTTCATTGGAACAGGCTCGACGAGCTCGTTCATTGGAACGAGCTCGACGAGTTCGTTCCAATGAGAACCACATGATATGGCTTTCCAAGCAACTGAAATATTCTTGAACACAGGCGATGACCTGTTTGAGGGATACATTGGTTCCAGGTCTTACACGATTACTCCAAATACATGGAATTTCTTACTGAATTAGACCGTTGGCCTGAGAGCATGTTGAGACATATTTCACCAGCCAGTGAAAGACAGATCCAACCTGTTCCACACAAGTTGCTGCAAGATAGCGTCCATGCTGTCGGACACAGCACTTGATAATGTCCCACTCATCTCTGCATCAAAACTTGGACCAAACGTTTGCCTCAGTAGTGTGGTACTAGTTTGCTGCTGTTACAAGCTGTCAGTGACAAAGCTAGTCTGATGGCCACGAGTACTGTCAGCCTGGGATATAAATCATTATAATTTTAGTATATTACCACGTGCCAATGATACTATTATCCAACATTATAATCTACAGTACAGATATGGCCGTGGAAGCACCTGTGAACTATACGCGTATATATATTTGTGAGAGATGTATACAAACATTCATAGGCGACGGAAGAGTGACGGAGAGGTGGGGGGGGGGGGGGGTAAGGAAATGTCCAAGACTCAAATACTCAGTGGCCGACTATGATTCTGAAAATCGGAAAAATCTAATCCATAGAAGCGTCATTTGCTTGATTCTCCGGTCTTGGCGTGTAGACCAGAGGGTGTTGCGAAGTGAGTGAGGTAGGTGTGTGTGTGTGGAGGGGGGGGGGGGGGGATGATGAAACCGTAAAAATAAACAATTTTGAAGACTTGCCTTTCCAAAATATAGATGATATCTAGGACCGAAATATACTATTAGTTATTCTTGTGTTTCGTTCTGGGGTGAATGGGAATATATACCGGTTTGGGAACTCATACACCCTGAGGCGAAGCCGAAGGGTGTATGAGTTCCCAGACCTGTGTAAACTCCCATACACTCTGGAAAACGCAAGGATAACGGATTTATTTCCAAGAATTTTGGTGTACTTTATCCTAAATTGTGGGGAAAAACTGACAGAAAATTTCACTTTGTAAGTTTATTAATAAAACCAGACAAATATTTGATGTCACATGACATCCATATGTGTAATATTTTATTGCACATAAATATTAAATTTCCTGTATTTTTATTTTTGTTCAAACATAACAGAGGAGAAGGTATGAACTAATAATTAAAAATGGGTGCCTTTTTTAGCCATATAGCCTGCTATTGTGTATTCTTGTTTTTACACCGTGGTTAACCACGGTGTAAAAAAAAGCTACTGTGGACTGCAAGTTACACTGTACCTCTCAGCCAATCAAAATGCAGTATTTTGTTTCATCTGGAAATAATATTAGTTATACGGAGTTTCAGTAGGACAGTGACGAAAATCTTGAAAAAAGAATAATTAAAGCAACTGAAGGAAACATATCTTTCTTTATTATTGAACAAGAACGATTTGGAGTTATTTCCCTTACACTGAACTCAAACATTTGGAAGACTTCAGTTCAAGGGCATTGGAAAACGACGTGTCGTTATTATTGTGGGACACAATTTGACTTTATAGGTGTTTTATTCGATACAGTGGTGCGCTGTGTGCTTTGGACAATCGGTGACACTATATTCAAACTTATACAAGTGTTTTAAAAAGTTTCACTGAAGAGACAATCCATATAACGAGATAGGTTGTAGTATAGAAACACCATAACAGAGTCCCTCTTATCGACATTAAAATCGGACATTGGGGGGTATGTACACGTGTTTCAAGTTTTCGGAGTATTCTCATGAAACAATATTGTTCTCATTTTGTTTGTGAGTCTGAATGTTTCTTATTACTGACAAAAATGTTTGAGGCAATGCGTGAAAGGGAAATCGGCGAAGTGTACCATAGAATGTCTGTACACTCCGTTTAGCTATCACGTGATATTCTCATACACCCCGCGGAAATTCGTACACCCCGTTGGAGTTAAATGTACCGTTTTGGATGCATTGGAAACTGACCAATCAGGAAGCTTGTATAATTTTAAAAGTGTAATAAAGGGCTGTACTCCCCTAAAATTTCAAGCCTGCATTGTTATCAGAAGTAGAGGTAACAAGAAACAGCCTGCATACTATTCCTCATGTCAGCTGTAATTCTAGAATGCGTGGATGGGTGGGTGTTTGGCATATAAGTGGTCTACACCTTCGAAACAGCTCACATCGCTCAAATCGAGTCAGCCCATATTTTATAATCACATTTCAGCAAATATATGGGTTGTTTGTTTACCCACTTTGCGCGAAGTTTGCGCGCAGACAGCCTTTGATTTAATGTGATGTACCTTTACTCGCAATAATATACAGATTTTCTTTCGTGCTCCAGTTATAGATATTCCAATCAACGAGTATTCAATTCGCAATCATGAGGCCACCAAGATTTTAACACAATCAGTGGAACTACGCGGCGTGATCACAGCTCTAAGACTGTGGGATTCTTCATTTATAATTACTTAATACACAAACATGTGCAATGGTATTGGTAATGTCATCAAAGATTCCACCAAATTGAATATCGATTGAGAAACCTTTCTTCCATTGATTTAAAGAAAGTGAATGCTTATGGTATATAGTTTTAGATTCAATCGGACGGAATATTTTAGCTGGTGGCTTTTCCGACCAACTGAAATATTCCAAACGACTGAATCTAAAAATAGACGATGGAACTATTTAGGGCCAGACTGGTTCCAGGCCATAACAGCGTCAGGTGTTTATAATAGTTTGACTGTCAGCTTGAGAGCTGACATCGAAGGCTATTATCGTAGGACCATTATCGGATATTTATTTTTTTTATTGGCGTTTAACCCTTTACCCAACGCAGACGATTTCAAAATTTATTATTTTAAATATCATTTTTTAAATGTTTTCAAAAAATTTCAGCAAAACCATATCATGTGATCCCTCTTTGGAACGAGCTCGACGAGCTCGTTCCAAAGAGGGGTCACATGATATGCTATGGTTTTGTTGAATTTTTTCGAAATATAATATTTTTTCAGCTGCTGAATTTGCATATTACGCGAGCGGATGTTCGTTGGATAAAGGGTTAACGATACTTTTCACAGCCAGATTCACCTCGTATCGGACAGTTTTACGGGTAGAGGAAAGCGGAGTACCTGGCGAGAACCACCTTGAAACTGCCAGACTCCCCAAAGTTCGAACTCCGCTCAAGCAGTGTTAGCATTGGTTGAAGAAAAGTTCAACACCAACGTGCAGCACGTCTTAGTACAAGGCGCCGCCGTGCCCCCACATGGGCAATAGGACTGAAGAGCCTTGCCCAAGGACACAACACAGTAAGCACTGGCAGTGATCGAACAGTGGACCTTTCGGTTCGATGTCCAAGCCGTAACCACTCAGCCACCGAGTTCTGTATCGGATATTTTTGGTCGTACTGGTAAGGCGACGAATGCCGAACACGTCCTGGTTTCTGGGTAAACCATTACTTGTCATTATCTACATCCGGGTAGCTCAAGTGTTTACATTTATTAAATTTACATGTGTTTTATTTGACAAAGGTGTATGAAAGCAAGTTATTTCAACTGTTATAGATTCTCTCATTGGATACTACAATTGAATAACTATTTTAACAATGTTGGTAGACGAACAATGGTACAAATTATTCAAAAGCAAACAGCATACGTACAGATGGCCGTTTGCACAAATATACACACTTTTAACATCATTCAGCTGTAATTATCAAGTCTTTCAATTTTGAGACGCGCTGTTGCTCTCACGCGCCATCGCACCTGTAATTTTTACTTTTGGGAGCAGACAACAGCGCGCCTCGGTTCCACCTATCGAGCAATTAACTTTATATTTATTTATTTATTTATTTATTTATTAAGGTTTAACGACACACTAACAGCCAAGGTCATATTAAATATCGTGTCTCGCTGCCCGTTTTACGGGTGGAGGAAGCTGGAGTCACCAGAGCGAACCACCGAATAGCGACGAGCAGCCAGCTCCACAACATCGTAACTCCGCACTGCAGTACAGGCAGGGTTTTATTGGTTGAAGACATGCTCACCATCGACGTGCAGTACGCCTTAGTACACGGTGTCCTCGTGCCCCCATGTGGACAATCGGGGTGAAGTGCCTTACCCAAGGACACAACGCGGGAGTCCGAATCGATCGTTCAAACGGTCACCCATCCAAGGACTAACCGGGCTCGACGTTGCTTAACTTCGGTGATCTAACGAGAACCGGTTACCGCAACGCCACTGCGCCCCCGGAGCGATTAATTTTGCCTAACGAATCGCCCGTCGCGTAATGAACAAATTGTGCAGAACAAAAATTCGACAAAACCAAATCATGTGACCCCCTAATTGGAACGAGCTCGTCGAGCTCGTTCCAATCAGGGGGTCACATGAAATGGTTTTGATGAACTCGTTTTAAGAATTGAGGGCAAAATTAAAATAACAAAATTTTGATATCACGTGTTTCTGTAAAGTGTTAAAATCTCTTCGTGGAAAAAGGCCAAATATCATAACGTGTGCACGAAAATGTGAACAAACCACCATGGATGATAAGCTGTAGCATTCCAAGATTTCAAACAAATCAAACTTCAATTTCCAAGAATTGGTCGTCGAGCCCGGTTAGTCCTCGGATGGGTGACAGTCTGAGCGATTGATTTGGACTCCCTCGTTGTGTCCTTGGGCAAGGCACTTAACCCCGATTGTCCACATGCGGGCACAATGACGCAGTGTACTAAGGCGTACTGCACGGTGATGATGCGCATGTCTTCAACCAGTCTTACCCTGCATGTGCAGCAGTGCGGAGTTGCTATGTTGGAGAGCTGGCAGCTGCTCTTCGTTGGTCGGTGGTTCTCTCCGGGCACTCCGTCTTCCTCCACCCGTAAAACTGCCACGGTCATAATTAGCCATTGTGCATAAGTATGTGACCTTAAACACCAATAAATAAATCCAAGAATTGGTACGTAAACAACACAGGCCTAATTCGACAAACGTCAAAGACAAGTAATGCCACCCGCTGTCTTTTCGCTCCAGCGTTCCGTGAAGAATCGTCTGATTGACTTACGATTGCTTCACTGAAGTTGCATTTCATGATTTATACCGAATTCAGATAAGTTCGATTATGCTGCGAAAAGCTTATTCGAAAAATCGGGTAATATTTTTGAAATCCCTACTTACTGAGCACCAGTGGCGTGAGCGGTGTCCAGATGTTCGTTGGAGTTTTTCTTGAAAAACATTTTCCCAAAGCTGGGTTTCAACAATAGCGCGCTTCACTTCAATTGGTACCGAGCACTATACAAGCACCTCGCATTTTCAAAATTGAAAGACTGGAGTAACAAACCTGACATAGGCGATGAAATTGACGCAACGTGATTTTACCCTTTGTCGAATCCTAGTAAAAGAGGACCACTTTTTCCCCAATTGTCAACCCTTCTCTGAAAAGAGCTACAACATTTCGAGTTGCAATATAGTCATGATGGCTGTCATGAACTGTGCGCTTATCTAGGCCTAATTGTGCGTTGGAATTGCGCGCAATTGCCATATCGAGTGACATCCAAAGCACGGCAGGTTCTCCTGATTACTCATTGCAAACACAGGTAATGTTTCTGTTAATGGATCTCCGGGATACCCGGAGGTCCATTGGCTGAAGCATTGCTTGTGCACAGGCCATACGTACAGAATTTGATAGCCTTACTATGGTCATAACGCCCAGATTAACGCGCAGATCGACGTGCTATTTGTGCGCATTTCATGACAGGACTTCTAGTTTTAACTGTATGTGAAGATTTGTGTTAGAGAATATTGATTGCTTTTTCAGTGGTGTCCCCTCGCACACACCACACAACAGAAACAGAGATGCTCTTGCACGCTCCATCCCACCCTCCGCGCGATATGTTTCTTTTTATTTTCAATTGGGCGGTCTAGACGAGAGGAGGATAGGTTAGATATACCTTCGAATAGATACCTTCTTAGGGGCGGTAAGCAGCTAGCATACTCCCCAATGCGCACCCATTTGAGCAATCGAAGTTTAAAGTGTCTTGCTCAAAGACACAACTAAAGTAGTGAACCCACAACATTTCGATCACATGTCCAGTGTGGTAACCATTGAGCCACAGCGTCCTCTTAATTACATTTTATGGGGAGATAAGTCTTCCAGTACCGCCTTTATATCAAGCTTTTAAAAATCTTGCAAATCGGTTGGTAGGAGAACTCAAAAGCTGTCTGGAACGATATACCAGGATAGCTGTAAATTAGGTGTGACAGGTTATTGAACGTAAATCAACTAGACATTTGTGATCAAAACCAATATACACTGATTTCCACTAACAAACTGATGGGCTAACAATAATTAACATCCGAAATATGGATTTATAAATTTACACAATTTGCCCTTTTTCTCTGGACTTGTGTGTCGGCTTTGACGTTTTATGAAGGAATTAATATCAAGTTATATCGGGTGCTTTTCTCGGTTCGAATCCCACCTGCGGCAACCGCGTTGTGTCCTTGGGCAAGACACTTCATCTCCATTGCCCGCGTGAGGGCACGATGACGCCGTGTACAAAGGCGTACTGCACGTCGATGGTACGCATGTCTTAACCAATCTAACCCTGCCTGTGCTGCAGTGCGGAGTTACGATGTTGGGGAGCTGGCAGCTGCTCGTCGTTGCTCGGTGGTTCTCTCCGGGTACTCCGGCTTCCTCCACCCGTAAAACTGTCACGGTCATGATTAGCTATTGTGCATAAATATGTGACCTTAAACATCAATAAATAAATAAATAAATATCGGGTGCTTTTTATGGGGTTATTATCGGTATTATCAAGTTATTATCGGTTAAGTGTTGTTGTTCTGATTTATTAATAATCTGTATCATTTTAAGCGTCTCCTTCCGGTAGTTTCCGTAACCCTTTCAACCCAAGAGTCCGATCCATGTCAAGGTCATGATACGTCATAATTTCATGAAATGAAATGGTTGCTCTGTGAATGTGTGAGATAGACCAATCAATATTAAGAATTAGAGTTTAATATATCCCCTGGTTTTCTAGGAACCGGGATCGGAATGAAATTACTCTCAGAACCGGGAACCAGGAAATTTCCCGGGTAATATCAAGCAAATTTACGAGGGTAACATGACGCATTTATTTTAATGATAATGAGCATATTTCATTGGCAGTCTCCCTTCTCCAAATGGACAAGTTCTTTTCCTAACATAAGTATGAAAACGCAAACCCGCTTCAATCTCGTCTTTATTTTTAGAATCACTCGCATCATCACCTTTACCTTCTCCAGCAGCAACACCCTCTTCACAGCCGTCACCAGTCTCCTCTGCTTTAAGCAGAGGATACTGGTGGCGGCTGTGAAGAGGGTGTTGATGTTGGACGTAGTGAATAGTGGTACTAGTAATTCTGAAAATGAAGACGAGTTTGAACTTTGAAGCGGTGAAGAGATCGTGCGGTTGAGAGGGGTGGGGTGGGAGGGGCCCTCCAGAACTGGTTGAGAGTTACAGTGATTTGTTGAAAGTGGTTCGTCAGGAATCAGGACTGTAAATATTTCAGGAGTGGAATGGCTGACGAAATTCTACAAAGTTTCAATTCAGAAAACTTCAGTTCAATATAGTGCTGCACGATATTCAAAACAAATACCGGTATCGGTATTCAAAAAAATACCGTGGTATACCGGTATATCGAAAACTATTCAGATATCTGAACAAAAGTAACACAATCTAGACTCGAGGCATCACAGTCGGAAGGGGGCGCGGTGGCGTTGCGGTAACCGGTTCTCGTCAGATCACCGAAGTTAAGCAACGTCGAGCCCGGTTAATCCTCGGATGGGTGACCGTCTGAGCGATCGAATCGGACTCCCGCGTTGTGTCCTTGGGCAAGGCACTTAACCCCGATTGTGCACATGGGGGCACGATGACGCTGTGTACTAAGGCGTAGTGCACTCGATGGTGTGCATATCTTCAAACCAATCTAACCCTGCCTGTGCTGCAGTGCGGAGTTACGATGTTGGGGAGCTGACAGCTGCTCGTCGTTGCTCGGTGGTTCTCTCCGGGTACTCCGGCTTCCTCCACCCGCAAAACTGTCACGGTCATGATTAGCCATTGTGTATAAGTATGTGACCTTAAACACCAATAAATAAATAAATAAATCACAGTCGGAACGAATTAGCATGCATTGTTGATGCGGTTCGAAAAACCTTTACCCAACGCAGACGATATCAAAATTTATTATTTTAAATATTAGTTTATCAAATTTTTCTAATTTTTTTTTTACAAAACAATATCATGTGACCCCCTCAACGGAACGAGCTCAACGAGCTCGTTCCAATGAGGGGGTCACATAAGATAGATTTGTTGAAATTTTTGAAAATTATTTTTATTCAACTGGAGATTTTGTATATTACGTGGGCACATTGCGGCGATTCCTTGGGTAAGCGATAATATTATTCGTTCGGACCGACAGATAAAAAACTCAAGACATCTTGAAAATTAAACTGTGGGTAAATAAATAATGACGATAAACCGATATTTTTGCAATTACACCGGTATTCAATCAATATTGGTTTGAATACCGGTATATATCGGTTTATCTATATACCGTGCAGGCCTAGTTCAATACACAAACAGTGCCACGCTTCATTCTCGGTTCTGTTCTGTAGATATCCAGGGTATCTGGGTTGGCTTTCAGAACAGGGAACCCGGGAATTCCGTTCCCGGGATTAAACCCTATTTCCAACGTGCCTTAATGCTGCACGTCGAATTTTATAAATGGTCTACCCCCCCCCCCCCCCCCCCCCCCCTCCACCACCACCACCATGTAATGAATTTGGACCTTTCCAATTTTTTGCATATGATATGACATGGAAATACCATTAGTGACCAAAAGATTAATTTCTAGGTGTCATTTCTTCATGACATAATTATCTCCTATACTTTCGTAATATAGCTGAAATAAATAACAGGTGTCATATGTGGCGCGTAATTACAAACAGTACGGAAGCTGTTTCTTCCAAACAAAACCAAACCCTTTGGACACCGGTGATACAGTCAATTTCAGTTGAATGTAAGCAATAGGAAGAGTGCATATTCATTACATGGGGGTAGACCAATTAATATTTTCAACGTGCAACCCAATATTGATTGGTCCACCACACACATTCACTTAGCAGCAGTCCTATACATAACGAAATAATGTTCCGATTGTCCGCTTGGAAGTACGGTGGCGCTGTGTACTAAGGCGTATTGCACGTCGATGGTGCACTTGTCTTCAACCAATGCTAACCTTGCTTGTGTGGAGTAAGTACGTCGGGGAGTCTGGCAGTTGCTCGCCATTGCCCGGTGGTTCTCTCCGGGTACTCCAGCTTCCTCCACCCGTAAAATTGTCCGAAACGAGGTGACCCTGGCTGTCGAAAGTGTCGATAAACCCGAATAAATAAATATATGGGAGTAGACTAGTTAACGTTGAAAATATTAACTGGTCTACTACACACATTCTCTTCGCAGCCGTCCTACTTACTGAAATAATGACGTACCATGACCATATCCTTGTTCGAAAAAGCGGCCTTTCAGTTCCAAAGGGTTAATAATTTTGGAATGAACAGGAACGTCCAGGTCATTATGACAAAAGAAAGAAGGAGTTGGAATGGGTACAAAGGGTACGTTAAAACAGTACTTATTTACAGGCACGGGGGCGCGGGGGCGCGGGGGCGCGGTGGCTCAGTTGGTAGCGGTGCAGGCTGCACGCCGAGAGGTCCTCAGTTCGAATCCCACCTGTGGCAACCGCGTTGTGTCGATGGGCAAGACACATCACCCCCATTGCCCACTTGGGGGCACGGTGGTGCTGTGTACTAGGCGTACTGCACGTCGATGGTGCACCTGTCTTCAATCAATGCCAACCCTGCTTGTATAGAGTTAGTATATTGGGGAGCTGACAGTTGCTCGCCGTTGCTCGGTGTTTCTCTCCGGGTATTCCGGCTTCATCTGCCCGAAAAACTGTCGTGATCATGATAAGCCATTGTGCAGACATGTGTGACCTTAAACACCAATAAATAAATAAATGGAATTCCCGTTCAAAACGTTTTAACGACAGTAGAAGTTTTACACCGGTAATGGGGTTAAAGGCTAAAATTTAACATACGGGCTTTTCACGGGTAGTAACCAGGGCTGGGAGCAGTTAACGTTTCAAACGTTAACGTGTTAAATTATTTTAACAACGTTAAAAAAATGTAATCAAGTTAATGACGTTTGGGTATGAAGATTATAATTGTTGTATAATATGCAGCATTGCGTCGTTATCTTGTGTTTACCTATGCCGGATCGCGCGTGTCGATGACGTCAAAGTTTGCGCCATTTGACGAAATTGAAGAACACGAATAATTTAGATGTCCGTAGCCCTCCTACCAACGTTGGCGAAGTTGGCCCGCCGATATTTGACGATACAGCAATATCTGCTTCATCCGAAAGCCTATTTTCCATGTAAAGTATTCGAGCAACGGCGGATGTCTCTTTCTGAGGATATGGCCGCAGCGATTGTACTCTTAAATGAAAACATCGCTGAATGTCAGAATTTACGATAACCTGAGAGAACTATCTTAACGTCTTGTCCCCTGAAGTCCAATGGGTTCTATGTGCAAGTAGGCAGCCAGTAGGCACATAGAACACATTGAAGCTTAAGAGACAAACTGTACCTAGGTTCAATTATTTTCAAATTCAAATCAATAAAAATGCCCGAAGTTATTAAAATTGTGTTCATTTTAACATTTAACGTCATTTAACTCGTTAACGCAGAATTATTTAACACGTTAACGTGTTAAAGAAAAATTTAACTCCTCCCAGCCCTGGTAGTAACAAAGGTGAGCATGGTATAAAAACTCTTAATATCGCTGTTGAATAAAAGATATAGAGAATAACAAGGCGCGGGAGTAATTAACAACTCCAGTCAGTAGAACTTGTGGTAGAGCCCTGGACTCGATGCAAGGACACGCGCGATATAAGTAGAACCCTTTAGGCACTGGGTGAGATGAAAGAGGTGCACGCGATGCTATAAAGTAAAAACTAACAGTTTATCAGTTTGAAAAACAATTGGCATAGGGAGATTTTTTTATTATTATTATTAGGGTTTAACGATACTTTAACAGCCAAAGTCATATCGTGTCGGTGACCTTTTTACGGGTCGAGGAAGCCGGAGTACCCGGATTGAACCACCGAGCAATGACGAGCAAATGTCAGCTCCCCAACATCGTAACTCCGCTCTGCAGCAGGGAAGCGGTCGGCTGAGGCTAGGCGCGTGCCCTTTTCGCTAGGGGTGCACTGGTGGGAAAAAAATTTACTTTAGGAGAACAATAACTGAGAAACTCTCGAGTATTGATTTCTAACGTGTATAAGGTACAACGACGGAGGCTGGTTGATAATCATTAAACAAAGAGGCTTACGATGGGCGTGAGGATTTCGAACGCTTTATGTCGTCCCTTGAGTGCAATAAGGCGGCATCTGCAATGCAAAGGCATTGCAGATGGCGCCCTGTTGCAATGAAGGGACGATATATATATAATGTCAATAACAGTTGATAAACAAAAAACATAGTAAATAAAACACAAAAAATAATTGGAAACGAACACTACAGTTCCATTAACAATAGTACACACTGCATTCCGGTGTGACAGGAATGATAGTCCGTAGGAAAATTAGTCCCTCTGGACTATTATTCCGCGGAATTATAGTCCTAGGTCTAACATTTCTAGGAATAGTAGTCCGGCGGACTATTATTCTAGAAATGTTAGACCTAGGACTATAATTCCGCGGAATAATAGTCCAGAGGGACTAACGTTCCTACGGACTATCATTCCTGTCACACCTGAGTAAATTAAAATAAACCATCACTTTCCAAGATTATGATATTTGAAACCACCCAGCATCTCTTCATCATGTAACTACCAGGGTGGGAGCGCGGTGTCTCAGTGGTACGGCATTGGAATTCAAACCGAAAGATCTCCGTTTCGATCCCCGCCAGGGGTAACTGTGTTGTGTCCTTGGGCAAGGCACTTCACTTCATCCCGATTGCCCACCTGCATGGGGGCGCCGTGGCGCTGTGTACTTAAGCACATTGCACGTCGATGGTGTATTTGTCTTCAACCATTACTATCCCTGTTCGTACGGAGTTAGTACGCCGGGGAGTCTGACAGTTGCTCGCCGTTTCTCGGAGGTTCTCTCCGGGTACGCCACCCACGTCGACGGTGTATTTGTCTTCAACCATTACTATCCCTGTTCGTACGGTGTTAGTAGGCCGGGGAATCTGACAGTTGCTCGCTGTTTCTCGGTGGTTCTCTCCGGGTACGCCGGCTTCCTCCACCCGTAAAACTTTCCGACACGATGTGACCCTGGGGGACGAAAGTGTCTTCAAAACCCCAATAAATGAATAAATAAACAACCAAGGTGAGGTCTGACATAAGAACACTTCCAAAAACAATGAGGTGGTATCCCGAACTACCACAGTGTATTTTTTTTCAAGCCCGAGGTGTACAGGGCTCCCCAGCAATGAGAGCGTCCTCGCGGTGAAATTCCACTCATTAGATGGACTTGAGTGCACAAAACGTGGTTTCAAGCTGCGTTTGTATAGCTATGAAACTCTACATCAAATCTGTGTCAGAATGAAGTATTGAACAGAAAAGATTTTAGATAAACTGGACAAAACATTCGGGGTTGCGCGTGATGAAGTTTATTGGGGTTTAACGACACTCTCAACAGCCAGGGTCACATCGTGTTAGACAGTGTTACGGCTATAGGAAACCAGAGTACACGGAGATAACCACCGAGCAGTGGCGAAGAACTGTCAGACTCCTCAACGTCCCACCGCCACACAAGCAGGGTTAGCACTGGTTGAAGACAAGTGCACCATCGACGTGCAGTACGCCTTAGTACACAGCGCCACCGTGCACCGCGTGGGAAATCGGGATTAAGTACCTTGCGCAAAAAAAACGACAACGCTGT
The DNA here is from genome assembly GCA_031216915.1 of Pictodentalium vernedei. Classification (NCBI taxonomy): domain Eukaryota; kingdom Metazoa; phylum Mollusca; class Scaphopoda; order Dentaliida; family Dentaliidae; genus Pictodentalium; species Pictodentalium vernedei. The sequence continues at coordinate 410,452,388 of CM062291.1, read as the reverse complement.
TACCTCTGGTGGGGATCGAAACGCAGACCTTTCGGTTTGAAGCACACGCGAGATAAAGTGACAAGCTCAATAACTGTCACATTTGGAAGAACAGCACGTAAATTATTTCACCTGATTAATGTCCGTAAAACGGACGGAAATACCCATTGAACAAAAAAGTCTCCAAATTGCGCGAAACCTCAATAGGGCATGATTAGCGTGACCGAAACCAGGAACGAAAACAGGGGATGGTGACCCCCCCCCCCCCCCCCCCCCCCACACACACACACACACACACACACACACACACTTACCCCCATTGAAAAAGATTCCAGTCCGGACATCTTCATAAAAGGAGTTTAGATTTCGATACGCTCTTGCTGGTAGTAATGAGTTTTCTAACAAGACTCGATTCAATACTCGAACTTATATCGGTCATACAAATCGGATTATGTGGCACCCATCACTTCCCAAAGATACCTGTTGCGAGACTTGTCTCAAAAACATAGGTTATGACCCCTCGTTGGAACGAGCTCGACGAGATCGTTCCAATGAGGGGTCACAACCTATGTTTTTGAGACAAAAAATGAAAAAAATTAGTTATTCATGAATTTTTTTTGCAAGTGTCGTCTGCTTTTCGTGTTAGGTAAAGGATTAATCCGCTTCTGAATTATATTCATGTTCTTAATCTTTCGAACCCGAAAGGCAGCTTTTCCGGCCCACGAAGGGAGTTCGTTGGCTCAGTGGTCACGACAGTGAACTTCAAGCCGAAAGCTAAACGGTTCGATAACCGACATGGGTGTCGTCTGCTTTTCATGTTAGGTGAAGGGTTAAAATATAGTGCCAAAAATTTGTATTTTTCATAATCAAGTCGTTAGTCCCAAACACAGATATGTGTATTGTTTTCCTATCACGCCTCTAAGATATATCCCCACACTGCATATATATATCCGTATGTGGCCGCCCTTCCTTGATCGTTCCACCTCCCCAGTTCAAAATGTTTTCTACACCCCTGATCTTGCCACCGATACCCTGAGACCATTTTGTCATTCCTCGTTAAAATTGTTTGTGGAATTAATTCACTTCCGAAATAAACCGATATTGTCCGGTTATGTGGCACCCATCACTTCCCAAATATACCTGTTGCGAGATGGGGATCGGGGTGAAAGCGTGACCAATTTGGAGTGCCGTATGCACTCAGCAGATAGCGTCATTACTACTTAACGTATTTACACACACACAAAATCCAGAAGATTGAATTTTGAACTAAAATCGCAATATTCCAACTGCATCATCAACGCATGCCTCCGTCAACTCTAACTATAAATCCCAACTCTCTGATACCCCAAATACATCATCAAAGTATGCCTTCTTTACTTTTATCCCAACTGACAAATCGATCCCCGACTTCCAATGTGTTCTATGTGCCTACTGGCACATAGAACACATTGAAACTCAGGGGTCGGAATATCCCAACTACATCATCAAAGCATGCCTTCGTTACTATAATCTCAACGCAGCGCGTGTTGTTAGGGTGATACGTGTTTCCGTCGTACATTTTGTATACTGGGGCCGGCATCTTGGTTTATATGGTAGTACGTGGTTGCTATGTTACCCAAAGGCCTACAACAAGACGTTGGGTTTGTTCGGAGGGTGTGGTCCTTTGTACAGGGGTAATTTTCTTTCGTAGCATTACCACAAACAACCCGACAAGTTACACTATTTCGAATTCTTTCAGAATTCTCTGCGTCTATCTGTCTATGCAATAGTTTTAGTCTACCCGACCACGTTCTTTTGACCTAGAGTATACTGCAGTAGAGCAGAACAGCCTATCAGCTAGAACAGCTTTGCTTATTATTGCTATATTTAGCTTTTCTGATCTGTTCTTGTTTGTTCTGACCCTATTCCGAGTACCCTTGTTGTTTCATTTATCTAGATCACCCAAACAGTTCACTTTACTGGCGCTAACTAACCAGTCAGATTGCTTGGTTTCCCATAATGTGTTGTATGCAGAGTTATCTCCCTTCTGTATAACAAAAGCCTAAATCATTCCCAAAGCCAATAAGCTATCGAGCAGTTACTGATAAACCATTGCACCAACGACTCGAAGCCCATCGAACAAATGTGCTATCGAGCAATTGCTCGTTCGAGTGACTCGCACATATGACTCTTAGCCTCATTTAAGAAAAAGGGGTGCCTAAGACCTGGTATTGTATTATTATGGATACCTTCTGGAGAATCTCTTTTTGTCATATGTGCTTATGTGAAAAGGCACAATGTGACACATTGTGCACTAGCACATAGGCACATGCTGGATGTGCCGATATGTTCCTATGTGAAAATGCACACTGTGTCACATTGTGCTCTAGCACATAGGCGCATACGGGTATTTGAGGATACCTATAACCTGGTGTTGTATTATATGAGGATACCTTTCGGGAATACCTTATGGAGAATGTAATTATATGCAGTTAATAGGCAGTTGTCGTAAACACAGTACATCGCACATGTTCTGGACACATACCCATATTGCGTATCTGGTCTATCACCGAATGTCAGTACATATGGAAAATGCGAGACATTCAGAGAAACTTGAAAGAATTTAAAAGAGAATTTTAAATTAAGACATATCTAGAGGCCAAGTTCAAGAGAAGCAGTTAAAATGAGAATTTATGTCCTTGCAATCTAATAGGAGTCTGGGGGTTTTCTCGGAAAATTCATTCCAGTCTCAAGGAGTGTAAGACTGTGGGTCGTAGGCGAGGAGCTGGGGCTGTGCTATGCTGTAGGTTAGAGGATGTGTCGGTGCGAAAGTATAGACACGTTGTAATGCAAGGGGATCTACGGAGCTCATAGTTAGAGTAGGAACAGTCGCGGGCCCAGTCCGTGGCCATAGATGAGGGTAGGATCAGAAATAGGAAGCACGAGCTCGGGAGCTCGCGAAAGTTTACATTCAGGTTGACGGTATTACTGTTGTAGGAGGCAAGCCATACTTAGACAGAGTAGGCTTTGTCTGTACGAACATTATTCTGAGATAAATGGAGGGGAGTACGTAACCCCATAAGTGGCGACTGCTTGAGTGAAAAGCGTCCAGTCAAGTGACGATACATTAGTGGCCGTGCGACGGAAATGGTAGAGTGACATTCCGCCACATATTAGAGGAAAGGCATCCAAAATAAAGTGACAATAAAGATGGCAGTGGTATAGTGAAGTTCTAGTTGTGTGAAAAGGCGGCCAGAGTCCGAAGACACTACATTGGGCCGAGAGGACCAAACACCAGCGACAAGGAAGGAACAACCAGTGACAACAGAGAACACAGGCCCGCAAAGTGACTCACAAAGTTTGGGTGGGGTATGATTGACGTTTGTTTTATTCATTGGATTTTATGTGAGTTACAAATTATTATATTTTTTATCTTTGCATTAAAATTGTTAATTTCAGTGAACTCCTGTTGATTTATGCTTTTTGAGGAAAAGTCATTTACCCCATTCAGCATAAGAACCACCCCAACAAAAACGAAACGGGCAAGTTCGTCACGGTGAGACATACGTTCACGCACGGGTACAGCCGACACTCCTTTAGTTTTGGTTGATTATGTTTCTTTTCTCAAAAGCAACCCGTTCATCCCCGTCGGATATCAGTTCGGTTCATCCCCACTGGGCCAATTCCCTTTAGACCAACTTCCACTAGGCCAATTCCGCAAAAGACCAATTCCCTTCAGACCAACTGATATGTTCTACTTTTAAAATAATTTTATATAAATAATTTGCTATATTTATAAATATTAATAAATATATTTAATGTTATTGATTTTTTATAGATGGTTGGCTGATTTTTCATAACAACTGTTATAGTAATCACACACTTTCAAAGGATGTGATTCTGGGTGCGTTCGGAGTCCTACCATTGGTAACCAATGGTAGCTATTCGGTACCATCGGTAAAGATTGGTACCAATGCGGCAATTTTTTTCACCAGTGGTACATTTTTGAGACCATGCTCGAGAGTGTGGGATTTTTCACCAACGCGAAATCCAAAATGGCGAACGCAGACCCATTCAAAATTAAAATACCAGTAAATGGAAAACATTATTTCATTTCTTATTTTCTATAAAGAAAGAGAAAACTTTTTGGTTGGCAAAAGTAAGCAATTGACAGTGAATTGTTGTAATGAAGGTTCAAGTGAATATACAGTTATTTCTGTGAGAAATAACACAAAACACCGGATAATGTCCTAGTTTCGTGGCATTGAAACGTAAACTTAGGTATGCACACGCTACTAATCCGTTTCCAGAGGCGCCCGAAGCACGGGGAGCTGTTCGCCTTCGATACAGTGCGTAACCAGGGGTGGGGGGATGGGGGCACAAAGTTTAGCTCGCCCAAAAAACATTGTCAATCGTTTAAAACACGTTGGGAACAAATATTCAGAAGTGAAGCGGCGATTATGCATTTTCTTTCCGCCATGTTGTTACCGATGACTACCAATTTCCGTTCGGAGTCGAAATACACCATTGCTCACTGACGGTATACGTTTGTATACCTGTGGTAAATACCGTTTGTTACCAATGGGGGGCCTCCGAACGCACCCATTTTTTATTGTTTTGTTGTTAAGAGATGTTCGGCTGATTTTCATAACAAAACAAACACAATCCTAGTGAATGTGTGGCCAACAGTGGTTTACAGATAATATGATGTGAGGTTGTAAGCAGGGACCGATCAGGACTATTTAAAATACGCTCTAGCCTCGGAGCCTATTTTTTCAATTCATGCGCCAGATTTCAATTTACGGAGTCACACTGCTGTTTGTAACACACACTGCAAGTATGTAATAGCTCTCATCATTTTCATTTAGTACACTATAGCAAACATTAATCTTCACTGTGGTTTCTGATCAAGTCTTGGCTGCCTATTTAGGCAGCCAAGACTTGATCAGAAACCACAGTGAAGATTAATGCTTGGTAATTAAAATTTGAAGTATTAACTTAAGCACTCTACAACAACGATAAATGATAATCATATATATAATACATGTAAGAGTGTCTCTCTCGATTATCCATCGAAAGAATATCAAAATATGATCTGAGAAGTTACGCGCCAACTGAGAAGCCTATTTCTGAGATTTAAGAGCCAGGTCCTAATGTTTCAGAACCAAATACGCACTGGCGCATGCTCAGGTCGGTCCCTGGTTGTAAGTGGGGAGGTCAGTGCAGATTCATTTCTCGACCAAGCCAAGTATTTGTGATCAGTATAAATGTTGCATGTGTTACTGTTTTTATAAAGCTATATTTTTGTATGTTATGAAAACACTGAAGGCAAAGTTAGTAGATGTTGGGGGTGGGGGGGGGGGGGGACGGTTGGGGGTTCAATGCAGAAACACTCTAAAATCAATTGGATAAAAATCAATACAAAGCAAGAGGGTTGGATGAAAATGAACCCAATTGGATTAATATTCATACAACCTAGTTGATTTGGGTTGATTTTTAACCCAATTGATTTTAGAGTGTAATTTACTGATTTTGGTGTTACAAGGGTTATGTTACAGGTGCATCTTCCCACGCCATGTGTATCAAAAAAATGTCAAGTTATAAATCTATATTTTTAGCATTTGAGAAATTGTGAAATTTCCCAAATACAAAAAAAATATATTTGTATTAAATATATGTTTTCCAAATTATCCTTAATCAATAATAATATTGTTATGCATATAATTTCTTTTTATCAAATAAAGTGCTTTTCAGTAAATAAATGTTTTTTTCTAATTATCCTTAATCAACCCTTAATCAATAACAGTAAACAGTTGGTCTAAGGGGAATTGGTCTTTTGGGAATTGGTCTTTTGAGCATTGGCCCAGTGGGAGTTGGTCTAAAGGGAATTGGTCCAGTGGGAAGACACCACCAGTTCAAAAGTAAGTGAGTGTACACTTGAATACAATTTTATTCACACAACATATCGAGATTCCAGTCATCGCCACACGTATGATATTTCTGTACCAAAAGAGAAATATAGAATATACCCATAGTAGCTTGGTGTACCAAATGTTCACCACGAGTGTTGAAGTGGTGTCTACCATGAGCCTTTGGCGCGCGGTTAACACCACTTCACCACGAGTGGTGAACATTTGGTACACCAAGCTACTTTGGGGATATTTTATTTATACTGCGAAAAGATTCTGCACTTGGGGATGCGACGTGCATCCCATAAGTGGATGGATGTCGGTGTTTTTTATTTCTCGTATGCGTACTGCCCGTAGTGGACTGGTGGCTGCTCGGCTGGTCTTCCTTCCTATTTCTTGTGTTTCCTCCGTTTCTTCTTTGGAGGTGGCGGAGGCGATTCCTTGATTATTGGCGATGGAGGTTGCGGTGTCATCCTGTTTTGTGCTAGTGCGTATGCAAAAGCGACGTTGGCATGTAATCTATCCGTTTCCTTTCTGAGTTCTGCCATCTGCTTAACCAAGGACTCTTTTGTTGGTACTGGCTCTTCTTCTTCAGTGCCCACGATCTGGTTTTCCAGTTCGCGGGCAAGCTTGCTTATTTCTTCGTCGTCTTCCGCCTCAGCGTGGGGGTCCAAGCTTGAGATGGAATTGGAGGTGGAGCCATTTGAGGACTGGGTGGTATCTGATGCTGCTTTTTCCGTCTGGATGGGGGAGAGGACTTCCATTCCTCTTCCTTCTCTTTGCGGCTTTCTTCAGATTTTTCTCCAGGCCTCTAGGCGCTTGGCATCCCGGCGCTTAGTGGGTGGGCTTTTCTTCTTCCTCTAGCACTTGGCCTTTTCGGGGTCCCCTGGGTGTGGACCAGATCCCGATTGGGCTAAGTTACTACCACTCCCCAGAGGGGCCGATGGACTGGCTGCTGGCTTCTTTGGTTTCTGACGGGGGTTCTTTCCTTGCGCCGTTCCAGGTGGTATCTGAAGGTCCAGTATCACCTGGCAGGTATTACCAGAGACATGGGTGGACCCGTCTCTGGTGTTGGTTGCATTCAGGCAGTTTAGCATGCCCAGTAATTTGTGTGGAAGAATCATTCTGGCTGTAGTAAGTGGTGCTAATGGAGAGTCCAGTTTTATTTATACCATGATTATCAGATCATTAAGAGTCGCTATTATTTTTTCTCGATTTTACTGAACAGCAGACGTATATAGTGCGAATCTGTTTTTGTTTACATATGAGCATCGGTGGGCGGTACTTCCGCTGTCAATTTTATCGCCGAAACGAAATGGAAAAAGAAAATGGGCCTTTTTCATTTTAAAAACCTAATAACATGCTATTTCGAGTTATGGATGTTTGATTAACATGAGAAAATGCATGTTTGTTAATTTTTGGTACCTTATGGGATAAACTCATTTTAAAACGTAATAAATAATTGCCACTTTCATTTCACTCTTCGCGATCGACGAGTGATAAATTTAGACAAGTTCGCATTCAGGTCGACGTCACCAAAGGTCAACATGGATGTAGTTCCACTGTAGGTGTAAATTTTTAGTATTGAAATAAATTTATACCATGTGCTTTTTATATATCGTAGAATAGGTAATCATGGTATAAATTCTCACTATAACTGGTATTTCTAATTCAATCGTTTTACATTAATTAACCCCTATCCTCTTTATCCTATCGCGCATTAATTGTTGGAAGGATCTGAGATAGTTCCTTCCAATAGTTATTCAGATGACGGATTTCCGACAGTTACTATTTTATCAACTTTATTTTTTTTTCACATACATAGAGGATATGAAATGAGTGTTTTTTTCATATGATATTTATGAAACGAGTCCAAGAATTTTCCGTTTGGGCGAGCCTCTGGCGAGCCCCAAACGGAAAATTCGGACGAGTTTCATAAATATCATATGAGAAAAACACTCATTTCATATTCTATTTATCATAGGACACACATATGCACAAACTAACGACTTAGTATGACTTTTTAACCCTTTACCTGACATGTGTTGCAGACGACACTTGGAAAAAACATCATCATATAACAAAAAATTTTCATTTTTTTTGCTTCCAAACCATAGGTTATGACCCCTCATTGGAACGAGCGCGATGCGCTCGTTCCAATGAGGGGTCATAACCTATGTTTTGGAATCAAAAAATGAAAATTGTTCGTATATAGCACTAGTCGGTTTTGGTCGTTATGTTAGGTAAAGGGTTAATGCAATATAACCCAACCTAAACAGGACAGATACCGTATAGTCTCCCCACTCATATTATGCAAATGTGACCCAGTTGTATTTTGTTCAGGCAATCAAACTGTCCATATTTGAAATTGACCAATGAAATCTTTCAACCCCAATTATGCAAATTATAAAAATATGGCCCAGTTGTATTTTGTTCAGCCAATCAAATTGTCTAGTTTTGAAATTGACCAATAAATCGACGGAAGGCTTTATTTATCACTGATTAATATGAAAGCAAAATATCAAATGTTTTAAAGTGAACAAAACGGACGAGTCATATGATAAAAGTATATATTTTGGCCATCTGCAAATGGTAAAAGTGTGCGTGGCGGGACAAGGTTCAACATCTTGCATAATATCGGTTGGGAAAAATGAATTAACCATACAACAAAAATAGACAGGTGTGGGTACTAATGGAATTGGATGTGAAATAATGGATCGATGATTGTTATATAATATAAAGATAAAAGAGATTTAATTCATCTGATGTCGAATATAGTTGATGATCTTTTCGAATACAGTACATGATTCTTCCTTTACTCAACGCAGACGATGTCTAAATTTCTTATTTAAAATATTTTTTTTCCAAATTTTTCAACACCTTTTAGTAAAACCATAACATGTGACCCCTCATTGGAACGAGCTCGTTGAGCTCGTTCCAACGGGGGGTCACATGATATGATTTTGTTGAAGTTTTTTGGAATTTTTCAACTGATGAATTTGTATATTACGCTGGCACATGTGGCAGATTCGTTAGGTTAAGGGATCAAGCACAACGACTCACTCCTAAGAAGATGCTACAAAATCTTTAATTTTATTATGCTGTTCATGTTTGTAAGAAAAAATAAATTCTCATTGAGTTTAGCTCTCCCAATAGTCGTCAAGATAACTCAAAAATGGCCCAATTTATCACTTAATTGCCTTCAAATTAGCTCATTACGGAAAATATCGTTTACAACACGTCTATATACGGGAATGACGCCAGACGTTAATGTCGACATGGTGACGTTGTGAGTGGGTAAAATTGAATTAATCTTCTCTTAGGCAAATTTGTGAGTGAGAACCTTCTCTTATTTTTCATTAACGGTCTGCCTTACAAATAGCAGACGACATTTGCAGAAAACATTTCCTGAATTACTACATATTTTCATTCTTTGTCTCGAAAACATATCTTATGACCCCTCACTGGAACTGGAACGGGTTCGATGACCTCGATCCAATGAGGGGTCACAAAACATGTTTTGGGGGCAAAAAGTTTTTAAAAAAATTAAATTTGGACGGCGATTTTTATAAACTACGCTGGTCAGCTTTGGCTATTAAGTTAGCTAAAAGATTAAATTACACTTCGTGTGACAGAATCTCAAATTTGTCACGATTTGGCATGAAATTTCGGAACCTCGTTCAATAAAATCGATCTAAGCCTCGGTAAACTTCGGCTCAGATCGAGTTTAGTGAATTCGGTACAGAATCTAAGCCTCGGTAAACTTCGGCTCAGATCGAGTTTAGTGAATTCGGTACAGAAATTTCATATGAAATCACAACTCATAAGAGACCTTCTATATTATGAATTCCATCGAAACTTTCGATTAAGACTCTGTGTACTGATGTAGATATATATTTTTTTTTATTATTAGGCTTTAACCACACATTAACAACCAGGGTCATATCATGTCGGTGACAGTTTTACGGGTGGAGGAAGCCGGAGTATCCGGGGAGAACTACCGAGCAACGACGAGCAGCTGTCAGCTCTCTAACATCGTAACTCTGAACTCGGCACCGCGGCACAGGCAGGGTTAGATTGGTTGAAGACATGCGCACCATCGACGTGCAGTACGTCTTAGTACACAGCGTCATCGTGCCCCCATGTAGGCAATCGGGGTTAAGTAAGTGCCTTGCTCAAGGACACAACGCGGGAGCACGAATCAGTTGTAGATATATCAAAATGTTAAAATGAAAGTGTTTCCCATAATGCCACTTGGAATTTAATCAATTAACCCTTTACCCAACGTAACGGTCGAAACCTGCCAACGCTACTCTCAAAAATCGCCAATTAATTTTCATTATTTTTATCATTTTTTGTCTCAAACACATAGGTTGTGAAACCCTCATTGGAACGAGCTCCTCGAGCTCGTTCCAATGAGGGGTCATAACCTATGTTTTTGAGACAGAAAATGAAAAAAAATTAGTTATGCAAGAATTTGTTTTGCAGGTGTCGTCTGCTTTTCGTGTTAGTTAAAGGGTTAAAACGTGAGTACAGGGCCCTGTGAAGCTTCGATATTCGATTCGATTTCGAATCTTAAGTTGGAATTCCGTTCGATTCGAAATCGGTTGTCCAATTCGTTTTCCTTCGAATCTTTCCTCTGGAATTTCACTTCTATCAGCCATCTCAGGCGTCTCAGAAACCATATAGCTGAGGTAGAAGTTGTACAAAAAATAATGTTGAAAATAAAGACCGAGTGTAATTTTCGTTATATTAACATTAAAGAAAACCCGTCTGTGGCAATGCCACCATCCATGCTAATTCCAGTTTCACTAGTCACTGCCATTGCTGAAAGCAAATTTAAAGATTCCAAGCAGTTTCGGCGATGAGCTCACCACTGCCACTAGCGGCTAGCCCCGTGAAGTGCTCAGTACAGAATTCTCGAACCCGTTTCTGTTTTTGAGCAAAAATTCCATATTGGGTAATATTCCAACTACATCATCAAGGCATGCCTTCGACGAAGGCATGCCTTGATGATGTGGTTGGAATATTTTATTCGATTCGAGCTTTTAGTATATTTCGAATAATAGACTCGATTCGCTTCGAATCGAAAATATGTGATTCGTAGGGCACTACATGAATTCTTTCGGGGGCGGGGTGGCATTGTGGTAACCGGTTCTCGTCAGATCACCGAAGTTAAGCAACGTCGAGCCTGGTTAATCCTGGGATGGGTGACCGTCTGAGCGGTCGACTAGGACTCCCGCGTTGTGTCCTTGGGCAAGGCACTTAACCCCAATTTTCCACATGGGGCACGATGACTCCGTGTACTGAGACGTACTGCACGTCGATGGTGCGCATGTCTTCAACCAATCTAACCCTGCCTATTCTGCAGTGCGGAGTTATGATGTTGGGGAGCTGGTAGCTGCACGTCGTTGCTCGGTGGTTTTCTTCGGGTACTCCACCCATAAAACTCTCACGGTCATGATTCGCCATTGTGCATAAGTATGTGACCTTAAACACCAATAAAATAAATAAATAAATAACATGAGTTCTTTCAAACAAGATTGAATTGGTTAAATGTATAGTCGCAATATGCGCTCAGCTTGAAAGTTTAACACAATTATCTACAAGGTATGGAACCTCGATATGTAATTTCATTTTCTTATCTGATAATAAAAGTTGTTCGGCAATCAAAATAATATTGGCATAAATCCAGACGAGATTAACTTAATGAAAGTGGCAGCTAGCTTCCGAATATCTACTATAATCTTCTATAATATCAGAAGCCAACTCACGACTGACAAAAATGTTAAATCATTTTAAACTGAGCGTTTTTCAGCTATCATACGACAGGATCGGATCAAGCAGGGGCGTTGCAAACAGGGATTAGTGGGAAAGTGTGACACCCCTTCCCCAGTAATGTTTCCATTCAGGACATACAGTTAAAACTAGAAGTCCTGTCATGAAATGCGCTCAAATAGCACGTTAATCTGTGCGTTAATCTACGCGTTATGACCATAGTAAGGCTATCAAATTCTGTACAAGTGGGCTGTGCACAAGCAATGTTTCTGCCAATGGACCTCCGGGTAACCCGGAGGTCCATTGGCACAAACATAGCCTGTGTTTGCGATGAGTAACCAGGACAACCTGCTGTGCTTTGGATGCCATTCGATATGGCATTTGCTCGCAATTCACACGCGCAGTTAAGCCTAGAAAAGCACAAAGTTCGGGACAGGACTTCTAGTTTTAACTGTATTCCTCAGAGTTGGAGTCCAAGATATCGTTTCTGTCGTTAGTAATGTGTTCTTTATCAATTTTTAAGGCTAGATTTGGGAGCGCGGTGGCTCAGTGGTTACGGCATTGGACTTCAAAACGAAAGGTCCACGGTTCGATTCACGCCAGGGGTAAGTGCGTTGTGTCTTTGTCTTCAACCAATGTTAACCTTTCCTGTGTGGAGTTGGTACGTTGAGGAGTCTGGCAGTTGCTCGCCGTGGCTCGATAGTTCTCGCCGGGTACTCCGGCTTCCACTACCCGGAAAAGTGACTGACACGAGATGATCCTAGCTGTCGAAAGTGTCGTTAAACCCCAATAAATAAAGTCACAAACACATTCAGCAATGCAAATGGAGGTCTGTAGTCCCCGTTTCGGGCTGTTGCGGACCAGTGGGGTAACGCCCATGCAACGAGGTTACTAAGGACCCCCAACAATTGCACATTTAAAGGCACCCCCACCCCAGCAAACAATTCCAACATTCTGTGAAAAATCATTATTAATGGTCTCAAAACAGTGTTGTAGTTGAAGCATTGAGGTTGGATGCTTCAATACCAGCTTGCATAAGGAATGGAGGCGATATTCTCTGAAATCAATTACAGGGTTGTGTTTGTTACAAATGACAACATGACTCCTTCTCGGTTAAGGTGCTGACCAACTAACGAAGGAACGAACACGGAAACGAACGAAAGGACGAACGAAAATCATCATCAGGGAAATTTTAATTTATAGCTTCATTAATTAAAGTTTTGACTATAACTCCTATAATTAGTGTTTGGAATCTAATATTATTGCGTCCGTGGAAATATTGCCCACACGTGAAAAGTGACCAGTCTACGACAGCCATACTGTAACAACTAACCATCACTAGATTTTCTAAAGCTAGGCAAGGTCGGGGGATATTATACTGAATAGAATGTTTGTACCCAGTTAGTGTGCTATAATATAACATTATAATGTACTGAATAATTACTAAAGGCCCCCAATATTACTGTTACGCCACTGTTGGGGACCCAGCATGATTAACCAGGGGTACCTCTACGGTACATGTTAATTAAACAAGAAGTTGCATCACGACAACTAAGTACATATTTTATTTATCGATTTACTAATACACAGAACGACACGCACAGGCCTCGAGCTTTATCCTTCCGCAATGGCACAAGTGCCATATCGATTAACCCATTCACACGAGTGTGTCGTTGTGTGTTTATGACACGCCTTCACGTCTATAAAAAAAGTATTAGAAGGACACTGCAATTCATTTGACGACTATCAACAATAAGAACAGATTTTATCGCCAACCAAAGTTGCGAGGGGTAACCGTGTTAGAATTTCGTCCCCTGAGTTTCAATGTGTTCTATGTGCCTACTGGCACATAGAACACATTGAAACTCGTGGGACGATTTTCAGCTGTCACTAGCGATTCAAATTGTAATTGCGTTGCACGATTTGTAGAAAATTCCAATGAAATTTCGCCTCTATTTAAATATAGCCCGTCAGCGATTTCCGTTCCTCACATGCGTGCGGAATAGATTTTTATTTTCCGCATGATTTAGTGCTGCAGTAGATGAGAATTTCATAGAACAGGCGTGTAATAAATTTCCAAGAAGGCTTCAGTTTTTTTAACTAAAATCTTAAATGACAAATATTCCAACTGCATCACTAAGAAAGGCATGACTTGATGATGCAGTTGGAATACGCGTGTTGTCAGGGAAGGTACGACGGGTGCGAACAAACCTCCCCACAGAACAGTGGCGTAGCTAGCTTTTCGCTGGAGGAGGGGCAAACCCAAAATTTTCCGACAGACCGAAAATTTTCCGACAGTGTAACAACAACAAAAACCCAAACAAACAGAAAGAATCTGTTGTTTACTGCAAATGTACTGAAAATTGGTCTTTTTTACACAAAATTTACCCAAAATGGCATGTTTTTATCCCCAAAGCCAGCATTTTAATGTTATTAGGCATAAATTAGCCTAAAAATGGTCCCAAATAATTTCCGACAAAACTTCTGGTGGGCGGCCTCTGCCACAGAATTGGAATACGACTTTTAGTCTGGCTGTCGAGGCTGAAATATAGCGTCTATACGGAAAAAAAATATTAACAAGCTAAATTTGGTATTATTGGAAAGTGGAGACTTTCGTATATAACATACCCAAAAGCCGCTAAAATCCGCTTTGGGTAAAATCTTCTACAGCGTCCTAAATAGGAGTGGGGTCCACTTAGCCGTGCACTATGCGAAGAGCTGTCGCTTGTATGACCTAAATTATGAAGGTAATTGTGACTACGAGAATCCGTACGTGCTCTAAGTGATCTAGATAAAAGTTGTTTTCTACGGTGGCTAATTTAGGCCACCTCAATACTTTTTTATGCGACAAGTGAATAAACAGTTTGAGTGAATTCATGCTAATGATCAAAGGGTGACACCGATTATATATGCTTATCTTGAGATATTATCTCGAGATCTTGAGATATTATCTCAAGATCTTGAGATATTATCTCGAGATCCTGAGATAGTTCCTCGAGATCTTGAGATATTATCTCGAGATCTCGAGATAATATCTCGAGATCTCGAGATAATATCTCGAGATCTTGAGATATTATTTCGAGATCTCCAGATATTATCTCGAGATCTTGAGATATTATCTTGAAATCTTGAGATAGTTTCTCGAGATCTTGAGATATTATTTCGAGATCTCGAGATATTATCTCGAGAACTTGAGATATTATCTCGAGATCTTGAGATATTATCTCGAGATCTTGAGATATTATCTCGAGATATTGAGATAGTTTCACGAGATCTTGCATGAGATATTATCTTGAGATAAAAAAGTACCGTAGTTTGCAGTACATGTAGTCATAAAAAAGAACGATTATATAATTGCAAGCAAGGTCATCAGATAATATATTTCCATAAATATGCGCAATAGGTTGTATGGAAAAGTGTTTGATGGGTCTATCCCAGTTTCGGCTGTTTCCGATTCAATAGAACTGCTCAAATTGAAAGAACTTATGCTATATTACAAGACATACCTTGGTGAGAAATTCAGAACATTCAGACTTTGGTTACAGTATATGGAGTATATAGACACGGTGGAAGATTCCATTCGAGCTGAGGGAACAGGAGATTGGATTCTCCATTCAGTAAATGTTGGCAAAATGTTGAATTTGTTTGCCGCCACTGGGCCATGCACTATACGAAGAGCTGTCGCTTGTATGCAACTTCCCCAAGAAATATCCGTGGTTATACAAGAGTTTTATAGAGGAAGGTGTTCATACTATTCGAAGGAGCACTAGGTTTTGGGCAGGACTGTCAAGTGATCTGTTATTGATTACGCCTTGATGCGTTCCATCAAAAGTCGGGGTGCACGCTAAAAACTAAAGTGTTAAAAACTGCACTTGAAGTGCTGTATTTAACACTTACTAAGTGCTGAACTAGCACTTTGTTCAAGTGTAGATATCCCAGAACTTGACACGTGTTGACAATAATACCACTTGACAAGTGTAATGTCGCGACACTTAAAAGGAAACAACGCAGATGACGCGGATCAGGCTCGAACTCTCGAGCCTGATCCGCGTCATCTGCGTTGTGTCCTTTTAATTATGTACCCACCAAGCGCAAATCAAATTATGGACGATTCTGGAAGAACCACCAATGCTAGACACATGGGAAGTGCCATCCATTCAAGTTTCAGATGTCTGACGTTTGTAATGTCTAAGTGCTTAAAGCATTGCACTTTCAGTGTTAAAATCAAACCCTAAAAGTTAGAATAGGTTTAACACCTTGAAAGTGTCAGTTTTAACACTTTAATTTTTAGTGTGTGGATTCACGAAAGGAAGAGACATAACTGAATCTTTACGCCAGCAATTGGCTAAAAGCATGCACAGGTATGCCCAAATACACGGTGCAATACAGACTTAACAAACAAAAAACATTAGACCAATGAACAACATTTTGTCCTTAGCATCTCTTACGGCCGACGTGATGAATCTGATTTAATCAGTATCCAGGAATGGTTCAATGCGCATGCGCCATACGACCCAAATGACACACGGCTCATTTCCATTTTTTTTTCTGGTTTGATTGCATGGCTAGATGACAAAATTAATTGCGACGAGACAGAGTTGATTGGCTCACAAATTCAAGAGAAGTCAGATAACATAATTGTTGCTGATGCATCTGTAAGGAGAAAAGATCAGATTCGGACGCCCAGTTATTTAACTCTTGGAGTTAACCCTTTACCCAACGTAACGGCCAAAACCGTCCAGCGCTATTCACAAAATTCATTATTCAATTTTTATTACTTTTTCATTTTTTGTCACAAAAACATAGCTTATGACCCCCATAAGCTATGTTTTTGACATAAAAAATAAAAAAATTAGTGCTTCAAGAATTTTATTTGCAAGTTTCGTCTCCTTTTCGTGTTAGGTAAAGGGTTAAGATGTTTGTTTTAATTCAATACCCTATGTCTTTTAGGTTCTGTCGCTTCTATCGCCACGATATAGCCTTGGTTGATGATGTGGAATTGGACACCAATAAATGATAATAGTGATCCATGTATCAATGCATCTGTGAGAGAATGTACGTGAGTAGTATAGCAGGAGGTTTTCGTCCCTTATTACCCGGAGCTTTGCGGGTAATGCATGGTCGGCCAGTGCGGTATTACGAGATAGTCCTTGGTAGTTTAAATTGGACAGTATAGGATGAATGGTCTGTTGGCCTATTACCCCCATTAGTACTACTAACCTACCGAATCCTTTGTATTATCTTATGGCTGGTATTGGTAGTTTAGTGTTAGGTCGTGCAGTATTGTATTCGTTTGTTTAGAACGGGTGGCATAGGATGCAATGTGTATACCGCTGTAGGTCCCCTGTTAGTCCTCGATATTACTACCAAGTGTTTCTTTCTGACAAAACGAAAAAGCAGCAGTTTATACAGCTGCCTAGTAAGGCCCTACGGGACGCTCATCACACAGTCTGCAACAGCACATCTGATGCAGTCTCAATGATTGTTTCTTTTGTCATAGAATCAGTATCCAAATCAGAGTTAGTTGTTATTGCTGATGACACAGATGTTCTATGTTTACTCGTACATCGCTGGAAAGACTCATTATCAAATACATATTTCACGACTGAGATGCGAAAGTCACACAAAAGCGATTGGGTGTGGAATGCAGCTGACATCGTGCACAAACCGGTGATCTAGTTACCGAGTATAATCTTCTCTTGCATGCTAGAAGTCAACGTCAGCGATATTTGAACAGGGAAAGACAGGCTTGATGAAACGATTATAATCATCTGCTCAACTGCGACATCTTTCGATAGCAATCAGCAATTTGCGCTGCGTCAGCTCAAAAGGTAGGCAAGGCAGGTTCGAAGATTTTCGTTCAAATGTACTCGGGCAAGAATGGAGAGTCCCTCGACCATCTAAGACACACCATGTTCACGACATTGATTTCCATCAGTAGGACTGCTATCAAACCTCAGAAATTGCCACCTACACAGAGAACAGCCTATTTCCACAGGCGTTGGGTTCACTAACGGGTTTTAATTTGGGCATATCTCGGAAAAAATCGATCTAGAACCACAAGATTGGGGCTGGAAACTGCAGGGCTCAACACTTATCCCCATAATGACAAGGGACGTGGCGGCAGGGGGTGGGGGTGCCCCGCCTCCTCAATCCTGGCCAAAATTTCCTATAGTTGGAAATTCGGAGGGCAGGTCATGAGTAGTTGGAAATTCCATCTATCTGGATTTTAGAGCTTCTTTGGGCGATGCTGATGTCTCCTTTACTTACCACAATTCCAGCTCGGTTCAAATCGGCAAAAATTCTGTTACCCTTTACAACTACAGTGTACGCAATATCGAGCTGTATAAGTATGCGTGATGTCAGTCGGTACGAGATTTCTATAATACGTTTACTTATCGTTGTAAAAAAAATCCTCGAAATGCACTTCAAGAAAATCACATCATGTAAAATCGTTATCCTGAGTTAATTCCATCATTCACAATTACAAAATGATGAAACATCGAAAACTGATCATTCCTGCATAAGATCTGATTTAGTGTTGGGACAGTGTGAATTGCTCAAAGTTCTAAGCTTGAGCATTTGTTTAGCATATATTCAATTCCCAGAATAATACCAAATAATAATAACCTGATAATTCTATCATAAATGTGTTGACATTTCAGTTATTGGAATCAATTTTATGCCCCTTTTCATGGCTTCATTTTCAAATTTTTTCTCGGTAGTGAATTTCCAACTAGGGGGAGGGACCGGGAGGGGTTTCCCCCCTCCCGGTCCCTCCCCTTGTTGGAAATTCACTACCCTACACCTCCCTCCAATCGGAAACCTTTAGTCACGTCCCTGATAATGACTGACCTAGAACCAGCACCAGAAAATCTTCTTAAATTCATTCGATGCAATTGTAAAATGTTGTGAAGAAATCCATGTGGCACAATCCAATGTTCCTGACGGAAGAAATGGACTTAAGTGTGCCACTGCCTGTGGGGATTGTCATGGGGAGAGTTGCACGAATTTTGAGCAAACTGTTGTTGATCAGGAATTGCACTGAATTTGGCTTTATCGCCAGAAAGGATTCTCAACACTCAATAGATATATATTTCGTTTTAGTTGGGGGATTCAAAGTCAATATATTCATAATATGAGAAATTAGTGGGAAAATTATTAAAAACATCCCAGATATTTTCCAGTTTGGGCTGCCATTTTGGCCGCCATGTTTAATTTTTGTACCCGGAAAGAACATATTTTATTCTCGAAATATATTGTATACACTGCAAAATGACTTTTGGTAATAACACGGTTTGATATTTTTATTTTGTACGTCAAACAATAAACTTCTCGAAATTTTCAACTTTCAAACGGCCATATGTTGGAAGCTATCTTGAATAAATAGAGGATATCTACACTGTTTTAGTGAATATCGGGAATTATCTCATGAGTGTGGACCGGAAAGTTTTATTTTTCACGAGCGCTTGCTCAAGAATGAGATAATTCCCGATATTCACTAAAACAGCGTAGATTTTCTTTGTTATTATATGCTACGTGACATTTTACTGCGCAATATTCAGTCCAATTCGAGTGCAAACAGTTTCAAGACAATAACAAAAAACTGCTGATCGTTCCTTTAAAGCGTCATGTGCCGAAGCGTAACGTCATTTAGGAAACTACTGAAAAAATTCATTGTGTGGACCTGAAAATATTATTTTTCACTCGCGCAACCGTTCGTGAAAAATAAAACTTGCAGGTCCACACTCATGAGATAATTCCAGATACTGACTAAAATAGAGTAGATTTTCTTTTTATTATATGCTACGAGACATTTTCAATATTCAGCCCAATTCGACCCCAAATGCACATGTTTCAAAACAATAACAATAATCAGCTGATCGTACTTCAAGGCGACGTGACGTCATTTAGGAAGCTACTGAGGGATATTCCTCGATATCCATCGAGTCGACGGATATCGAGAAATATCTTTTAGATAATTTGTGATAATTCACAGGCTAGCGTATAAAAAATAGCTCAGGGCGGATTTTGGATATATTCACCAGGGGGGTTATTTTGCATCGAAGGACATCAATTTCAGCTCGTTAAAATTTTTTTTCCGGGATCAACCCTTCAGTAGCCAGACTATTTATTTTAAACATATTGATAAAATGAAGCGACCTCATGTACCCCGATAATTCGTGCTTTCTGTGGCTCAGTCACAGAGAGTACGGTGTATCAGGATGAGTTTTTAAGAATTGAATGTAATTTTTATAATCTTTATTGGAGTATGAACGTGTGGGAATGGGTACAAATTGTATGAATCCCTTCGGGATTCATACAATTTGTACCCATTCCCACACGTTCATACTCCAATAAAGATTATAAAAATTACATTCAATTCTTATAATTACATTCCGTAACTGCTTAAACTACTTTTTACCAAACAACAAAGCAGAAAGACGTTAAAAACCCGCCCAAACACCGCCCGAATTACATTCTGTCAACTGCGCTCTACCGTAAATGCGGGTCAAAGTTCGACCAAATGTATTCATTGGAAAATGAATTACATTTGGTCATGACGTTTTCATCCAGCTGACCAATGGGAATTGAGTATTTGGACCCAAAATGTATAACTACATTAGCAATGTAATTATTCAAAAATAAATGTCCTCGTTTGTATGAAGTTTCTGTGAAACACCTAGGCACTACTTGGATACCTGTTTTTTTTAGTCTAAACTATAAAAAAAAGTATCAAAAATACCTAGAAGTTTCACAGAAACATGTTGCATGGTCCTGAGGTTACAGTCCTATATATGTTACTTCCATGTTTTGTCTGACCCAAATATTGATGAGGGGTGTATCTATGTTAATCATGTTAGACTTACTCTTTTTCAGGCTTTCGGCCGAAGCCTTCAAAAGGAAAATTATCGATAGTTTTCCTACATGTTACATAAAGCTTATCGCTGTTTAATATCTACTAGAATTACATATTAAGAGAATTATAGGTATCTATGTATTTATTTATTTATTTAGTGAGGTTTAACAACACTTTCGACAGCCAGGACAATTTTATGGCTGGAGGAAGTCGGAGTACAAGGAGAGAACCACCGAGCAGCGGCGAGCAACTGGAGGACTCCCCAACATAATAACTCCACACAAGTAGGGTTCGTATTCGTTGAAGACAAGTACACCATCGACGTGCAGTACGACTTAATACACAGACAGCGCCACCGTACCTCCACGTGGGCAATCGGGATTAAGTGCCTTGCTCAAGGACACACAGCTAGCCCTAGTGGGGATCGAACCGTGCACCTTTCAGTTTGAGGTTCAGTGCCGAAACCACTGGGCCACAGCGCTTCCATTCCTGGTGTAACACCTAACTGATCACTGTTTAATTTCTAACAGAATCACGTGTTAACAAAATTATAAGTATATATCTGGACAATAAAATACATATACTTATGAACTTTATCGATCTAGTTTCTATCTAATTTTTAACATAAAATATCCGTGGAAAAACTGGTTATATTTTAGATACTAAATTTCGCATAGTCAGGGCCGTATTATTCATAAGGCTGACTATAGGCTGAAGACTAGGGGCCCGCAGGACAGGAGCCGCCAATTTTTTAGTTTTTTTTTGGTTTTTTTTGCTGAGGTGCTGTTACCCGCGTCTAAGGGCTCCAATGGTTAAAGGCACTTTGCACTTTGCGCCGTAGCGATACATGTACATATGTATTTATCCATATATATATACTCTCATAAGTATACTATATATATATATATATATTTATATACAGTACATTATTTTAATGCTTATTTAAATATTATGTCAAACTGTGATTATAATTCTTCAGGAGACCCGCAAAATGGATATAGAGCTATGTACTGCGGCATAGTGCCTACCGTACCATGCAGAGCCAGGCTGCCAGCTGTAGTGCGTGAAAGATTGAAGTGTCGGATGGGGCCCCGAGGCCGAAGTACCAAAAAGCCTAAGGGTCCGGCCATGTGTTAATACGACACTGGCTGCCATGCCATTGCACATAATAGTTTCCCAGATACTAGCAAAGTGCACCACTTGACACTCATTTTTCAAAATTTTAACATGGTCGGAGCCAATGATTGTCGATCGTCACTAAGTGCGCCTCCCCAACAAAATTCCTAGCTACCCGCCTCTACAGTCGGGATAAATCAGATTTACATCCCCTCTCCCAATCGGTCATCTTCTCGAGAGGGTCAAGAATGAAAAAAAGGAGTAACCAGTAGTAAAAAAAAACTGGAAGTGTTCGCTTCTCTGATAAAATGTCTCTTTATCTCGACCATTCCGGCTGTGTACGTGCAACTGGCCACGTTAACAAACTAAATATAACATATTCAAATAAATACATTGAGTCAGAAATCATCAACAAATAAAACCAGGGATCAGACAACCAAACTGAACTACGAACATGCACTTAAAGGGGACGTGACACCCGTTACTTATTCCCAATTCCTTATTCGACATTCGTTATCAACCGAAAACCGGTTGATAAGAATGTCGAATAAGGAACTGGGAATAAGTAACGGATGTCACGCCCATCAGTTAAACCCACTGCCAACAACTCCCTGTGTTTCACCTCAGCTATTATTCGAAAGAATCACGGTCACAAACAATCAATTTTTCATTATGTTTTAAGAGTGACAAAACATTCTCAAAAGAATTACCCGGCACTATTTTAAATCATACACAAAGAGTGTACCAATACATCTGTTCACCTTGTCCTGGCCGAGTTGCTATCACGAGTTTCTACTGAACATCCATGTAGAGCGCGCTGTTGTCTTCGGCGATTTTTTCCCTGTGGTATGGAGGGGAGGGGGAGTGGGGGGGGGCGGAAAAAATCTCCAGGAACATATGATGATTTTTAACTTTCTACATGCTGGACAGCCCATGCACCCACCCCTTTCCCCAATTTCGCTTGGTATCAGGCATCTTAATCGCCTCACAAAACGGACAGCTGAGATAGAAATTATACATAAACAATGTTGAAAATAAAGACTGGGTGTAATATTCGCTCTAATAACATAAAAAACATCTGTACCCTCACCACCATCCATGCTAATTCCAGTTTAACTAGTAACCAGTACCGCTGAAAGCAAATTTAAAGTTCCCATGCAGTATCGCCGATTAGCTCACGGTACCTAGCTGGTAGCGTCGTGCAGTACCCAGTACAGAATTCTCACACAAAAATTTTGAACAAAAATCCTCAGTGTGTAATATTCCAACTACCATCATCAAGGCATGCCTTCGACGAAGGCATGCCTTGATGATGAAGTTGGAATATTTTATCAGTCAGGACTTCAAGACGCGTGTATTCGATTCGAGGTTCGATTCGTTTCCATTCGAGATTCCATTCGAATAGAAAAGACGTGATTCGCTGGGCCCTAGGCCCTACTTTCCGACATAGTCAGGTTACCTCTACGTGTCATTTGCAACTCAATATATCTGTAAATGTTGGAGTGCATCCTGATGTCGCTCAAAGTTTTGATGGTTCGAGGATTAATACAATTTTGCATGTAAAATCCACCCGCATGTACTCTTGATAAAAAACTACCTCTACGTGCCAAAGTTCAACTCCAAATCTTTGAAAATGGCGCATACCAGTGTTGCCTTACCCCACCCGTGTAATTCTTAATACAAATTGAAACCTATAGGTAATACTTTCAGCGCGATATTTCTGAAACTTTAGAAGTGTATCCTAGCATTGCCTTGGTTTAAGGGTTAAATGGTGGACGGGTTAAAGCGCTTCACATAGAAAATCAACCCTGTCCATGTTACTATACTGATCATAAATTACCACTAGGTGCCGAATTTCACCCCAATGTCTCTGAAAATGTAGGAGTGCACCCCCGCGTTGATAGAATTGAACCGGTGAACGCGATGTCGCACTTAACATTCACCCTATACCTTTAATGCTTTTGATAAACAATCGGCCAAAGGTGTTAAGTTAGAGCTCGATATATCTGAAAATGTAACATTGTATCCCATTCTTGCTATGATTAAATATTAGCGGTGCGTCTGCCCGTTCCATGTCCTTTTCTTGGTCGAATTACCCTTAGGTGCCAAATGTCATGTCGATCGGTTGCGCCACGCGAAGTCTGTAACCTACAAACAAACGTAAACTATGCCCGGTTTTTCACAGGCTGGAAGATAAACGTCAAAATGCTTTATCGGAAGTGATCCTGACCCATTCTATGTCCCTTCCCTGGTCAAATTACCCCTGGGTGCCATTTTTTATCTAACTGAGGCACCACTGAGTCGAACAATCCTCAGAGATGCACGCATCGAAGGGTTAATATGATGTTGGACGCAATCGGGACCCATCCCATGTCCCTGTCCAGGTCAATATCAACTTCGATAGGCCAAGGCACGACGGAGTCGTACTTTGCACGGCGCTGCATTGGTTGGAGAATTAGGCTAATGCGACGGCGGACGCGACCGTGATAGAGCCCATGCCTTTAACCTGGTCAAATTACCGCTAGGTACAAAATTTTGTCTCGATCGGCCGAGGCATGGTGGACTCTTTTGCCAAGAAACAAATGTACAGAGAGAGAGAGAGAGAGAGAGAGAGAGAGAGAGAGAGAGAGAGGGAGAGACAGACAGGCAGACAGACAGACAGACAGACAGACAGACAGACAGACAGACAGACAGACAGACAGACAGACAGACAGACAGACAGACAGACAGACAGACAGACAGAGACAGAGACAGAGAGAGACACAGAGAGACAGACGGCAGACAGACAGACAGACAGACAGACAGACAGACAGACAGACAGACAGACAGACAGACAGACAGACAGACAGACAGACAGACAGACAGACGGACGGACGGACGGACAGACAGACAGACAGACAGACAGACACCCGTTTTCATATACACCTGGAACTTAATTAAGCACCCCTTTTTCGCCGTGGTGTTAATAGAAACTGTCATTACTTTCATGCTATCTTTAACCCTTTACCCAACGAATCGCCCGCATCCGCCCACGTAATATGCAAATTCAGTAGTTGAAAAAATATTATTTTTCAAAAAATTTCAACAAAACCATATCATGTGACCCGTCGTTGGAACGAGCTCGTCAGGCTCGTTCCAACGAGGGGTCACATGATATGGTTTTGTTGAAATTTTTTTTAAAATTTCAAAAAATTGTATTTAGAATAATAAATTTTGATATCGTCTGCGTTGGGTAAAGGGTTAAGATTGCCAAAAGTGATTGTTTGGGGAAAAAATGGTCTATTGACAAATGAAAGACAACACAATGATGAAAATATGCAGTATTTTAATGGCGCTAATTACACATATCTGTCACTAATGTTTTTGATGGAAAAATGTTCTTTCGACAAGTGTGGTGCTGGAACGGTCCATGACGAAATAATGCCAGTAATTACTGACAAAAATTGTAACTTATGATCTCCTGAACACAATAACAGTGTCCGACGTCAGATGACAGCATGTATATCCACCACGTGCCCAGATATCCACCACGTGCCCAGATTACTACGTGCCCAGATGACAGCATGAACCCTCGTCCTAATGCTACCAGTGAGCCTTCTGATACGGCCCGGAGGCACTGCTACCACTCCTCATACAATGCAGCTTCCAAATCGGCCCAAGTATGTAGAGGCGGATTCCTTGCTTGCACACGACGTCCAAGGAAGTCCCAGATGTGTTCTAAGGGATTCAAATCGGGGCTCGTCAGCGTTATTATTTATTGATTTATTGGTGTTTAAGGTCACATATTCCTGCACAATGGCTAATCATGACCATGACAGTTTTACGGGTGGAGGAAGCCGGAGTACCCGGAGAGAACCACCGAGCAACGGCGAGCAACTATCAACATACTAACTCCACACAAGCAGGGTTAGCATTGATTGAAGACAAGTACACCATCGACGTGCAGTACGCCTTAGTACACAGCGCCACCGTGCTCCCACGTGGGCAATGGGGGTGAAGCGTCTTGCCCAAGGACACAACGCAGTTGCCGCAGGAGGGGTTCGAACCGAGGACCTCTCGGCTTGCAGCCCGCACCTCTACCTACTGAGCCACCGCGCCACCGCTCATCAGCGTTATTATGAAGGAATGCTCTCACGTCATGGGAACGAGATGGCCTTGCATTGTCGTCCATGAATACAGGGTGGTTGATAAAATGAGGCACGACAACCGGAATGAGAATGTCCCAGATGTGCTGATGATCATTGCGATTACCACGTACAGTCACCATATCAAGTTTACAATTGTGAGAGAGGCATCCCCAGATCATTGCTGATCATCCACCATAAGGAACAGTAGGTTTGATGTTCCTGGGCACATAAGCAGTAGTTCTAAGCCTCCAAACGCTCATGCGACCATCTCTGACGTGAAACAGGAATTTACTCTCGTCTGACCAATGAACTCTCTTCCATGTCCTGAGATTCCAATGTTGTCGTGCCATACACCACTCCAAACGTCATCTTTGACGCTGATCGGGTAGAGCTGGACGCTTGATGACCCTTGACCTCATACCCAGTGCTTTGAAACGGTTTCGGACAGTTCTGTTGCACAAACGCCTGTTGTGGAGCCAAAAGCGATTCAAAACCCCACTTGAAGCAAAGGGTTCACGCCTAACGAGGCGTGCCAGACTCCGATCTTCCCGAGGAAAGGTCCATCGGGGTTGCCCAGGCCTTGGTCGGTCCTTAACATAGTTGGTTTGTTGATGTTTTCGGACAAGTCTGCTGATGACAGAATGACTATAGCCAAGTTGCCTTCCTATTGCTTTGAGTGGCATGCCAGTTACATGTATGCCGACGATTTGCCATCTTAGTGCCATTGACAGTCTCCTCCTTGCTATGTCAACATTTATTGATAAAAGAAGTGACAAACTTTCTTGTTTTATACCCAGATATTGCATGTGGGTGATAGTGTTTTTTATGACATTAGTAGGAAGCACGTGGACGAGGGGATGTGTTTGGGGTACGCTATCATGCAACCAGAAACATCATGTTTCACGAGATGAAATGTACTGCAAGATTTAGCAATCATTAAAACATAATAATCGGTAACAACAACTGCACTGCCATGAAACATTTCAGGGGGGTGCTTAATTAAGTTCCAGGTGAATATATTAAGAAAAAGATGTGCTCAACGTGTTCCTGGCTTTCTAAACAGATATCTCCCAACAATATTAAAATTCATTGACTCAGAATTCATTTCTAAAAACTATAAAGATTTCGTCTTGACACTTGAATAGTTCGATGCACCTTGCAACAAAATATTTCAAACTAAACAATGACAAGATAGCCATTGAAATATACAAATAGGTTGGTAAGTTGCAAAGTGGGGGGGG
Organism: Pictodentalium vernedei; assembly: GCA_031216915.1. Taxonomy (NCBI): domain Eukaryota; kingdom Metazoa; phylum Mollusca; class Scaphopoda; order Dentaliida; family Dentaliidae; genus Pictodentalium; species Pictodentalium vernedei. The sequence continues at coordinate 410,425,399 of CM062291.1, read as the reverse complement.
GGGGCGTACAAAATTCAATTTCAATCAGTTAATACAACAAATAATTAATCCAGGATATAAGCAGGCGGAACCGGGGGGCTGGGGGGGGGGGCGGCTGGGGGCTTCATCCCACCCACTTTTTTTGCCAGGCCATGTTTTTTTGTATGCATATATTTTAACACACAAACAAGGGACGGATCCAGAGCCCCCACCCCATCCCCATTTTTTCGCCAGCTATATTTCTCTCGTACTTGTTCAATTTCGATGGATTTCGGATCATTTGTTGCAGTAAGTGGCAGCAAACGCTAAAATGTATACAGTCTGTTAAAAGTTCGGTTAACTGAAATAGATCGTAATCTTACAGACATACAAGTACCAAATTCACCCCAGAGAAGATAATCCACAGACAGTATAATTGCTGTTAACGTCTGGTAAAGCATACAGGTGAGGTCTATTTATCAGCTTTGATCGTTACGACCAAAGCTGATAAATAGACCTCACCTGTATGCTTTACCGCCGTTTTTTAACGGCTCTCAAAGTTTGAAATCTTTCAAATACATCTCCTGGAAAATCTCAAAATATCCACTCAGATGCATGGAAATGGGGGTTTTGGGACCCTGGAATTTACAATTTAAACCATGTTCGGCCCGTCATAACGACGACCATCCATCGCCCGATCCACCCCCACCTCATTTTTAAAATCGCTCCGCCGCCCCTGGCGAGTGTCCTAAAAAATCCTAATGTTCCTGACTAAGGCGTATCGAATATTTGCAGCAGAAAAACAGTTCAATTTATACAACCCGCGTAAGAATTTCATCGTACAGGCCATCAAACCGAAAGTTCAATCCACTCCAGATAATACAAAAAAATATATTTCAGAAAAATAATCCTTCAATAATAAATTCTGTTGTTTTTCGTTCAATATGTAAATGAATGAAACATTTACCAGCCGGTCATGATTCAGGGCACAGACTTTCGATACTTATTATGGGATGAAAGCTTATTTTTATCTTTGCATCCACCAAACTTGTAGTTGCATAACTGATTTATTGTATTTCAAATATAACATTGATCACAACATCAGACAACAGACAGTGGGAATAAAAATACTGCATTTTCCTCTGAATTGAATATTGAAGCATGCAATAAGCGTCAATAAACAGCCTTGGTTGTATGTTGAACTTACTGCCTGAACATTTCCCTTGGAAATCTATAGTACAGTTCATCAGACACTTCCAGGTCACCCCCGAAAGGTTTTGAGCTGGCTACGCTACTTATTACGCAAGACCTGTAAAGATAACACACTATAGGCCTAACTACATAACCAGAATACCGGTACATGTTTGTATAACACGCACAATATATACATATGGTTTTAGGGCCCGACGAATCACGATGTTTCTCTCAAATGGAGAGCTCAGGGAGCTGTCTGTTATTTTCGTTTATTAAAAGTAACAAAAGGACACTTAGCTTCATTTCCTACCCATGTCATAAGTGTTTTCTCAACAATTACTTGCATCTTAATTGGACCCTCAACATTTATCTAATAATTTCAAGGGAGATAACTTTATCGAAAGTCGATTTTCATGACGATTTTAACCAAGGATGACGGTTCGTACTAATTAACTGGCTGGGTGCTAGAAGCCACTTTCATGGTTTTCAGAAAAATGAGGATAACAGAGCAAAAGCTAACATTTTCCTTGCTGTTGTTTCATATTCAGTCAAACACCAATAATATTTTGTTTATATAAGTTTGTTTTATTACAAATTATTGGAGAGTGCCTGAGGCACTCTCCAATAATTTGTAATATAACAAATTTTGATGAACAAGCTCAGACCACAAAATATACAGCACTCAGCCAGTTATATAGGAAGTTGGGAAGCTTACACATCATGACAAACTACGTGCATTTATACAATAATAATTTTCTCCAAACTCTTGGTTTTATCAACTTTGCGGGGGGGGGGGGGGGGGGGCGGTGGCGTCACGGTAACCGGTTCTCGTCAGATCACCGAAGTTAAGCAACGTCGAGTGCGGTTAGTAGTTGGTTGGGTGACCATTTCAGCGACTGATTCGTGCTCCCGCGTTGTGTCCTTGGGCAAGCACTTAACCCCGATTGCCTACATGGGGGCACGACGACGCTCCAGCTTCCTCCACCTGTAAAACTGTCACCGACATGATATGACCCTGGCTGTTAATGTGTCGTTAAACCCTAATAAAAAAAATTAATCAAGTTTGATCACAACTAACTAATATTCCAACTACATCATGGCACGGATGACTTGGGCCTTGAACTGGGAAGGATCCCCCCCCCCCCCCCCATCATCTCCCATGCACACACCCCACCAAAATGGTCATCTTCGCTCTGTATTGGACTAGCACTAATCACAAAACGCCACTCCCACCGCAAAATCGGTTAGTTTCGCAACGCTTCTGTATTGGACAAGCGCTATTCACAAAACGTCAACCCCCACCCCCATAAATCGCCCAGTTTCGCGACGTCTTTGCTTTGGACGAGAGCTAATCATAAAATTGCCATTAAAATTATTTTTTTTCAATTTTTTGCTTTCAAAACATATCTTATGTTTTGGGACAAAAAATGGAACCTTTTTGCTTTTTTAAGAATTTTGTTTTTTGTCCCCTGGTTGTATTAGATAGAAGATTAAATCTCTTTATATACATACTTATGAGGAATGAAATTCCACCATTATGTAATATCATCTGTAACAAGATAATTTAAGATAAAATATTTATTGTCTCAACATCAACAAAGATGAATGACAGAAAACAAAAAGGTGTAACAAAATACAGTTAGACAGAGGGGTTCCGGACATTTTCCCCTAGGACATTTTCCCCTGGGACATTTTCCCATAAAACACGTGTCACCTAGGGCATTTTCTCCTAATTTCAAATGAGAGGGTGAACATTTTCCCCTAGTTAAGAAGAAAAGAGTGGACATTTTCCCCAAACTAAAAAAAATGAATTTCAAGATTTTATTATAAGAAAAAGAAAGAATTTGTTCCATTTAATGTCACACTACTTTCAAAGTACTAAATAAAAATAAAATAGGCACAGATAATTCATACAATATCAAGTTGAATTACTGTATAAACAGTAAGCTAGTCGATCTGTCACACACAGTGTGCTGTATGGCATAACAATATCAAGATGTATTGCTGTATAAACAGTACGCTGGATGATATGTGCTTTGATATATTGTGAGATGAAGACTTTAATGGTACTGTAAGCACTAAGGGGTGGGAGAAACAGAGAGGGGTGGAGCACACTCAGCACAATGATAATATATGGATGCAACTCGTGATGGAAATTAGTCATTTACAGTCAATGAGGGTCGAAAGGGACTTGTTCCCCATACCGTCCCTGCGCGCCTTCGGCGCGTTAAACCATTCCATTCGGTATAATTTTATTGGTTTGTACTTCCTTCATTCATGGAGGCTATACAAATCCATAAAATTATATTACGGACTTGCACCAAGGGTGTTCTCATCTAAGTCGTCTTATAAATTTATTCTTAGCTGCATTATCGTTGTTTGATTTATCATAGTTTTATTTGTGCTACTTGGGTTTAGTGCTAATTGGTTGGGCAACAAGTACTTGCACCAAGGTGAAGCAACACAGAGGGTTGGGAGAAACAGAGAGGGGTGGGGCACAATGATAATATATGGATGCAACTCGTAATATAATTTTATGGGTTTGTACTTCCTTTATGCATGGAGGCAAAACAAATCCATAAAATTATATTACGGACTTGCACCAAAGGTGTTCTCATCTAAGTCGTCTTGTAAATTTATTTTTAGCTGTATTATCGTTGTTTGATTTATCATAGTTTTATTTGTGGTACTTGCTACATGTATATTATTATCTTGTGCTAGCTATTTTAAAAAGAATAAACTATTACATGAAACCTTAATTACATTTTTATTTTTATTCTTTCCAATTTTTTTTCTATTTTATTCCATGAGAAATTAAAAAAAAAATCTATGGGAACATGTCCTGGGTGAAAAATCTAGGAGTAATCAGTCTAGGGGAAAAAGTCCGGGGATGAATAACTAGGGGAAAATGTCCTGGGGGAAAATGCCCTGGGGGATAATGTCCTAGTGGGAATTGTCCTAGGGGAAAATGTCCTGGACCCCAGACAACAAAAACAAAACGCACATCATATGAAATGAAAAGTAACAAGAGCATATATTGAACAATGTGATACTTCTAGGATATATAGGCCCAACTAACAAATAGAGCGGATCAGGCAATGGGTTGTGGTGCTAACAGTTTCCTACAGTCAAACGCCGCATTGATAAATCTGATCACCTCAGGGGTAGTTTCATAATCGAGTGTTTGGATGAAGTGAGTCATGAATACTTCTGGTGATAGGTTTGAGTAGTCAATGCCACAAATGGGTGTCTTCCCACTAGACCAATTCCCTTTAGACCAATTCCCTTTAGGCCAATTCCCAAAAGACCAATTCCCCTTAGACCAACTACATACTGTTATTGATTAAGGGTTGATTAGGGATAATTAAGAAAACATTTATTTACTGATAAGCAATTATTTGATAAAAAAAAATATTTATACGGATAACATACAAAAAATATAGGTTTATAACATTTCAGTTTATAAAATATCAACAAGCCAGAAAATAAGCAGACTATCATCTGAGAAATGAGGTCCCCAGAGGGTGAATTTGGTGATGCTACCCTGCACAGCAGGGTAGCATCACTAAATTTACCCTCTGTGAACCTCAATCTGAATTAGGGTCTCAAACATAAACAGGTACCCCGAAGATAAACTGGCCCACTGTATGGGATAGCATCAGCAAATTCACCCTCTGGGGACCTCATTCTGCAAATGATAGACTGCTTATTTGTAGGCTTGAATATCAATAACATTAAATACATTTATAAATATTTATAAATATATCAAATTATTGATATAGAATTATTTTAAAAGTAGAACGCATGAGTTGGTCTAAGGGGAATTGGTCTTTTTGGAATTGGCCTCGTGGGAATTGGTCTAAAGGGAATTGGTCTAGTGGGAATGAACCCACAAACGTCTCTTATTCGCTCGGAAAGTGTTATTCGCAGCGGGGCGCACCCTTTGCACTGCAGTAGGAGATGTGTTTCATCCTCCACACCACAGGAGCAAACAGGACCGATAGTTTACACCCCTTATTGTAGCGCCCCGTCTCAATCATTAGAGGATGTGAGCTAATGCGAATTTGCGTTAGTCTTGCAAGTTCCATGGAATCAAGAGGAAGCAGAAGATATGGTTCAAACATAAAATCCTGTTTTATCTTCCGGTAGAAGGCTAGTTTACTGTAGTATGATCCTTCAGTTATTCAAGAGGAGAAGAAATGCTATGGCTACTTAATAGTGTGACATATTGTACAAACCATCCACATAGCATGTAAATAACCAATTATTAATTCATTATCTTCAATGCTTAACATTAAAATTCTGTACGAATATGATCAGTTGTGTGAACTGTTCAAAATGTTCATTGATCATACACCAAACATAAAGGTGGATAATATTTCACTCTTCCAACACATTATGCGAAACAACATCCCAGAATTGTGCAATCCGATCTGTAACATAATCCGGTGCTTTTTCGTATTACGGGAATCTGAAGTCCCGCAATGATTTATGATTTATGGTTATCATTGCGATGCCTTCTGTATGTATGACTGTATGATTATATACTTTATCATGGGTGTATCCGTCGTTTCTTCATTGCCCAAATTATTTTCCATCATTTCGTTTTATATTGTTTCATTATATTGTTTTATTATATTACCTTAATAATGTTGTTGTAAAATTGGCAATCTGCCTCAAGTAAATGTTTATTGCTTCAATAAATTCTATTCTATTCTATTCTATTCCATGGTCCGGAATTTATTGAAGAAAAGCAAAATATTCGAGTGTGTTTACATGCATCCATTTAGAAAATTAGGGACATTTTATTTAGAGGGCATGTGCGCCTGGTCCGCTCCACCTGAATCCGCTACTGAAAAAATGGTTTTGCTTATTAGAAATCTACCAGGGAACACGGTAGCCCAGTGGTTACGGCATTGAACTTCAAACCGTGATATCCACGGTTCGATCCCCGACAGGGGTAAGTGTGTTGTGTCCTTGGGCAAGGCACTTAATGGGGGCACGTGACTCTTTTCTTTTTAGCAGTTTATTTGATGTATTTGGGTCGGTGGCTTCAGAAGGGTGACTGATATTATCTAAGAGTGCGGTGTCTTTGTTTAATTTCGAGCATCTTTGCTTCGACATCTACACGTTCCCTCTTTGTCCCTCTTCCCTGAGCTCTTGGTGGTATTCCAACTCAAAGACTGAAAAATTTGGAAGGTATATCTGAGAGTTTGAAGAAGGGGATAGAGAGAAAACATCTTCCATCTTCGCCTCCAATTCCCTGGTCCTTCCCTGTATCCTCTCGACTCTTTGTGAAGGAATTTGGGCTATGGATAGATGGATCTCCGGGGAGATAATATGGCGGATGCCTCCTCGCCCTCTTTCTCCTTCAATCGCTCTTTAGCTAGAAACTCTTCCCGTCGCCAGTTAGAGTTTTTTGTGCACGTGACACCCGTTACCTATTCCCAGTTCCTTATTCGACATCCGTTATCAACCGATCTTATTGGTTCATAACGAATGTCAAATAAGGAACTGGGAAAAAGTAACGGTTGTTGAGTCCCTTTTTTCTGCGCAACAGATCAGCTGTGGTTCACTCTTCACTGTGGTTCACCCACAGGAGTTTTCTAAGCTGCCTTGAAATTCTAAGCTGCCTTGAAATTGTTTCTGTTGAAATTCGGCAGGCATTATACTTTTAGAACAGAAAGTTTCACTTTACTGCTAGGAAGGCAGCTTAAACTCATCAGTGCTCCTCCTTATGTTTCTGTCAGTTCTCTGATGTGAGTCGGGAATAAGAGAGAATACAACGTGGGGTGAGTACGGGGGACTGCAATCAACGAAACGAGGTGGAGTTCTTCCTGTATTTCACGAGCGTAGAAGGCGCGCGTGGCATACAGGAAAAAGTTCCGAAAAACTTCACCAAGGATAGTTGATTCCCGACCCCATACTACTCTACCCCACTTGTGTTCTGTATTTATGCCACGATTAAACTTGAATTAAGTGCAGGGTTCATACAGCTCTTGAAAAACCCTTGAAAATGAGTTTTTTCTTCAAAAACCCTGGAATTTGAAATTAGCCCTTGAGAAACCCTTGAACTTTCAGAAATCTCTTTAAAAACCCTTGAATACCAAGCTATTTCCTGGGCATTGTAAATATATATGTACTCGCCTTTTACTTGTTTGTTGCACTCGTGTCGCGCAGTTAAAAAAAACATTAAAAAGTATGGAACGTTTTACCACGATTACTGTAACACAGATCACACTTTGGGTACCAGTACTTCCTGACTTCCAAAGTCAGATCCGTGTCACATGAATCTTAGATTTTTAGAGCTCATACAACAAGCTGAATAGTATATGTAGCCCTTGAAAAAAAAAGAAAGAAGCCCTTGAAAAGCTCTTGGAAAACCCTTGAACTTTGTGAGCAAATTTTTGTATGAACCCTGAAGTGGATGAAGCTGATTTTTTAAAGACAAATATCACCCCCGGCTTTCTGCTAATCTTTTCACTTGACACTGTTTTGTGTTGAAGCATTTCATTCATGCCATAACGTCGCTCAGACGCGTCCAACCAGATGCGTTCTTATTACCCATCCATTCACCTTTAAACCTTTGTATTTAACAGAATGGTCGCTATGACATAAATGATTCTGTATTCAATTGGTGATGTACAAGCCGGAACTTTTTTTCCCAGTTACTAGTTTCTTTCCTATCGAGTCTTTAGTTACGCTTCGAAAAGTTTCCAAATTTCGTTATACAATCATCGAGCGTCTATCGCATAGTGTGAAAATGAAAACGTCCAAACCAAAATAAAGTCGGTTCACAAAAAAATGAGTTAACCAAAAATGAGATAAAATTTTTACAAATCCCAATCATCTCCAACCAGAACATTAACCCAGTCCCGTGGCCGTGGCTTTGTGGATCCCGTTATATCTAAATTGGCCAACTTCATTTCGGTAAATCTTCGTACAACTTGTTTCGAACATCTTTTAAAAATGTTTCTCCCGGCTGTTTTGCAAATCTGCACAAATTTGTACTTATATTTTTATTAACAATACTAGCCACCAAATGGTTAGGCGTGAATGGGCACCAGCCGAAGAGAAACAGCGATACGAATTTCAACAAACACTGGTTCCGAAAAGGTTTGTTTTGATTTTTTATCTATCCATTTTATCAGTACAGCTCCAGTCAAACCAAACGGACTCTTCACCTTTGGGTTTAAACATCGGAATTAAAATTTGTTTATTCAAATGAATTTTAATGCATGGGTTGCGTAATAAACACAGAACTCGTTGGAATGGCTTAATTATATTTCGCTGGAGCCTACGGCTCCCTCGAAATATGACTACGCCATCCCAACGAGTTATGTAAAACATCCACCGATGCAAACACACATCGCATTCTGTCCATTTACATCGCGTTCTTTCGCGAATCCAGATATCACGCGTGGTGTTCCAAGAATATTTTTAATGTCTGTATTGTGTCGGGTAACGTTGAGTACACGTAGCAATAGTGGTATAAATAAAGTGGAAATCGGCGAAATGGCCAACAAAGCTATAAACACGGGAGCTTCGTCTCCTGTGGCATAAAAGTGCCAACTGCAATTGGCCCCTTTACGTCTTCGGTGTCTTCCCACTAGACCAATTCTCTTTAGACCAATTCCCTTTAGGCCAATTCCCCAAAGACCAATTCCCCTTAGACCAACTACATACTGTTATTGATTAAGGGTTGATTAAGGGTAATTAAGAAAACATTTATTTATTGATAAGCACTTTATTTGATAAAAAAAATAATAAAAAGAATCACAGCCTTTGAAAGTGTGTGATAACTATAATAATTGTTATGAAAAATCTGTCCAACTTCTATAAAATATCAACAAGCCAGAAAATAAGCAGATGATCATCTGAAAAATGGTGTCCCCAGAGGGTGAATTTGGTGATGCTACCCTGCACAGCAGGGTAGCATCACTAAATTTACCCTCTGTAAACCTCAACCTGAATCAAGGTCTCAAACATAAACAGAAAGAGGTACCCAGAGGATAACCTGGCCCACTGTATGGAATAGCATCAGCAAATTCACTCTCTGGGGACTTCATTCTGCAAATGACACACTGCTTATTTTCAGGCTTGAATATCAATAACATTAAATACATTTATAAATATTTATAAATATATCAAATTATTGATATAGAATTATTGTAAAAGTAGAACACACCAGTTGGTCTAAGGGGAATTGGTCTTTTGGGAATTGGTCTTGTGGGAATTGGACTAAAGGGAATTGGTCTAGTGGGAATGAACCACGTCTTCGAGGCATATTGCTGTTTGGTACCTTTATGCTTTCACGGGCCGGTTTTAAATTTATATTATGAGAATTTCTATATATGAGAGTGTTGGTGACATACACACACTCATCTGGACCGCAGCATCTTTTGCTTGAGATGACTTTATTGTTTCACAGACAGTTCGAAACGTGCCATTGTAAATTTATCCATTGTAAATTTTTCGTTACGTGCGATTGTAATTATTTATTTATTTATTGGTGTTTAAGGTCACATATTTATGCACCATGGCTAATCATGACCGTGACAGTTTTACGGGTGGAGGAAGCCGGAGTACCCGGAGAGAACCACCGAGCAACGGCGAGCAACTGTCAGCTCCCCAACATACTAACTCCACACAAGCAGGGTTAGCATTGGTAAAAGACAAGTGCACCATCGACGTGCAGTACGCCTTAGTACACAACGCCACCGTGCCCCCACGCGAGCAATGGAGATGAAGTGTCTTGCCCAAGGACACAACGCGGTTGCCGCAGGTGGGATTCGAACCGAGAACCTCTCGGCTTGCAGCCTGCACCTCAACCTACTGAGCCACCGCGCTCCCCTGCGATTGTAATACTTTATTCTATGGGGTATGTATGTATTCCCTGAAAATCCACAATCTTTTTTTTTTTTTGGTAAAGCTTTTTCTGTTAATTGCTTTTATTCTTTTGTTTTATTTAGTTTTACATATCTCATTTTTATCCAAAGTTTTTTTTCGTTCTTTTTTGTGTGTGTATTTCAATTAGCCTCGGCATCCAACATTTGACAAGACACATTGTATCTGTGTGTGAATGGTGCTGACTCAAATGCGGAATGCGAACGAAGGGAGATAACTCTAGAAGTGTGTGCGCAATGTTTAGACCGCTCATCCACTGGGAATTTGCCGGAAGCCTTGAGGAAAAAACTCTCTAAATAATTTCCGATAGGCGTCCGGTGAAGCGTTTGTGTGCTAAATAAAGTACGTTTGCATCATTTTGATTTCGACATTCAAATATCTTTGTCAATTGAACCCCTTTGACAACAATTTATTGCCAAATAACGTGAGAAAGGAAGTATGTGTCACCCGAACATTTCTGGGAATTCCTACAAAAATATAGGAATAGATATGAGCATAATTATGTTGCATTCCCCACAATTATTATAGCTCCGCTTTTGTCTTTCTGAATATTGAGCAGTGATGCGAAAATTGAATAAAATGATTCAACTCACTCTATTTTCTTCACAACTGCTTTGTTTCGGAGATTACATTAACCCTTTAAACCTTGGTGGTATCTTCCATGCTAGTCCAATGGCACAAATTAGAAGAGTCCATATTCATTATTTGGGGTAGACCAATCAATATTTTCGACGTGCAACCTCGGGGCTGCACGTTGAAAATATTGATTGGTCTACCCGACACATTTACTGAACAGCCATCCTATTTAATGATGTTATGCCGTATCATGTTCCTGGCCGGAAAAACGGCAACTCGGGTTCAAAGGTTACGACGTTTTCAAGATAGGTAACTCTCGATTAAGTAGTGTTGTTATACTAACAATACATACCAATCACAAAGACCCATGCTTAAGGTCCAGCGAAGCTTCGAGATTCGATTCGATTTGAATCTTAAGTTGTGGTTCGGTTCGATTCGAATCGGGTGCATCATTTGTTTCCATTCGAATCTTTTCACTGGAATATAGCCTGGCATTAGTCATCTATGTCGTCTCACACAACGTATAGTTCCGGTGGAAATTGTACATAAATAATATTGAAAATAAAGACTGGGTGTAGTTTGCGGTATCTAAACAGAAAACAACATCTGTACACATGCCACCAGCCATGGACCGCCCAGGTCCCCTTTGTCTAGGCCCCCTTGCAGTGGCGTAGCCAAAGGGGACCTATGCGGACCATGCCACCCGTCCCCCTTAAAAAGTACAGTTCCCCCCCCCCCACCCCCAAAAATGGGAAAATGAAAGCACCAAAGGGTTCCAGATTCACTCTCGGGGTATTGAATTTCCAATATTTTCTCGGGGGAGCCCCCACGAACCCTCATCATCGAAGGAGGATACTATAGGCAGTGGATGGGGTGGGTATGCCTCCCATTGGCGGGGGTTCGGGGATCGCCCCGAACCACCACCAATGGGAGGGCCATACCCAGCCCACCTCAGACCTACGGCCTTCGGATATGCCTGTGGCATATATCGACCTCCCCCCCCCCCCCAAGAAAAGAAAATATGCCCCCCCCCCCCCCCCGTCCCATCAATAGGAAATCCTAGCTACGCCCCTGGCTCATTGCGTGGACGAAATACAAAACAAGAGGTTGTTTGCACTTCTAGTAAAGTCTAAGTCTACAATTGTGTGTACCAAGGATATGAAACTTGTGAGGGGTATTCCTGAGTTCCTGACAAGAACTCCAAGGTATTGAAATGCGGGAGGTAACGCCCTAAAAATTCCAGTTAGCCCGGGTTGTAACAACATCTCTTCACCGAAGTTGTTTTTTTTGTTCAACCTTTGTCTACGAGACGGTATTTCAAAGCTTTTTGATGGCCGTTTAGGCCATTAGTTGCGTGTTCCTTCCAATTGGAGGTTATCCACTTGGACTTTTTGATTCAACCTCCATCTCGCCCAAACACACATATTAATTTTGACAGCGAACTTCTCCTTCTTGGCATCCTGCCCCCGAGAACAAAGAATTGTTAATAGCATCAATCATGTAAACGCTAGCATTGTTTGAGCAGAAGACAAAAAAAACCTGAGACAGCTAAACTAGGCCTTACCCTAAAGCTTAATAGTGGGCGCGAAATCTTCCTTTAAATAGCCATCTCCTTTCCCAGTTCGCCACTCTTGTGGGCCTACAGCAATGTGCTTGAGTAGATCTATTATGAAGTCGAACCAGCCAACCAAAACCATGTCTTGTGACCCCCTCACTGGAACGAACTCGATGAGCTCGCCCAGTGAGAGGTCACATGATATTGTTTTGTTGAATGTTTTTGAAAAATATATTTTTTACAACTGCTTAATTTGGAATTTACGCGGTCGAATGCTCTCGATTCGTTAGGTAAATGGTTAAGTTGCGTGACAACGGGAATGTTTTCTAATAAATAAGGCAGGCAACTCTATATGAAATTGCCTGGCTTGAGACCACATGGAGACCCATTTGTTTTGGTTCTTCGAAGGGTTTTGGTTCTACTTGGAACCAAATTTGGTGCGGATTTCTCTGAGTGTTATGTTAGGTGAATACTTTTGTACATTACAGTTGGGGTGAAACGGTTTGCTCATTTTTGTCGCCGACTAATCGACTATATCCGGTTATCCGTGGCCATTATTTCACCGAATATGGGATCAAATTTATAGGAATTGGAAAGCAGTATTTTCAAACTATTTCGTAGTGTGTAAACAAACGAACGTTGTCGAGTACTCGACAACGTTCGTTTGTATACACACTACGGAATAGTTTCTGCGATTACTCATTACTCACGGAAACTGCCGATCATTAACGAAGTCTTGAACGTCAGAGTCGATTATTTCTCAATATATACAACGCGGCTTCGATGTGTAATCTATCACAAAGGAGAAGCGGCAGATTTACTACGTTTTAAACGTGGAATGACGATCAGTATCGATCTTTCGGATAACCGATTGACGGTTTTTCAAATCGGTTAGATAGCTAACTGGTTTCAAACCAATTATCCGGTTAACCATTTCAGTAGGCCTACTGCATTACAGACGTAGCCGTAAATCCCGGGGTTGTGGGAGTGTGCCCGCCCCCCCCCTCCTCCCCCAATATTTTCTCACACAGGGGCAACGTCGGACAATTGTTGGGCATTGTACCATACAATTACACAAGGTCTGGGATCTTGTATAAATTTATGGTAAACATATGTGCAACTGACGTAAAATTGCCCGGCGCATATGATCGCTAATTCTGGGCAATAGTCTTTTTTCCCAAAATTGCGCTTGATCTGTTGGGAAAATGCCACATACACCATGATACAGCCAACTTCTGTGGTGGACTTGATTTACAATGCCCGACAGCCAGGGAGTTTCCTATTAGCGCACCTAGATGATTTATCAACTGAGCATAAAAGAGGTCACGTGTTTTAGGGATTCGTATGCATCTGAGGACTCAGGTAAAAAGAGGAGATCAAATGCGATCACTATGGGCTCACCATGTTGACTAGCCCAAACCTGGCCCCACGAGGCATAGTATAATTTTAGGGTTGCTTGCTCTGCAGCCAAGTTTGGACTACATGTTGACATGCATACATAAAACAATGCCTTTTTCTCAACCGTTTAGAAAAATACATGTCCTTAAGCTACAGTAATTTAATGACCGAAATTAAATGCTATAATACAGAGGCGGTGGAACCGGGGTGGGGGGCTGGGGGAAGGGGGGCTTCAGCCCCTCCACTTTTTTTGCCGTGCCATGTTTTTTATATGCACATAATTATTTTAACACAACCAAGGACTGGTGAAACAAGGGGCGGATCCAGAGCCTCCCCCATAATTTCTCCAGCTATGTTTCTCTCGTACTGGTTCAGTTTCGATGGATTTCGGATCATTTTTGCAGTAAGTGCCAACAAACGCTAAAATGTACAGGCCCTAAAGTCCGTGAAAAAATCGGTTAACTGAAATAGATCGTAATCTTACAGACATACAAGTACCAAATCCACCCCAACCAAGATAATCCACAGACTGTATAATTGCTGTTAACGTATGGTAAAGCATACAGGTGAGGTCTATTTATCAGCTTTGGTCGTTACGACCAAAGCTGATAAATAGACCTCACCTGTATGCTTTACCGCCGTTTTTAACGGCTCCCAAAGTGTGAAATCTTTCAAATACATCCCCAGAAAAATCTCAAAATATCCGCTCTGATGCATAGAAATAGGGGTTTGGTGACCCTGAAATTTAAAATTTTCGGACGACGACCATCCATCGCCCGATCCTGCCCCTCCCCTCCCCCCTCCCCCATTTTGAAAATCGTTCCGCCGCCCCTGTAATATTAATGTTGTCTGTCGGGCAACTTCGTTTAGTCGTAGGGATAGTGTTTGGTACAACTCCTCCAGTATATGGGGCATGTAACGATCGATAACATCAGACACGAGGTAACCTTGGCTGTCGAAAGTGTCGTTAAACTCCAATAAATAAATAACAGCCGATAACAGGTAACGCAAGCGATGCCCACCGCACGCCACGTCTCGGCAGAGGTGTAATCGCCCTTTTCTTTGTTCAACCATAAGGTTAGGCATATCGTAATGCCTAGGGTCTCTTTTCAACACCCAGAACTATTGTGTCAATCCACATGCAAGGAAAAAGTCACAACAACGAAGCTCACGGGCTTTTATTGACAAGAGAGTTACTTCCCTTCGTCTACAATACCTTTTATACCAGCTGTAAAATACGTGCGAATTTTTCTATTCAAGAAAAATATTACCAAAATAAGGCATAACTACACGCAACAAAAAAAATAACCATTTTCCATATTTTTTTTATTTTTCAGATTACATCAGACAAGTATAACCCCAATACGAGTTTTGACAGTTCTTCGGTTATTTATAACTGAGAGATAAGAAAGAAAGTTTCACACTTCTGATGTGCGCCTTTAAGTAATATTGATTATTTATACGCTGAAGAAAAACTGTTTAGCGAGGTCCGATTCTCTGCTGCACACATCTTCTACTCATTCTCGCAAACCAAACCAATCCAATAGTCGGTGTATCTCAGAGTTGACGCTTGACTTCGCTTTTCAACCCACTGAACACTGGTGGCACGATCCATTTTTCAGTCCAATGGCTTTACCCAACGTAGCGGCCAAAACCGGCCAGCGCTATTCTCAAAAATCGCCAATTAATTTTCATTATTTTTTTCATTTTTTGTCTCAAAAACATAGGTTATGACCCCTCGTTGGAACGGGCTCGTCGAGCTCGTTCCAACGAGGGGTCATAACCTATGTTTTTGAGACAAAAGATGAAAAAAATTAGTTATTCAAGAATTTTTTTTGCAAGTGTCGTCTGCTTTTCATGTTAGGTAAAGGGTTAACCAATCAATATTTTCAACGTTCAGCCCTGGGGCTACACGTTAAAAATATTTATTGATCTGCCCCACACATTCCTACTGAATGACGTATCATGTTCTCGGGTAGGAAAAGGGGCCTTCTGTGTTCAAATGGTGAAAGTATCCTTCGTCTCTTTTCAAGCTGAAAACGCAATTTGAAAAATTGTACAACATATATGCCTATATATAGGGGATATCCGGGCAAAGCGGGACGCCGAACGTTTTAGCGGCATTTTATATCCGTATTTAACCGCCAAAAACTGGGAGGCTGTGGAATGGCATACAATATATTGGGGGCACATAACCCTGTGGTCATTGATATCCAACGGTATCATGTTCGGTTGTATTTCAATCTGCCTGGTTTGTCCCGCTTTGCCCGTGACTTTGGGCAAAACGGGACACCACACGGGGCAAATGGGTCAGTATGGTGGGCAAAGTGGGACGGACTTGATTTGCAAGGCCCATACCATTCCACGTTGCATACACTCCTGCTATATCAATGGTGATTTAAAATAAAACTGATAGATCAGGGGTGTATACATGCACGTACACATACTGCATAACGCAGGGATTTTGGGGGTGACGAGAGGGGCCAAATGTGGGCCACTTTCCCAATCGGAAATTGTCATGTTTTCCCCAGTTTTCAACCAAAAATTACCCCAATGCATGTACTAATACCAGACCGAGAGCATCTTCATTTGTGAACATAATTTAAGAAATCGGCTGTGAGTTGAGAGAGTTCGTCGATTTTTATTCACGTTCAGAAGACATGGACAAGGCAATGCCCCTGTTTCTTGTTCCATTTACCGAAACATGCATTATCTCCCTTGAGCGCATGCTGTCTACTTGACTTGCTGCTCCTAATTTTCAGCCTAAATTTACTGATAATGTTCTGGAAGCACAATTTTCAAAAGAAAAGAGCTGGTAGTAATAAGCATTAATAAATTTTAAAGTGTTTTATAATCAGTTCAAAATTAATATTTTATTTCTGTGGAATTGTTTTGTTACAATTTATTGAGAGTGCCTATACACACTCTCAAAAATTTTAACAAAACAATTTTTATTGAAGACTATAATATCATTATGTCTATATTCCGTATGGATCGCAGAATTTTACAATTACGGTGGTTGTGACATTATGTATAAATGCAGCTACCGTAAAGGGATAGCAGAGCACACTACAAGCACCTGCATTCAGAACAGGTTATATTTTACCATGCTGTGACTGACTTAACGATATTTATTGGAGATTCTGTTTTCTGTTCAGTTGAGTCCAAAAAATTGGGAATTACAGACAGTTTCCTTTATCTTGTGCATCTGTGGTCTTTAATACGGATAGCTCTCTTTGACAGAGAACAGTCGAACAGTTCTTATTAATGGAGGTGCTGTACCCCATTCATGCAGATGTGGATGAAGGAACTGGAAAGGGCAGTGAATCACGATTCACATATATTAACGTATTGATTATTATGCCCGGTGTTTTGTATCAGGTTCGAGAAGGAAACCCACTCGTTCCAATGAGGGGCCATAAGCTATGTTTTGGAAGCAAGTTTCATAAATAAGAAAATTTGAATGGTAATTTTGTGTTTAGCGCTGGTGGGTTTTTACCGTTACGTTACAGTTCACCCCTTACCCAACGTAACGGACAAAACCGGTCGGCGAT
Source organism: Pictodentalium vernedei (assembly GCA_031216915.1). NCBI lineage: Eukaryota > Metazoa > Mollusca > Scaphopoda > Dentaliida > Dentaliidae > Pictodentalium > Pictodentalium vernedei. Next base: position 410,408,257 of record CM062291.1, on the reverse strand, counting down.
ATTCACATAAATCACCATTAAAATTGTGTAAAGTTTTCATCAATTTTTGGCTCAAAAACATAGCTTATGACTCCTCATCGGAACGAGCTCGTCGGGCTCGTTTCAATGAGGGGTAATAAGCTATGTTTTTGAGACAAAAAATGTAATTGTTTTGTTATTTGATAATTATTTTTTTTTTGTTTTTTTGTAAGTGTCGTCTCCTATCCGCATTGTGTGAAGGGTAAAAGGTTTAGAAGGCCGATGGGATCGTAATAAGTATCATGTGAGACACAGAATATAAAGTTCGTCTTCATCGAGACTGATATTTATAAAACTCGACTCCATTTTGCAGAGGCTCGGCAAAACAGCTGGACACGACGTGAGAAATTAGATAAAAGTCAAGAGTAACGGGTTGAAATTTATTTTTAAACATAGCTCTCGTGAGGTTTTCTAACCACACACGCTCGAAGGGCAACGCAATGAATCTTCCACAACATAAAACGGGAAAAGCGAATAACGATTAATATTTGATCCTTTATAAGGGAGGAAGATTTTGAAGAGCAGTGCTGCACAGCTCAAAAATTGAAATTTGTTCATTGACTGCTGCTACACACTCCACAGTCATAAATTCCGCTTCCTCCATATGATGTGCATTGTTCATGGGCCCACTTCTTACAGACATGACACTGAATCCAGTCTTCTAATGGGGGTTCAGCATATTCCTCGTTGCAGAAAATGCATTAGAACTTTTCAGTTTCTTTCAACACTGTCGCTTTCGATTTGTCAGCATTCCGTTTCATCACTTTATTTCTAGCTGAAATACTTTTCTTGGCGATTTGCTTTCTTGCTTTTGTTTTCAGCAGATTAGCCTTTGCTTTTACGCAAGAACGTTTCAAGTCCTCATAGAGGCTTCTTCTCAGTGATGTGCTTGTGAGGACCTCCGCACGTTGGGTTCTACGATTTTGTCGTTTTACTCGGGTGGCTCGTGGGAGAGGGCGGATGTCCTCGGGAGATACTATGAGGTTTGAATTTGATGACGAAACTTGGGATGTGTTAGCCACAATTTCGATGACTTTGCTGAGCATATCGTCTAACAACGACTGGACTTCATTGGTCTCGTGGGATCCAATGACACTGTTTGTTGCCACGGGCTGTTCAATTGCCTGATCACTCACAGAAGCTGGCAGGAAATCCGAATCATCAAAAACTGTGGGATTGTAAGGAAATATTCCCGTTGTACGAAATCCGCTGATGGCGTTTTTCATGCTTGCAGCGCATGTGTACGCTTCTGCGAAAATACCTGCTATGTCCCAAACAGTGAGTCTTCGACATGGATGGTTCTTTTGCCATATGTCAGTTTGTTTTTCAAAGAATGTTGACAGAGGCCCATATACTGCACGATCTAGTGGTTGGAGTCTGTGGGTACTATGTGGGGGTACAGATAGTATACAGATACCATTTGATGAAGCGTAGTCTAAAACTTCTAGACTCCTGTGCGAGTCGTGATTGTCCAGCACAAGTAAAACTTTGTGGTCTTTGGACGGTCTAACTTTCTGGACGAAAAACTCAATCCATTGTAGGAAAATGTTTCGGTTCATCCACCCAGTTTCAGTGAAAACCCTTTGGTTCCTGGTGGTGAACCATCTAAAAGACGCTCGTTCTCTCTCTTGCGTGGGAAAATCAAAGCCGGTGGTATGAAAACCCCTGCAGCAGAACAACAACAGACGGCCGTTATAAGTTCTCCCTTCTTTGCACTGCATATAGACCCTACTTGTTTCTTACCTTTGAGAGGCAGCACTTTAGGTGGTCTATTTGCTGAAGTTTTGCATGCCTGTTTCGTCGACATTGAAAATGTTCTCCGGTTTGAAGTGATTCTGCTCCATGACATCAGACAACAAACTGAAAAATCGGTTGACTTGCGGCTTATTAAAGCCAACTGCTCTCGCTATACTAGTCGGTTCTGGTGTCCGCATAGAGAGTTTCGGATGTCTCTTCAAGAACCCTTGCACCCAAGCATCCCCAGCTGCTCCATCATTGAATGGATGTGGTATGTGGTTGCGATCGGCAATTTTGAATGCCATTATTTTTAGGTCCTCGTGTGTGAGGCCGTAAAACACAGAATCCATTCGCACTGAATATACCTCTATTTCTGCCTCAATCTCTGGCGTAAATACGGGTCTAAATCGTCCCAATTTCTTGGAATCATCTCCTGATTTGACGTGTCGCTGTAATGTCGACTTTGGGATTCCAAACTGCAGTGATGCCTTTCGGATGGATGATGATGCGGCTGTGGCCATCGCCAAACGTAAAGCCATTTGCGACCAGCTTTCTTGCTCAGTTTTTCGCTTGTAAGCGTTCACCATCTGAAAGAAGAAAAGGTTCTTTTTAAATAAAGCACACACAGGGCCGTAAATATTCTTGAGGGCGCGGGGGAGGACCCCCCCCCCCCCCCCCCCATATATTCCAAAGTGTCGGGCAGGGCTGGGCAGGTGCCAAACTCACAGCGAAGCCCAAAATACAAATCAGTCACCCCTCTCGTGCTGGTCCCAATCAATTAATTGACACCCCAAAACGTCGGGCAAATGACTGTATAGTTGTCGGGCAAATTAGGGGTACACTCCCTAATATTTAGGGGTAGATGACTGTATAGTTGTCGGGCAAATTAGGGGTACACCCCCTAATATTTAGGGGTAGACACGGTCCTGAGCACATAATTTGACGAGAACATTAATCCTGATGTATTATTACATGTTCGACCTTACACAATGGTTTTGAATACTCAACCTAATGCAATATTATAACTCCTGCATTTTAGTGCTTTATCACACACGACACCTTACATTCTTCAACAGGGGTATCGGAAGGAAATTGCACTGATTTTTTGTAGTCTGCAGATAGGCATCGGCCGATATATTTTGGGACAATTTTGCTACACTTTGGAAAATATTGGGGGGGGGGGGTGTTCTTAACAGCAGGCAGCCGGTGCCGTACACAAAATGAAACCGCAACGTTAAACAAAACACAACTACGTTTCGTTGATACATATTCCCACTAAAATTTGGCCCGATTGTAGCAAAACTTCTGGAGCTATTACATAAGATATCAGTTTGAACAGTGCTGCATCAGTGCTGCATATTTCATTTCAATATTTCCAGATAAATCGATGTAGGCCTACTGTGGCTTCTCTCGTGTGCATTTTACATTTTTTCCCACGTCAGTACGGCCGACAACAAAAATACCAATACTACAAATCTCAGATAATATAGCAGGCCTGGCATTCTGAAAAATGCAGGAGGGCAAAAAATCGCTCTCCTCAATCAGCTTAGGAGAGCAATTAGCTTTACACAGCATTTTAAGTATCCAGTTGAACGAACTCATTGAAACTGAAACCAACAGACTACATCAGTGATTTTATTAACTTTACTAAGGTAAAGCAAAATCTCTTAGACATCTAGATGTCTCACTCAACAACCGAACACACACTTGACAAGACCTGTGTGTGTATACAGACCTGTTGTCCAAGAAAGTCATACGCCTACCACTACCACCTTCAACCCCCCAAGGGGGGTTGAAGGTGGTAGTGGTAGGCGTATGACTTTCTTGGACAACAGGTCTGCTTGAATCTACAGTCACATCCTAGTGCAAGTGCTTCAAGTGACAGGATAGTAGTAATGGTAGTATATTATAGTGTCAATATTCCTTGAATAATTACCCCTCAAACTGTGATGTCAGTTGTTGAACTTGAAACTGACAGAAAAAAAAAATATTGCTGTGACCCATTTTGCTTCAAATGATTGCAACTGTGTTTGGGTATGGTTGCAGCCATTACCTTTTACCACTAAACCACTTTCAAAATGAAATTACGTGATGTTATGTGACTTCGAAGTTAAATTACATTTTTGCTAAACAACAAAAATTTAATGTGAGCATAATACATGTAATCTCAATCATCCCAGACCAAAATATTTAGGAGGGCAATTTTTCGCTCTCCTTAATTCTTTCAGGAGGGCTGTAAGGAGAGCTAAAAAATCGCTCTCCTGAAATTGCCAAGCCTGATATAGAATAATATTTCTTTCAACGACTTGACTTCAAAAAACGAAAATGAACATATCCAAATTATTTTTTGTTGTTCTAAATTTACCCGGAGCGTCCAGCTTGTTTGTGAACGTAAACCTGAAAATCAGAACATGTATGCGATTGAATCAGAGAGCTACGGAAATCGTCGTTGAGTCAATGTTATAAATTCATCATCATTGATATTTAAACATCGATTTATTTTTATCAATTTTGAAAAGTATCAATCGACGAGCTGAACAAATTATTAATTGATACACTGACGTCGTTGAGTGAATTACTACCACCAATTATTTGTGAACTTACTCAACATCTATAACGTTTCTCTTCAATTCGTCCCTTGTAAAATCATGTACATCACACAACTTGGTCCGTAGAGACCTACATGTATTGGCACTCGTCTAGGCCTATATCCGGTCTGTAACATGTTTCGTACATATCGTGCCACCCCCCCCCCCCCCAACACCCAATCCAACATATAATCAAAACAATGCTGCCATGATAAAGGGCAAAGTGGATCAGACTCGGGCAAAGTGGGTCAGTGTCACGCTTTGCCTGTCCCACTTTGCCCATAATGCATCATATTTATGACACGTGTCCTGACAACTTTGAGAGAGAGAATTGTTTACTATTGTGTTTGTGGTGAATGAGCGAAATTACTGAGCTATTAATAGGAAATGGTTCATGGACAAAGCAACACAAGGAAATGAAACTAACATATGGTACTCACTTTTCAGAAAAATACGATTTTTGTACAATAAAGCCTTCCAGTATCCTCTTCTAAATACACTTGGCTTCCAAAACAAATTACGCGCTGAAAATACACACGAGTGACGTAATCTTACGTAATACAGTTTCTCAAAGAATCCGCAGAGCGTTGCAGGCAAGTTATGCCACTGACCCACTTTGCCCGGGTGTCCCACTTTGCCCGGGCTTCCCCTACTATATTTCCCCCATTGCCATCAACGGAAAAGCAAGCAAATGGCTCAAATATTTTAACATTTTGGACTGAAGTCCCACGTTTTACCCAGTGCCAGGGGTAGTTTTTGTCAATGCTATGTGGCATGTGTGTTTATCTTCAGACAAAATTAGCAAGATAAATATATTTTTCCAAAATTGAAAACACTAAAAACTCGAAAAATGTAAATTGTAATAAAAAGGGAGGAGGATTAATGCATACGATTGATAGAAGCTTTCAAGCAAGCGGCAGAATAATTGTTCAGTCTCAGAAAAACTGTCCGAATTTGGTAGGTAAAAATTTATGCATCACATAGAGGCATTTTCATTCGCCACACCAGGCCTGCACCCAGAGTCGGGCATCAAGGGGGGGGGGGGGGGCATGTAGGGTGGCCACGTCCCCAACCTGAACATAATCCCACCATTTTTCCATCCAGAAAAATTTTATCCCTCTCCCCCCCCCCCCCCCCCCCCCCCCAATTGACTAAGGTTCACTGATTTGGATACATCTTGCCAAGCACATGTGCCCCGGACCGACCATGGTTCGGCCCCGCTTGGAAAAAATTTAAAATTTGGCATTAAAAGACGCAATTTCCTGTCTTTTGAAGGATCTATTCCTTCTTCGACATACCCCAGAAAGTTTTATTTTTTTCTGCGCAAATAACAAATTAAATTTTTTTTATTTCTGTCCACTAACTTTTGAATTGACCTTGCTGAATCATTTCGCCCCCCCCCCCCCCCTCCCCTCATAGTGACTAAATTCCACTAATTTGGACACATCGTGTCAAGCACATGTGCGCCGGGTCGACCATGGTTCGACCCGGCATGAAAAAAAATTTAAAAAATTGATTGCATTAAAAGGCGCAATTTCCTGTCTTCTGAAGGATCAATTCCTACTTCAACATACCCCAAAAAGTTTTATTTTTTCTGCTCAAATAACAAGATTCATTATTTGATTTTTTTTATTTCTGCCCATTAACTTTTGAATTACCATCCTGAATCATTTAACGCCCCCAACCACCCCCCCCCCCCCCTCCTCCCCCTTCCCTCATAGTGACTAAGTTCCACTAATTTGGATACACCGTGCCAAGCACATGTGCGTATAGGGTCGACGATAGTTCGACCCGGCATGGGAAATTTTTTTAATTTACCATTAAAAGGAGCAATTTAATGTCCTCTGAAGGATCAAATCCTGCTTCAACATACTCCAAAAAGTTTTATTTTTTCAGCTCAAATAACAAGATTCATTATTTGCATTTTTTTATTTCTGTCCACTAACTTTTGAAGGACCATTCAGAATCATTTTACCCCCCCCCCCCCCCACCCCCTCCAACTCCTCAAAGTGACTAAATTCCACTAATTTGGATACTCTTTGCCAAGCACATGTGCCCCGGGTCGACCATGGTTCCACCCGGCGTGTAAAATTTTGAAATTTGGCATTAAAAAGAGCAATTTCCTGTCTTTGTCCCATGGAAAGCCTGTTTGCGAGAGCATTTCTCATATTTTCAATTACCAGTAACCACTCATCACTTGAAATTCAACCTGCTATTGAAGACAGATAATCTCTTCTGTTAATTAGTTAATGTTTTGTATTGTCATAGTTGGGTATAATCTGTGTGTTGAATAAACACCTCAAATATAACAATAGACACAGTCATGGGATTATATTCAATGTAATTACAGGTGTAAATTGACAACTCTGAGTTAATTCACTAATAGATAAAATGGATCAAAATGGTGAAAATAGAAAAACAGTGTCTGAAATTTTTCGGGGGGGGGGGGGGGGGCGAAAATGTTTCCAGGGGCGCCCCCCCTCCCCCCCCACCCCTTGTCACATTGTGCCTTTTCATATAAGCACATATGACAAAAAAGTTATTCTCCATAAGATTATTCCCGATAGGTATCCTCAAATAATACAATAATATAATACAATACCAGGTTATAGGTATCCTCAAATACCCATATGTAATAGGGCATAATGTGTCACATTGTGCCTTTTCACATAAGCACATATCGGCACATCCAGCTTGTGCCTTTGTGCTAATGCACAATGTGTCACATTGTGCCTTTTTACATAGGCACATACGACAAAAGGGGTGCCGAAGGCCACATGTTTTCCAAAATGGGGTGCCGAAATTTGGGTGTCTGGGGATATGGTTGTTAAATACCGAAAAGTAGTATAGCATGTACCCGAACGTGCCTTATTGGGGGACCCCGCAGGGGACCGTTGAAGGGAGAGCTGGAGGGGGAAGTGACGTAGTATAGCATGTACCCGAACGTGCCTTATTGGGGGACCCCGCAGGAGACCGTTGAAGGGAGAGCTGGAGGGGGAAGTGAAGTAGTATAGCATGTACCCGAACGTGCCTTATTGGGGAGACACCGCAGGGGACCGTTGAAGGGAGAGCTGGAGGGGGAAGTGAAGTAGTATAGCATGTACCCGAACGTGCCTTATTGGGGGGACCCCGTAGGGGACCGTTGAAGGGAGAGCTGGAGGGGGAAGTGAAGTAGTATAGCATGTACCCGAATGTGCCTTATTGGGGGACCCCGCATGGGGGGGCGTTGAAGGGAGAGCTGGAGGGGAAGTGTAGTAGTATAGCATGTACCCTACCGTCGTCAGGGGGGGATCTCATGGAGGACCCCGCAGTGGACCGTTGAAGGGAGTAGTAGGAGATGTATGAATCGGGCCCTGTTTCCCGGACCTAGTGGAGAACCCCGCAGGGGACCGATGAAGGCAGCCAATAAGCTACCGAGCAGTTACTGATAAGTCATTGCTCGAGTGACTCGAATCCCATCGAGCAAATAAGCTATCGAGCAATTGCTCGTTCGAGTGACTCGCACATACTGCTCGAACGACTCGAATCCCAATGAGCAAATGAGCTATCGAGCAATTGCTCGTTCGAGTGACTCGCACATATGACTCTTAGCCTCATTTCAGAAAAAAGGGATTCCACAGACACAGACGTTTTCAAAAAGGGATTCCATAAATGGGATTCCACAAAAGGGATTCCATAAGTGGGATTCCGTCTTACCTCGAGTGACTCGCACATACTGCTCGAATGACTCGAATCCCAATGAACAAATGAGCTATAGAGCAATTGCCCGTTCGAGTGACTCGCACACACGACTCTTAGCCTCACTTCAGTATTTGAGGATACCTATGGCCTGGTATTGTATTATTCGAGGATACCTATCGACGATACCTTTTGGAGAATCGCTTTTTTGTCGTATGAGGCCATGAGGGCTATGTAAAAGCCCTCAATGAGTCCTCATTTATTATGCCTCATAGCCTCATTGAATTTTTAGGTTATGAGGACCATTAAAAATCCCTCAGTGAGGTATAATTTACTACGACTATTAGCCTCATTTCAGTATTTGAGGATACCTATGGCCTGGTATTGTATTATTCGAGAATACCTATCGAGGATACCCTTTTGAGAATTCCTTTTTTGTCGTATGAGTCCTCATTTATTATCCCTCATAGCGTCATCTCGGTATTTAACAGCCATAGCCCCCTGGGACCCCCAATTTCGGCATCCCATTTTGGAAAACGTTTGGCTTTTTAGTCGTATGAGGCCATGAAGGCTATGTGAAAGGTATGGCGGTCCTATTGCACTACGTGCTGCAAAATATTCTTGAAGAATCCATATCACATATAGTCTGGCGGGTTTTTTTTGGGTGATTTGAGGACTGGACTGGTGGGAAGTAGTGGAGCCTGGTGGGGACTATTTGGGACTGGTGGGAACTAGCAGGCTAATTGTCGTAAAAACCTGTGGTTTCCACAACCGCATCTCCACATCTCCTAATACTTCACTTCCCCCTCCAGCTCTCCCTTCAACGGTCCCCTGCGGGGTCTCCCAATAGGGCACGTTCGGGTACATGCTATACTACTTCACTTCCCCCTCCAGCTCTCCCTTCAACGGTCCCCTGCGGTGTCCCCCCAAACAGGGTCGATCTCCACATCTCCTACTACTCCCTTCAACGCCCCCCCCCCCGCGGGGTCCCCCATGAGATCCCCTTGAATAGGGACGATCGGGTACATGCTATACTACTTCACTTCCCCCTCCAGCTCTCCTTTCAACGGTTCCCTGCGGGGTCCCCTCAATAAGGCACGTTCGGGTACATGCTATACTACTTCACTTCCCCTTCCAGCTCTCCCTTCAACGGTCCCCTGCGGGGTCCCCCCCAATAAGGCACGTTAGGTACATGCTATACTACTCCGAGATGAGGCTAAGAGGGATAGTAAGTTATACCTCACTGAGGGCCTTTCTCATGGTCCTCGTGCCCTCAAAAGAAATGAGATATAGTAAATGAGGGCTTTTCACATATCCCCCATGGCCTCACTAATTACGACTAGAATGGGATTCCATAACATAGACGTTTCACAAAAAGGGTTTCCATGGGACGTGGCCATTGGATATAGAGGTGATGAGAATTGGATAGGACTTCGTTGTAATAAGGGGAGATAACTCTGCATAGAGTTTAAGGAAAATCAAGCAACCTGATTGGTTAGTTAGCGCCAGTAAAGTGAACAGATTGGGTGATCTAGATAAATGAAACAACAAGAGTACTCGGAATAGGGTCAGTACTAACAAGAACAGATCAGAACAGCTAAATATAGTAATAATAAGCAAAGCTGTTCCAGCTGATGGGCTCTTCTACTCTACTGGAGCATACTCCAGGACAAAGGAACATGCCTAGGTAGATGAAAACTATTTTATAGATAGATAGAAGCATAGTATTCTGAAAGAATTCGAAACAGTAAAACTTGTCGGGTTGTTTGTGGTAATTCTACGAATCGGGAAATTACTCCTGCACAAAGGAACAAACCCTCCGGACATACCCCTATCCTATAAGAAGCCTTTCGGTCACATAGCAATCACGTGCTACCATGGGAAACCAAGATGGCGGCCTCCAGTTAACAAAATGGACGACGGAAACACGTATCACCCTAACAACACGCGCTGCGCATGCGCACTCACATCACGTATCACTATGGGGATGACGTCACGAGATGGCCGCTCACGCGGGTTACCATGACAACACAACATGGCGCCACTGAGTTACGTGACATGACGTCACTTCCGGGGTCCGGCCAATGTGGGTCGTTCGGGTACATGCTATAATACGGTGGGGCTCGCGATTATCTTTGAAGAAAAAATGCATCATGCGCACAGAAATTTCAGGTGTTAAATCTGCCAAATTGTAAGGAAGTAATTGAGTAGATCTGTTGTCAGCATTTGAAATGCAGGAGAATGCTTTTCCTAGCAACAAGTTAAAAAAAAAAGATCCCCGCTTAGGGATTAGCGCCTTCGGCGCTCGCAGGGCCCGTGACGCCCGTTTTACACATTTATCCGGGGCCTGTCCTCGCTCTCGGTGGCCCTGCCAGTGACAGGGGAGGTTGGGGTGTGCCATGTGTGAGTATCTGTTACACGTTAAAAAATAGCAACAAAAATTTATTTTTTCTAACTAGAAAACATTAAAAACTCGACAAATGGGATTAGGGCTGCACGATATTCAAAACAGAATACCGGTATCGGTATTAAAAAAATACCGCGGTATAGCGGTATATCGAAAACTGTTAACATAAGTACCACAATCGAGACTTGAGGCATCACAGTCGGAACGAATCAGCATGCCTTGAAGATGCGGTTCGAAAAACCTTTACCCAACGCAGACGATATCAAAATTTATTATTTTAAATATTAGTTTATCAAATTTTCCAAAAATGTCTACAAAACAATATAATATACGAGCTCGTTCCAATGAGGGGTCACATGATATAGTTTTGTTGAAATTTTTGAAAATTATTTTTTCAACTGCTGAATTTGTATATTACGTGGGCACATGCGGAAGATTCCTTGGGTAAAACGATAATAATATTCATTCTGAGCTACAGTTAAAAAAACTCAAGACATCCTGATAATTAAATTTTGGGTAAATAAATAATGAGGATAAACTGATATTTTTGTAATTACACCGGTATTCAATCGATATTGGTTTGAATACCGGTATATATCAGTTTATCGATATACCGTGCAGGCCAAAATGGGATAAAAAATGAGAGGTTCAATGCATATGCTTGATAGATGCTTTCAAGCAACCAGCAGAATAATTGTTCAGTCGCTGAATAACTGAACGAATTTGGAAGGTAACATTGTATATACTTCATATATTATTACTGGTAGGCCTACTGAGAAACACATAAATTCCGACATATGATAAGTGACAACCAGAGGTTGCCGCCGTGTTTCGGAAATTCCGACACACTGTTACGGCCTCTAATGGCCACTTACCGCGTGTCAGAATTTCTAATTATTCTGCATTTCCATGCCCCATACCTGACTAACACCTCAAAGCCGCTAATAGCCAGTGCTTCACTAAATTCAAATTCTGAAGGACTGTCTTTGAGATGTTTTTAATGAACCTTTTCTGCTTTACGCCATTCTATTTGCATTATGGGTATTCATCCGGGATATTTGCCCCTTGTAAAATTGTGAACACGGAAATCATACTAACATCAAAATGTTACGATTGTCGAATAAAATTAACAACAAAGGTGAAGACGCTTCGAAGATTTTTTCAAGCTCTTCTTGGGTCACTTAGAATAATACCCAATTAATCGGAAATATATTTATTCACTAGCGCCGGGGGAGGGAGGGGGGAGGTAAGGGGGTGAACTGATCGGGATGTCCCGGGATATTCAGATAAAAAAACTCACTTAAACCCACTTGTTCCAGTTTGTTGCATCGTAGTGGTCACGATTATCCTACTTCGTGAAGACCACGATTATCCTGCATCGTAGTGGTCACGATTATCCTGCATCGTAGTGGTCACGATTATCCTGCCTCGTGGTAGTCACGATTATTCTGCATCCTGGTGGCCACGATTATCCTGAATCGTAGTGGTCACGATTATCCCGCATCCTTGTGGTCACGATTATCCTGCATCGTGGTAGCCACGATTATCCTGCATCGTAGTGGTCACAATTACCCTGCATCGTGGCGGTCACGATTATCCTGCATCGTGGTGGTCACGATTATCCTGCATCGTGGCGGTGATGATTATCCTGCATCGTGGCGGTCACGATTATCCTGCATCGTGGTGGTCACGATTATCCTGCACCGTGGTGTCCACGATTATCCTGCATCGTGGTGGCCACGATTTTCCAGCATCGTGGTGGCCACGATTATCTTTCGCTAAATAATGCATCGCATTCACAGTAATAAAGGTAATAAATCACCCAAATTGTAAGGAAATAATTGAGCAGATATTGTCAAGAAAATGCAGGAGAATGCTTCTCCAAGTACTAATTTTAAAAATAACTTTCTACTGGAGGGCCCCGTGGTGATCACTCCCCCACCACGTTGATTTCACGCCTTCAGCACTCGCAGGGCCTGTAACGCCCATTCTATACACATTGCCCCGGATTTATTTATTTATTTATTGATGTCTAAGGTCACATATTTATGCACAATGGCTAATCATGACCGTGACAGTTTTACGGGTGGAGGAAGCCGGAGTTCCCGGAGAGAACCACCGAGCAACGACGACATTGCCCCGGAGCCCGTTCTCGCTCTCGGAGGCCGCATACATATTGTTCGACTTATTAATAATTAATATCGACGAGACGATTTAACCCTTTGAATTCTTGTGGTATCTTCCATGCCAGTTCAATGGCAGAAATTAGAAGAGTCCATATTCATTATTTGGGGTAGACCAATCAGTATTTTCAACGTGCAGCCTTGGGCTGCACGTTGAAAATACTGATTGGTCTACCCCACAATATTTACTAAACAGCCATCCCATATAATGACGTTATGACGTATCATGTTCATGGCCGGAAAATCGGCCGCTAGGATTCAATGGGTTAAGAAACAAATACCAAATCGTCAGTGGTCATCAATGACGTCATGTTAGACTAACTAACATTGTTAGTTAGTGAGCTACGACTGACAGAATATGTACGTCACTTCGTGTTAAAACTTCCTGTGGGGCCTAAACATTGGTTTCCTGCTGTCTAACCCTCGCGGGAAGTGAATCGAAGGCCGTACACAGCAAGAATTTGTTCAGTTTTGAATGTTGATTCAATATCCAACCTGGTCTGCATTTTCAAGTTTAAATGCCTCTCCAAGCCTACTATAATAAACATAATTTAATCTTTGAGATATATACATTTGTGGGCATGCGCAATGATGTAGTAAGATAAGATAAGATTTATTCAGCAAATGCACCAGAATAAAGGCACATTGCTACACACAAAATCAACATAAACAGAGTCATAAAACACACTAATTCATATGACATACATAAATCATATTACCGATAAGTCCCTCGTGTGAAGGAAGAGATGGACCATGTTACAAATAACATTGCGTAGCACTGGATTATCATTAATCATTATTACTTTAAATTTGTCCATTTTATCCATTAGGGGGAAGTCAGTTTTTTCGTCAGAAATTGCGCGAAATAATTTTCTCTTAATGGTTCAAAAAACGGACATTCCATTATGAAATGCCATTCCGATTCCACCTCCCCCATTGTACAAGCTTCGCATATTCTGCGTTCCATCGGACTAGGAGGTTGTAAATGCCTTCCACGTTCGATCCACAGTTTATGGTTGCTGATGCGTAATGTACCTTGTGGTATGTGTGTGTGTTGGGGGGTTGTATTGAAGAGTGTCCCTCCGCATTTCATCCCATACACTCCAAGTTGAACATTGGACGAAAACAGTCATTCAAAGTAGTATATTTTTAAATTAGGCCTACAAGTTAGTATGAGTTGCCTATTTTGAAATCAGATTTCTGAACATTAACCCTTTGATACTTTTATACGTCTTATGACGTACTAAATCAAACACTAATTTAATACTTTGTGGCCATTTGTTTTGTTATTATTTTTCGATTTTTTTAAAGTTTTAACCTTAGTTCCTATTTTCTCCCGAATAGCGATCAGTGACAACCGTTGTGCCAAATGTTATCGCAGCTTAAAATAGTAATATAATCCTGCTGTCAAGACTTCTTATCTGGTTGAGTGCTAGAAGCCACTATCGGGGCTTTCAAAAAATAAGGATAACAGAGTAAAAGCCAACATTTTCCTTGTTTGTATTTCATATTCAGTCAAACACAAATAATATTTTCTTTATATAAATTTGTTTTATTACAAATTATTGGAGAATGCCTGTGGGTGCGGTGCCTTTGGGTGTGGTGCCTGTTGGCACTCTCCAATAATTTGAAATAAACAAGTTTTGAATAACAAATTATTATCACCAAAAATAATCTAGCCATCAAACAGTTAATTAAGAAATAACTGTTGTTTTCCTTCGGATTATGCGATATAAACCCAAAATTTTTAGCACAAACTTCATAACTCGCGCAGCGAGTTATGATTAAGCTTGTGCTGAAAATTTTCGGTTTATATCGCATAAACTGAAGGAAAACAACAGTTATTTTTTATAATTTAATCTGGCTGTAATATTAAAATATAAAAACTAAGTGTACGTGGATGAAACACTTTTAATTTTCGCAAAAGACAACAGTCAAACTCAGGAAAGTGTGCCACAAACAGGTCACGTCAATCATTGTCAAATTGTTTGTTGTTTTGATTTTCGATCGCAGACGACAGATATTTAGAAAGTCACGTAACAATATCATTAAAAACATTTTTTTTAAGTTCCCCCAAAATCATGTTTGGATGTATGATCTTTTATTCGTCTCCCACTTCGGTATATTTTATTAAATTCAATTGTTCCCGAGAAATTATCATTATATTCTCGCTGACTGGAGGCGATGAAAAATCGATTATTGATCTTTGTTTACAAGCTTGTTATCCATCTATCAGTCTGCTGTCACGCCCTCACGGTGACAAGTAGATTGAGTGGGCGGGGTTTTCAGAGTCTTCAAAGTTGGATCGGATGTGCGAACGTGTAGACATTCCAAATCATTACGTGTTTGGTTTATACGATTTTGACGACTTTCACGCTGTATGCTTTCAACCAATCAAACGCAGAGGTGGGGCAAATGATTAAATTATTCGCTAATGTGAAAAATATCTTGTTATTGGTACTTTCCGACGTTTGACGTCGCATTTGGAAAAACGTTGAATAAACTAAATTCTCAGTGACGTTTGAACATCAGGATAATTAAAGTCTGAAAGGGTTAATTAAAGTAGAGCCGAGAAGGCTGGACTTAAACCTTCCAAGATTGTTAAATCATCACAAGCAAGCCAAGAAATAAACAGACTGCCATACGCAGAATGAGGTCCCCAGAGACATCCCTCTGTGTTTCCGTGTGTGTGTCTCTCGAAGGACACAATAATGTTTTAGAGGAATTTAGAATGTTGGTTGCTGATCCCCTGTCAGGAGTCGAAGTCTCGGCAACATCTTCTGGCAACCAGGAGTCCATCACCTAAACCACTAGACAACTGGACACCATCAAAAACAATGACTGGAATCTAGTTTTTAAGATGAAGTCCTCATGATGATTACTTGGTTCACCTTCCTTTCAGCAGCAGCACGAAAGTGTGGTATGTGCTGGCTACAGTACAACGAAAGTGTTATGGATTGCCTCAGACGAAGACTGACTCGAGCCTGTGTGTGTTTTTCGAAGGACACAATCATGTTTTAAATGAATTTAGAATGCTGGTTTCTGATCCCCTGTCGGGAGTCGAACCCTCGGCAACAACGTATGGTAATCAGGAGTTCAACATCTAAACCACTAGACCATAGCACGTCGTCATAAAACGAAAACTAGAATCTAGCTTTGGGACTGTTGGAGACCAAGGCGTGGGGACCAAGGCATGGCATCCGAGACTTGGGATCAGTGTGGACTAATAAAAAATGTAGCTGAGAAGGCTGGAATTTTAACCTCCCAAGATTGTTAACTCTTCATCACAAGCAAGTCTGAAAATAAACAGACTGTCATCCGCAGAATGATGTCCCCAGAGACATCCATCTGTGTCTCTGTGTCTGTATTTCTCGAAGGACACAATCATGTTTTAGAGGAATTTAAAATGTTGGTAGCTGATCCCCTGCCGGGAGTCGAAACCTCTACAACACCGTCTGGCAATCGGGAGCCCAACATCTCAACTACTAGACCATTGCACACCGTTAAAAAAATGATGGCTGGAATCTAGCTTTTTAGATGAAGTTATCGTGATTACTTGGTTCATCTTCTTTTCGGAAGCAGGACGAACGTGTGGCATGCGTTGGCTACAATACAACGAAAGTGTTATGGATGGCCTCAGACGAAGACTGGCACGGGTCTGTGTGCGTTGTTCCAAGGACACAACCATGTTTTAAATGAATTTAGAATGCTGGTTTCTGATCCCTTGCCGGAAGTCGAACCCTCGGCAACAACGTCTGGTAATCGGGAGTCCAACACCAAAACTACTAGACCATAACACGCCGCCACAAAACGAAGACTGGAATCAAGCTTGGAGACTACTGGGGGCCAAGGCTTGGGGTCCAAGACTCGTGGATCAGAGTGGACTAATGTTTGGAGACAAGTACATGGGCGGATACAGGGGGGGGGGGGATAGGGTGGATTTCCACCCCCTTTGATATTTGAAAGGGGAGACAACAAGCAATTGTTCAAAGTCAAATTCAACCTGTATTGAAATTATCTTTACGCGAGGAGTTTTCGCGACTAGACACCATCGTATAAACGATTAGTACAATCTATGGTCTGTAGTGTGTACCTCAATGAGGTACAGACTACAGACTATACATTATACCAATCGTAGTCAACATAAATGTCGATTCATCAACGAAAATAGTCTGATACATGTTATTTGGATGATCAAGTGCAACCTATTTGACTTGCATCATGTTGCGATCCGTAGAAATATAGTGTAAAATCGGTCATTTACGAAGCATTAAATTGCTTCTAGTACACAAGGAAATGCATCTGGAATGCGTCTCCCGCGATCAAAATTTCAAAAATTTTCCGGGAGGGGGGGGGGGAACCCCGACTCCCCCATACGAGAGGGGGATAGCCCCCTCTCGAGCTCACCCCAACTTGCGTCTGTGGTGCTCGGTTCGTGGCTCCGCCACTCAATTTTCCACCCCCTTTTTCCAATCCTGGATCCGCTACTGAAGTAAACAAATAACATAAGAGTACATGACATCCAATTCCATTTATTTTTCTACCATCAGTTACAGTATGCATATTAGAACATAATTGGTTTATGATGTAGAAAGTCATTCGAACAGGAACTCTTCATCGCCAAAGCCATCTTTGAATGGTGTGTAGTTCGGTGATCTCCGATCCTTTCTTCGTGAAATAGTGGACAATCTGCTCATTTGCACTGTCTTTGTTTTCAGTGGTTTTGAAACTTCTCTTACTTGCAGGAGGGGGGGGGGGGGCACCAAAAATTTGAAAGACGTGACGTGGGGGTGGATGGGTCTCTTGAGTGCGCCAAAAATGTGCATTTCCAACTTGTGCAATTTGAATTTTTTAAACATATATATCAGTATATCAGCTAATATATACCATCATTTGTGTTTCAACCTTAAAGATGATGTTGTACATCACACTCTTAACATAAATACAACATCAGGAGGCTTTATATGTGAGAATATTGGGCTTAAACTGGGAAAATGTCACACGTTAGTAGGGGGTGGGTGTCTTGTTCGAAATGTAGAAAATGTGCAGACAGTATTTTGGGAAAATTCTCTCTGATGCACTAAATTCAACCCAAGTTATTTATTTATTAATAGAATTTGTATGGATAGAAGAGGAAAGTAGCAAACACCTGAGAATACTGACAGAACAATTCAAATGAAAATTTGTTCCCGTATATGTACACCTGATCTGGCCAAACCTGATAATGAACAGCTTGTTATTTGTAGATTGGGGCACACAGCAGCCCACAGAGGTTTAAATTGGTGGTACCAGTTTAAGAACATTATGAACCCCCCCCCCCCCCCCTAAAGACAGCTGTGCCTACTAAGTTTATAAGTTTATTTTGGATTTTAATGGGTGAGTGGGGGTGGGTGTCTGAGAACGGTAGTAGAAAATTTGCACGTTGGGGTGGGTGGGTGTAAAAAGGAGCTGAATAAAAAATAGGACGTCACGTCTTGCAAATTTTTAGTGCCCCCCCCCCCCCCCCCCCCCAGTGGCGTAGCCAGCCCAAAGCAAGTGAGGGGGACAAATTCATACACATACAAGAACGTAGCTAGAACCGTTTTAATAAGTGTGGGGGGGATGCAGGAAAAGTATTCCAGGCTGGTGCGTCCCCTACCACCTCCCCCTCCCCCAATCCTCACAAAACACAGATACAAATGTAATGTGTTTTTGTCACGATAATGAGAGTATCCGGGAAATAAATAGGTCAGTTATTGAGCAGCCATAGGTCGTCGCTACCACGGGCCGACCATGGTTGGGCCCGTGGTAGAAAATTTTTTAATTCCAAGGTCCGAAAACCTCCATTTCCTTGCATCTGAGCAGATATTTTTAAGTTTTTCGTGGATATACATTCGTAAGATTTAACAAATCTACAAACTACCCCACTCCCAGATACAGGAAAAGTTTTGTAGGGTTTCATATTTTTAAAATTTTGCGTCCCCCAGACCCTCTCTTCCCCCTCCTCCTCCCAGATGTAATGTGTTTTTCACAATAATGAAGCTTTCTGCCAGGGACAATAAATGAGTCAGTTATCGGGTAGTAAAGGATCGTCGCTACCACGGGCCGACGACCATGTTTCGGCCCGTGATAGAAAATTTTGGAATTCCAGGGTCCCAAAATCTTCATTTCCTTGTATCTGAGCAGACATTTTGGGGTTTTTCAAGGAAATACAATCGCAAGATTCAACAAATCTACAACCTAACCCCCCCTGGACCTAACCCCCCTACGATTTTTATGCCAGTTTTGGACATATTTCGAGGACCAACTTTGGGCAAAAGTGGGGGGGGGGGGACCTGTCCCCCCAATCCCCCCCGTGGCCACGCCACTGCCCCCCCCCCACCCTGTTACTTGGCAGTTTTCTTTGATTGCAGCACGACCTACTTTCGGAATGTAAACAGTTTGGTTTGTCCGATTTTGTAACAATGGTAGCTTGGCGTTTAACCCTTTGAGTACTAGAATCCACTATCATGGTTTTCAGAAAAATGAGGGTACCAGAGAAAAGGCCAACTTTTTCCTTGTTCATGTTTCATATTCAGTCAAATGTAAATAATATTTTGTTAATATAAATTTGTTTTATTACAAATTATTGGAGAGTGCCTGTGGGCACTCTCCAATAATTTGTAATAAAACAAATTTTGAATAACAAATTCAGACCACCAACAATAAGCTAGCCCTCAACCAGTTAACACTGGTACCCTGACTCCGTAGTTTTCGTCGAGGGCACCATGGCTCATCTCTTGAGCTCCGCTGCCCATAGTTATACCTTTGTTCTCTATAGTACATCAGGACCTTTGCACGTTTGGGTAGGCTTTCTCGGTTGGTTCGTTGACTGGTCATACTGCTCAGCTGAATTTTTGTTATTCGTTGGTTGGTCACGCCTTGGTCTCTTTGTTGCAACTACACACAAAAACTAAAGTGTTAAAACTAACACTTTCAAGGTGTTAAACCCATTCTAACTCTTAGGGTTTGATTTTAACACTCAAAGTGCAATGCTTTAAGCACTTAGACATTACAATCGTCAAACATCTGAAACTTGAATGGATGGCACTTCCCATGTGTCTAGCATTGGTGGTTCTTCCAGAATCGTCCATAATTTGATTTGCGCTTGGTGGGTACATAATTAAAAGGACACAACGCAGATGACGCGGATCAGGCTCGAGAGTTCGAGCCTGATCCGCGTCATCTGCGTTGTTTCCTTTTAAGTGTCGCGACATTACACTTGTCAAGTGGTATTATTGTAACACCTGTCAAGTTCTGGGATATCTACACTTGAACAAAGTGCTAGTTCAGCACTTAGTAAGTGTTAAATGCAGCACTTCAAGTGTAGTTTTTAACACTTTAGTTTTTAGCGTGTATTGCTAGATTTGGTTCAAGCGTTTTATGATACATTCGCGACCCAGAAGGCGGAGAAAGTTCCCTTTTGATATATTGTATGAGTGAACTTAGAAGCTGATTGATTACCAGCATCACATACTATATTAGCCATGGATATAATTTCTATACATAAATTCTGATGACCCCCTTCATGGTTTAATGTTTCACCCTTTTTCATAATGAAAGTTTTGTGCATCAATTCGGGGGGCGCGGTGGCTCAGTAGGTAGAGGTGCAGGCTGCAAGCCGAGAGGTCCTCGGTTCGACTCCCACCTGCGGCAACCGCGTTGTGTTCTTGGGCAAGACACCTCACCCCATTGCCCATGTAGGGGCACGGTGACAACGTGTACTAAGGCGTACGGCACGTCGATGGTGCACTTGTCTTCAACCAATGCTAACCCTGCTTGTGTGGAGTTAGTATGTCGGGGAGCTGACAATTGCTCGGTGGTTCTCTCCGGGTACTCCGGCTTCCTCCTCCCGTAAAATCTGTCACGGTCATGGTTAGTCATTGTGCAGAAATATGTGCCCTTAATCCCTAATAAATAAATAAATGTGGATCAGTTCTGATTAGAGATTTTTGTTTAAGGCTGGTTTGAACTCGTATCGCGTTTATACAACTTCAAATCGAAGCAGTTACTCGATGGCTTATTTTCTCGATTACGGTAGAGTCGATTGAATAATACCTGTTCAAGCCACAACTTAACAGCTTATTTGTTCGATACGATTGGGGTGGTGAGATCAATCAGACTATATTCAAATGAAAGTAATAGTTGTGGAAGCCAAGTATGATCGTGTATATTTATTTATTTGTTGGTGTTTAACCCTTTACCTAACATGAAAAGCAGACGACACTTGCAAAAAAAATTCTTGAATAACTAAATTTTTTCATTTTTTGTCTCAAAAACATAGGTTATGACCCCTCGTTGGAACGAGCTCGACGAGCTCGTTCCAACGAGGGGTCATAACCTATGTTTTTGAGACAAAAAATGAAAATATTTTGAAAATTAATTGGCGATTTTTGAGAATAGCGCTGGCCGGTTTTGGCCGTTACGTTGGGTAAAGGGTTAATGTCACATACTTATGCACAATGGCTAATCGTGACCGTGACAGTTGTACGGGTGGAGGAAGCCGGAGTACTCCGGAGTACTCGGAGAGAGCCACCGAACAACGACGAGCAGCTGTCAGCCCTCCAACATGGTAACATTAAACTCTACACCGCGGTACAGGCAGGGTTAGATTAGTTGAAGACATGCGCACCTTCGACGTGCAGTACGCCTTAGAACGCGTCATCGTGCCCCCATGTAGGCAATCGGGGTCAAGTGCCTTGCCCAAGGACACAACGCGGGAGCTCGAATCAGTCTCTGAAATGGTCACCCATCCAACTACTAACCGCGCTCGACGTTGCTTAACTTCGGTGATCTGACGAGAACCGGTTACCGCGACGCCACCGCGCCCCCAGTATGATCGTGCTTATCGTAGAGTGAAATAGGCACTGGAAGCAGGACCGGAGAGACGGTGAGGGGCCCGGGGTAGTACTGGGGTCCAGGGTTTGAGCCAGAGGTCTGGGATTCTTGGGTTCGTCCCCCCCAGTCCAAACATGCCCTGAAGGGCTGTATTTTAATTTTTTGGTTTGAAACCTCATTTCAAAGGACGTACCAAACCCAAAAATTAAAATTCGAGTTTTCAGGCCATGTTTGGACTAAGGCTCCCCCAAAGGTTCTGACTCCTGTGTCAACAGTTAACCCTTTACCCAACGTAACCGGCCAGCGCTATTCTAAAACATCGCCAATTAATTTTCATTATTTTTTCATTTTTTTTTGTCTCAAAAACATAGATTATGACCCCTCGTTGGAACGAGCTCGTTCCAACGAGGGGTCATAACCTATGTTTTTGAGACAAAAAATGAAAAAAATTAGTCATTCAAGAATTTTATTTGCAAGTGTCGTCTGCTTTTCATGTTCGGTATAGGGTTAACAAGGGGATTGCATCGCGAATGGAGCTCTGCACTTAACCAACGGTTGTAATTTTGGACTGCATAATTCTTGAAGTAAAAACTTTTTTAAATCAACTTGACGTAATAAAGTTATCACTTCAAGAATTGTCCAGTCAAAAGCTTATAACTCTAGGTCATTGGATACTCGCTGAAGAATTTGCAAATTTGAAACATGCTGCTAGAAGCTTCATTTTGACGGCCAAAAAATAACTTGATTTCAAAATTTTCTTGGCGAGATCCCCAACCCCTATCATTACTCGTGCCATCGGCATCTGCCTCGGTATCCGGACATTTTTGAAAGTCCGAATTTACTCTCCCCGTCCCTGATTGAAAGGCATATTAGTAGTAAGTATAGGAGCTTCTAGCACAGGGCACCCAGTGGTGACCAGTAGCAGCTGTACCAATATTAGTGGCAGAGAGGAGTGGAAGCTCCAAAAATTGATGCAGCCCAACATCTGTTGATGCTTGGAATATCGTGAAAATGACCAAAAGGCGAAATGGATCTCATTGCACAGACTTCCGGTATTTCAAAATGTTCTATATCGTCGCCTGAGTGCTAAAATGTTCTATGTCCCCTGTGGGAGTACTCTATCCCCTGTGGGACACAGAACATCCTAGCACTCAGGCGACGAATTATGTAGACTGCCATTGGCATTCCACATAGAGAACGTTTTGATAAACCAACAGTCTAGTCTGCCAAAGATTGCTCAGAAATCAATTTTGTTTTTCCAGTTGTGCTGAACTATGGTCTTCCCGATGCCCCCCCCCCCCCCCCCCCCACACTTTCCGGTAGAATTTTTTGCCGAATGATCGATGAAGATGATACAAAAATGCCATGGAAATGTCCTCCATGTGGACTGCCATGTATCACTCAGATGCAAGAAAGCCGCGTTCCTTTAGCTGAAAAAATCCGGGTCTGAGCCTAGACCTCCCCCCCCCCCCCCCCCCGGTGCATTTTCAAGTAACTATTCTTGACCCAGTTCGCCCCTGTTATCATATAGTGATAAAGGCAATGAAAGGCATACTAGTCAGTAGTACGTGTGGGGGAGGGGGGGGGGTATTCTAGCACAGGGCACCAGTGGCGGAGTCATGGAAGGATATGTGGGGGTACTTACCCCTCCACTTTTTTCGCCAAGCGTAGTAAAACAATACTATCATTTTAATTTTTGTTGTATTGAACGTTGCGATGTAATGGTCGGTATGCTTAATCCCATATTCCCAAGTGCACTAAATAAGAGAAGTTTTGAAATTATTTTTGCCCCCCCCCCCCCACCCCCAACCCCCCCCCCCCCCACACACACACGCTAGCTGCAAACAACAAACAAGAGTCGAGGATCCAAATTGCAACAAGACATGCCGCGTTTAAACGGACTGAAACATAGTGCTTACGAGTATTCGACGAACGCTAGAATCGAGAGGGTGCAAGGCATCCGTTTGATATTCAGCCTACAGCAGTTTTAAAAAATAAATAAAATTTAATATTTTAGAAAAATTCTCAAAGGTATAACGCAATGAAATCATGCAAATACGAATATTCTTATCGGGGATAAGTTCCCTTTAAAATGGTATCCTCCAGCACTACATCACCATGCCAAAGGTATCCTCCAATACCCAGATGAGCGTAAGAGGAGTCACTCGTTCGAGTAATTACTCGATGGCTTATTTGCTCGATAAGATTCGAGTCGTCGGGCAATACTTGTCCCTGCACGATTGACTCTTGGTCGTTGGAATCACGTAGGACACCATTATACACAGGGGAGAAAACGCTGTATGGGTACGTACCGATTATTGGAAATGAAACAATCTGACAGGTGGTTATAAGAGGGCAACGGTCGTTACAGGTCCAGAGATAAGCGAAAGAGAAGCTAAGACTAGATAGACCGCTAAGATGGTGAGAACAGTGTCAGTAATAGGCAAAACCGACCAGGAAAAAGAAGAACAAGTCACAGAATGGATCGGGAGAGACAGAAAAATAGAGGATTCTGCAGGAACCCGAACCAATAAAGTTACTCTTATACAAAGGAAGGCGCCTATAATTGGAAAAAAGAGGATTCTTGGGTAGGTGAGGGTGGGTACGAACTAAATAAAGTGATTTGGGGAAATTGTCAGGTCTATTTAGGTAATTAGATTTACTCCAGTTTAATCGAACGCACTCTCCGAATATACCTCCATCCTACCGTGGGCCCTTGGGTCATATAGCAATCACGTGCTACCATAGAACCCAAGATGGCGACCTCCAGAATACAAAATGGACGACGAGAACACGTCGCGCTACGCATGCGCACTACGCGTGTTGCGCATGCGCACTAAAAGCGCGCATCACTACAGGGATGATGTCGCCAGTTTGCCGCTCATACGGGCTACCATGACAATCAAACATGACGTAAATTGATCACGTGGCTATGACGTCACCTCTGTGTCCACTGCGGGGTCCATCCAATGTGAGCCGTTTACATATAAATCACTGGCTATTCTTCCACAAGGAACTGTAGCCAACTGCCTCTGTTTTTTGAGATAGCAGCCATGAATAGATTGCCAGTTTCACCCAAAACGTAGTCAATAGCAACCAAGTCCGCTGATTACAGAGATGAATCCATCCTAACAATCTGCTGTCCCAGAATGTCCGCCACTCCCCAGGCATGGTTTCAAAGGCTCGATAAAACTGGATGGGCACAAACTTCCAAGGTAATCATGGTTGGGCCCAGTGGGAGAAAAGTTACATTCGTATATAGGTAAATTTACCAAAACACGTTATATTCTCTATAGTATGTCATATGCATCAGCCTAGCAGCCTTCGGATTGGGAGATGGTTGAAGTTTAAGAAACGTGCCGAAGCTATGATTCTTTGGTCAAATGTTGTTTAGATTTGAAATTAATATATTACAGGAATGCCTGTTTTTCACATTTGTACATTGCGTAACCACGTAACATGTCTGTGGAAAAAGTGGAGGGGCACGTCCACTTGTGCCCCTATGGTTCCGCCGCTTCTGCATGGTGTGGTCAAGTCTGCCCAATCTTCATAACAGAGAGTATTCAAAATGTTGAATAACCCCAGAGAAATTCCAATTAGTCCAGTTATGTAGTTTTACCATCCAAAGAGTGACGTCCAGCGTTAAATAATATGTCATCCGTATCATCACAATACTTATTACGACTTCAGGGGAGCTCGGTGGCTCAGTAGGTTGAGGTACAGGCTGCAATCCGAGAGGTACTCGGTTCGAATCTCCCTTGCGGCAACCGCGTTCTGTCCTTTTGCAAGACACTTAATCCCAATTGACCACGTGGGGCACGGTGGCGTTGTGTACTGGGGCGTATTGCACGTCGATGGTGCACTTGTCTTCAACCAATGCTAACCCTGCTTGTGTGGAATCTGTACGTTTGGGAGGTTGACAGTTGCCCGTCGTTCCTCGGTGGTTCTCGTCGGGTCCTCCGGTTTCCTCCACCCGTAAAACTGTCCCACACGAGGTGACCCTGGCTGTCGAAAGTGTCGTTAAGTCCCAATAAATAAATAAATAAATAAATAAATAAATAACTACTTTGTATAGTGTTGCCAATCCTTAACTCAGCTGTTACAGCACTCGGCGCCGTATACTCACAAAGGAAGGGGTGGCACCTGTCCCTCCCTCGCTTTTTTTGAAAATACCAACATTGTATACATTCGTGCCTGAAAACCCTAAAACTGGTTCATTTATTCTCACCTTGATAGTGGTTGGGTCATTTTGCTATGGTAATTCCTCCACTTTCTGGGTACTTGAGTCTACAAAAAGTACATAGGGTGCTCCATCCAGCATGATAAGAAGACCCTAAACCTTCACCTATAGGAAATACACAATTGTAATCCAGAACGAGGCGAAATAAAATGGGGGGAAGGCTAAAATATTTTTTCTGCTGCCAACGCCCCTACACCCTCTCCCCTCCCCCCCCACATGTCTCACGCGGTTTGGTTGGAAGGGGGCGATGCTAGCCGAAAGATTAACCTGTACACACGATCAAATTTTCAGATATATTTTATTTTGATCTTCTGCACGAAGCCACATTCTGTGAAAAGGTATGCAGAGCATACAGTATGGGCTCCGTGGACTTGTCACTTTCCACGGGTGGGCAATATTTACACTGACGCAGTTTGTTTGTTTATTGTTTATTGGTGTTTAAGGTCACATACTTATGCACAATGGCTAATCATGACCGTGACAGTTTTACGGGTGGAGGAAGCCGGAGTACCCGGAGAGAACCACCGAGCAACGACGAGCAGCTGCCAGCTCCCCAACATCGTAACTCCGCACTGCAGCACAGGCAGGGTTAGATTGGTTGAAGACATGCGCACCATCGACGTGCAGTACGCCTTAGTACATGCTGTCATCGTGCCCCCATGTGGACAATCAGGGTTAAGTGCCTTGCTCAAGGACACGACGCAGGAGTCCGAATCGATCGCTCAGACGGTCACCCACCCGTGGACTAACCGGGCTCGACGTTGCTTAACTTCGGTGATCGGACGAGAACCGGTTATACCGCAACGCCACCGCACCCCCACTGACGTAGTTACATTAGATTCCAAAAACTAATTATAGGAATAATCATCAAAAATTTAATTAATGAAGCACCGGGTACAACCCGGTGCTTCATTAAATAAAATTTTGCTGATGATGATTTTTATTACCTGGTAAGCACATGCATGGACACCACTGCCCACGCGTGGATTACGACTGTAATGTAAGCATGCAGGGTTAACCCTTTGAACATCGATGGTATCTTCTATGCCAGTTCGATGACACCCACGGGGAGAGTTCATATTCATTATTGGGCAGGGTTGACCAATTAATATTTTCAATGTGTAGCACGTTGAATATACCAAATGTCAAGCCCACAAATTCAGTGTGCAATCATTAACAAATTAGTACGCATCTGTTTCATAATTCTCTCATTTGCGCTTTCGCGATCTTCCCAAATATAAGACTGAACCTTTCCCTCATGTAATTCCTCATCCACTTTTACTTCATCTTTCCATCCCATTTTCCATTACTTTCCCAAGGAGTCTTGTTCTAAGTTTCCCAAGGAGTCTTGTTCTAAGTTTCCCAAGGAGTCTTGTTCAACTTGGCAAATATTGGGGACATTCTAAAATGAAATGCTTCAGAGTCACCGATACCCCCATGAGTTACACATTTGCCACGCTCTTTCCTCCCCTTTCCCGATTCACACCCTCAACTCTAGTGATTTGGATCTCACTTTGAACAACAATTCTCCCCCAAACGATCCATCTAAATACTCCTCAAAAGCTGGAGCATCTTTTTTGTATCACCTGTCTAAATTGAATTGTTTTCGCCAAGGGTGACGTCAGGAGGGTGTCAAATGGGCTCTACACTCCAACCGTTGCGGAAGGCTAGTTTCCCAGCTGAGGGAATCTGCCAAATTCGTCGGAGAGATAAAGTTGTGCAAACACCATGACGATAGAGAGAAAATTCCTGAATACCCGATACACGTACATTTTACCACTGTGGCATAGGCAGAGTTAATTACATTGCGAGAGTTCTATTTTGGTGCGACACCAGAAACTTTTAACACAGCCACTGGTCGACACATATCTAGTTTCTGTTGTGAGTTATGTCGTACTTATTAAATTTGTGGCTTGCGATACTGGGGTATCAAAAACGGGTGTCGTGGCGAATCACCAGAACACCTGTTTTTGATACCCTAGTTCCTCAAGCCAAAATTTTTACAAAAAATTTTGCGTTTCGTTTTGACTCTCTGAAAGGCTCCAGAGTCACGGATATTGCGACTTTTTCCCAATTAAAACAAAAATCCCCCCCCCCCCCCCCATTTCCGAACCCTGATCAGCTCAGTATTTCTGGGGACTCTCTAGCTTACCCCCCCCCCCCCCCCCCCCCTGTCGGGGATTAAAGTCGGAGAAAGCCGTGCCACACTTCGTTTTCGCAGTGAATCAGTCTTTCTGTCATGTACAGTGGCCAGTGGGTCTTTCTCCTGTTAATTTTGTCAATTTTTTCCGTAAATTTAGAACTACTTTTTCGATTCGACGAATCATTTCATCCAACAGGTTCTCGTTCATTTGCGTAATGTTCCTTCGAAGTGATAAATATTTAAGAGGCTGCTCGGTGAAAGATAACTGCAGGCTATACTTTTTTCTGTAACGATTTCTTGACAAACACCCGTTTAAAGTTATCAAATAAAAGTAATAACTGCAGACAGATGAATAGTATATTTTAAAGTGTCTACTTGAAAACATAATAACATTGGAATTAACCGCGGTTTTATTTTCTTTTATTGCCCACTCGTGTAAGTGATCCCGCCACCAACAATTGTCACATTTGTCGAAAATGATTTATCAAGGATCGCTCGAAAAATCTTGAAAACGCAGTTAAATATGAGCGGAACGGAAATATCTAGCGAATCGAAATTGGAAAAGACAACATATGCTGTGCTTCTTTGTCTGTCTCGCCAACCGTTTTGTTTTTTAAAATTCTATTGGGATGACAAATCCTGCGGCTGTCTTTGTGTTTTAGCTTCTCCAGGTGAATGGAGCTGTATCATCACTATTGTACAGACGTCGGGGGACTTGTCCGAATGTTCAATTCATCATTGTACGACGAGAGTATGTTTAAAACATTTCTTTCTTTTCATAACGAACGCAGATACATAGAAGTTCTTTATTTCTTCGCATAAACTATCTTATACAATTTAACAAACAAACTCGCGTGGAGCAATTTCTGTTTATTGTAAACCATGGATTGAAAATAGTACAGGGTGTTTCTAAATAGAGTTTTGTCATTTCGATTTCAATGGCGAAGGGTACGTAAAAAGAGCAGATAGTAGAAAATAGGGTTTAACGACACATTAACAGCCAGGGTCATATCATGTCGGTGACAGTTTTACGGGTGGAGGAAGCCGGAGTACCCGGAGAGAACCCCCGAGCAACGACGAGCAGCTGTCAGCTCTCCAACATCGTAACACTGAACTCTGCACCGCGGCACAGGCAGGGTTAGATTGGTTGAAGACATTAGAGCTGTACGTTTTTAAATTTCTTGTTCGGTTTCGGTTTTGGTTTTTCAGGTGGAGAAAAACCTCGGTTCGGTTCGGTTTTCGGTTTGTTCATGAGGCCAAGTAAAATTCAATAAAACTCATTCTTATGTCCGGAGTCATAACTGAATGGTAGTGAAATTGAGTGAAACTCAATGAATGCCCGAAATAAGCTATAATACATGAAGAATCAGGAAGGCCAATATAATAATTACCTAAATATACAGAACTTTTATTGTGCTTGGCCATTTTTCGAGGTCTGACACCTACACGCAACTTGAGGAAAGCTGCAAACACAACTAAACTGAAATGTCGGAAATCCACAGAATGTAGCCTTCCCAGAGTAGTGAGAGTACCCAGAAACTGTCATTGGCAGTGTCTGGCTACTCTCACTACTCTGAGATGGCTACATTCTGTGAATTTCTGCTGCAAGAGAGTATTTAATAAAAAACGAAAAACCTTAGATTACGGGATGTCGACGGTTTCGGTTTCCGTTTTTTTAAAAAACTAAAAACCTCGGTTCGGTTTCAGTTAACCTATAGTTCTAGAAGACATGCGCACCATCTTGTCCAGGACGCCTTAGTATACAGCGTCATCGTGCCAACATGTAGGCAATCGGGGTTAAGTGCCTTGCCCAAGGATACAACGCGGGAGCACGAATCAGTCGCTGAAATGGTCACCCATCCAACTGCTAACCGCGCTCGACGTTGCTTAACTTCGGAGATCTGACGAGAACCGGTTACCGCGACGCCACCGCGCCCCCGTAATAAATATTATCAAATTATGAAGTTGCGAAGTTGATCGTCATTTTTCATGACACTCTTCAGATAGTGCACGTCTAGCATAACTGTCTATACTGCATGGGCTGCGGGCGACTTTGAAAGTGTGGAGGGGGGGGGGGGGTCTGAAGAAAAAGCGGGAGTTCCGGGACCCTCTCTTGGAATATTATATAAAAGCATATGACATAGAAAGCAATTTGGGTGATTTTAGGGAATTATCGGACAATGGTCACCGACCCGACGCCGGTAGTTCATTAATTCCCTGAAACCATTCAGATCACACAACAGCCCTACATTGTGTACACCGAGTCACCGACACGCTAAGTTTAAGGTAGTCAGGCCAATTATGACTACTTGTGCACTGCGAAGCTTCCAAATTCGATTCGAATTCGTCCAGATGGTTGGATTCGTAAAGTTTCGAATCGTCAAGGTACTCTCAAAATCCTACCAAGCGTCTCTTCTTGAACGTTTCTTCCATCATCGCAAAACCTAATGAAAGAAGAGGGGAGCGCGGTGGCTCAGTGGTAGACTGTTGGACTTCTATGCCAAAGGTCGCGAGTTCGATCTTCGTCCGGGACGACCCGCATTGTGTAGTTTGGGCAAGGCACTTTATCCCGGTTGCCTACATGAGGTACTGCACGTTGATGGCGCACATGTCTTCAACCGCTGTAACCCTGCTTGAGCGGAGCGTGAACAAAGTTAGAATGTTGAGGAGCTGACAGTTTCTCGTTGAAGCTGGGTGGTTCTGTCCGGCTACTCCGGCTTCCTCCACCCGTAATACTGTCATGGTCACGATTAGCCATTGTGCATAAATATGTTACCTTAAACACCAATAAATAATAAATGAAAGAACAGTTCAAAGATGTTCCGCTATCGAGACTGCTTTCATTCCGTTTCTAGGAATATTTCCACTTTTTGATTGATTTGACGAAACTGACATTCGTTATCAACCTATTTTATCGGTTGATAACCAATGTCGAATAAGGAACTGGGAATAAGTAACGGCTGTCACGTCCCGCTGAATTCAATACTTCAGTTGTGACGGGCAATATTTATTGTTATTATATACTTTATAAATAACCACATTTCTATTGGCTGGATCCTATACACGTGACTGGTACTCAAAAATCCATGTACACCGGTTTTCCAGTGAATATCAACTTTCTAACTATAGCATTTGGAAATCCCCTCTCTAGTTCTATTTCAATCGACGTAATCTCTGTAACATTGTTTATTTTTATGTTATTCTGCAGATGATAACTATTTTATTGTTAAATAAAAGTATTCAAAAGTATTTCAGGTTGATTTTATTTAATTTATTTAATCTTATTTGTTTTACAAGGACTGGCGAACAAGTTATGCAACTTATATTAACGCCTCTCCTTGGCCCAATGGCGCAGGTGTGTGGGATGACCTTCATAGCGGCATCTTCGTGGCCTAGCTCTTCTCGAATACTACGAAGGGATCTTTAACCTGCACGGAGTGTGTCTCTCTCCGCACAGAGGACAGCCATTTTACGTCCCCACCCGTAATGTCATGAGGAAGTGTCAACTCCACAATTGATGCTGACAGAGAGTGTTCGGACACCTCGAGAACTTTCCCTCGACCGGGGATCGATCCCGGGACCTCTGGCATGAGAGACCAGCGCACTTATCCACTCGGCCACCACACACTTTCAGGTTGATATAACTGAACCTTTAATAGACAAATAGAAAATTGTTTTGGGGTTTTTTTTGAGGATGGTGTATTTAATAAAACAGTTATGGACTTTTGTGGTGTTAAATATGATGTGATATGAACCTACAAAACTTACATTAACCTTGACTAACGCCATTTAGATTCATATCACATCATATTCACTACCACAAATGTCCATAATTGTATATTGTAAGATGGTGTAGTATCTATAATTTGAGTAGCAGTAGGGTGATGTTCGATTCAATATCCTCTGTCTGATTTTATTCGAGATTCGATTCGATATACTCTGTCTGATTTTATTCCAGATTCGATTCGATATACTCTGTCTGATTTTATTCCAGATTCGATTCGAACCGAAATTTGTGATTTGCAGTGTCTTAATCGTTTACCTAACATGAAAAGCAGACGACACTTGCAAACAAAATTCTTGAATAACTAATTGTTTTCATTTTTGTCTCAAAAACATAGGTTATGACCCCTCATTGGGACGAGCTCGACGAGCTCGTTCCAAGGAGGGGTCATAACCTATGTTTTTGAGACAAACAAAGAAAAAATAATGATAATTAATTGACGATTTTTGAGAATAGCGCTGGCCGGATTTTGCCGTTACGTTGGATAAAGGGTTAATGTTCACAAGCTCGTTATGTCCGCAAAATACGAGACGATTGCCTTCGCAGACAAACCTTAGGCATATTACAATGGCAAGGCGGGGATTCGTACCCATGGCGAGAGAATTTCCTTCAGCACCAACCGCCTAAGCATTATTACCTTTGAAAATGGGAGCCGTTTGTGTCCGCGTGCACACCAACGGCCAATTACACCCGCAATGCTACAGTCAGTTGAGTCGTGAGAACAAAATCTGCTTTTTTGCGGACGTCATCGGATTGCGGATATATGCGGACCTAATTGGACCAAACAAGCTTTCAAATTGTCATGAGGAAGTGTCCTTTATGATGTGAACATACAGACCATATACAGTACAGGATGGATTACCGCCTAACCCCCCACAGAGTGAAGTTACCACCTGAATAATAACTTGACTTCTGTGAGAAAGCATAAGAATGACAAGCAAAATTTCCGACAATAGTCCAGTGGGTTACGTCCATTGCCTGGAATTTCACATGTGCTGGGGTTTTTTCTTTCCATTTGATTTGAAAGTTATGTTCTGTGTGGAAACCTCGCTCCGCACGTGTTGAAAGGTCAGTCCACACCTAGAACGGGAGTTCCATGAGCGATAAGGGTATTTATTATTATTTATTTATTTATTGGTGTTTAAGGTCACATACTTATGCACAATGGCTAATCATGACCGTGACAGTTTTACGGGTGCAGGAAGCCGGAGTACCCGGAGAGAACCTGGCTGAGCAACGACGAGCAGCTGCCAGCTCCCCAACATCGTAACTCCGCACAGACAGTGTTAGATTGGTTGAAGACATGCGCACCATTGACGTGCAGTACGCCTCAGTACACGGTGTCATCGTGCCACCATGTGGACAATCGGGGTTACGCGCCTTGCCCAAGGACACAACGCGGGAGTCCGAATCGATCGCTCAGACGGTTACTCATCCGAGGATTAACCGGGCTCGACGTTGCTTAACTTCGGTGATCTGAAGAGAGCCGGTTACCGCAACGCCACCGCGCCCCCTGAGCGATACCGGTAATGTGAATGTAGTTTGTAATAATAAGCATGCAACTAACCCTGATTTTTGCGGAGATGGGGAGGAGCATAATGAACTATAATTAGCCAAGTTTATAAAGTACAGTAATAGTTTGTATTTTTCTTTAACTCTTTACCCAGTGTAACGACAAAAACCGGACAGCGCGATTCACTAAAATCGCCAATTAATTTTTATTAATTTTTCATTTTCTGTCTCAAAAACATAGGTTATGACTCGTCGGGCTCGTTTCAATGAGGGGTCATAACCTATGTTTTTGAGACAAAAAATGAAAAAAAATAGTTACTCAAG
Organism: Pictodentalium vernedei; assembly: GCA_031216915.1. NCBI lineage: Eukaryota > Metazoa > Mollusca > Scaphopoda > Dentaliida > Dentaliidae > Pictodentalium > Pictodentalium vernedei. Next base: position 410,374,787 of record CM062291.1, on the reverse strand, counting down.
ACTTTTGTTTGGAAGTGTCGTCTGCTTTTCATGTTAGGTAAAGGATTAACCCTTTACGTAACGAATCGACCGCATCCGTCCTCGAAATATACAAATTCAGCAGTTGAAAAACCTAATTTTTGAAAAAAAAATTCAATAAAACTACCCCATGTGACCCCTCACTGGAACGAGGTCATCAAACATGTTGCAGTTGGGAGCACATATAGTTTTGTTGCAATGTTTTGAAAAATAATATTTAATATAATAAATTTTGATATCGTCTGCGTTGGTAAAGAGTTCAAATACATCTGGTAATGGTGGCGTCTTGAAATCTTAGTATTCAACACTGCGATATCACATGATTTTGTTGGTACGTTTTGAAAAAAAATGAAAAAAATAATATTTAATACATTTTGAGATCGTCTACGTCAGGAAGAGGGTTAACCCTTTACCCAACGTAACAGCCAAAACCGGCCTGCGTTATTCTCAAAAATCGCCAATTAATTTTTATTATTTTTTTATTTTTTTTGTCTCAAAAACATAGGTTATGACCCCTCGTTGGAACGAGCTCGTCGAACTCGTTCCAATGAGGGGTCATAACCTATGTTTTTGAGGCAAAAAATGAAAAAAATAGTTATTCAAGAATTTTTTTTTGCAAGTGTCGTCTGCTTTTCATGTTTGGTAAAGGGTTAAAGAACACTTGATAATGGTGACCTCTGGAAAATATAGTATTCAACATAGCGAATGTTTTTAATAATTTGATACAGGATTTGATTTAGTCCATTAGCCAATGTAACGGCCAATACCGGCCAGCACTATTCACAAAAATGACCATTAAATTTTCATTTTTATTGTCTCAAATGAGCGGTCATGAGCTACATTTTTGACCTCCCAAAAATGAAAAAAAAAATAGTGTTTCAAAAATTCTGTTTGCAAGTGTCGTCTGCATCTCGTGTTACAGATAAAGAGTGAAAAAGACGTTGAGATATTCTGATGTGGTGGAGACTGATAACTGGAACTTTTATTCCATATCATCCAGGCATAATTTGAAGAGTACAAATTAAGGTGGCTAAGTCATGCAGGCTGTTAACACTTCTAAAAGCAAACAAATATTATATCCAAGCCTGAAAATATTCCAACAGCCATAGCTTTCTGGTCAAAGCCTGTGGCATTCAAATTTCCATCTACCCACCCACGCCCCAACCCCACTGGCTCAACACACACTCACCCATCATCTTTTCTATATCCCATAGCAGCAGTACACGAAGCTCTCATGCCAATTTGAAAAAGGTTCGCAGCACAGAAATAGCTTCGTTGGGATTTTTTTAAAATGTACGAAAGAAGGCATTTTGGGACGCAAATTTCAAATTTTTCGTATTTGTGAGATGTTCGCATTACGGGGCGGGAAGGTGCGATGTCGAATCATAAGTAATATTTTCGCCAGTTTCGTTTCACGAATTTTCGAAAAATGTTCCTTCAAAACACTGTCAGGTATCGTTCATTAACCCTTTTCCTAACACGAAAGGCAGATGATACTTGCAAACAAATTTCTTGAATAACTATTTTTCCCCCATTTTTTGCATCAAAAACATACCTTACTGTACAGCCGCAGTGAACTGGTTGAAATCCACGCGTTGACATTGATGTCCACGCAACCGTTTACCAGATAATAAAAGTCATCAACAACAAATTTCTAATTAATGAAGCGTCGGGTTGTACTGGGTGCTTCATTATTTAAATTTTTGATAATTATTCCTGTAATTAGTGTTTTGAAATCTACTATTATTGTGTCCTTTGAAATATTGCCCACTCGTGGAAAGTGACCAGTCCACGGCGGCCACATTGTATGATCCGTCATTGGAACGAACTTTACGAGCTCGATCCAATGTGCGATTATAAACTATGTTTTTGAGACAAAAAAAAAAGAGAAAAATAATGAAAATTGAATGTTAATTTTGTGGATTAGCGCGGGTCGGTTTGGGCCGTTACGTTGGGAAAGGGTTAAATTACGTTGTAGGTGTTTTGCTTATTATACCCAATATTTTTTTCATTTTTCTAACTATCATTAGATGGCCCATAAACAAGATGCACACTTTATTTTGTAGCTAGGGACGTGGCTAGAGGTTTCCGATTGGTGGGGGTGTAGGGTAGTGAACTTCTAACTAGGGAAGGGACCGGGAGGGGGTAAACCCCCTCCCGGTCCCTCCCCCTAGTTAGAATTCAATACCGAGAAAAATATAGAAAATGAAGCCATGAAAGAGGGCATAAAATTGATTCTAGTAACTGAAATGCCAACACATTTATGACAGAATTATCAGGTTATTATTATTTGGTATTATTCTGTGAGTTGAATATGTGCTTAACAAATGCTCAAGCTGAGAACTTTGAACAATTCACACTGTCCTAACATTAAATCAAATCTTATGCAGGAATGATCAAATTTTGATGTTTCGTCATTTTGTAACTGTGAATGATGGAATTAACTCAGGATAACGATTTTACGTGATGTGATTTTCTTGAAGTGCGTTTCGAGGATTTTTTTTTGTAACTGGAAACATCACCAAAGCAGCTATAAAATCCAGATAGATGGAATTTCCAACTATACTCATGACTTGCCCTCCGAATTTCCAACTGTAGGAAATTTTGGCCGGGATTGGGGGGGGGGGTGGTGACACACTATCCCACACCCTCCTGTTTGTAACCCACTCCTTTAGGCAGAATAGGACAGAATCCATTATCCTGTTTTCAAAGTAAGATTTGTTTGCACCCGTACGCGATAACTGCAGCTCAATAATAATAATAATAATAATAATAATAATAATAATAATAATAATAATAATAATAATAATAATAATAATAATAAAATAATAATAATAATATACACATTTATATAGCGCCAAAATTATAGTTCAGAAGATATAGAACCATATTCTAAGGCGCTGTACATGTTACTGAGCTCGTGCAAATATACAAACGAAATATATACAGTATCTTTCAGTTCACAACATCACTTATAGGTTTTTTGTAGCAGGTATGTTTTGAGATCTGTCTTGAAAAGGTTGACATTTGACAGTCTTTTTAGGCGTTCTGGTAAGTTATTCCACAAGTGAGGGCCAGCAAATAAGAATGGCCTATCTCCAAATGTCTTACACCTATGTTTTGGAACATGTAGTAGCATTTTACAATCGGACCTCAGGTTGTATTGACACACATTCTTGGTATTAAGGAGTTCTTCTCAGTAGGCTGGTGACATGTTGTTTTGTGTCTTAAAAACTAATAATAAAGTTTTGAAAATTATTCTGTACTTGACTGGCAGCCAGTGCATATCCCTCAGAACAGGAGTGATGTGTTGATATCGTGATACCATATATTCCACTCGAGCTGATGCATTTAGTACCATCTGCAGGCGAGAGTACTGATATTGTGGAAGGTTGAACAGTAAGGCATTACAATAATACAAATGTGAAGTTACAAAGGCATGAACTATAAAGTGTGAGTTTCTTTTTACTGACCTGAGCTCCCTGAATACACGTGGTCATCAGTCTTAACCCTTTACCTAACGTAACGGCCAAAACCTGCCAGCGTTACTCTCAAAAATCGCCAATTAATTTTCATTATTTTTTTCATTTTTTGTCTCAAAAACATAGGTTATGACCCCTCGTTGGAACGAGCTCGTCGAGCTCGTTCCAACGAGGGGTCATAACCTATGTTTTTGAGACAAAAAATAAAGAAAAATTAGTTATTCAAGAATTATTTTTGCAAGTGTCGTCTGCTTTTCAGGTTAGGTAAAGGGTTAATTTAATATTTTTGATGTCTTGACAACTATACAAGGCTTATCTCCTGAAGGCACCCGATACTAAGGCACTCAGCACTGGGATGAGAGCACGGAAAAGCCTTAAAGGTGTGCTTTGTTTACCGAGTTCTGTTGCGAACACATTTTTGTCTTCGAATCAGCACATTCATCCCTGCATTCGCTTTTCATAACTGATTCAAATAGAGTTTAATCTCGGTAAAGTCAGCCACGATATTCGGAAAATTCATAGACCCTAAACACTAACAGGAATCAAAGGTTGCCTTATGGTTCTTAAAGTTAGACCTGATACCATGTAAATTCAGGGACCAGAACAAGGATTCAAAGATTACGTTCGGCAACCTTCCATTCCGGATTCTGGTTTATAAATCCTCTGATATCGGAGTTTCAGAATCAGGAAACGTGAAATTCTCGTTCCCTGGATTAAACCCGAGCTCCAACGGCAAAATTGGCCTTGGAAGATCGCCGTAATTTCAAAATCGAATACACATCCTTTGATTCCCATGTATCTGGTCAATGAATTTTCCTAGTATTGGGACAAACTGTCAGAACCGAGAGCCGTGAAGTTTACGTTCTCGGGCTTAAAACATCGACCTGACTCAAGGTGTTTCAAAGCGCTTTCTTTTATGTGGACGTTTAAAGGCATATGCAAAAGCCATGTGTTATACTTCAACCTGTTACTCGCCCTACTATTGAAAATAAGCTGGTTCCAGTGAAGGGTCATAAGTTATGTTTTCGAGACAAAAAATTGAAATATTTTTTTATTCAGGAAATGTTTTCTGCAAAAGACGTGTGCTATTTGTATTGGCAGACAGTTGATGAAAATTAAGAGAAGATTAATTCAGTTCTACTTCCGAAACCAACGCCCTCATAACGTTATGACGTCGACGTTGATTTCTGACGTCATTGCCGTATTAGACGTGTTGTGAACGATATTTATCAAACAATCAACTTAATTTGTGTTAATTTGCACCCAGAAAGTCGGGAAAAACGTTTGTATAAGCCCCCCCCCCCCCCCCCCACACACACACACCCTGTTCCGATTCCATATCAGACAGATTCAACTTCCGGTAAACACTGTCCTATCGCATTACGCAACATCATGAAAGGAATATGTATTGTTTTATACGCATTAAATAAAATTTTGACCAATTCCAGACCAATTTAAATTGAAAAAACGGGGGAAACGGGCTTTATGTAACGGGATTGTTAGATAAATGTATTATCATGACCAAATGCATTAGTGGTGGCCGAGTGGATAAGTGCGCTGGTCTCTCATGCCAGAGGTCCCGGGATCGATCCCCGGTCAAGAAAAGTTCTCGAGGTGTGCGAACACTCTCTATCAGCATCAATTGTGGGGTTGATGCTGTCACAGCGTACCGTCATATCCATAGATATCGGATAGAACATCTGATATCTATGGTCCTATCGGATGGGGACGTAAAATGGCTGTCTCTGATCGGAGAGAGACGCACTCCATGCAGGCTAAAGATTCCTTCGTAGTATTCGAGAAGAGCGATGCCACGACGTTGCCACTGATCCCACACACCTGCGTCATTGAGCCACGGAGAGGCGTTAATATAAGTTGCATAACTTGGTCGGCAATCCTTGTAAGACAAATAAAGTTAAATAAAACAAAATGCATGTCCTGTAATTTGTATCAGATTCTCGGTCGTGTTTACAATCGGATCGCAACGTGCCCGCCACCATGATTTTGTTGTAATCTACTTCACATTAAACTATTTAATGTGATACATTATAGTATATAATTAGCAAACCACCATGTGTCACATTACTATTTTATAAGGGTTCGAAATAACAATGACAGATTGGGAGTGGAAATAGCAGAAAAGTGTGAAAGTTGTCGGGTAAAAATACTCAAATGACAGTGATGTGTTCACAAGAATAACAAGAACAATATTGTTTTTATAACATTGAAAACTTAAAGTTTGTTTTTTTCTTTGATACTGTGTTGTACGGTGGCTGATTTAGGCCACCCTCAATATTTTTTTTATCTCGAGATTGAGGGTGGCCTAAATCAGCCACCGTAGTGTTGGACCTTTTTGCAGATCGGCAACATTTCTTCTGGTCTTGTTTTTTTTCCGCCATTCAAGTCTTTTAATACATAAACATCTCCATAAATATCTCAAATAAATCAAAGAATGTATAAAAAAACAATGAATGGTAAAATCAAACTTCATAAATCAAAATAAGTGAATATGGATTTGTGTACTATCAAACATTTACTTTCCCTTTTTGGACCATCAAGCAATGTGATTAGCAATCAGCCACCTCAATGCAATTACGGTCGATCAAGTTGTGACTGCATTATTCGAACACTCTCACCGAGTATCTATAATCGCTCACTTTTCAGTCTGTTTGGAACAAAAAATATAAAAAATGGTCACCTATGATTAAGATCTTGGCCCTGGTATGTATTAACCCTTTACCTAACGTAGAAAGCAGACGACACTTGCAAAAATAATTCTTGAATAACTAATTTTTTTCATTTTTTGTCTCAAAAACATAGGTTATGACCCCTCGTTGGAACGAGCTCGACGAGCTCGTTCCAACGAGGGGTCATAACCTATGTTTTTGAGACAAAAAATGAAAAAAATAATGAAAATTAATTGGCGATTTTTGAGAATAGCGCTGGCCGGTTTTTGCCGTTACGTTGGGTAAAGGGTTAAGACACATTTTTTACACTAAAATTGTATTTTTTTAATGTCATTCCGGTGTCATTCCGCGTCATTCCGGTGTTTAGGAGGACCGCTATTTTGAGATTATTGGAGTTTCATATTTTTAAAAAGTCTGAACAATCTGTATAAGAAGACGCTTTTTAGCAATCCTTATATTTTGTCAGGTATGTGAAAGGTCAGACAGCTATGGACGAATTCTTGAAACGTGTGTGACATTCTATAATATTTATTTGAGTTTTAGAAATATTAATTTTACTCTTTCAAAAAGGATGGCAGATTGTGATTGCAGAGCAGAATATTTTCGCAAACTTCTGTTGTCGAGATAGTGATCGGGGGACAAACGTCTTTGCTGTCAAATTCATTGGGGGAAAAAGTCATCACTGAATGTTAGGCTAGTTGGTGGGGTGGGGAAACATCCACACACACATTTTTTACTGGGGGTGGGGGCAATCATCCTGGGGCAAACGTCTGTATATTCCTCGTGAAATTAAAATTCAGAAAAGGTAAATTACAACTTAATCATACTGGGTACTAAGGAATATTTACGTTTTCTGTTTTTTTTTATCAGAACAAAACACAAGAAGTGCCTGCAGACTTTCAGCTCATAGACAATTATATGGTACCTACAGTGCGGCCTGCCATGGACTGGGTCACCTTTCACCCGTGCGCAATATGTCCACGAAAGCAGTAATATTAGATTCCAAACATTATATAGTACGTGGAGAGTGTATTATCACTAAATCACTCGCAGAGTGGGGATTCCACCCAAACAATAATTGCAATTTTGTTGCAAAGCATTACCAGCACAAGTAAAGTTTCAGCCAATGGACCTCCGGGTTAAACCCGGAGGTCCATTAGCTGAAACATTGCTTGTATTTTTTGTCGATATGTACAGAATTTGAAAGTTATAGCTTGGGTGATAACCCCACTCCGCGGGTGATTTAGTTACAATCCACTCTCCACGTACTGTAGGAAAAATCATCAAAAAATTAATTAATGAAGCACCGGGTTCAAAATTTTGCTGATGATAATTCTGGTAAACGCATGCTTGGACATCACTGTCCACGCGTGGATTACGACCAGTCCACGGCGGCTGTACTGTAGTGGTCCATGAACTGAACATTTTTTCTATGCTGCTTTTCCTTATTTGGAAAAGTTAAAATAATTGTTGAGCGGAAAAAAAACGCGCACAGTGATTTTGTAGTAATGTCTACTGAACTGTCCGGGGAATCTTACATTCTGGACTAATATCGCCAGGAAAATTGACCTTCGATAAAGTTATCTCCCTGAAAAATATTAGACGAGCGAGGAAGGTCGCATTAAGAAGAAAGTAAATGTTGAGAAAACACATATGGCATCAGTAGAAAATAAAACTAGGTTTCATTTTGTTACTTTTAATAAACGAAAAGAATAGACAAGCGCTCGGAGCCCATGATTGCCCATGTGGGGGCATGGCGGCGCTGTGTACTAAGCCGTACTGCACGTCGATGGTGCAGTTGTCTTCAACCAATGCTAACCCTGCTTGTATGGAGGTAGTTCGTTGGGGAGTCTGACAGCTGCTAGCTGCTATAGTTCTCTCCGGGTACTCAGGTTTCCTCCACCGTAAAACTGTCCGACACGTGATGACCCTGGATGCCGAAAGTATCTTTAAACCCCCAATATATAAATAAATCCTGATCATGACGGGCATCTAACGAATATATCAACGTTTCTTTAAAACTGGAATAAAACACAAGAAGTTTTCAGCTCCTGGCCTACAAGGTTATACCTGGTGGCCCGTGAGATGAAAACTTGTCGGTACAGCTTTTTCCTTTTCCCCACATTTAAAATAACAGATTGGTGGAAAATTCACCCCACGGTGCTTTTGAAATAATTCTGTACTACACTATTCGACGAATCTAAGCATTTCTTATGTTTTATAAAAGCCAAAATAGTTCGTGAAACACAAATATGTCTTTTGATGTCAGTGCGTCCCCCGAGTTCCAATGTTTTCTATGTGCCAGTAGGCTGCCAGAAGTCACATAGAACACATTGGAACTCGGGGGACGAGTGCATGGTTAGGATAATTATTTTCCTCGTTACGTTGTGTACTGGAAGAAAAAGTGCAGTTGAAAAATTTTTCAAAGCATTTCAACACAACCATATCGTCGAGCTCGTTCCAACGAGGGGTCACATGATATGGTTTTGTTTAAATTTTTTGAAAAATTTTAAAAAATTATATTTAAAATAATAAATTTTGATATCGTCTGCGTTGGGTAAAGGGTTAATATGCACTATTAGGTAAATTAATTTACAGTTTAGAAATCACGTTCGTTTGTATACACACTTCAGAATAGTTTCTGCGATTACTCATTACTCACGGAAACTGCCGATCATTAACGAAGTCTTGAACGTCAAAGTCGATTATTTCTCATTATATATACAATGCGGATTCGATGTGTAATCTATCACAAAAGAGAAGCGGTAGATTTACTACGTTTTAACCGTGGAATGACGATCAATATCGATATTTCGAATAACCGGTTGACGGTTTTTCTAATCGGTTAGGTAGCTAACTGGTTTCAAACCGATTATCCGGTTAACCATTTCAGTACTATGATTTTTCGTACCTGCGGCGTTACAGTGTTAACAATCTTTTCAGTATCTGAAATACAACGTTAAACCATTATTACATCCTCGTGTGCTTTAGAACAGTTTGGAAATAAACTTACGCAAATGTACACAAGAACATAGCCAGGACTCTATAATAGGGACATCCCTAGCTATTTTTTTTCGGGAGGCGGGGGGTGGGGGGGGGGGGGGGCAAGATAATATTTTAAAGGTGGTAGTGTGAGATTTCGGGGGTCCTAATTCGACTCCATCGGTTGTTGCCCCCTCCTACCACCTTCCTTCAGGGAAGTGGGAGGATCCGACAAAGACCAGAGGGGTCCTAGTTAGAACTAGCCCCATCCCGAGGAAATTTTGCAAATCTTAGTGCCTAAAGAGCGAACCTGAGGCATTTTTCGCGTTTGTGTGGCCCTTATATTGGACACCATTTTGGGGCTCTAAGTTGTGTGAAAGTTTCATTTGGCAGATTTTGGGTGGAGCGGCGAAACGTTTAGGAGGGCTAATGCTTGTTTCAAATAATTTATTGACCCAGTAAGCCATTTGACCAGCATTGTTTGAATGAGGATTTGTCAAACTGCAACAGCGTCTCAGGGTACAAAAAATTCTGACAGCGCACACACGTCTGTGTACCTAACCGAGAATCTGTATACAGTACGTGGAGAGTGGATTATCACTAAATCACTCGCAGAGTGGAGATTCCACCCAAGCAATAATTGCAAATTTGTTGCAAAGCATAACCAGCACAATCAAAGTTTCAGCCAATGGACCTCCGGGTTAAACCCGGAGGTCCATTGGCTGAAACATTGCTTGTGTTTTTTGTCGATATGTACAAAATTTGAAAGCTATAGCTTGGGTGATAACTCCACTCCGCGAGTGATTTAGTTACAATCCACTCTCCACGTACTGTAACTGATAATGTACTTCCTTTTACACAAAAATACATCCAATTATTTATATCGGCCCTGTGGGGAGCGGTGTAATCACATTAGGAACTCCCCTGGATCGACTCAGGTGGAACGAACGAGATTATGAATGGTCGAGCCAAGTTCATATCGGTCGGATCTATTTTGCCACTCATGAAACTCAATGGTGTAACACGAGCTAATTTCATCAGGGTAGCACTTTATTTTTGGACCTCGTTTTTCAAAAACCTTTAATTGCCGTGTAATTAAGTCCAAAAATAACGATATGGTAGTCATCTATTTTAACACAAATGTTATACAATGCTTAATATTAAATTTCACAACAGTTAGCAAGTTTGGACCCTGTATTTGGACAATGTTTATTTGAACAAATTTCAAGCTGAAAAAATACGAGAGTTTTTTAGTAGTCGTTTTCTATCAGCCCCCAAATCCGTGTCAGATCTTGAAATTATTAGCGAATACGAGCACAGAAAATCCCTATTGTGTTTAAATTCGGTTTCTTGGCCAATTCTAGCCTTAACTATTATTGGCTTCCGGTCATGGTGAAATGAGAGGTAACGCCGAAGGGTTTTATGGATTCAGTTTCAATGTGTCCCACCCCAACCAGGCCAACGTCCAACCCAATCAAAAACTCTGAGAACGAATGTGACATTCAAGCTCCAGAAAAATCGTTTTCATGTGCACGCTAAAAACTAAAGTGTTAAAAACTACACTTGAAGTGCTGTATTTAACACTTACTAAGTGCTTAACTAGCACCTTGTTCAGGTGTAGATATCCCAGAACTTGACAGGTGTTACAATAATACCTCTTGACAAGTGTAATGTCGCAACACTTAAAAGGAAACAACGCAGATGACGCGGATCAGGCTCGAACTCTCGAGCCTGATCCGCGTCATCTGCGTTGTGTCCTTTTTTAATTATGTACCCACCAAGCGCAAATCAAATTATGGACGATTCTGGAAGAACCACCAATGCTAGACACATGGGAAGTGACATCCATTCAAGTTTCAGATGTCTGACGATTGTAATGTCTAAGTGCTTAAAGCATTGCATTTTGAGTGTTAAAATCAAACCCTAAGAGTTAGAATGGGTTTAACACATTGAAAGTGTCAGTTTTAACACTTTAGTTTTTAGTGTGTGCCTGTTTGCGGGGACGGTATTGGGCCAGGATAGCCCTTTGCGACCCTTTTAACATTTTTACCTAACACCAAAGGCAGACGACACTTGCAAACAAAATTCTTGAATAATTAATTTTTATATTTTTTGCGTCATAAACATGGCTTATGACAACTCATTGGAATGAGCTCAACGGGGTCATAAGCTATGTTTTTTTAACATAAAAAATGAAAAAAATAATGAAAATTGAATGGCGATTTTTGTGAATAGGTCCGGTCGGTTTTTACCCGTTACGTTGGGTAAAGGGTTAACAGTCTAATTGGATTTTTTAAAGTTATGTCCGAACGATGTAAAGAAGGAAATGCGTCGGATCGGGTTAGGTCCTGTTGTTAATGTGTGTGTTCAGACAAGTAAAGTCGGCCACATGCACACTAAAAACTAAAGTGTTAAAACTGACAGTTTCAAGGAGTTAAACCTATTCTAACTCTTAGGGTTTGATTTTAACACTCAAAGTGCAATGCTTTAAGCACTTAGACATTACAATCGTCAGACATCTGAAACTTGAATGGATGGCAATACCCATGAGTCTAGCACTGGTGGTTTTTCCAGAATCGTCCATAATTTGATTTGCGCTTGGTGGGTACATAATTAAAAGGACACAACGCAGATGACGCGAATCAGGCTCGAGAGTTCGAGCCTGATCCGCGTCATCTGCGTTGTTTCCTGTTAAGTGTCGCGACATTACACTTGTCAAGTGGTATTATTGTAACACCTGTCAAGTTCTGGGATATCCACACTTGAACAAATTGCTCGTTCAGCACTTAGTAAGTGTTAAATACAGCACTTCAAGTGTAGTTTTTAACACTTTAGTTTTTAGCGTGTGATGTTCTGGAGGTTATTTCTGGCCTACACGGGCTAGTACTGTCAGCCTTGGTCGTCTCTTCTAGCAACTGCAAGTTTTGTACCCCGCTTGTGATAGACTTTTATGCGAGGGAGGAAAGTCACCAAACACGTATAGTCTGCCTCCAGTGTGCATCTAGATGGGTGTTCTTTGTTCTTGGGTAGATGAAAAATGTTGAGCAAGCTGAACAGAAAAACCAACGGCCTCCTAACGGGGTTGCACCAATCAGAACTTCGCGAGTTCTAATACCATCTTGCACAGATTTTAGCGGATTACGAGTGGGGAGAGATATCATAGGGGCTGGGAAAGGCCGGGATGCCGGCGGTCAACAGGACCGACGCTCACCTACACAGGTGTGGCCGACCACGCCTTGAGATGAAGTGAAGGATACAAAGCAGTGACTTTCAGGCATTTTAACTCAAATGATATATAGGATGCGAGGTTTCAGCCAAAGCCAACAAAAATACATCAATAGTCAATTGTATTTTTAGGCACAACACATCATCCATTTACCCTCTTTATTCATCTGAAATACTCAGAAATAATGTAATATGTCAGAACAATGCTTTAAAAGTTTTTAAAACAATATATATTTTTCTCAAGGCTGCTCAGTTTCGGAAATTGTATCTAATCCGATTGCGACATATCAAGGCGAGTAACTCTAATTTAATTATTTAGTACTGTTATACCAATAGTCGTCAGAACCACTTTTGTAGGAGTGACGTGGTATACTGTATATATTGTTCCCCAAAACAGGGGCGTGGCTAGGATAAATGGAGAGTGGGGACAAAATAGTTTTCAGCTGCCAAACAGCGGGGAAAAAAATCCCCCCACTTCGTTTTACATCGTGCTGGATGAGCGTGTATTACCTACCCATACAGTTAAAACTAGAAATCCTGTCACGAACTATGCGCTTATCTAGGCTTAACTGCGCGCAATTGCCATACCAAATGGCATCCAAAGTACGGAAGGTTCTCCTGGTTACTCATAGCAAACACAGGCAATATTTCTGCCAATGGACCCCAGGGTTACCCGGAGGTCCATTGGCTGAAACATTGCTTGGGCACAGGCCATATGCACAGAGTTTGATAGCCTTATGATGGTCATAACGCGTAGATTAATGCGCAGATCGACGTTCTATTTGTGCGCATTTCATGACAGGACTCCTAGTTTTAACTGTAGGTAAAACTCCAGGGTCTTATCAGGGGAAAACATCACCGTCTGAACTGTACAAATAACGAAAGCACTATAAAATAGTGTTTTTGTCTGGTGTGCTGCTTGCTTTTATTACAATGCATATTTCCTAATTAACAACTTGATTACATGAAAAACATACTGATATTATCCATAATAAATATAGATTATCATGATAATGTGCATGTCCTGTGGTTTGTATCAGATTCGAGGCGGTGTCCAGAATGGGATGTCAATGAGACGGCTTTGCCGGCGAGTTGTGATCCCATTGTTGGACACCACCGAGAATCTGATACAAATCACAGGACATGCACATTATCATGATAATTCATTTATCTAACAATTCTGTCACATAAACAGATTAAATCTTAACTTTACCCAACGTAACGGCCAAAAAGGGCGAATGCTATTCTGAAAAATCGCCAATTAATTTTCATTATTTTTTCATTTTTTGTCTAAAAAACATAGGTTATGACCCCTCGTTGGAACGAGCTCGTCGAGCTCGTTCCAATGAGTGGTCATAACCTATGTTTTTGAGACAAAAATGAAAAAAATTAGTTATTCAAGAATTTTTTTTTTTGCAAGTGTCGTCTGCTTTTCATGATAGGTAAAGGGTTAAATTATTTTCAAACATTTTTGGGACATAATGTTCGGTCGACCACTGAAACGCTCATAGAATGTAACTATGTGCCTGTTACGATAGCCCGCAGCGCTACCGGAAACGAGTCGTCTATGTGATACGGAATCAGAATGAGTCGTCTATATGATACGGAATCGGAACACATTATGTGATACGTACCGTTTCTCCTGGTTTTCAGGCCAAAATCTATATGATTGTTAGATAAATGATCCTGACTGCCCAGGAAAAATAGAGATAAAAGCATAGTTTAAAAAAAAACTCTAGAAACCTGTGTCTGAAAGTAAAATTAGATCGGTCAACGCCATCTTGGGTGTGATCACTCGCACTTGAGATCTTTGATTAGATAGAATCATGAAAACAAAAGGCAATACAACTCAAAGATAAATCAAAGTGCAAATGAATACACTGGGAATAAGAGCATGAGTACGTTGCGATACCTACGATTGCTGATTTAGGACACAGAGAATTTTATTTTATCTCATTATAACGAGAAAACATCTCGTTATAATGACTTAGCATCTCGTTATAACGAGATAGCTTCTCGTTATAACGAAAAAAAACATTTCGCTATAACGACTTAGCATATCGTTATAACGAGAAGGTATCTCGTTATAACGGCTTAGCTTATTGTTATAACGAGAATGTATCTCGTTATAACGAGAACGTATCTCGTTGTAACGAGAAAACATCTCGTTATAACTAGATGTTTTCTCGTTATAACTAGATGTTTTCTCGTTATAACGAAGTAGTTTCTCGTTATAACGAGATGCTAAGTCGCTACAACGAGATTTTTTCTCTTTACAACGAGAATCATTTCTCGTTATAACGAGATGTTTTCTCGTTATAACGAAAAAGTATCTCGGTATAATGAGATAAAAAAAAATTCCTATGTCCTAAATCAGCCATCGTACGACACGGAATATAATAACTTGAAACGTCTGTGTGTGCTGTCACCAGGGAAGTCAGACAAGAATTAAAAACTCGGTGAAAGCGTTTCAGTATTTTCATTGGCCCACTCTGACCAAGCTCTCTTTTTCGGTAAAATGTGCCGTTTAGACAAAACTTTTCGGCTTTTTATACGAACCGCTGGAAAGTACAATTTTCATGCTTATTGGAGCACCCTGGGAACGTTTTGAAGTGACCTGATTTCGAAGGAAAAACTATAGCAAAATGGTCCCGAAAATAGTGAGAGTACATGGAACAGTTTTAGCGGGGGGGGGGGGGGGGGCATGAATAAGGTTGACATTTGTTTGAAGACGTGGGGGAGGGGGTGGGGGAATCCACCCCAATTCCCACCCCGTGGCCTTGCCTTTGTCCCAAAATACGCTGGTATGCCAAGGATTATTTCTGGACACTAGAATGTTTATTTACATTCAACTTTTTTATAAGGTGCACATAGACCCTCCAGTTTCTGTGGGAACATGTGAAACCGCCGACAAGTTGGGTTGTACTTCCACGCCCACCTGACCATAATTCCTCGATCCGCCCCTGGCTTCCAGACACTAATTTTAAAATCATATGATGACACAGGCAGCCTCTATAAAATCAAGTTGTGCTAATTATTATTATATTTCTAATTAAAAAGCAGCTGTTACAGAATTTGCAATTAATTGTTAATTGTATTTGTGTACAGTTGTTGAACATAATTATTTTTACATTGACATGTAATGTCTTTCCCCTGGCGGTTTTCTAATCTAATCGCATAGATCACTACATTATTTTTTAAAGATGATCATGGGGCCAGATATACCATATGCCCGCACAGTTATTTCAAATTAAAAAATAAAGGTTTTTTATTAGTATTGAAATGGTTAACCGGATAATCGATTTGAAACCAGTTAGCTACCTAACCGATTAGAAAAAACCGTCAACCGGTTGTCCGAAATATCGAAAGTGGTCGTCATTCCACGTTTAAAACGTAGTAAATCAGCCGCTTCTCCTTTGTGATAGATTACTCATCGAAGCCGCGTTGCGTATATTGAGAAATTATCGGACTTTGGCGTTTTTGACTTCGTTAATGATCGGGAGTTTCCGTGAGTAATGAGTAATCGCAGAAACTAATCCGTAGCGTGTATACAAACGAACGTTGTCGAGTACTCGACAACGTTCGTTTGCGTACACACTACGGAATAGTTTGCGAATACTTCTTTCCAATTCCTATAGTTTTGATCCCAAATTCGGTCAAATAGTGGCCACAGATAAAAAGATATTATCCGGTTATAGCTCTCGGTTAGTCGGTTACGAAAATGAGCCAACCGTTTCAGCCCCATTTTTTATTCGCATCAGCTTATAATATTGCGCAAACCATTTATATTTATATATTTAATTTTCGATAAATTTCTGCTGAAAAGGCCACAAAGAGTGAGCTTCATGTGAACCGATAAAATAAAATTTTCATTAAAACAAACTTCTGCTATAAAAGTTATCATTTTCTGCTTGGCCCTGTAGTTTGAAATTAGGCACAAACATTTCAGCGTATATGCACTATTGCAACACAGTTTTCCGAAATATATAGCTGGCATAAAGAAACATGTTGCCTCTGGTGTCTCTTCTGTCTAAACAGTTCTCAACTGAATGTTGGGAGAATAGAATGAATATTGTGGATAGAATAACGCGGGGATGGGATTGAGGTACGCCTCCGCAATAAAGAATTACGACAAATCAGTGGATGGCCACAGCAGTATTATATAGAGAGTAATCGCTTGACTGGACTGGTTACTTAAAATAATTCATGAGAGGTGAGGGACGTTGTACAAACACGAGTGCGCAATATAGTCCCTCGCCTCGAATGAATTATTTCACGCAACCAGTCCAGTCAAGCGATTGCTCTGTTTCTTACTTTTCATTATTAACGACACTTATTTTATTTAGCCCTTTACCTAACGTAACGCTCAAAAACGGCCAGCGCTATTCTCAAAACTCGCCATTTAATTTTCATTATTTTTTCATTTTTTCGTCTCGGAAACATAGGTTATGACCCCTCATTGGAACGAGCTCGTTCCAATGAGGGGTCATAACCTATGTTTCCGAGACAAAAAAATGAAAATAATGGTTATTCAAGAATTTTTTGGCAAGTGTCGTCTGCTTTCCCTTTTAGGTAAAGGGTTAAAAAAGCAAAAAAAACAAACAAACAATGAAGTCCCCATTACACCCACGGCAAAGTGTCTTCGTTTGCGCGCACGGATACATGACACAATTGTTCATTGCATAATTCATTTGTGAAGTTATCGTTTATAATCAAACCAGGAAATCCCAGTAAATCACACTTTGGAAAGTAATAAAATTGGGTAGTAGTTTATATCATACAAATTAACAATACATTGAGAACTTTTTCCTTCTGCAGTGCTCTTTTCGCAGGCTCGGTTTTTTATCCTTCTCGCCTACTACTTCTGGAGCGTAACCGGGTTAAATTAAGCGTGGAAGGGGGAAAGGAGATTTTATGTTCTTAAAATGCGACCAACCAAATATCTCCCTCTCCTGAACTCTCCTTCGTTCATCAGGTCTCCTGTACAGAAGACCTGATGATCAAGGAGGTTCCGATTCCGAAATACTTTGCTTTCGTCCTGGAAAATTCCGCCTTTTATAGATTTCCTCAAACAGATAGTTGGCATTTAATACAGGACTTGAATAAAAATTGGCAAAATATTTACGGCCGGTAGAATATCCAATATTTGGAGCTTAAAGAGCGGCGAGATGCGATTCGATTCGATTCGAAATCGTCTTCCTGGTTCGATTCTGTGTTCGCTTCTATCCGAATTTTGAAATCCGCAGGAACCTTTAACAAGTTAACACCCCATTTGATACAGATTCTTCTGAATATTTTTGCATCGTGAGTTTTTTCTAAAAACTATGGCCATGCGAATCATCCATTTTCGCTTCGAATCGAATTGGGTCTATTATTCGAATTCGAAGCGAAACTCGAATCGAATAAAGGGCGTCTTGAAGATGACCTATTGGGGAAAGGAGTGCTGTTAGCCTGATTTGTTCGACGGTGATGGCTCAAGTCCTGACTGATAAAATATTCCAGCTACATCACCAAGGCATGCCTTCGTCAAAGGCATGCCTTGGTGATGTAGTTGGAATATTACTCAGTAAAGATTATAGTTCAAAAACAAGAAACAGGTCAGAGAATCATGGGTACTAGGCATTGCATACTGTTATCCGCTAGCCACAGTTCATCGTTGATATTGCCTGGAAACTTTAAATTTAATTTCAGCAGTGGTAGTGTCCAGTGAGACTGGATTTAGCATGGCTGTTGGCATGAGTACAGATGTTGTTTCTGTTCAGAAAGCGGAAACTACACTCAGTCTTTATTTTCACTTACTTATTTACTTACGTATTGGGGTTTAACGACCCTTTCGATGGCCAGGGTCACATCGTGCTTGACAGTTTTAAGGGTGGGGGAAGCCGGAGTACCCAGAGAGAACCCACCGAGCAACTGCGAGCAATTCTTGATTCGCAAAACGCACGAACTCCACTGAAGTAATGTTAGCATTTGTTGAAGACAAGTGCACCATCGACGTGCAATACGCCTTAGTACACACCGTCACCGTGCCCCCGCGTGACCAATCGGGATTAAGTGCCTTGCCTACGGACTCAACGCAAATGCCCCTGGGGGACCGTTTGGTTTGAAGTCAAATTCCGTAACCACTGAGACACCACGCCTCCAGTCTTTATTTTCAACATTATTTATGTACCATTTCAACCAGAACTATACGTAGTGTGAGACGACGAAGATGACTGATGCCAAAATATATTCCAGTGAATAGATTCGAATAGAAACGAATTGTGCCGCCGGTTCGAATCGAACCGAATTACAACTTAAGATTCGAAATTGAATCGAATCTCGAAGCCTTGCAAGGCCGTAAAGATTTTGAAAATTACGCAGGCGGATCAGGCATGTCAAAGTACCGCCGGTGTGACAGGAATGATAGTCCGTAGGAACGTTAGTCCCTCTGGACTATTATTCCGCGGAATTATAGTCCTAGGTCTAACATTCCTAGGAATAGTAGTCCGTCGGACTACTATTCCTAGGAATGTTAGATCTAGGACTATAATTCCGCGGAATAATAGTCCAGAGGGACTAATTTTCCTACGGACTATCATTCCTGTCACACCGGTACCAACATAAACAGTACCGGGACGGGACAGAGCCTGTCCCGTCGAAACCTATATCGGTACCGGGACAAGTCAACAATTGGATGACATCACAATCAGATTGGAGAAATTGAACCGACCCAGTCCCCAAAATCGTAAAGACAAACATGGCATCGTACCTATTATTCTGCGGCGACATCGAAGTAACCATAAAGCACGAAAATCGTGCTTTATGATTACTTTGGTGTCGCCACAGAATAATTTCTTTGAAGTAGCCGATGACGGTTCTTTCATTATCTTTGATGCCACGTTTGGAAAGTTAAAATGATCGTCCTTATCGAGGAGGTGGTGGTGCAGACAGAACATGCCCCTTTGGAGTGTTTTGATATGTTCATTCACAAATAAGCTAAAAGTATGTCGTGTAAGTGTGCCATACAAAAAGTATTAGCCCGTTTACCCTCGTTCAGTTAGAAATTTCCCTATAATATAATTTTGTCCCGGTACCGGCGGGACAAAAGCTTCAGTACCTGCGCCGGTTGGAGCATGAGGGAACCGGCGGTACCGGTGCAGGTACCGGTTGACATGCCTGATCTTGAAGCTTCGCAGGGCCCAACTTGTAACCATAAGACAGGAAAACGGAATTAAGATTCGGTTCTGCAAATGTAGGGTTACATATTCACACACAATAATATCACAATAATAATTACATCTTGCGTTAGAAATAAATTACATTAAACATAAATTAGGGCTAACAACAATCTCCATATCATTGACTCATATCAAACGAGAATTGGAAAATGAGAAAAAAACTAAACAAATGGCAGGTGTATAACTTAGTCTGTGCGCACGAATGCTCGTATAGTCACCTGCTGATATTATATTATCCCTTGACACGCCGCCAGCGTCATTTCATTTCAGTAAAGTTTTCTGTGCAAGTCTCTCTATATTTATTCAACCACCTGTCCAGGGGCGTAGCTACGGACGGAGGATAAGAGGCACTCCCGTCCCTTTCCTAAAAAATGTCAACCCTATGATAATAAATAACACAGACAGGTTGTATATCGTGATATATAATATAGACACTGTCCTTTCTACTAATATAAAAGTGTAGCAGGTGAGATTTACTAACTTTTTTCTTGGGAAGAATAAAATGTTGCAAATTACTGTAAAAACGCAATCGCTAAACAAAGAGCCAAAGTGGACTCATTCTTTCCTGGGGTGTGATACTAAAGGTATCACGGAACTAAATATTTTCCAATAGGCGACCATTATAACGTTCAGGTGAAAAAAAAACATGATCGCATCACTTTAATTTTGGCATTCAAATATCTTTGTCAAGTATAGCTCTTCAGACAACTTTTTCTGACCAGAAAACAGGGGTCATGCAGCGAATAAGAGAGAAAAGCTCACACGAAGGGAAGTACCGGTCAAGTGCATATATTTTTTAGAGAATTCCCTACAAAAACACAAAAAGTAAATTGTATTTTTTAGGAGCAAAAGTCATCAAATCGTGCACTTTTTTATCAGGAATATTCAACAATAATGCAAGATGTCAATAGAATGTTTCAAATGTTCATTGAAACAATATATTTTTCCAAGGCTGTTTATTTTTAGAGAGCGCAACATTTCAAGGCGGCTGACTCTAATTCAATTTTTTAGTTCAGCGATACCAAATAAATACTCTTAATTACGGGTTATCTGTGAACTTGTTGGTTCTAATTAGCTTGTCATAAAAAGTCAAGTTTTCTTTTATTACTTTTAATAAACGAAAACAACAGACAGCTCTGTGAGCTGTCTGTTGTTTTCGTTTATTAAAAGTAACAAAAGGAAGCTTGGCTTTATTTTCTACCGATTGGACCTCCCTCGCGGGTCTAATGATTTCAAGGGAGATAACTATCGAAAGTTGATATTCATGGCGGTTTTAGTCGGGGATGTTACATTCTGTCAAGCCCCATAATTTTGAATGTAAAATTGGAAGTTTTTCTCATTATTTGAACCCACTAAGACAAAATATTTCCATATATAGATCTGGACAACATGATCGCGGTTCATCATCCTAGCATATGTCTATTGTGTGTTCCAAAGGAGCGGACGGCTAATCCATAACGATATGGTACGGAATTGTTCTAATCAACTAGCCGTTCAGTTATAACTTAACGGCAAGCCGACTATAGTCTTCCCGAACCATTTCAGAATAGCTCTGAACCCGTTAACAATTCTCCATGAACATTCCCTGGAAGGACACCGGTTGTCAAAAAACTATAGTCAAATTTGACGATCAATCTCGTGGACCTTTTACTTCTGCAGTTAGTGTGGCATGAAAGGGCGAATAAATAAACACGAGAGCGGATCCATGGAGTGGGCGCTTCAGTATCCAGAATACTTACGAATAATACTGGAATGGTTAACCGGATAATCGGTTTGAAACCAGTTAGCTATCTAACCGATTAGAAAAACCGTCAACCGGTTATCCGAAATATCGATAGTGATCGTCATCTGCCGCTTCTCCTTTGCGATAGATTACACCTGGAAGCCGCGTTGTATACATTGAGAAATAATCGACTTTGGCGTTCAAGACTTCGTTAATGATCGGCAGTTTCCGTGAGTAATGAGTAATCGCAGAAACTATTGGGTAGTGTGTATGCAAACGAACGTTGTCGTGTACTCGACAACGTTCGTTTGTATACACACTACGGAATAGTTTGAGAATACTTCTTTCCAATTCCTATAGTTTTCATCCCATATTCGGTGAAATAATGGCTACGGATAACCGGATAGTATCCGGTTATAGCTCTCGGTTATTCGGTTACGAAAATGAGCGAACCGTTTCAGCCCTACTTACGAATAAATTTGAAATATTCTTCATCATACGATATTTAGCTGAACGTTTAAAAATGCCTTTGAATATTCTGACTGGTTGAACTTTGTACCACTCGTATTGTGTGTATTGTTCAACAAGTGCGTTGCTAAGGGCTGTTTAGGGGTATGTGATACCCCTAATAATTTTTCTACTCGGGACACTTTCGTCTGGATTAAAGTTAGACACCTTTCACATAATGAACGACGATTGATAAGAATTACGAATGGTTAATAATAGACCTAAATTCGTCAGACGGTCAAAAAACCTTCTAGCAAAATTGACGACCACGAGTCAATTTGTGTTTCGCAATTTTCTCGTGTTGTGAGGTGACGAATGATTTGCTTGCTAGTGAGAAATGGAAATTTTGGCCACATGGAGATTACAGTTTAAGGACATAATCTTAAGTGAACCCCACATTAAGTGGCAGAGAAACGCCCTCAAACATTTTGCAATATGATATATCTGCGTGTCTTAATGAGAAATCGTAACTTCGGATAAGGGGAAACGAGAGCTGATAGGAAGAACACAATTTCCAATGACGTAGTACTTAATGAGAAATCGTAACTTCGGATAAGGGGAAACGAGAGCTGATAGAAAGAACACAAATTCCAGTGACATAGTACTTAATGAGAAATCGTAACTTCGGATAAGGGGAAACGAGAGCTGATAGGAAGAACACAAATTCCAGTGACGTGGTACCCCATTCGTAATTCTCATCAGTTATCGTTCATTGTGCGAAAGGTCTCTACAAAAAATAGATTTGCGCTTACTTAATCTTGTGCTTTCTTGCGAGAGTAGATTTGATACTTGGACATGTATGCAAACACAGTCGATCATGCAAATACTGGGGTCAATACAATAAAATGTTTACAAATGTATTTTCTAGAATTGTATTTTCTACTTATTAACATAACTGACTAAAACGAATCATTAGCATTTTAAAAGATGTGGCAATTTGTCAACTGGCAAATTGCCACATTTTTGAAAATGATAATGGTTCATTCCAATTCACTTACAGTCGTAACTAGAAAATACAATTCTAGGAAATACAATTGTAAAAGTTTTTTAGTACTGGGCTCTAGTCCGTTGTCCCAGATTCAGACCAATGAGGGCCCAGCATGATCAGTTTGGATTGCCGTACACAGAGAAATGTTGGTTCCTCCAGGAACAAAATTTGGTCCTTTAGTTTGTCCTGGTGGGGAGAACCAAAGTTGGTTACATGGAACCAAACATACGTATGTTTTGGTTCTTGAATCTTTCACAATAACTGGTCGGAAAAAACATGACGACGAAGCAGCGTCAGAAAAACGTTGCAATAATTCCACCGCGCATGCACTAAGATGCGATGGAACGGCGATTTTTAAAACAAACAAGACAGACAACTCTATATAAAATTGCCGGATTCTAGATCACATGGAAACTCATTTGTTTAGGTTCTCTGAAGGATTTTGTCCACTTGGACGCAATTTTGGCGTGGATTTCTCTGTGTGTACGCAATGTGTTAATGAAATAAGAAACCACGTCGCGACTTTTACACGTCGATTTTATTTATCCGCAAATACATGTGCAAGAATTCTTGAGGTTTTTTTACTATAATCTAGAGTCATGCGAACATTCGGTATTCGAAATGTTATTAAATTGGACGACAGTATTCGATTCGAATTCGATTCGGCAATCTATCGAATATCTCCGATTATCCTTGCAATTTTTTTCACTGTCGGAATGCACCGGATAACGGCGGGAGGAAAGTGTGTTTTAAAATTAGGCCCACATCAGGTTAACCCTTCGATACTTTTGTACGTCTTATGACGTACGAAATCAAACAGCGCCTTGATACTTTGTGGTCATTTGTTTTGTTATTATTTTTCGATTTTTTAAAGTTTTAACCCCAATTCCTATTTTCTACTGAATAATGCTCAATGACAACCGTTGAGCCAAATGTTATTGCAGCTTGAAATACTAATATAATCCTGCTGTCAAGACTTCGTAACTGGTTGAGTGCTAGGGCTTTCAAAAAATCAGGATAGCAGAGCAAAAACCAACACTTTCCTTGCTTATATTTCATATTCAGTCAAACACAAATAATATTTTGTTTGTATAAATTTGTTTAATTACAAATTATTGGAGAGTGCCTGTGGGCACTCTCCAATAACATGTAATAAAACATATTTTGAATAACAAATTCAGACCACCAAAAATAATCATGCCCTCAATCAGATAATCACTAATGTGAAAAATATCTTGTTATTTGTACTTTCCGATGTTTGATGTCGCATTTTGAAAAGCGTTGAAGAAATTAAATTCCCAGTGACGTTTGAAACGTCAGGAGAATTAAAGTCTCAAAAGGTTAAAACTTTTTCCATCCCACGCAACTACAAATTCAGTGCCGGCGATGGATTTATCCGTCGCTCATACTTCTTATTTCATGTGCCGGCGACGGTTATCCGTCGCTGGCACATGGAATAAGGAGTAGGGGCCACCTTAGTTATGTTCCGGACCAAAACGGTATGTTTTTTTTACCGGTAGCGCTGAGGGTAACCATTCTAGTAAATTCGATCGATATTCGGTCACATTCGAATATTTGCACGGCCCTACTATAATTTCGCCTGAGTTGTCATATATAATATTTTAAAGGTTGGGACATGAGCCATCACAGTAGCGACAGATAAGATCCTCTTTCCGACGCCCCTAGTTGTACATCTAATACAAGTTGCAATAATCATAACGACAGTTGCTAGAAAAAACCCGTCTTACATATTCTAATGATATTACTTGTTCTCAGCCTGCAATGCTTCTTGGGAAATTGTAGCAAAGGGATATGCACAATTCTTACAAATGTTACCAATGATGTTAAAATGAAAGAAAATTAAAAATGAATAAATACACCCTGATTACTTTTTTTTTAGTTTTGTATACGTTTGTTTTGAAACAGCTGTCATACATTTTAGCTCAACTCAATTTTCTAAACGATAACCAAATATTAACCCTCTACGTCTTAACACGACTACTTCCCACTCGGTCTACACCCAGTTGGTCTACTCTCATTTCATCTACGATTATACCATTCCCATCTGGTCTACTCCCATTTCGTCTACTGTGAAAAATGACACCTTTCCCATTTCGTCTACCCTAAACAGATAATAATTAATGGAAAATAAATTTAACTGCTGAATATTTTTTATCAACTGGTAGAGATTTCTAAATTTTCTTTGGCCATCATATCTTGTACACGTGTCTTTGACTTGTTATAATTTATGGTAGAGTGCCTATAGGCACTCTCCCATAAATTCTAACAAGACAAACCCTTACAGACTAAATAATATCACTGCAAAGTAGTCCAAAAAATATATCTTATCATTTATTTATTTATATATTTATTGGTGTTTAAGGTCACATACTTATGCACAATGGCTAATCATGACCGTGACAGTTTTACGGGTGGAGGAAGCCGGAGTACCCGGAGAGAACCACCAAGCAACGACGAGCAGCTGCCAGCTCCCCAACATCGTAACACCGCACTGCAGCACAGGCGGGGTTAGATTGGTTGAAGACATGCGCACCATCGACGTGCAGTACGCCTTGGTACACGGCGTCATCGTGCCCCCATGTGGACAATTGGGGTTAAGTGCCTTGCCCAAGGACACAACGCGGGAGACTGAATCGATCGCTCAGACGGTCACCCATCCGAGGATTAACCGGGCTTGACGTTGCTTAACTTCGGTGATCTGACGAGAACCGGTTACCGGAACACCACCGCGCCCCCTAAAAAATATATCAAATAGTTTTATTTTCTAAAGTAGACCCAAATAGAGGTAAGATAATTTTATTTTCTAAAGTAGACCAAATGCAACACAGAGTTTTTTTTAAAATAGACGAAATGGAAATAGACCCAGTGGGAATAGACCAAATGAGAGCAGACCAGCTGGGAGTTGACCAATCGAGAATGAATCCGTAACACGACACATCAATTTCCCTAAATAACAAAAAGCAGTTTTGCCTGTCGAGTTCGTTGGACAAGCACTCATAAGCTGTGTTTTAGAATCATGTATGGGGAAGAAACTATACTCCAGTAACATTGGCAGAGTAGCACTACACCAGGTTTATTCACTGTCCACTTTTCTTCGAAAATTTAGAATATGACGCCTCATTAGAAGGACTGTGACAAAGGAATGTTACCTGTGTTTTGGAAGAGAAAGTACTTCTTATTTCAGTTTGATGCATAGAATACGCACTAGTTTTTAATATATTCCCTGGTTTTCTAGGAATCGGAAACGGGAATGAAATTACTCTCAGAACCGGGAACCAGGAAATTTCCCGGGTAATATCAAGCAAATTTACGAGGGTAACATGACGCATTTATTTTAATGATAATGAGCATATTTCATTGGCAATCTCCCATCTCCAAACGGAAAAGCTCTTTTCCTGAGATAAGTATGAAAACCCAAACCCACTTCAATTTCTTTATTTCCAGAATCACTCGCATTATCACCTCTACCTTCTCCAACATCAACACCCTCTACACTGCCGTCACCAGTCTCCTCTGCACTGCAAAAATATAGGTTCTCTTTAGAACCAAAACTGGTTCTAATCTTGTCCCTGAGATGGAACCAGTTTAGTTTAAACAGTATTTATTTCAAATCAAATAAATTTACCAATATTAGCATTCAATTTTAACAGAATAATACATGAACTGAAGCAGATTCAGCAGTAAACTTGGAGCTTATTTAACGCAGTCGCCAAACATTTTGAAACAAAACGAATATAAATACCTGGTATATTGGTTCTACACAGAACCAAAACTGGTTCGATATGCCAAGTGTTCATATCTCCTTTGCTCAATAATGATTTGAGACAACCTCGTATGAGCTCTAAAATTACGGCTGAAACCCCCTCAATTTATGTTTAATTTTGTTAATATTTAATGTTAATCTTTATAAATTTATTTGATTTGAAATAAATACTGTTTAAACAGAACTGGTTCCATCTCAGGGACAAGATTAGAACCAGTTTTGGTTCTCAAGAGAACCTCTATTTTTTGCAGTGTGCTTCAAGCAGAGGAGACTGGTGACAGCTGTGAAGAGGATGTTGATGTTGGAGAAGGTAGTGAATAGTGATACTAGTAATTCTGGAAATGAAGACGAGTTTGAACTTTGAAGCGGGTGAAGAAGATCTTGCTGCTGAAAGAGAGGGGGGGGGGGTGGGGAGTCTCTAGAACTGGTTGAGAGCTACAGTGATTTGTTGAAAATGGTTCGTCAGGAATCAGGACTGCAAAAATTTCAGACGTGGAAGGGCTGACGAAATCCTACAAAGTTTCAATTTAGAAAACTTCAGTTCAAAACACAAACAGTGCCACGCTTCATTCCCGGTTCCGTGCTGTAGATTTCCCGGGTATCGGAGCCGGCTTTCAGAACCGGGAACCCGGGGATTCGCCGTTCCCGGGATTAAACCCTAATAGACACACGTGGCGCGAGAAGATCTTTGTCAATCATCGAAGGGCGAGCAATCCCTTCCCTTTATTTTATTTCCACTGATTTTAATTTTAACCCTTCACCCAACGAATCGCCCGCATCCGCCCGCGTAATATGCAAATTCAGCAGTTGAAAAAATATTATTTTTCAAACAATTTCAACAAAACCATATCATGTGACCCCTCGTTGGAACGAGATCGTCGAGCTCGTTCCAACGAGGGGTCACATGATATGGTTTTGTTGAAATGTTTTGACAAAATTTGAAAAAAAGGATATTTAAAATAATAAATTTTGTTATCGTCTGCGTTGGGTAAAGGGTTAAAACAGTCTTCGACCGATGTATGAGAAGCTTTTCTTCATTTTGTAAGTCACACATAATTTCAACAAACGATTGACAAGTTTATAATATTCAGTTTATGGAATACAAGGGTGAATGGATGCTGTGAAAAAGCTTTTAGTATCATTACGGGATGGTGGCTTTAAAGATATTAAACCGAGATAAATATTTAAAGTTTAATTTAGATTTAATGATATTTAGACGAAGTATCGAAGATAAAAGCATCACGTCTTGGCGTGTGCCAGATATATAATTAACGATGTCTGTGCCGACTCGTCTTTCAGTTGCAAACCTAGAAAGAAGGGGGAAACGTTATTTCGAAATTTGGAGGGCTTGAAAACATGCTGGTATATTCGTGATTCACGCTCGCATGTAGCATGCAAACGAGCGCGATACATGACCATAAGGGACCAGATCCGTTTAACTCCTAACCCCTGAAGAATTGCAGACGATACTTGGCAAAATCTTGAATAATTAAAAAAAAATTCATTTTTGCCTCCAAAATATCGCGTATTAACCCTCATTGGAACAGGCACAGTGAGCTCGTTCATAATTTCTTTTTAGACAAAAAATGAAATAATACAATTTGAAAGGTGATTATTGTGAATAGCGCTGATCAGTTTTGAGGGTGAGTCGGGTGCATAATTAAGGCCTACCCGGACGTTGATGTCCAATGACAAAGACGGATGGAAATCAGGAAGCCCTCCAAAATGTCGGATTGAGAGAGCAAAATTGCATTATCCACGGACATATCAACCAGGAAGACATCGCATTCCTGTTATCTGGAGATTAAGATTGTCAACATGCACTGGGTTGCTCAGTTATTATCACAAATGGAAGTCCATGCATGGAATTCCGTTTCTCTAAACTGACTACGTAAGTGTGTAATATGACGATGGTGGTGTCGGCGGGGTGGGGGAGGGGGTGGGGGGTTGCCGCTGCTAAGTTCTATCCGGGTAGTCTGGCTTCCTTCACTCGTAAAACTGCTTGAAACGAAGTGTCTCTATATTAGGGTGGTTGACGAAAATGTCGATGAACCCCAGAAATAAATATATAATATGATCGAACCCGACAACATTTGCCAAAAATGTCTTTTTAGAATAACTAAAAATGTTAAATTTTTACCTCGAATACATAGCTAATGGCCACCTCATTGGGACGAGCACAATGTGCACGTTCCAATGAGGGGGCGATTAGTTTTGTTTTTGAGGCAGAAAAAAAAGATAAAATAAGGGAACTGGAATAAAATGGTTTTCCTCACAAATAGCAGATCGACTGGTATCGGTTCATTCCCACTAGACCAATTCCCTGTAGGCCAACTCCCACGAGGCAAATTCACAAAAGACAGATTCCCCTTAGACCAACTGGTGTGTTCTACTTTAAAAATAATTCTTTATCAATAATTAAATATATTTATAAATATTTTTAAATGCATTTAATGTTATTGATATTCAAGCCTGAAAATAAGCAGTCTGTCATTTGCAGAATGAGGTCCCCAGATGGTGAATTTGCTGACGCTATCCCATATAGTGGGTCAGTTTATCCTCTGGGTACCTCTTTCTGATTATGTTTGAGACCTTGATTCAGGTTGAGGTTCACAGAGGGTAAATTTAGTGATGCTACCCTGCTGTGCAGGGTAGCATCACCAAATTCACCCTCTGGGGACCTCATTTTTCAGATGATAGTCTGCTCATTTTCTGATTTGTCGATATTTTATAGATGTTGGGCAGATTTTTATAGATAATTGTTTTCCTAATTATCCTTAATCAACACTTAATCAAAACACTATGTAGTTGGTCTAAGGGGAATTGGTCTAGTGGGAAGACACCCTGGTATCGTTTTGATGATTCCATTTAGGGCGTCAGAGTTAAATGGGTTAGTCCTTATCATAACAGGACATGTCTGCTTGTTGACAATCTGTCTTGATTTGAAAACTCAGGAAAATCCCTGCATTTGTTTTGAGTTCCGCACCTCGTTCTATACAAACGATTGGGTTTGAAAGGGTTTGGACAATAACCTATGCCAATTATTCGCCTAAAGCCTGCTACAAAACGAAGCAATGATAAAGAAATTATGTTGAAAAGAATTCAACACTTTTTCCAAGACTCAACTTTTGAAAAATATATATTGATTTTATCCCTTTATTTGTGATCTCTGATGTTTCTTTGTTCATTGGGATTTAACGACACTTTCAATAACCAGGGTCACAAAGTGTCACAAGGTTTCAGGGGGAAACCACATGACCAGTAGAGAACCACCGAGCAGTGGCAAGAAACTGACAGTCCCTCCAACTTACTAAACTGCTATACGCAGCGTCCGTAGTGGTTGAAGGCAAGTGCGTCACCGACGCGCATTTCGCCTCTGGACACAGCGCCACAGTGTTATCACATGGACAATCGGGATTGAGTGGATCGCTCAAGGACACAGAGCTGCCAGGGTGGCGGGGGGGGGGGGGGTGAGTGAGGATGGAACCGTCGACTTTGGAATGAAAGTTCAATGCTCTAACCAATGAGCCACCCAGCTACTCCTGTAAAAGCGATTGATTTGTTTGAATAATCGATATTAGTAGTAAGGGATGTGATGATCGACCCCATCAGGTGGGCACGCTGTAAACCTCCGAATTGACGTCATAGTCACGTGAAGGCATATTGGGTTGTCGTGATGGCACGTGTGACATGCCAAGTTTTGACAACATCACCATGGCGCATGAGTGACACGTGTTTCCGTCGTCCACTTTCTTTACTGGAGGTCGGCATCTTGGCTTCTATGGTGGCACGTGATTGCCATAAGCCTGAAGAGCTACCAATAGTACGAAGGTGTGTTCTCGTAGAGCGTTCGATTCGAAAGAGGTATATCTAATTAGCCCAAAAGACCCGACAATTACATAAAATCACCAAAACCCGACCCCACATTACATAAAAGGACGTTTTTCGGCGAATTCCAGAATCCTCGTTTTCTATCTATTAGGGACCCTATTCTGACTAATAGATAGAAAACGAGGATTCTAGATTCCCGCCAAATCATGTGCTAGCTATTCCTAACTCTGTTTCGACCTCTGCCTTGACCAAATCTTAGTAGATTAAATCAGGTCGCTCCATTCACCGAATCCCACCCAAATCTTGGTTCATACGCAGTTATTTCCCTTTGGTGATAGCTGTGGTTGCTAACTGGTCGATTGAGCTGAAGAGCAAGGACAGCAAATCCTCTATAGAATAAATTTCACTTTCGACTCTTGGCACATTTCAAAGGAAGGATTTCTACAGGCAAATACTAGAAAGGGTTTCTTTGAAGGGACTCTACAGGCAATAAGCTCTAATGTTGCCAATGGTTTCTATATTCAGTCTTCAACCACTTTTGATTCCGTAATTCGCTCTAATTGCCTTTCCTTGCAGTACTGCGGTTTCATGGGCGGACTGGGCCGAGAAAAGTTACCGGACAGACCCGGAGAAAATTTTGCTTCTGCGAACTGAACAAACGCGGCTTTCTTGCACCTGAACGATCAATGACAGTCCACACAGACGACATTTCGATGGCATTTTTGTATCATCTTTATCAATCATTCGACAAAATGGTTCTACGGGGAGGGGGTGGGGGGGGGCATCGGGAAGACCCTTGTTTGGCCTAATCAGAGAAAATTTTTGAAATTTTTGAAATTACAGGAACGCTGTTTCCTTACATCTGGGTGACCAATGTCAGACTAGACTGCTGGTATATCGAACTGTTCGGGGTCGCGGTGGCGTTGCGGCGGTACCCGGTTCTCGTTAGATCACTGAAGGTAAGAAACGTCGAGCCCGGTTAAGCATTGGGTGGGTGACCGTCTGAGAGATCAATTCGGACTCCCGTATTGTGTCTTTGGGCAAGGCACTTAACTGTGCTGCAGTGCGGAGTTACGTTGTTGGGGAGCTGGCAGCTGCTCGTCGTTGCTCGGTGGTTCTCTCCGGGTACTCCGGCTTCCTCCACCCGTAAAACTGCCACGGTCATGATTAGCCATTGTGCATAAGTATATGACCTTAAACACAAATAAATAAATAAATAAATAAATAAATAAATAAATAAATAAATAAATAAATAAATAAATAAATATCGAACTGTCCTCTATGTGGACTGCCAATGGCAGTCCACATACAGAACATTTCGATATATGCAGTCAGATCCATTTTCCGTTTGGTCATTTTCAGGACATTTCACGTACCAACTGGTGTTGAGCTGCATCAATTGTGGGGGCCTCCATAGGGGGCCAACCGGGAATTCTCTCGGTGGACCATACGGCCAGTCTGCCTTTGTGCGGTTTCATAATTATCTCCAAGAGTCAAAAAAATAATTACTATGAGAATCAATTGCTCTCACTGTTCTTTAGCTCAATAATCATCCACCATTCTCGACACCCCACTTACGCCACCCTATCTTATAACTGACTGAACGTCGGTACCCCTCTTTTCCGAGGCGGAGAGTGGTTAGAACAAGCAGTCTGTGTTTGACTGCTAGTAGCAATAGAGACCAAGTATGGCAGTGCTGTAACTGGGGGATGTAGCTGTAGTAGTGTAGTGTAGGGCTGAAACGGTTAGCTCATTTTCACAACCGACTAACCGAGAGCTATAACCGGTTAATATCCGGTTATCCGTAGCCACTATTTCACCGAATCTGGGATCATAACTACAGGAACTGGAATGCAGTATTCTCAGCAAATATTCCGCAGTGTGAGAGCGCGGTGGCCCAGTGGGTAGAGGTGCAGGCTGCAAGCCGAGAGGTCCTCGGTTTGAATCCCACCTGCGGCAACCGCGTTGTGTCCTTGGGCAAGACACTTCATCTCCATTGCCCACGTGGGGTCACGGTAGCGTTGTGTACTAAGGCGTACTGCACGTCGATGGAGCACTTGTCTTCAACCAATGCTAACCCTACTTGTGTGGAGTTAGTATGTTGGGGAGATGGCAGTCGCTCGCCGTTGCTCTGTGGTTCTCTCCCGGTAATCCGGCTTCCTCCACCCGTAAAACTGTGTCGGTCATGATTAGCCATTGTGCATAAATATGTGACCTTAAACACCAATAAATAAATAATAAATAAATGAATTCCGTAGTGTGTATAAAAACGAACGTTGTCGAGTACTCGACAACGTTCGTTTGTGTACACACTACGGAATAGTTTCTGTGGTTACTCAGTACTCGCGGAAATTGCCGATCATTAACGAAGTCTTGAAGCCTAAGTCGATTATTTCTCAATAAAGAGAGTGCTGCTTCGATGTGTAATCTATCACAAAGGAGAAGCGGCAGATTTACTACGTTTTAAACATGGAATGACGATCACTATCGATATTTCGGATAACCGGTTGACGTTTTTTCAAATCGGTTAGGTAATTAACCGGTTTCAAACCGGTTATCCGGTTAACAATTTCAGTACTAGTGTAGTGATAGGTACTTAGAGCCGCTCACAAAATTAATAGGGGTGGTAGACAGGACGGATATGTCACCACCGCAACCCCACCCCCTCTACATATAAATTAGTTTTACATCTGACTGCCCCCTTACCCATAAGAAGGAAGGTAACGCGAATACGTTTCTACTGGTAAGCAAAAAAAATAAATAAAACAAAAACCACAGGAGCCAATACTATAAAATTTTTACAGTCGTATTTTCTGGAATTGTATTTTCTACCTATTAATACAATTGACTAAAATGAATCATTAGCATTTTAAAAGAAATGGCAATTTGCCAACTGGCAAATTGCCACATCTTTGAAAATACTGATGGTTCATTTCAACCCATTTAAAGTCATAACTAGAAAATACAATTCTCAGGGAGCGCGGTGGCTCAGTGGAGAGAACCACCGTGCAACGACGAGCAACTGTCAGCTCCTCAACATTCTAACTCTGTTCAAGCTCCGCTCAAGCAGGGTTACAGGGGTTGAAGACATATGCATCATCGATGTGCAGTACGCCTTAGTACACGGCGTCATCGTAGGCAACCGGGATAAAGTGCCTTGCCCAAGGACACCATGCGGGCCGTTCCAGACGGGGATCGAACTCGGGACCTCTAGGATAGAAATCTATCGGGTACTCCGACTTCCTCCACCCATAAAACTGTCACGGTCACGATTAGCCATTGCGCATAAGTATGTGACCTTAAACACCAATAAATAAATACAATTCTCGAAAATACAGCAGTAAAAGTTTTATAGTACTGACCCCAGGACTGTACCCCATTTACCCCAAAAATGGGATCGTGTGATTCATTTCAGTCTTTCTTCGATTTTTCACTACCGGTAACGGAAAAGTGCGCGGATCCTGCCTTTTTACGTTTATCTTTGTAACGAATCAGGGAGCACGGTGGTTGAGTGGTTACCGAATTGGACTTCAAATCGAACGGCCCACGGTACGATCCACTCCAGGGGTACCTGCGTTGTGTCCTTTGGCGTGGGGCAAGGTGGAACTGTGCGCTAAGGCGTACTGCATGTCGATGCTGTATTTGTCTTTAACCAATGCTAACCCTGTCTGTGCGGAGTTAGTACGTTGTGTAGTCTGACAATTGCTCGGTGGTTCTCTCCGGGTAACTTAACCAGTAAAACTGTCGGACACGAGGTAACCCTGGCTGTCGAAAGTGTCGTTAAACCCCAATTGAAAAAAATATAACGAATCGGCTCCCTTGACCGCATAATTTACTAACTGCATAGCTGGAAAAAAAATATTATACCAAAAATTTCAACAAAACCATATCATGTGACCCGCCCATTGGAACGAGCTCGCGGAGCTCGTTCCAATGTGCGGGGTCACATGGTATGGTTTTGTAGAACTTCTATGAAAAATTTGAAGACAAAAATATTTAAAATATTAAATTTTGATATTTTGCTTGTTGGGTAAAGGGTTGAACTCAGTTCCAATGAGAGTTTGAGGGGTAAATCTCGGTCGGTAATATGAGGAGAAAATCACTTTTGTTTGCAAAAAATCCCATACTTTTGTGTGGCGTTTCTTTATGTATAGCATTACGACATTTGCGTGTTCTGACTCTATAAATATTCTTCACTAAAGCTAATAACTTTTGATAATAGAACAGGAGCGTGATTTGAAAAATATCGAGTAACAACACAGGTTTTTGACTCTTTCGATGTTGTGGTGAATCTTACATGTAGTTAGGATATACAGTACGTGGAGAGTGGATTGCAAGTAAATCACCCGCGGAGTGGAGCTATCACCCAAGCTATAACATACAAATTTTGTACATATCGACAAAAACACAAGCAATGTTTCAGCCAATGGACCTCCGGGTTGAACCCGGAGGTCCATTGGCTGAAACTTTGCTGGTGTTGGTTATGCTTTGCAACAAATTTGCAATTATTGCTTGGGTGGAATCTCCACTCTGCGGGTGATTTAGTGATAATACACTCTCTACGTACTGTATTCCGATCTTTTTCAAGAAAACCTCTCAATAAAAGCTGTTTTTTTTTTCAGGGGGCCGAGAACAGGCGAAACATGGTTAACCGTTTGGATTGAGAGATCTTTCAAATTGTCAAAGTGAATGGGGACAAAACACAATATTTTCTAGATTCGCTCTTGCATTGACTATACCAATTTTCAGAAACTGGTGATTTCTTTTATAACTGAGACTGAGAGTGATGAAGTGAAACCTTGAGCTTTGAGCTGGCTCATCACTACATTTGTTAATATTTGATAATTTGGGGCCCAAGGACGTATGGCAGCGGCGTGACTCCGCGGGAAGGGAGAGGGGGATGAAAATGTCAGTCTTATAAACAACTTGTGCCCAACATCACTGACGCTAATATATGTATTGTCGTCCTGATAGTACTTGGGTCATTTTTTTATGCATTCCTTGACTTTCTGGGTATACTTCATTCATAAAAAGGACTTGGGGTGCTCCAATTATAATGACAAATTGATTTTTGCACAGGAGAACCCCTGAAACTTCATTTATGGTGGAGTCTTAGCCCATCGCGAGGTAAAATGAAGTGAGGGGAAAAAATATTTTTCTGCTGTCTGAAATTGTGATTCGGACGTTTGTGTCTGTTTATTTCTTTGAGCCGAAAAATATTCAATTTTGATATTTTCTATTGTTTATTTTTATTTTTTCTGCCTCAACACAAGCTTCTCTGGCTCATTCCATTGAGGGTCATAAGTCATAAATCGTTAGGAAACATAATTAACCCTTTACACAACGCAACGGTCAAAACCGTCAGCGCTATTCTCAAAAATCGCCAATTAATTTTCAATATATTTTCATTTTTTGTCTCAAAAACATAGATTATGATCCCTCTTTGGAACGAGCTTGGAATTTTGTTTGCAAGTATCGTATGCTTTTAATGTTAGGTAAAGGGTTAAATGATTGAAATAATTCGTAAAAAAATATTTCAAGTGTCTACTTCTAGGCGTGATTCACGGACAAATGGTTAATTTTTTTATTTTCTTGAAAATTGAGTAGATTAAACATGTGTGTCAGCTGCTCGCCAAAAGCTGCGTAAAAACATGAAAATTTTATGGTGCAAATGAGTTTTTCCCTCCAAAACATAGAATGTGTCTGATGGTCCGTCATTGGAACACGATACTACAGGTCGTTTCTAATAGGTGCTATCAGCTATATAATATTCCCGGAGAAGAATTTAAAAATAGGCCGTTAAAAATCGGTATGCTCAAATATTGGGGCGTGCAGAAAATTCGAGAAATCCAAAAGAAATCGATGCAATGAATGTTAAACTGGGTTTGATTAAATAAGTAAATTATATGTTGTTTCACTTTAAAAGATTACATGTGTACAGGAAAAAATATTTATTAAAATGGTACATGAATAAATATTTACAACAATGAGATCACACAAGAATTTAACCCTTTACCCAACGAATCGGTCACAACCGCCAGCGTAATCTGCAAATTTTGCAGCTGAAAAAATATTATTTTTTAAAAAATCGCAACAAAACCATATCATGTGACCCTTCTTTGGAACGAGCTCGTCGAGCTCGTTCCAATGAGGGGTCACATGATATGGTTTTGTTGAATTTTTGTTTGAATTTTGTTGAAAATTTTTTACAAAATGATATTTAAAATAAATGTTGATATTGTCTACGTTGGGTAAAGAGTTTTAAAATAAAATTAATTTATTTTAATTGATAAAACTATCAGTGATGGCTTGAAGAAAAACCCCAAAATAACTTTATTTGGGTAATAATTTTTCTGATATTGTAAAATATTGGATTGCGAAGTTTCCGTCTCATTAATCACAACATCACAATGGTTGGTTTAAGGAAATTAGAATTTGTCATGTCACAGAAAGAGTCTCCCCAGCTCAGGGCCGTCGCGAAGGATTGTTGAGTGCGGGTGGGTGAGGGAGGATGGTGTCCGACAAATTTACCTGGTTTTTCAGTTAATAATTACCTCGTCTGTCAAGAGTGACAGAAGCTTACAGGGTAGGGAATTTCGATAAAATAAGTCACATGTTAGTAGCGTGGAGAACACACAACTCCCTTAATTTTCCGGACCAATTAATTATTTATTTATTTATTGGTGTTTAAGGTCACATATTTCTGCACAATGGCTAATCATGATCACGACAGTTTTACGGGTGGAGGAAGTCGGAGTACCCGGAGAGAACCACCGAGCAACGGCGAGCAACTGTCAGCTCCCCAACATACTAACTCCACACAAGCAGGGTTAGCATTGGTTGAAGACAGGTGCAGTGCATCATCGACGTGCAGTACGTCTCAGTACACAACGTCACCGTACCCCCACGTGGGCAATGGGGGTGAAGTGTCTTGCCCAAGGACACAACGCGGTCGCCGCAGGTGGGATTCGAACCGAGAACCTCTCGGCTTGCAGCCTGCACCTCTACCTACTGAGCCACCGCTCCCCCTTCCGGGCCAAAAAGATGCCCAATTCTTGCATCTGAGACGTTTTTCAATGCTTCGAGTTGTGTGCTGTAACGAGATAATTTTAATGGTATCCACCACCACAATGCTGTCCATGGTTCCAGGGACGCCGGACGCACGTGCGCAGAGGGGGGCTGCTGTCCTCCCTGCCTTCGGACGACGAGGGAGAGAGGGGGCAGACAATGCATTTCCCAGGTTCGTCGCTCATTTTTTTAAAATGATTTATTTTCAAAGTAAAGCTAACTTACACCCCAAATCAATTCTGGGAGCTTTCAAAATTCAACGGGGGAGTTTGGGGAGTTTAACCCTTTACCCAACGCAGACGACAACAAAATTTATTATTTTAAATACCATTTTTCCAATTTTTTAAAAAAGTTCAACAAAACCATATCATGTGGGCCCTCGTTGGAACGAGCTCGACGAGATCGTTCCAACGATGGGTCACGTGATATGGTTTTGTTGAAATTTTTAAAAAAATAATATTTTTTCAACTGCTGAATTTGCATATTACGTGGGCGGATGCGGGCGATTCGTTGTGTAAAGGGTTAAGAGAAGGTTCCCTCTCAAACTCCACCATCTCGGACTTTCGGCCTTCGAGACATGCATGTTTTTGAATGTCATGTATGCGCTGCTAGTGCGAGTAAATGCCCTTTTCCTGGGGCCTGACCATCTGCCTTGAAGTGCTTCCGGCGCTTCTGCATGGTTCGGCTCTAGTGAAAGAAAATTTGGATTTTCCTAACCGAGATGCAAAATCCTCTCGTCTGAGGTATTTGTCGACGCGCCGGATATGGATAGGGCCGTCGTTGCTGTGGTGTATGGAGGTGGGTACAACACCCCTCCCCACCCCACCCCTCTCAACCAGGTTGGCGGCGACAAAATTAGATAAAATTAATATCGGCATGAAGCCGAATAATTTTATCTCATATTTTCTCCACGAACACAAATGGGATGGTGGGGGTGTTGCACCCCATTCCACAACCGCCGGTTGCGACGGCCCTGCCATAGTAGCTCCAAGGCGGGTATTTATATAAAAAGAATATTGCTTGAGTGACCCGTATGAATAATAGGATGTGTTTCAAATCCCCATGAAAAAGACAATCGAACAACTGGGGGGATCATTGAAACGTGTATTAAACGTTTTGCGATATTTTCAAAATAATTAAACAAAAATACATTTGGTTCTCAAGCATTTAATTTTTCAAATCAATGAGGGATGGTGGCCTTTGTTTTTATTTTTGTTTATTTGTTTGTTATATTGATGCCTCTTTTGAAAAATAAATTCCGTACACATAATATCTGTAAGTTATTTTCTGCAGATCAGAGCAAACTGGATGTATGCAAAGCGATAATTACGGAAGCCCATTGGAGCCAACATGTGTAGCGGGAAAGGGGGTGGGGGTCTAGCATTGCGAATATTCGCAAAACATTGCGAATATTCGCATTCAACATTGCGAATATTCACAACGCATTGCGAATATTCGCAACGCATTGCGAATATTCGCAACGCATTGCAACATTGCGAATATTCGCAACGCATTGCAAATATTCACAATGCATTGCAAATATTCACAATGCATTGCGAATATTCGCACTCAACATTGTGAATATTTCCATTCAACATTGCGAATATTCGCATTTAACACTGCGAATATTCGCATTCTGCATTGCGAATATTCCCATTCAACGTTGCGAATGCGAATATTCGCTTTACATTGCGAATGTTCACAATTGAATGCGAATATTCGAAATGCATTGAGAATATTCGCAATGTTAAATGCGAATATTCGCAAAGTTGAATGCGAATATTCGCAACGCAGAATACGAATATTCGCAATGCTCCCATTACACATGTTCACCCCAATGGGCTTCCGTAGATTATGATAAACAAGACACTCGATTTACTTCAGACACTCGATTTACTTTGTTGACTCAATCACAAAAGGTAAACTTCTGAATTCTTCCAATTTTACCAACAATAACGTTCAACGAGGGAGTTCAATTTTATTCAGTGGCGTAGCCAGCCCAAAGCAAGTGGGGGGGGGGGGGACAAATCGCAGAGCCTGGCTTATCTCCATGTTTGTGGGGTGTGTGTGGGTGGGGGGGGGGGGGGGGGTGGCGTGTGCGGGAAAAGCTTTCCAGGCCTTCACATCTCAGAATTTTGCGTCCTTAAAGTTGGAGCTAGATAACAATGGTAACAATAATCAGGGTTTCCACTGGAGGGAAATAAATGTGTCCGAAATGGGGCAGTCAAGGGTCGTCGATAGTGTTTGAACCCTGGAATTCAAAAATGGAAGAAACATTTTGAATTCCAGGGTTCAATAACCCCCATCTCCTTGCATCTGAGCGGATATTTTGAGGTTTTTCATGTATTGCCGACTGTCCACCTTTTCACCGACACAGATATTAGGACAAGCAATCTACAAATCTACAACCACACCCCATGGACCTTACCCCCCCCCCCCCCCCCCCCATCCACGATTTTTATGCCATTTTGGGACATATTTCGAGGACCAACTTTGAAGGGAAGTGGTGGGTCGCGTCCCACCCACCCCCACCCCTCCCCCCTCCGTGGCCATGAGACATGACTTGACACTTGGATTTATGTCACATGGGAATGTGCAAACCTGAAATGTCGGGTCGAATCGAATCTCGGATCGGATCAGGCACCAGATTTCGAATCGAATCGAATCTCGAACCGAATTTCACCGCTTTGCAAGTTGTGGATATTGCATCTTCTTAAAACCGTAAATATTGTCAGCCTCCACTCAAGTATTGTGTGTAGCGGTGACTCGTGAAAATCAAGCAAAAAGGCGGAATATTCCAGAACGGAATCAATGTAACTTCGGAAGCGGAACCTTCTTGAACTCTTCTTCTATCATCAGGTCTCCTGTACAGGACACCCCCTCTCCCTCCCCCTCCTGTACAGGAGACCTGCTAATAAAAGAAGAGTTCTAGAGAAGACACTTTTGGGTACTTTGTAGGATTTTGAGTACATCTCGACGTTTCGAAAAAAATTCGAATCGGCGCGCTTGAAATCGAATCGAATCCAATCATGAGAACTATTTTGAATTGAATCGATTGGGGCCCTAATGTCACACGCATGCATCAGCAGATCTGAGGTATCCGATTCAGGCTGCCGGGGCAGTTTGGAGTACGGTACTTGCTAATTAAATAAGAAATTTGGAAGCCATCACGACTCTAACAGTATTCATCAACACAGCTGAGAGGTTTTAATTTTTGAGATTCGTTTTCAGTTCGGTTTCAGGAAAAGGCCTTGGTTTGGGTTCAGTTTTTCTGTGTGTTAAGAACATAGAGAAAATAACATTTCAGTGAGGACCCTGCGAAACTTCGATGTTAGATTCGATTTCGAATCTTAAGCTGGTATTCGGTTCGATTCGAAATCGGCTGTCCGATTCGTTTTTCTTCGAATCTTTTTACTGAAATTTCGCTTGGTATCAGTCATCTTAGTCGTCTCACAAAACGTATAGCGGAGACAGAGATTGTACGTAAATAATGCTGAAAATAAAGACTGAGTGTAATTTCCTCTATGTTAACATAAAAAGCATATGTACTCGTGTCATCGTCCATCATAATTCCAGTTTCACTAGTCACTACCACTGCTGAAAGCAAATTTAAAGTTTCCAAGCAATATCGACGATGAGCTCACGGTTGCTAGCTGCTAGTCCCATGCAGTGCCCAGAATAGAATTCTCGCACCCGTTTCTATTTTTGAACAAAAGTCGTTACTGGGTAATGTTCCAACTACATCGTCAAGGCATGCCTTCAACGAAGGCATGCCTTGACGATGTAGTTGGAATATTTTATCAGTCGGGACTTCAAGACGCCTGTATTCGATTCGAGGTTCGATTCGATTTCGAATAATAGACTCGATTTGATTCCAGATTCGATTCGAATCGAAACTATGTGATTCGCAGGGTCCTTAAGTCAGGCTCTTTAACTTTGGAAACAAATGACCAGCCATTTGTTCGACACCACTCACCACAAAAAACAACCCTGTCTGTAAGTATCTCTATTAGGTTCAGCCTAACTTTCCTTTGACCATTCTTAGGGGGTCCTAAAGGATCTGTTGCTAAGCCTATTGAGTTCGAGAAAGACGTAAAATATGACAACACATTGGGCTGTCACGATTTTTTAATTTAGGAATCGATTAATCGTCGCAAATAATTGATTAATCGTAATTAAATTATCTCCCTCTCTCCCTCTGTTTGAAGTCGTTAAAAATTGAGTAGTTGAAGTCAGTTGACCTACCTCAAGTAAACAATTAAGACGATCCTCTTTCAGGTACATTCAAAGCTTTGATGTTCTGAACCTTTGAACCGTCAGTGTAATAATCAAGACCGGTCGGCTGTTGCGAACTACACAAGTTCGCAACTGCCGACGGGTCTTGATTATTACACTGACGGTTCAAAAGTTCAGAACATCAAAGCTTTGAATGTACCTAGAAGACAAATGCTTCTAACAGCTTGTTGGGGCTTAACATCGACGTTTTTGACCTTTTACCTTTAGAAACAACAGTTTTTTCATTAATTTTTTTTTTAATTATTAGACGTCTAAAACAAGGTAAAATAAACTTATTCTTCGACAACGAAAAATAATAATCGATTTCGGCATGACCGATCGACAATCGATTAATCGTGACAGCCCTAATAACACATGAATAGAGTACATCTAATCTTTGTTGTGCTCTCTTCGTCTTATTTTTCCTCTTATTGACTTGTCCGATAGGCGAGCCAATAAGGGAGAGAATGTGACAATGAGAACTGTCCTTTGTCGTATAGACTAAGGGCTGGGTGTCTATAGTGACCACTAGCTCAACCCCCCCCCCCCTCCCCCAGTAAGATAGTGTGGTCAGTCAATGCACAAATACCGTAAAACCATGGAGACGCGGTGGCGTTGCGGTAACCTGTTCTCGTCAGATCACCCAAGCTAAGCAACGTCGAGCCCGGTTAGTCCTTGGATTGGTTACCGCCTGAGCGATCGATTCGGATTCCCGCGTTGTGTCCTTGGGCAAGGCACTTAACCCCGATCGTCCACATGAGGGCTCGATGACGCCGTGTACTAAGGCGTACTGCACGTCGATGGTGCGCATGTATTCAACCAATCTAACCCTGCCTGTGCTGCAGTGCGGAGTTACGATGTTGGGAAGCTGGCAACTGCTCGTAGTTGTGCAGTTGTTCTCTCAGGGTACTTCGGTTTCCTCCGCCAGTAGATCTGTCACCGACACGACATGGCCGTTAAATTGTCGTTAAACCGTAATAAATAATAAATACCGTAAACCACTCGCCTTGTTTTTGCTAGTCCTTGTGGTTCGGTTTTCCAGTTTTCGGTTTTCGCAACCGAACCGAAAAGGCATTTTTAAGAACATGAGGTTTTAACTTTAATCCAACTTAATTGAAGATAGTTCTAACTACGTCATCAAGGCATGTCTTCGACAGGGACTTGGCTAGGGGTTTCCGATTGGGGGGGGGGGGGTGTAGGGTAGCGAATTTCCAACTAGGGGAGGGAGCGGG
This sequence comes from Pictodentalium vernedei, assembly GCA_031216915.1. NCBI lineage: Eukaryota > Metazoa > Mollusca > Scaphopoda > Dentaliida > Dentaliidae > Pictodentalium > Pictodentalium vernedei. The sequence goes on along the minus strand of CM062291.1, from coordinate 410,331,765 downwards.
TGGGTTTCGTCCTCTCGATCCCTCCCCCTAGTTGGAAATTCACTACCGAGAAAAAAATTGATAATGAAGCCATGAAAGGGGTCATAAAATTGATTGTAGTAACTGAAATGCCAACACATTTATGATAGAATTATCAGGTTATTATTATTTAGTATTATTCTGGGAACTGAATATATGCTAAACAAATGCTGAAGCCGAGAACTTTGAACAATTCACACTGTCCTAACATTAAATCAGATCTTATGCAGAAATGATCAATTTTCGATGTTTCATCATTTTGTAACTGTTAATGGTGGAATTAATTCGGGAAAACGATTTTACATGATGTGATATTCTTGAAGTGCATTTCGAGGATTTTTTTTATTACGATAAGTAAACGTGCTATAGAAATATCGTACCGATTGACAGCATGCATACTTATGAAGCTCGATATTGCGTGCACTGTAGTTGTAAATAGTAACAGTTGGAATTTTTGCCGATTGAAACCTAGTTGGAATTTTGGGAAGTAAAGGAGACATCAGTATCACTAAAGAAGCTCTAAAATCCAGATAGATGGAATTTCCAACCACTCATGACTTGCCTCCGAATTTCCAACTATTGGAAATTTTTGCCAGGATTGGGGGGGGGGGGGGTGACACCCCCATCCCACCCCATCCCCAGTCGCCACGTGTCTGAGCATGTCTTGATGATGTGGCTGGAATAATGTATCAATTGGGCCGTCATAGTCGGGAGAAAGCCGGTTAAAATCACCCAATCGGCCATTTACGCGACGTTATTGTCCGCCAGCGCTTGAAATCCAGAATAATGTGAAATTATTTCACAAATCTTCAACCTGCAAGAAAAGGATCTTGCAGAAAATGGAAGACAAAGAACGCTTTTCAAAGAATTTGCGTAAAATATATGTCCAATTCCCACGATTGGTGTTTTGAAGACGTCATTTTATCTATACAAGCTTTTTCAGAATCAGGATTTCTCAAAACCACTTTATATAAAATTTTATCTAACAATAAAAATTGATTGCAACACAAAGAGCCTTTACAAATGGGTGTTGATTTGAAAGTTTATAATACATTGATTTTAGTATGTTTTCGAATTAAATACTATCTGTTTAACAAAAGACATCAATTTCTGTGGTGCTGAGGATGTTCAAGAACACAGCAGGGTGTCTTTTATCTCCGAAGATACACTTTGAATAAAACAAGAAAAATCGCAAAAGTAATTCAGATTTTCAGTTTTAAGAATTATTGATAAATTTACTTCAATTAGCTGATCAATAGACGTTTCCAACATATTTTTTAATTTAAAAATAGAAGTACAACTCGTTGAATGAAGCCGAGGACAATTATATATTTTTCTTCATGTCGCATTGAAAATGTTGGATGAATAAAAAATCTTAATGTTTAACCCTAATGACATCCCAATTAAGTTTTGAATTATACAGTTAAAACTAGAAGTCCTGTCACGAACTGTGTGCTTATCTAGGCTTAGTTGCGCGTTGGAATTGTTCGCAATTGCCATATCGAATGGCATCCAAACCGCGGCAGGTTCTCCTGGTTACTCAAAGGAAACGCAGGCACTGTTTCTGCCAATGGACCTCCGGGTTACCCGGAGGTCCATTGGCTGAAACATTGCCTGTGCACAGGCCATATGTACATAATTTGATAGCCTTACTGTGGTCATTACGCGTAAATTAACGCGCAGATCGACGTGCTATTTGTGCGTATTTCATGACAGGATGTCTAGTTTTAACTGTAATAGAAGATGGAGGATTGATTGGTTGATCAGGCCGAAGCGGATCGAATACAGCCAACAAGTTGCCTCATAGTATTAAACCTTCAACTAACGGATGGGGGAGGGGGGGGGGTATCCACCCGCATAATCCATCAACTGATCAGTTACAAAATTATTTTTTAAACAATTTCAACAAAGCCATATCACATGTGACGCGCTCATTGGAACGAGCTCGTTCCAATGAGGAGGTCACATGATATGACTTTGTTCAAATGTTGTGAAAGTTTTTTTAAAAAATAATTGAAATAATTTTTGATATCGCGTGCGTTGGAGCAAATAAGAGGGTGGAGGCCGCGAGAGATGACCTCGACTTGCAAAGACCCGTGGGACACTTTGAGCACCGTGTCGATCATAGTGCGGGCCGGTGGGTGAAAATGTTGAAAACTGAGGCGAAAAGAAGCAAAACTTTCACTCTAGGAGTGTAACGAGAGATGTGTATTCCTGAACTGAATACCATATATTTTCCTTTCGATAAATGGCGTTGCATTAGTTTCATGTGTATTTACTGGCAAATGGGCTGTTAATTAACGGAAGGTGTGATAATTGAATATGCAACAATTTCCCAATGGACCAGCCTGGCCCATGGGACGAGCCGCCACTGTAAAGGATTAAATCAGATGCATTAAAGGTGTCAGAAAATAAAAGAAATGATGCATTAAAATTAAAACGAGAGTTAAGAACGAATATTTGATGGGAGTTACGCTTGCCGAACTTACGCGGATGTGAAGCACGCGACAATATAATCTGCGATCGTATTTGAACCCCTCCAGCACTGAAGTTCGGTTTAGAGTGATCGGTTAACCTCTTAAAAGTTTACCCAACGCCGACGATATCAAAATGCATTATTTTTAATATATTTTATTTTTTACATTTTCAATACATTTCAATAAACCCAAATCATGTGACTCCCTCACTGGAACGAGTTCAACGAGATCGTCTAATGAAGGGTCATACGATAGGGTTTTGTTGAATTTTTTTTTAAATATTTTTTTTATCAGCTGCTGAATTTGTATATTCCGCGACCGGAATCGGTCGATTGTTACGCGAAGGCTTAATCTAATGGGGGCGTGGTGGCTCAGTAGGTAGAGGGACAGGCTGCAAGCCGAAAGGTCCTCGGTTCGAATCCCACCTACGGCACACCACACTGTGTCCTTGGACAAGACACACCACCCCCATTGCCCACGTGTGGGCACGGTGACGTTGTGTACTAAGGCGTACTGCACGTCGATGGTGCACATGTCTTCAACCACTACTAAACCTACTTGTGTGGAGTTAGTATGTTGGGGAGCTGACAGTTGCTCACAGTTGCTCGGTGGTTCTCTCCGAGTACTCCGGCTTCCTCCACCCGCAAAACTGTCGTGGTCATTGTGCAGAAATACGTGACCTTAAAACACCAATAAATAAATAATCAACTCTAATAGAAAACAACAATTGCAAATAAATTTGAAAAACTAAAAATTTTCCTTTTTAGCAAAAAAAGGGTTTTCTGAGAGAAAAAAATTAAAAATAATATTTATTTCAGTTGAAGGGTTGGTCATTTTCTTTCTCATTTGACTGTCTTAATTGTTAACCTGGAAAAACATGCGTGGGCAACATTTAATTGGCGTTTCCAGTGGAATTTTTTACTCTAGTTCCGAAGCAATTTAGGACATTTTTGGAACATCATCGGAAGCGCGGTGGATCGGTGGTTAGAAAAGTGGACTTTAGAGAGAAAAAATATCGGCAGTTCGATTCTGGCCAATGTCATCTGTGTTGTATCCTTAGACAAGACACTCCATTCTGGTTACCTATGTTAGAACATGGTGGTGATGTGTACTAAGGCGTAGGGTACGACAACGGTGCCACTAGTGCCGAGAGGGGGTGGGGTAAGAGGGCAATTGCCCAGGGATTTTTGGTGTTTTGAAAAAGTGTAGGTTGACCTATCGATATGTCTGATCTGAAAGTTACGAAAAGGCTTTTGGTACGAGCCTCCAACTCTGGCGGAGGTGGCAAGAGTACGTAGTTGTATTAATGACCAGGCTCCACTCTTATAAAAAAAACCTCGCTCCAGTTTGTTGGTTTTCCGCAGATCATTCCTGTATCGTGGTGGTTACGATTATCTTTTGTGAAAAATGCAGAAATACAGGTAATAAATCACCCAAATTGAAAGGAAATAATTGAGAAGATATTGTCATTGATTTAAAAAACAAAATTCTAGGTGGTGGAGGAGGCGACCCTAGACTCCTCGCTTATCGCTTCGCGCCTTCGGCGCTCGCAAGGCCTGTAACGCCCGTTCTACACATTGCCCGGGGGCCCGTCTTCGCTCTCGGTTACCCTGTACTGTACACTTGCCTACGATCGATGCAAACCCTGTACGTGACGGGTTAGTAAATCCGGGAGTCCTACAGTTATCATTTCGCGGTGGTGCTCTGCGGTGCTAAATGTTTACCATGCACCTTACATGTTTATTGTATTGGATAAAGACACAGAACCACACACGCGGGTGAATGGGTTAATCGATATGGCACGAGTGGCGGCGCGGAAGGATAAAACAAGAGGCCGCACGCATGTCGTTCTGTGTTTATTACACGCCTTCACGTCCATAAAAAACAATTATTAGAAGGACACTCGGCAATTCATTTGGCAGCTGTAAACAAAAACAACACATTGTATCGCCAACCAAATTTGCGAGAGGAACCCGTGCTACTATTTCGTCCCCTGAGTTCCAATGTGTTCTATGTGCCTACTGGCACATAGAACACATTGGAACTCAGGGGACGATTTTTAGCTATCGCTAGAGATTCAAATTGTTATTGCGGTGCACGATTTGGGGAAAATTCCAGTGAAATTTAGCTTCTTTAGAAAAATAGTCCGTCTTCGATTTCCGTTCCGCACATGTGTGCAGAACAGATTTTCATTTTCCGCGTTGTTTAGTGTAGATGGTGATATCAAAGAACAGGGGTGGAATAAATGAGAATTATCCCAGAGTTGAAAGCTTTATCTAAAGCTACGGACGTAGCTAAGATGGTTGGAATGTGTGTATGGGGGTGGGAGGGGAGGGGGGCACCATATTTTTTTCTGCTGCCAATGAAAAATATACCTTCACAGGTTCCCACTCTCCATTTCACCTTGCGCTGTTTTGGGAGTATCTATCACCTGTAGGTGAAGGTTTGCGGCCTTTCTTTGAAACATATAACATTCATGGCGATTGAAGCACCCTGAGTGCATTTAAAGGCATAAGTACCCGGAAAGAGACGTCATGACCACAGCAAAATGACCCAATATCGGATGTGAGTACATGAACTTGTTTTATGGACTTCCGGTAATAATTTTTAAACTGGCTGAGTGCCAGAAGCCAATATCAGGGCTTTCAGTCAGAGCTGACAGACATCATTGTTGCCTGCACGTGTGCGCATTTTTTTAATTTTTCACTCGCTCAGTTTAAGAGATATTCTCTTGAACTTTAATTTTTGTGTCGTCCAGTTCACATTGTTACTGGTGTGCACTTGTTCTCAATCAGATGTTTTCAGCCAATGTCCACTGATCAAGTAGTAACACGAGATGACCAGACTGCACCTGATATCAGATCATCGTCCTGCGTTCACGGCGTTTTCGGGGATCGAGGCTTCAAATCACAAATATAAAGAAATGAAATTAAATATAGCTGTAATTAGTGATAATTGGTATCCATAAATCGCAAATATTCATAGGAGGAAATTGATCCAGAGAAATGAAATTAAGAAAGTATCTTTATTTTCCCCATCTCGCCCAGATCGTCTTTGCGCGACATGCGGTTTTGATCATTCTACCCACCACCCACTCCCTCCGTCAAACAAATTTCCAGGACCGTTCCTAATGTCCATATTTACCATGCTTGTTTGAAACAAAAACAGGGTTTGTAGACCATATCTCCCATTGAATGCAACAAGGCGCCATCTGCGATGGCGCCATGATGCAATCAAAGGGTCGATAGTGTGAGACAGAAAGGTATAACTTTGATCAACTTTGATCATTTTGGGGAACTTCATATGGTGACTAAATATGCAGAATAAAGCAACCATTTAGGTTAAAAGATTATAACACGTGTGCATATTTACCCACGCATGAGAATTCAGACACGTGTGAGAAAGTGTTATGTACACGAGGGTATGCATATTTATAAGATACTCAAAGCCGCATACGCCAGTAAATCTGCACATGCCCAGATGCAGGTGCATAATGTGATCATCGCATGTTTAAATTTGCACAACAAGTATTCTTTCTAGTAATGCGAGAACATTGCAAACACACGCACGTGACAATTCGGAGAGTAATTCTTATATTGTAAATAAATCAGAATGGACGTATTCCCGACAGTGAATATCCGGATCACGTGACATTGAAGTATCACTGCACATGGCAAATATTAAAAAAATGACTTCAATAAAATATTTATTGCTATAGATATTATTAGAGTTTCTGTTATGCTGTGTGGATAAGAATGCGGACCTCTTTAATTCACGTTTTTGCCAAGTGGCACGTCCTTGCAAGTTTGGGGCACCCCCACTCCCACCCCCACCCCGACCCCCACCCCCCCCCCCCAAAAAAAAAATAAAAACAACCGATCACGGGTTTCGTCGGGCTGAAGTTGGACAGCAGACGTCGTTGCTTGCCCGACGAAAATATACACACGCTTTGGAGGACTCAGTTGGGCAAAATCTCCTGCTTGCCAGACAAATATATACACAGATTAAAAAGTGCAATACATGCAAGATTGAGTAAATCACTGGAATTCCACATCCAGGGGGAGAATAAATAATAACAAATGATTTTTATGACCACGATCTGTTTATTATTTATTTACTGTTTTCCGTACCAGTACAATGATACATAGATATTATTACCATTTTGTGGATGTACAAAATATGTATCCGAGTCTCGCTCCGGATTCTAAGGGCAGATCATGACGAGTCGAAGACGAGTCGTGATCTACCCTTGAACCCGGAGCGAGACTCGGATACATATTTTGTACATCCACATAATGGTAATAATCATTTTATCTTACAATATATTGGGGATAAGACAAGAATGTAGAGGAATATATAACGAACTATTTATTCGTACGGATGAGCAGAAAGAAAAAAAATGGAACTCACGCGAAAGGAACGTGCTTGTATCCGACCCCCTGATACAAACATCTATATCAGGGGGTCGGATACATGACAGTTGCGGAGTTAATACAGACAAAATACATGTTGATTGTAAGATAAATAATATTTACACATATAGTATTACACATAGGCCTACATAAGACAATGCAAATAACAAAGGAAAGCAAAAAGATATAGCATAAGGGTACGTGAAGAACAATAGAAAGTATATCCGTGGAGGAGAGCACACTCGCAGTTGGAGACTTCCTTACCACGTTTAGAACAAGATGCTCAGTCTTAAAAATTAGCTTCGGTATTTTTGTTGGTCTCAGAACAGTATAGCTACGATCCACGTCAGGTTTGAGAAAGACTTGTAACTAAATTCTCTGGAATGTGCTAACCTTCGCGCATTAACATAAGGCGAGAACAGAGTGAATTTATTGCCCGGCAGCTATTTATATCTGTAAATTTACATGAAACTGCTTTTTAAAGCACTGTCATAAAACTCTAATAATTTCCCTGTCATGTAAGTCTTATCAACAGAATGGCACTATTATTTTAAATTGTGCGATTTCAAAGTTCTGTCTTGACCCAGGAGCTTCTAAATTGTAATTTTCATCCCATAGTTCCCGGAGTAATACTATCTTCAGAGACTAATGCCTTGTATCTTGAAAAACTGAATGATTATGAAAGAGGTTACAGTACTTTACAAATTATTTCACCTGTTGTATGTTTAAAATACAGTATTTTATTAATGGAAAGTATATTTGTTGCGTATAGGTAATAGCGTATATAAATAAAAGTGATTAGATATTAGGGCTGAAACGGTTGGCTCATTTTCGTAACCGACTAACCGAGAGCTATAACCGGATAATATCCGGTTATTCGTGGCGATTATTTCACCGAATATGGGATCAAAACTATAGGAATTGGAAAGCAGTATTCTCAAACTATTCCGTAGTGTGTATACAAACGAACGTTGTCGAGTACTCGACAACGTTCGTTTGTTAACACACTACGGAATAGTTTCTGCGATTACTCACGGAAACTGCCGATGATTAACGAAGTCTTGAACGCCAAAGTCGATTATTTCTCAATATAAATATATACAACGCGACTTCGATGTGTAATCTATCATAAAGGAGAAGCGGTAGATTTACTACGTTTTAAACGTGGAATGACGATCACCATCGATATTTTGGATAACCGGTTGACGGTTTTTCTAATCGGTTAGATAGCTAACTGGTTTCAAACCGATTATCCGGTTAACCATTTCAGCACTATTAGAGTAGTAGTAGTAATCTTTATTTATGTGACATGTGCATGTATAATTTTTTACAGTATATTTAGAATCGTTACATAACACACCCGACCTTATAGGCCTATATGTCACACTTTTAATATTAGTGGTTTACTGTGAGCAAGGTAGATCACGCGCACCCACTTCCATACAAACACACACGCACCAACCCCCATGATCTCTCTCGCTCTCTCTATCTCTGTCTCTCACTCACCCCCCCCCCCCCCCCGTCCCCCTCTCTCTCTCCCATACACATACAGTCACACATACACGCATCATTTTCACTCAAACCATCGTCCCCCCCCCCTGCGACCCCCCTGCAGCCCCCCCCCCCCCCCCACACACACACACCTAACACGCACATTTTTTCTTGCACGCACTGTCATATTCACCCTCACACATTAAACACGTGCATGCATACACATACACATATATATCAAACATCATATTCCGTGTATGCGCATACAAATACATATTTTCAGTGGTACATTGCTTGTCTTCTTTTCATATATGCATTCACAAGAAACCTGGCTGTCTGTCTTGGACACTCGTTGATGAGAAATGAGATCTGTGGGGGGTTGTTTTGAAAATATTCATGGTTTTTGTCCGCAGTTGCGTGAAAAAGTGTAATTCGTAAATCATCATAGAATTCACATTCTAATAGAAAATGGGTCTCGTTCACTATTGCCGATTTCTTGCAAAATAAGCAGATCCTATCGCCATTTTTTTCGTTTTTTATATCGGCCCGTTTCTATTCTGATGGAAAGAATTCCAAATCTGAACTGGGAAAGTATGGAGCGGTGTTGGCGATTTAAATTCAGTTTCACATAATTTTCAGTCTTGTATTCTGTTTTAAATAACTTCTATATCCGTAATTTCGGGGCACTGCTTACACACTCCAACCATTTTGCGACATTGATGTTTTCCAAACGAGTTTGAAAATCAGCAATATCACAAAAGGTTAGATTTGTGTAAACATCAGGTAGATCAACTTCATCTAGTATTCTACTCACATCAGTATTCCACCCACCAGGCACAGTATTATGATCCCACAAAAATATTTTCTTTACCAGTCTCTGATCATCCATATTGATCATAAAATTCCACAGGCGTATAATACTGACCCATCTCCTTGGTCTTGGGGAATTCATCTCCATATCTCCGTTTACTGCTGCAAGGGGTGCGAATCTATTAGATATGTTCCAAATAGTTGGGTGATATGACCGAGCCATCGGGCACCGGCGTCCTACATGCCCTAAATGTTTTTGTTATTTATGGCCCTGCGTTCATGTCGAATGTCATCCTATTTTAGAAGAGCCAGTTTTTGATGTAGTGCAATTATTATCTTTAATCAGTTACGTAACGAATCGACCGCATCCTCCCGCGTTATGTACAAATGAAATAGTAAAAAAATATATATTTTTCAAAAAATTTCAACGAAACCATATCAAATGACCCCTCATTGGAAGGAGCTCAACGAGGGAGTGTGGGGTGTAGTGTAGTGAACTTCCAACTAGGGAGAACCGGGAGGGGGAACCCCCTCCCGGTCCCTCCCCCTAGTTGGAAATCCACTACCGAGGAACATTTTGAAAATGAAGCCATGAAAGGGGGCATAAAATTGATTCTAGTAACTGAAATGCCAACTCATTTATGATAGAATTATCAGGCTATTATTATTTGGTATTCTTCTGGGAACTGAGTATGTGCAAAACGAATGCTCAAGCTTGAGCAATTTACACTGTCCTAACATTGAATCAGATCTCACGCAGGAATGATCAGTTTTCGATGTTTTATCATTTTGTAACTGTGAATGATGAAATTAACTCAGGATAACGATTTTACACGATGTGATTTTATTGAAGTGCATTTCGAGGATTTTTTATGACGATAAGTAAATGTACTATAGAAATCTCGTACTGATTGGCATCAATATTGCGTTATGAAGCTCGATATTGCGTTCACTGTAGTTCTAAATAGTAACAGTTAGAAATTTTGCCGATTTTAAACTGAGTTGGGATTTTGGGAAGTAAAGGAGACATCAGCATCACCAAAGAAGTTCAAAAATCCAGATAGATGGAATTTCCAACAACTCATGACTTGCCCTCCGATTTTCCAACTATAGGAAATTTTGGCCAGGATTGGGGGAGGGGGTGCTGACACACATCCCACCCACCCCTTGTCGCCACGTCCCTGTACATGGGCGTGTAATAAATACAGAACGCTACGCCTCTCGTTCTAACCATCCGCGCTGGAATCGTTTGGTATTGACGAACGTATTTACACCTCCTAACGTTCTGTGTATATATCTACCTCAGCATGTGGAGGGTTAATATTTTGCATTTCTCTCACTTTAAAATTCTTTTAAAAGGTTACATGAAAGAGGTTACCCCCCCCCCCCCTAAAGAACTTCAAAACTCTTTTGCGAGGTTTCTTTACTCTCTAATGATCGCATGTGCAACCCTACCCCACTCTATCCATCGTCAGAAAATAGGAATATAATATCAATCCGAACTTATTATTCGCTTTCAAATAATTTTATTTTAAATGCCTTAATTGGTAGAGTGCTACATTTTACTTGACCACAAATTTCATTTCATCATATATTGCTCTGTTATATTTGATTGGATAGCGCCAATAGGCACTATCCAATCAAATGTTACAGAGCGATGTATCATTAACCCTTTACCTAACGTGAAAAGCAGACGACACTTGCAAAAAAAATTCTTGAATAACTAATTTTTTTTCATTTTTTGTCTCAAAAACATAGGTTATGACCCCTCGTTGGAACGAGCTCGACGAGCTCGTTCCAACGAGGGGTCATAACCTATGTTTTTGAGACAAAAAATGAAAAAAATAGTGAAAATTAATTGGCGATTTTTGAGAATAGCGCTGGCCGGTTTTGGCCGTTACGTTGGGTAAAGGGTTAACACAGTCTGATTCTTGCTTGGTCAAAATTAAACCTCCCCAAACAGAGTGTATCTATGATCATCACAACCTGTAGTATTTCGTAAAGCCAAAATATGGTCTTCTACCACTCAACCAGTTAAACAGAAGCAATTTTTACGTCACAACCCTGAGTTCTGAGTTTCGAACGTTACGACCTGAGAGTTAGTACCAAATCAAGTCCTAGCAATAAAAAAAAACTCATTCGCCATCAACCCCATAATCACTGACGTCGAAATATCACAAATTCAAACTGTATATTTTCATCATGCGGCAACTTGGAATTTAACCAATTCAATCTTTTTGGCCGAGTTTATTGGGCTCTGTAAAACAGGATTGAAGGGGGCGCAGTGGGGTTGCGGTAACCGGTTCTCGTCAGATCACCGAAGTTAAGCAACGTCGAGCCCGATTAGTCCTCGGATATCGGATGGGTGACCGTCTGAGCGATCGATTCGGTCTTCCGCGTTGTGTCCTTAGGCAAGGCACTTAACCCCGACTGTCCACATGGGGGCACGATGACGCCGTGTACTGAGGCGTACTGTACGTCGGTGGTGCGCATGTCTTCAAACAATCTAACCCCGTCGGTGCTGCAGTGCGGAGTTACGATGTTGGGGAGCTGGCAGCTGCTCGTCGTTGCCCGGTGGCTCTCTGAGGGTACTCAGGCTTCCCCACTCGTAAATCTTTGACGGTCATGATTAGCCATTGTGCATAAATATGTGACCTTAAACACCAATAAATAAATAAATAAAACAGAATTGAAACGGTTAGCTCCGAGCTGAATTATAGAAAAAAATTGCCACTGAAATTTTAACATTTAAATGCCTTGAACAGAAACAATTTTTACGTTATCAGGCCTTGCATTTTTAGGAGAGCGATTTATTCGCTCGCCTACTGCTCGCCTTAGCAAAAATTGAGGAGGGCGAAATATAGCCCTCCTAGCCTTAGAAAATAATGATTACCACAACAGCCTATTCCTAAAACCCACAGGTTTTCAGATCTCTGTTATGTTAGTGGTCTCTGCGAGAGTGAGATGGCCAGACTGCCCCTCCCATACCTCCGGGCCTTGCCAAGGCCCGGAGGTGTGGGAGAAGCAGCGTAGCCGTCTCACAGAGACTACCTTGTTAGCAGCGCCAAATAAAATGTACAAAGTCCACTTGGCAGAATTCATTAATAGTACAACTTCATTTTGCCAACTTTAAGCTTGAGGGGAGCTAATCGCTCCACTAGTCCATGTGAAGAGAGCGATTTTTAGCCCTCCAGCATTTTTAAGAATGCCGGGTCTGCGTTGTAACCCTCGAACGTTCGCCCTTAGAGTTCGTACACAATCAAGTCGGGCAATAAAAAATCTCATTCGTCCATAACCCTCTCAACTCTGATGTCGAAATATCACAAATTCAAACTGCAAATTTTTCCCATAATGCAATTAGGAACTCAACCAATTCAATGTTGTTTGGCAGAGATAATTGAATTCTATCAAACAAGAATGAATTGATTTCCCAGATGTATTATGGGAAAAGGTGACAATTGAAATTTCCACATTTTGGCATCAATGTAAAGGGGTTAATGCTAAACGCTATTTGTGCCAGACGTTTTTTGTTTTAGACGAAGCAAACGCGAAATGTCTTAATATCTGTTTCCATTACATCTCATCAATTGTGTGGAAACAGGTTACATCTTCAATCCAAATATAGTTTGTACAGAACTAAGCTAGCTGTATATTCCCTCGCCCACTGGTGTATCAGAAACACTGTTCTCTCTTGATGTCTGCGAAGCCTGTGATTCCGATAAAAGTAGCTCCCACCCTTTAACGGTGCCCCCCCCCCCCCCCCCCATCTCACCGGCATGGTCGGGCTGGGGAAAGAATAGTTACCGGGAAATACATCAAGGGGTGCCCGGACCCTGATAAAGTTTTGATTTTCGAAATGAAAGAACACTGCTTCCCTTCATCTGAGCGGTCAGTAACACAGTTCACAGAGAGGGTATTTCTATGGTATATTCATATTATCTTCGTCGCTTATTCGAAAAAATGGTTGTACCATAATTTTTTACGGTCATATATGGCCGGCAACTAGTTTCCAGGCATATGACCGAAAGCATTACGACAAACCGTAAAAAAAATTTGACTGTCATTTGCCGTATATTCACGTAATTTTCTTTTCACGGTTTGCCGCTATTTGTACGACGATCATATGCCTGGAAACTAGCTGCCGGTGTGATAGGAATGGAAGTCCGTAGGAACGTTAGTCCCTCTGGACTATTATTCCGCGGAATTATAGTCCTAGGTCTAACATTTCTAGGAATAGTAGTCCGCCGGACTACTATTCCTAGAAATGTTAGACCTAGGACTATAATTCCGCGGAATAATAGTCCAGAGGGACTAATTTTCCTACGGACTATCATTCCTGTCACAACGGTCATATGACCGTAAAAAAATTTAACCAGCATTTGACTTATTTTCCCGTAAAAATTACCATCAAAATAATTACGGTCAAAATGACCGGAGGCAGAGTTCCAGCCATATGGTCCTTAATCAACTGAAAACCATAATTTAATTCCAGCCATCATTAACCGCATTTTGCCTTGAACAAAAAAAAAAAAAAAAAACACATGGGTATGCCGGCCTTAGCGGAGATCCGTGGCCACAAGCTATAAGACCCATCGAATATTGGTGACGCAGTACGAACAGTCTGCTATTCTGCATGATTACCGAAACAAGTATACACATAACAAATTGATGTTATTTGATTTTCATGTCCAAGACTGCAATGAACATGATTCACTTGGCCATAAACTTACAAATTGATATTAATACGTTGTTGTTCGTCTTCAAAAGCAATGGGCGTCATTCTTGGAAATGGCGACTTCCTGAGTGACATATGGAAAGGCCGATCCCATAATTCACCATTTTTACCGTCGTGTGATGTAATTGGACAGCGTGACGGGAGAAATACGTTCATTGGATCAAATTCGCGGGTTTTTCTGCGGCAACACCGTTAAAATTAATTTACGGCCTCGAGACCGTTGTATTTGACAGTCATCTGACAGTAGTTAACCGTAGAATTACGGTAATTTTTTACAGTGTGGAAGAAAATTTTGATTTTTTAAATTGACAGAACGCTGTTTCTTGCATCTGAGCGATCAAATGCAGACAAGACTGCTAATATATTAAAATATCTCTGTGTAGACTGCTAATGGCAGTCCACATATATATAGGGAGCATTTCGGTATACCGACAGTCAGTCCGCCTCTGCCGACCGACTCACAAGAGATATATAATTACAGACACAAGCTCTAATCTACGCCCAATTCATCTTCTACACGTTGTAAAAGAAATGGATTCTCCAGAATCAATCAAGCGGGGTATACCTTTTCCATAAGACATTTTAAAATTTTATACTGCCATAGAGCACCATGTGTGGATTTAAGGCGATAAAATAATTATTAATTATTAATTAATTTTCCTTGACTGTGCACGCCTTTATTCTCATACGCCTTCTGAAAATGTTCTTCTCGACCTGCGCGAAAGTTTGTAAATCTCGCGTACAAAAACAAACGTGGTGCTCACCTTGTACAAATCAAAAGCGCGGCAAAGTCCTGCTGAGGAGTTTCACCAAAGTGCTTGAAAAGGTGTCACAAGAGTAGTAAGGGGTGCCACATGGGCGAACTGATTTAACAATGAAATTCCCATAGACATTTGTTCGCCGGGGAAAATCCAGCGTCGTGTGTACTCTGGCGAACTGATTTAACCCTGAAAATTCCCATAGACATTTTTTCGCCAGAGTGCCATCGGCCGATGGCACTCTGGCGAAAAAATGTGTATCGGAATTTTCATTGTTAAATTAGTTCGCCAGAGTACACACGAAAAGATGGCACTCTGGCGAAAAAAAAAATGTCCATGGAAATTTTCAGTGTTAAAGCAGTTCGCCAGAGAGCACACGGCCTTGGATTTTCTCTGGCGAACAAATGTCTATGGGAATTTAAGAGTTAAATCAGTTCGCCCAAGTGGCATCCCTTACTACACACAAGTTGTTCTTCGGTATCTCTGTAGTTTGCGCACCAATTCATCGGGAGTAAAGGGTGTGTTTTATGTGACAAGGCACAATATTCAAAGACAACTCCTACAATGGTTAAGGGTTGCAAACAACAATTTTGTAGTAATTTCCAGAAACTCTTTAACAAATGTGGTTCAAAACGACAGATGTTGTATGCTATTAAAATATGTTGTTTTAGGGAGTGTGGTGGCTCGGTGGTTGCGGCATTGGACTTCAAACCGAAAGGTCCATGTATCCCCATCAGGGGTAACTACGTTGTGTCCTTTGGGAAAAGCAATTGACCCCGTTTGTCCACGTGTGTGTGTGGGGGGGGGGGGGGACACTGTGGAACTGTGTACTAAGGCATACTGCATGCCGATGGTACACTTGTCTTAAATCAATGCTAACCCTGCTGGTGTGGAGCCCACATAGGGGCACGGTGGCACTGAGTACTAATGCGTACTACAAGGTGATGGTTCACTTGTCTTCAACCACTGTTAACCCTACTTGTGTGCAGTTAGTGCGTAGGGGACAGTTACTCTCCGCTGTCAGGTGGTTATCTCCGGGTACTCCGGCTTCCACAACCCTTAAAACTGTCCGGCACGGGGTGAACTAGGTTGCTGAAACTGTCGTTAAACCCCAATTTAACAAACAAACAAAACAGGTTATTTGGGGTTAGCATTGGTTGAAGACAAGTGCACCATCGACGTACAGTACACCCCAGTACACAACGCCATGCACCGAGCTCCCACGATTCGCAGTTCGAACTGGAATTGCATGTTTAGAATTCGCCGGGTCCAACTGATGCATCCATTGTCAATTAACTTTTGTCTGTTTGAAAATCAATGTCGGTTAACCCTTTGCATAGCGAAACTGTCGCATCCACTCGCGTGATTAACAAATTGAGCAGTTCTTCTTAGAATTATATTTTGAAAGATTTCAACAAGACACCTATGAAGGGGGTTACATGATATGTATATATTTTTTTTTAAATTTATCATGTGACCCCATCATTGAAAATTATCATGTGACCCCCATCAATGGAACGAGCTCATCGATCTCGTTCCAATGAGGGGGTCACATGATATGTTTTGTTTAAATATTTTTAAAAAAACAATTAAAATAATAAATTTTGATATATTGTGCGTTTGTTGAAGGGGTTAATAAAGTTAAGGCGGCGGCGGCGGTGCAGGAAACTAAACAATTATCAGGAATTGAGAGGGAACGTTTACGCTAGCGAAACAGGTAAAATGTCAATTTGTTACTTATTTTATGTTCAGGCAGAGGCAAGGGTGGTGACAGTGGCGTAGGGGATGGGCCCGCAGGGCCCGCATTGCGGGGGGGGGGGGCCGTCTTGAAGGAGGTCCCAACGCTGGAAGAAAGAGGGAAAGGGAGAGAGAGAGAGCGAGACTGTGTACCAAATACACATAATTTCAAACTCTCACTTCCACACGACGAACTCTTTGTAGTCTGTGTATTATTCATTTAACCCCTTGCCTAACGTAACGTCCAAAACCGGCCAGCGCTATTCTCAAAAATCGCCATTTAATTTTCATTATTGTTTTCATTTTTTGTCTCAAAAACATAGGTTATGACTCCTCGTTGGAACGAGCTCGACGAGCTCGTTCCAAAGAGGGGTCATAACCTATTTTTTGAGACAAAAAAATGAAAAAAATTAGTTATTCAAGAATTATTTTTGCAAGTGTCGCCTGCTTTTCAGGTTAGTTAAAGGGTTAAGTGAACGCTACATCATTGTAACTGATAGGGGTGAGAAATGAACAATATACATACGTGGTGCCTCTCAAGTCACACATGATGGGCGTGCATGTGGGTATCGTTGGATGGTGGGGGTGAAACTTAAAACATGTAATGAAAAAATCTACAGAGTCATACTTTTAGAATCGATCCTACAGGCTATACCTTCATTTAATTTATGGCGTATGTACTACGTGAAATCCTGTATGCTGTGCACGGTAACAACACTAAATTTGCTCCCGTTTTGAAGGCAACCACCATTATGAAAGGGCCCCATATCTATCTCGCGGGGGGGGGGGGGACAAGATTTTCCGCTACGGGTGAGTGTAGGGGGCACAGGTGCCCTTTCCGGCCGGAATGTACATTACTCCAATTTTCTCCTAGGAACATTACATGCTTCAGTAAATACTGAAGACCATCGTTTATCGGGCGTTAAACAGAGCAGGCAACTCCGTCACTCTCAGCTCTCACAATTTCGATTGCGCTTGTGCCAGTGTAGCTCCAAGGTGGATTGTTAATTTAGCAATTAACTTTTATTGGATTAAAGCGGGTTGTGGTGGGCCTAGTTTCGTTCTCGGATAGCACATATGTCCTTGTCGCATGTGTCCATTTATGAGGGTCGAAAGGGGCTTGTTCCCCATACCGTCTCTGCGCGCCTTCAGCGCGTTAAACCGTTCCATTCCGGTCCATTTATTACTCGAGTGGGGTCGGGTTTCCCTAATAATTGGTATGCCCTCCGCCCTGTCCCTTCCATCTTTCGGTGCATCTGGACAGAGGTTAAAAACAATGCACGTTTTTGGTTGTTACAATGTACCCGCTGACATCCATTTATCAGTCGAGTACTGAGATTTGTCGTGTTTGAGACTGTTTTGAACTTTGAAACTCGATAATATCCATTGACCCCATTGTGTTGCTGAATGTGTTATAACATGGCTACAATAAAGATTTTATAACGATATAATCTATCTTACTTATATAACGGTATAACAATGTGTGTAAAAAACTACATTCGTCTGAAGTCGGGTGACATGCTCGAAATATTAACCCTTAACCTAACGTAACGGCCAAAATCAGCCAGCACCTGGAACAAGTCTAGCTCTTAAATAGATCATCTGCTCTTTTTAGGTTCAGTCCTATGGAATATTTCCGTTAGTCCGAATTGAATTAAAAAATCACAGAAACAATAATTTTCTTTCAATGAACGCGAACTGTTTCTCAATCGATACTTGATCTGACGGCTTCTTTGCTGACACTGTTATTATGAATGAAGAATCACCACAACTATAGTTTTAAGATTACGCCACCTAAAACACAAATTTGTGTTAATATCTTGTTGGTTTCAAGGTAAATTGAAGATTTATGGATTGGAATATCTGTAACTGAAGCACGAAATATATATCCGGATATCTCTGTGAGTAAAGGGACATTACATTACAGTATGTGGAGAGTGGATTGTAACTAAATCACTTGTTTTTGCGATAAAACGCCAAGGTTCCTTTGCTTGCTGTTAATAAAGACAGCTCCGAGAGCTGTCCTTAGTTTTCGTTTATTAGAAGTAATAAATGGACACCCGCGCCTCGAATAATTTCAAGGGAGATAACTTTATCGAAAGTCGATTTTTATGACAAGATAAGTCAAGGGTGGTTCTCGGGCCACTCATCTAATTTTGTAAGGAATCCCAGGCGGTTATGAGCTGCTTGTTTATCCACCATTCATGGAGTTTGCGCGCGGACTTCCGTTGATGAAAGCGATGTTCTTCTGCTCATAAAGATATACAAATATTCTTCTGTGCTCCAGTTATAGATATTTCAATAAAACAGTATTCATGTCATATTGTGCGTCAAGATATTAACACAATTAGAGGAACATAAAATTACGGCGGTGGTGAGTCTTTGTTCTTAATTATTTAGTAATCAAATCGTCCCCTGCGTACCAATGTGTTCTATGTGCCAGTAGGCACATAGAACACATTGGAACTCAGGGGACGAAATGGTATTCGAACGACTGAGAACATTTCTTGCGGTAATTCAAAGAAAATGAATGTTTACGGTATTTTTTATCATGAATCGCCCGGTATATTTCATTTGGTCGGAAAAATGAACCGTAGATAATCTAAACATAGGCGATGGACTTTTTAAGGGCTGAACTGGTCCCAGGCAATAACAGAATTTCTCTGGTGGGTTTAGAGTCTGATCAGAAGGGTCCTGCAAATCCATGTTATGGTCGCACAAACATTGGTTCCCATCTACCAAATATCTTAAGACAGTTACAGCTTGTCTGATGTCTATTTTGGGACATTCACAAAAACCCATTATCATGCCTCAGAGAACATTGTCATGTTGTCATTGGTCACCTTACTGGTGATCTCTATACCACTGGAACTTCGGCGAAAAACATCACAATTCAATCTGTCTCCTCGCGAAGGCGTCACGTCAATCAACGCGCAACATGTCCATCGATGACGTTTGATGACGTAGTAGCTGCTACACTGTGACTGTAGGGTAACAGGACAAAACCCCCTCAAGACAAAACCCCCTCAGACAAAAACTCCCTCACTTTCTGCATTCAAAGACAAAACCCACTCAAGACAAAACCCTCTCAAGACAAAACCCCCTCACCAGAAATATTATTTATAGAATATGGTGAAAATAAAAATGTTAATATATCATTTTTTGGAAAAAGTGTGTGTGTGTGTGTGGGGGGGGGGGGGGTGTACTTTTATGTTTAATTCTTTAATTCTTAAAATCATTTTTTGGAAGGGGGGGGGGAGGTGTGAATAATTTGTATTTTTTTATTATACCAGAAGCATAGCAGAAAATAATAATAATAATAATAATAATAATAATAATAATAATAATAATAATAATAATAATAATTTTAGTAATTTTCTTGTCATCTTATATTATGTGGTTCAAACTCTTACAGAAAACAAAGTTTTCATATATCTAAAGGTGTTTAATTGTTACCATATGCATGTTTACTATATTTGAGAAAAAATATTTTTTATGAAAAATGAGTAAACAAAAAAAAAACAACAATAAAAAATAAAAATAAAAAAATAAATTCAAATCGTGTTCATTATAATTTATTTTTTTGCTATGTGAGGGGGTTCTGTCCAAGAAGTCAATTAAGGTGAGGGGTTTTGTCAGCAGGGGGTTTTGTCAGCAGGGTTTTTTCCGAGGGGGTTGTGTCTTGGGGGGGGGGGGGAGTGTCCTAGATTCTGACTGTAGATACAGTCCAACAGCTTTCACTTAATCAAACTTCAACAACCGAAAGCCAAGCACCAAAACTAGTAACACGATATTAATTTTCCAGTCTCGGCACCTGTTTTTATCAATAATAACTCAAATATGTTAGGGTTAAAAAGTTTTAAAAAAACTGTTTCTCATGCCCTCCCGCGTGTTCCTTTTGGCTGCAGCATGCTCTCTTTTTATAACCAATGTGAACTTGAATAAAAATTAAATGGTTTATGTCTGATATTTTACCCAAGTTAATACAATTGATAAATTTGTCCCTTGAGTGCAACAAGGCTTTGCAATGCTTTAGCATTGCAAAGTCTTCTTGCACTCAAAGGACGAAATACACCACCACCCATGCTATTCTGTTGATTGTGAGGCCAAAAAGATAAAACAAACCAAGCACATGAATTTATGATGGCAAAGAAATAATTATAAAAATAAAATAAAAATGCCGCCCGCCCACATACAATTTACAAAACAATGGCCTGAGAAACAGAAGATCTACTTTGTGGGGCCTTATTCAATAAATATTTAATTTGTATTGCCGCAAAAAAAGGAAGGCATGCCTTGATGACGTAGTTGGAATATTTTTCAGTCAAGATTATCATTAAAACTCACCAGGAAATTTGTTTGAGGGTTTATTTATTATTTATTGGAGTTTAACGACACTTTCAACAACCAGGGTCATCGTGTTGGACAGTTTTTCTGGTGAAGGAAGTCTGAGTCCCCAGAGAGAACCGCCGAGCAACGGCGAGCAACTGCCAGACTCACCAACGTACTAACTCCGCACAAGCAGGGTTAGCATTGGTTGAAGACAAGTGCACCATCGACGTGCGGTGTCTTCCCACTAGACAATTCCCTTTAGACCAATTCCCTTTAGGCCAATTCCCAAAAGACCAATTCCCCTTAGACCAACTACATACTGTTATTGATTTAGGGTTGATTAAGGATAATTAAGAAAACATTTATTTACTGATAAGCACTTTATTTGATAAAAAAATATTTATACGCATAACATACAAAAAATATAGGTTTATAACATTTCAGTTTATAAAATATCAACAAGCCAGAAAATAAGCAGACTATCATCTGAAAAATGAGGTCTTCAGAGGGTGAAGTTGGTGATGCTACCATGCACAGCAGGGTGGCATCACTAAATTTACCCTCTGTGAACCTTAATCTGAATTAAGGTCTCAAACATAAACAGAAAGAGGTACCCAGAGGATAAACTGACCCACTGCATGGGATAGCATCAGCAAATTCCTCCTCTGGGGACCTGATTCTGCAAATGACAGACTGCTTATTTTCAGACTTGAATATCAATAACATTAAATACATTTATAAATATTTATAAATATATCAAATTATTGATACAGAATTATTTTTAAAGTAGAACACATGAGTTGGTCTAAAGGGAATTGGTCTTTTGGGAATTGGCCTCGTGGGAATTGGTCTAAAGGGAATTGGTCTAGTGGGAATGAATCCGACGTGTAGTACGCCTTTGTATACAGCGCTACTGTACCCCTACATGTGCAGTCGGGGTGAGGTGTCTTGCCCAAGAACACAACGCAGTAACTGGTGGGGATCGAACAGTGGACCTTTAGGTTTGAAGTTCAATACGTAACCACTGAGCCACTGAGCCACCGAGCCACCGAGCCACCGCGCTCCCTGTTTGCGGATGCATGCCTTTAGTAGTTGTGATGTATGGGCTTGCCAACCTTTTCTTTTATTAGCACGTACCAAAATTAGTCACTCTGGGACCCAATCGCCAGCAGACCTCCATTTGCATGAGACCGTCTGTCAAAGTACCGCCGGTACCAACATACCGGGACAAGTCAACAATTGGGTGACATATCACTATCAGATGGGAGAAATTCGCATTTAAACCGACCAAGTCCCCAAAGATCGCGAAGACAAATATGGCATCGTACCAATTATTCTGCGGCGACTTCAAAGTAATCATAAAGCACGAAGATCGTGTTTTATGATTACTTTGATGTCGACACAGAATAATTTCTTTGAAGTAGGCGATGATGCCACGTTTGGAAAATCAAAATGGCCGACCTTATCCGGGTTATGGTGCAGACAGAACATGCACCTTTATGATGTTTTGATATATTCACTCACAAATAAGCTGAAAGAGGGTCGTGCAAGTGTGTCATACACGATTATCAGCCCATCTACCCTCGTTCGATTAGGAATTTCCCCATAAAATAATTTTGTCCCGGTACCGGCGGGACAAAAGCTTCTGTACCGGTACTGGCTGCAGCATGAGGGAACCGGCAGTACCGGTACTGATACATGTACCGGTTGACATGCCTGGACATAAGTCAAAGTAGCAAATCTAGCCTTTTAAGAAAGTACCTGATTACTAGCAAGAGCAAATTGATATCTAAGGCCACACAAAATAAATTAATTGATTCTCAGGCAATTTGTTTTCAAATCAGTGAGGAAGGGTGGGCTTTGTATTTAATTTTTATTTTTCTTTTGCAAAAAGTGAGCAAACATGGAGAGGATTTCGGCTGTCTTTTTACACACAGAAATATAGAAAGTGAATATTTATACAAATAAATTCATTTTTAATTTGAAAAATAAAACATTCCTCTAAAAACAAACTGTAGGTTCTGCAATTCGTTCGATGTTCTTACATTATCTTTGAAGTAAAAGTATTTAATCTATGGGGATTTGCCTCGTTACAATTTATGGGAGAGTGCCTTTAGGCACTCTCCCATAAATTGTAATAAGACAAAAATATTGGAGACGCAACTAAATAAATATGCATCCATCAAAAAATGTAAAAGGTTTCGGGTCTCCCTGAGTTTGTACTAATATATGAAGAAACTGAAAGACAATAAAAATATCCAATGAGTGGGTTCAAATTCAATGAGCGATTACTTGAAAATCAAAATACTTTTTTTTAGCCTAAGACCCCCATCCAGACGAAAATGTCCCGACTAGAAAACTATTCGTGGGTGTCACACCCCCTCCCCCATAGTTACGCCCAATGGGGTTGTGTACCTACAACAACATGTATTACGAATATTTCACAGCAGAAAAAAAATTCTGATATGGTACATGGGGCTGTGTTCGCTTCCAAAGAACTGTCGGGGATTGGTGGTTTCAGTGAAGACAAAATAGAATGTCTCGTGCTGTTATACCGCAATTTATTTCGTTTGGTACTGTAAACATATCTCATAACAAATTCTGAAGGGTCCCCCATACTGGATGGATAATGAAAATGACAATCAATCCAGTATGAAGCAGTTGTATTGTGAATAACAATATGATTGCAATTCATTGGCGCGACAACTCACAGTTGACAACCACTTTTGTACACCCTGTAAATATTGAGGTCCGCCTTCTAAATGGCTGTTATTATCGCGATTACGAATAAAAAGAGACGACTGGTGTGACATAAAAAAAAGTTGAGATACGAATAGGAACAGCAAAACTGAATACTGTGATGCTTCGTTTGCAAAGAGTGGAAAATAGTATACGGTTACTTCTGGGATATCTTTCTTAGAACTTTTCTGGAGAAATGTCGGAGAAATCATTTGGAGAGAAAGGAAAGCGAGGATGGACAGATTTATATGGTTCGTTTTTCGCAATTATCTTGTCCGTACTACTTTACTATACCCTCCCGGATCCACCCGAGCTGACTCTTGTTGCTAATAGAATAGTCTACACTTTACGATGGAATTTATATACTGTTATGGTAATAGTTGCAGGAATTATAAAAGTTGGTTTGATTCGGACTACTACCATAGCCGCGGATCCCATCAACGGAAAAGGCGAACATTTAGTGAAGGTCGACTCGAGGATCCTTCAGAATACTCTAGAGCAATACATAATCAGCCTAGGTGCGCAACTGGTCTTATCATCGTATTTGGAAGGCCGATCGCTGAACTTTATCCCAATTTTAGTTATATTAAACATCGTAGGGCGAGCGGCGTATTATATCGGCTACCCGCTGAAAAGAGGATTTGGTTTCTCGATGAATATATTTCCAACGTTAGTAGCTTTATCATATTGTGTGGTTTGTACAGTTAAATACGGGGTGTCGTACGGCTTTTGAAATGAAGTGTGAACGATATATTAATAACAAGTGCCCAATTGTATATACATAGAAGAGATAACCTGTTTTATAGAGAGAATTTTGTTTGTATTGTAAATTTTGCTGTGAGGTGAATTGCAACAAACTTAATATCTATTGACAAGTGATTTTTGTCAGAGAAGGAGAGTTGCTAGCGTCGAGAGAATACATATTTCAATCTGGAAAACGAGTGCCTCAACGGAACAGAAAAGACATAACTTTGTACAGTGGGTAGAATATTTATATTTTCACAAATGGTGGTTTATTTATTGTATTGTTGTAATAAATTTTAGACAAGCTGAAAATTCTTTGCAATTGAATTACAAAAATGGTCTTTATGCGTTAGAAATTATTCAGGTGTGTTGAAGCCGTTATGGCAGCTGTGTAAAGTCAAGCACCTTCACCCTTAACCCTTCGACTAGAGAACGATATTTGCTAATTTTGTTTAATAACTAAACAATTTCCATTACTGCATGCAAAAGACAGCTTATAAATCCCTCATTAGAACGAGCTCAAAGAGCTCGTTCCTTTAAGCAGGCCTGGCATTCTTAAAACTGCAGGAGGGCTAAAAATCGCTCTCCTCACATGGCCTAGGAAAGCAATTAGCTCTTTTTAAGCTTACAAAAGCTAAAAGTGGCAAAATAAAGTTGTCCTGTTAATGAATATTGCCTAGTGGGCTTTGTACACACATTTTATTTGGTGCTGCTAACCAGGTAGTCTCTGTGAGACGGCTACATTGCCCCTCTACACCTCCGGGCCTTGGTAAGGCCCGGAGGTGTGGGAGGGGCAGTGTGGCCATATTGCAGAGACCACTAACATAGCAGAGATCTGAAAACCCGTGTGTTTGGGCTGTTGCGAAATCATTATTTTCTAAGGCTAGGAGGGCTATTTTTCGCCCACCTCAATTTTTTTAAGGCGAGCGAATAAATCGCTCTACTGAAAACGCCAGACCTGATTACGGTATTGTAAGTTATGTTTTGCATTGCACGATATGGCTTTTACGAAATGGTTAATCATTGGGAACCTTCATACGGATGTTGCGGGATGGTTGGTCACTTTCAACCCATCTTAACTCAATTATTGATAATAGGAGGTTATTTTTTCTATTCAAGCCTTTTTTGTCACGGTCATTCGATGTACGGTCTCTGTGAAAATCGTACAATATCGCAGGGACCACACCTTGAAACCCAAGCAGGCTTCTGCTCATGTCCACATGAAATGAATGCATCCATAGGTATCGACGCACTTGAAATGCGTTAGACTCGAATACTAAAGAGTTTCTCAGATGCAGTTTTCGGAAAGTAAGTTCTTTTTCACCAGTGCACTTCTGGCGAGAAACTGCACGCGCTGCCCACCTTGTCCCTTAAGCTTCAGAGAAAGGAAGCAGCTCCCCGCCCGACCGCTACTTCCAGTGCCCTTGTTTGAGGATGCCACTGGAGCAGCCCTTGGGTCCAAATTATGAGTCGTACGGGTCGGGGAGAGGCACGGGGTCCTACAATACAACGTCTAGTGGCAAAACTGTTAGAAATTGGTATTCTGACGAGTTTTGTTCTTACTTGTGTAGCAAGATCAGTAGAAAGTGGCGTTGATATTACCCAAGTGGCAGAGATTATCACAGCAACTCGTCGTAGCATGTCGATGATTTATCCCTTTACGTTATTCTCTCTAAGTATGAATAATCCTAAACAAAGTCATAACCTGTACTGACTTTTTAACCCGTTACCCAACGTTGCGGCAAAAACCGGCCAGCGCTATTCACAAAATTCACCATTCAATTTTTATTACTTTTTCATTTTTTGTCACAAAAACACAGATTATGACCACTCATTGGAACGAGCTCGACGAGCTCGTTCCAATGTGGGGTCATGAGCTATGTTTTCGACGCCTAAAATCAAAAAAAAATAGTGCATTAAGAATTTTATTTGCAAGTGTCTTCTTCTTTTCGTGTTAGGTAAAGGGTTAAAACAGTCGTATGATAATCACAAGAAAAAATATCCTCTGGGAAAATACTAACAACTATCTGTAGTTTGTATTCTCATCAAAAAAAAAAGAACTGGTTTTCCCAACGGTTAACCTCCAACTATAACAGTAGGTAGTGTATCGTGTAGATCGATGCACTATGTCGACTTATATTTGTCAATTCCCTCACGCTTCCAACAGACTTTACTCCTCCAAAAGTCACCCGCTCCAGGTCTCGCCTGTCATATATTTTCTCCAGGTATAAACTCGTTTTGCGAGTACAGATAATGGACCACAGTCAACTTCAGTGCGTAAGAGTTTTATCAAATTTTACTGACAAGAATCACAATTTCCGTCAACAATATCCATTATTACTACAAATACCGTATTGCATATTTTTGGTAAAATCGAAATGACTTTGTGATTGAAATAGAATGTTTGAAAAAAATAAAGTCATACTCCAACAGCTGTATAATCACGGGGGGGGGGGGGGGGGGGTCTCCCCATCCCACTTTTCCTGAAGGAAATCTACCTTACACAAATTCATGCATGAAATTCCCAAAACAGGTTCATGTACTCTTACCATTTGCAGAGTTATTTTGCTTTGATTTTTCCTCAAATATCTGGGTTCTTTAGTCTTTAAGAAGTGCCCAGGGTGCTCCGTTTTTGCACCAGAAGTTATTTTTTACCCGGGGAAGATCCTGGCCCTTCCTACACAATCTTAACCCAGAACGAGGTGCAATGAAGTGGGTGGGGGTTGGAAATATTTTTCTGCTGGCAGCAGTAAAATACCCCCCCCCCCCCCACACACACACACACACACTTCAGTTGGCCTTGCCACGTCTCTTAAGACATGGCTAATTAATAATTCGCCCCCCCCCCCCCCTGATAATTATTTTCAACTTCTGAAACTGGAACAAAAAGCACGAGTATATATTCAGCTCATAGATAATCGTATCAGGGTTTAAATTCATGCAAGAATTAGAATCGATTCGCGCAAATGATTTTCGTAAGAAAAACAATGGAAATCATGGCAACTTTTCTTCTTGCAAAATGTTCATTTGATTTTATAATTTTTGAAAATATTCATAAAGGCTTGCACAATTATACATATTTTTTGCTTTCTCATAAGAGGGTGACACTTTAATGAAGCAGTGGTATTTAGTGAAGTCTTGGCTGCCTGTACAGGCAGCCAAGACTTCACTAGAAACCACTTTCAAGGAACTGCCACATCCATCAGCAAGACCACCAAAAGCCTGCTTGTTGGAACATGTTTTCAGCATGTACGTGTAAGACAAGTAACTCACCAAAACTGGAACCTTGAGTTTTAAACGATGCTATTTATTTATTTATTTATTTATTTATTTATTTATTTATTTATTTATTTATTTATTTATTTATTGGGGTTTAACCCCACTTTCGACAGCCAGGGTCACGTCGTGTCGAGCAGTTTTATGGAAGGAGGAAGCTGGAGTAACCGGAGAGAACCACCGAGCAACGGCGAGCAACTGTCAGACTCCCCAACATTCCTCCACACAAGAAGGGTTAGCATTGGTTGAAGACAAGTGCACCATCGACGTGCTGTGTGCACGCTTTAGTACACAGCGCCACCGTGCCCCAGGTGGCCAATCGGGATTAAGTGCCTTGCCCAAGGACACAACGCAGTTACCCCTGGCGGGATCGAACCTATGGGCCTTTCGCCTTGAAGTCCATGCCGCTGCCTAACCACTAAGTCACCGCGCTCCCTGGTAAATATATAAATAAGATGTTTGTTTTATTATGTAATATGTAAGCACTGTTTGCACTTATAAGAGCATAACGGCCCTCTCAAATTCTAAATTATTTAAGAACTCAAAATTGATTCTCGCAGCAGCAAGACGCGAGAATCAAAACTGAATCTGGTGTGAGCATCGCTTACAACAAACACAGCTCCTTTGCACAATCATGCCAATGTTCAAACTTAAATTTAAAATTATTGACGAGAATTTTGACGTAACGAACCGATGCGTCAAAATTAAATTCAGTGATTAGGCCACACAAAATAAACTAATTGGTTCTCAGGCAATTTTGTTTTCAAATCAGTGAGGGATTGAGGGTTTTGTTTCTAATTTTTATTTTTCTTTTGCAAAAAGTGAGCAAACATGGAGAGGATTACGGCTGTCTTTTTCACCCAGAAATATAGAAAGTGCATATTCATACAAATAAATTCATTTTTAATTTGAAAAATAAAATATTCCTCTAAAACAAATTGTAGGTTCTGCAATTCAAAGGCTTCATATTCTTTCGATGCTCTCCATATTATATTTGAAGTAACAATATTTAACCCTTTATCCAACGCAGACGATATAAAAATTTATTATTTTAAATATCATTTTTTAATTTTTTTAAAAAAAATTCAACAAAACCATATCATGTGACCCCTCTTTGGAACGAGCTCGACGAGCTCGTTCCAAAGAGGGGTCATATGATATAGTTTTGTTGAAATGTTTCGAAAAATAATATTTTTTCAACTGCTGAATTTGCATATTACGCGGACGGATTCGGGCGATTCGTTGGGTAAAGGTTTAATCTATGGACATTTGCCTCGTTATAATTTATGGCAGAGTGCCTACATGTTGTATAGGCACTCTCCCATAAACGGTAACAAGGCAAACATATTGGAAACGCAACTACATAAATATGCATTAATCAAAAAATGTAAAAAAATTTCGGGTCTCCCTGAGTTTGTACTAATATTGGAAGACACTGGAAGGCAATAAACATGTCTAACAAGGGGGTTCAAATTAAATGAGGGATTATCTGAGAATAAAAACACTTCTTTTTTTTTATTTTAGCCTTATTTACTCGATTTACGATTAAGTTCAATTGACTCTTGTCTTGCTTCAATGTTCCAAAGTAAAAAAAAGTCAGAGCCCAAATACTGTGTCCAAATAGATAAACAACGAGAAAAAATCTCCATTTATACTTCATCATAACGCCCCAAACGCTCGCACCATATTTGGCGTCGAAAGGAATTTATTCTGAGAAATTGGTAATATTCAGGCGACAGGGAAATATGACCCAACGTGGATTAACAGTAGCCCACCCCTCCGGTACTGAAGTTCGACAGTGTAATACGAGTGGAAGTGTAATACTGTTTTAATTCGATACAAGTCAATAAATGTGAAAGAAAATTACGCTATTACTCCGCAAGAGTAAGAACTTATTATATCAAACTCATTCCTATTCACGGCCATATGTTTTAGTAGACAAACTAATTTTCAATTTTGATTTCTGTGAAAGTCGTCTCCTGGAAAGAATAAAATATTCTGCTCATACAATTTTGTTTAACTATTTCATTCTTAATTATTATATAAATACATAAATGTCTGCGGAGATTGTGAATGGACAAATATAAAAAATTAAAAAAGCATCATTAAAAATACTTGCTTTGAAACAAATGTATTATAATAACAAGAATAAATTTGTTTCACTAAAATTCGTCCGTGGTAAGGGGATAAAAAGTCGAAATCAGGCCCGAAGCCAGTTGGGATACCCCTTCCACCCCCCCCCCCCCCCCCCCTCTACCGCCCCCGACCATGTCTGCTGTAAGAAATTTTTGTTGTCCGTCGAAAAAAAACATTTGGTTGTTCAAATGCCAACATTTTCTCTGAAAGCGGCAAGTATTTAAAAAACGTTGACCATTTGGCGAAACCACAATTTTCATTATGCAAAAATTCCCCGTAAAAATGCTTCAAATATCTTTTGTTTGAAAGTCCTCGTTATGGAGGCGCAGAGGCCCAGTGGTAGACTGTTGGACTTCTGTGCTAGACGTCCCGAGTTCGATCCCCGTCCGGACGACCCGCGTTGTGTCCTTTGGCAAGGCACTTTATCCCGGTTGCCTACATGGGGGCACGATGCCGCCTTGTATACTATGGCGTACTGCACGTCGATGGTGCACATATCTTCAGCCGCTGTAAAACTGCTTGATTGGAGCTTGGACAGAGTTAGAATGTTGAGGACCTGACAGTTGCTCATCGATGCTCGGTGGTTCTCTCCGGGTACTCCGGCTTCCTCCACCCGTAAAACTGTCACGGTCACGATTAGCCATTGTGCATAAGTGTGAGACCTTAAACACCAATAAATAAATAAATAAATAAATAAATAAATAAATAAATACTCCTCGTTATAAGGTTTTGACAATCGAGTAGTCATGTACACGAAAAATGTATTGTTATTATTATTATTATTATTATTATTATTATTATTATTATTATTATTATTATTATTATTATTAAGAATTACTTTCGTTAAAGCAATTCTTTAAAATAAAATAATAATGATAAACGAACGTTTCCGACCCGTTTCTTTTATTATTTAACTCTCGTCTCATTACATCGGACAATTTTGAGATACTGGCTTCGGGTCTAGTCGGAATACAAGATGTTTATTGGGGCAAACCCTTGCCTTTTTGTATCAGTCACGCCCTCCTCGACAGCAAAGTCAGAAAATGGATTTGGTGAAAAACCAAAGACGGGAGATTAAAAGGATATCGTTTGATTTTAAAGGCAACACTCTTTGAAGACAGTGTCGTTTCGGGTGTTTATGTATATAATAATAGTGGGAATTGGTGCACTTTCACTACAAAGGCTGCGCCTCAGATTCAGCTTTAAAAATCTCAACATTCGGTTTGCTGTATCCTCAGGGGTGTGGCGTGTGGCATTTATTCAGAAACATGTTTTCTCAATTTCATTGATATCCAACAGCTAAAATCACCCGTTTTACTTAAATTAGTTCTCGGTGTTACTTTCATCTCAGCTCGTGGGCGCGGTGGCTCAGTAGGTAGAGATGCAGACTGCAAGCCGATAGGTTCTCGGTTCGAATCCCACCTGCAGCAACCCCGTTGTGTCTTTGGGCAAGACACATCACCCACCATTGCCCACATGGGGGCACGGTGACGTTGTGTACTCAATACTCTGTAATAGAAAATTCCACTAGTGAACGGACGCTAGGCGGTTCCATTGCGAAAATGTTTCTGGGGAAATCTCCATGTATGAACTGATTCCAAAATGGTTGACCTTTAGATTTTATTTTTATCATATCAGCTTGAAGTGAAATATGAAATATACGAGTGGTGTGGCGTTATTAGTAGCCCGCAAAAAAATATGGGAAACATATTTTTGTCTGAATACAGTACGTGGAGTGTGTATTATCACTAACTCGCACTCAGATTGGAGATTCCACTCGAGTAATAATTGCAAATTTGTTGCAAAGCATAAGAAGCACAAGCAAAGTTGCAGCCAATGAACCCCTGTGTTGTACACGGAGGTCCATTGGCTGAAACATTGCTTGTGTTTTTGTCCACACGTACAGAATTTGAAAAATAATACTTTGGGTGTCAGTTCCACTCCCCGGGTGATTTAGTTACAATTCACTCTCCACGTTTTGTAGTTCGATTGTATCAGAAATGCTTTTATTATTATTAATATTATCAATTTCACTTACGGTAATGATAACTTGGTCTGCCTATCCTTTTCAGTTGAAAACTTCACCTTTAACCCTTTACCCGACGAATCTCCCGCATCCGCCCGCGTAATATGCAAATTCAGCAGCTGAAAAAATATTATTTTTCGAAAAATGTCAACAAAACCATATCATGTGACCCTTCTTTGGCACGAGCTCGTTGAGCTCGTTCCAAAGAGGGGTCACATGATATGGTTTTGTAGAAATTTTTTGAAAAAATTTAAAAAATGATATTTAAAATAATAAATTTTGAAATCGTCTGCGTTGGGTAAAGGGTTAAAATGATATGTCTAGATTGTTCAAATGGAAGTTTAGCTGAGCGATATTAACCCCTAAATGCTGATATCAAAATATGTTAAATTTCAAGCAGTGATCTTCTCCCTCAAAGCAAATAGGCATTTTATAAATTTAGTCTCGATAAGCCAGACAAAATTGAATTCATTAAATTCGTAGTGGCCTTTCAGGAAAAAAATACGAAATGCAGTTGTGAAATTTCGACATCAACGGACTAAATGGCTGCATATTTTCACACCCCATTGCATTTCAAGACACAGTTTCAAGGCAAAATGTGATGAAAAAAAAAACCGCAATTGACCGTATGTATATGTTTCATATTTCATTCGGACGACAAATATAATTTGTCTGTTTGTAATTTTCTGCTTGTGAGTTAAGTTATAGCTGCAAACCTCCACCCACCCACCCCTCACCCCCCCCCCCCCATACCCCCTCTTCGGAGGCGTAGGAAGTGGGGGACACGTGATACACGCGCCTTTCCTGAAAAGGTGAGAAAAACGAAAGAGAGAGACAGCAGACAGACAGAGAAGAGATGAAGAGAGATTAGACATAATTTATCTTCATCAATTTATTTGTACAACGTAATATACCCAAACCAGAGAATCAGGATGGGAGTCCTTAACAACTCAGGTACAGTTCGTGGAGAGTGGATTGTAACTAAATCACCCGGGGAGTGCTACTGAGACCAAAAATATTATTTTCAAATTCTGTACATGTGGACAAAAACACAAGCAATGTTTCAGCCAATGGACCTCCGGGTACATCCCGGAGGTCCATTGGCTGGAACTTTGCTTGTGCTTCTTATGCTTTGCAACAAATTTGCAATTATTACTCGAGTGGACTCTCCACTCTGCGTGTGATATAGTGATAATATACTCTCCACGTACTGAACAATCAAATGAAACTTTTATTTTATTTTGAGTTCGTGTTTTTGCAATTCTGTTGGGAATTAGCAGAAAGGAATCCGCAGACTGTTTACTCCTATAAGATTTTACTGTTACGATTTTCTCTCTTCTGCGGCCTTTAAAGTTCAGAAAAGTGCACATTTTTTGGCTACATATTTAACAAATTTCCTCACCAGGACGAAATTTGTTAAATACGGACTTTTTTCAATGCGAAAATCTCAAACATTTACTATGTTTTCCTACCATGTCACTAAGTCGCATGCACCAGCACATATACATATCAGCGAGTGGTTGCCCTTCTAGGGTCGTACCTCCCAAGCTCTATATGCTTCTTACGCATACCATCTACCTACACTCAATGGCACATCCTGCAAATCCGTTTACCCTTGTAGTCAACGTACACTAGGCAGATTTATAAAGACATCGTTTGAGAGAGAAGTACTGAATAGGCAGGGAGGCAGCCAGGCAAAATGAAGTGGGGGAACAAAATATTTTCCACCACTTCATCTCACCTCGTGCTTGGTTAAGAGTGCCCCCCCCCCCCCCTTATAGGTGAAGATCAAAGGTCTTACCCGGGGGGGGGGGGGGGTAACTGTTTTCATGCCAACGTGGGTACTCAAGGTACTTTTGGAAGGCTAAAGTACCCAAAACGTGAAGGGAAAACTGCAGCAAAATACATGTATATCACATAAGGTCCTCCAAAGGGAAGTTGGGTATTATAAACAATATCATCACTCTGTTATCCACAAATTTTCCGTCACTTGGCCTTTAACAAGCGGAAAATATATAAAAGGTTGCTTATTCAATTGTGAATATGGACTTTACAAAGTTAGCAACCATTTATATTTTTTTTATTTATTAGGGTTTAACGACACATTAACAGCCAGGGTCATATCCTGTCGGGGTGACAGTTTTTACGGGTGGAGGAAGCCGGAGTACCCGGAGAGAACAACCGAGCAACGACGAGCAGCTGTCAGCTCTCCAACTTCGTAACTCTGAACTCTGCACCACGGCACAGGCAGGGTTAGATTGGTTGAAGACATGCGCACCTTCGACGTGCAGTATGCTTAGAACACAGCGTCATCGTGCCCCCATGTACGCAATCGGGGTTAAGTGCCTTGCCGAAGGGACACAACGCGGGAGCGCGAATCAGTCGCTGAAATGGTCACCCATCCAACTACTAAGGTTCCGCTCCATAGTTTTCCAGGCATTTCCAAAAATGACATGCCATACACTCTCTTCAAATGCAAATAGTCTGTAACTTAGTTTTCTAACCCATAACATATATTACATTTCCCAAATCCACAAAAAGCATATAATACTATCTGACTAAGTAGAAATAAAGAATCTGAATGTGGGTGGAATAATTTATTGTCAAAGGCAAGACTTCAACCTGAAAAATTGCATGAAAAAATGCCGAAACCAGTCATTTTCAGCCACCCAGCAGCCTCAAAAGCAGAATTTTCCCACCGACCCCACCGACCCCACCGACCCCACCTACCTACCCCTGCCGGGAACAGACCATCCCCTGTTTCTAAAATGCAAAAAAAAATTATATGTTTCCGTTTCATTTTTTAGTTACCTGTCTGGTAACAAACCCGTGTAAAATTACATTTTAAAAAATAGCCAATATTTCAAAGCCACTGTTTCCCATAATTCATCTAGTAATTTACCCCTATGTATCAGACTCCAACTTTGGGACCTAAACTTCAAATTATCTTGTCCAACAAAAAGCCTAATGTAATCATATATCTGATACTAAAAATATATCTCTATTTTACATGGCCTTAGTTTCAACATATGCCCTATGTTTAGAATTTCACCCCTGTGAGAAACTGTAGAGCGGAACCTAACCGCACTCGACGTTGCTTAACTTCGGTAATCCGGCGAGAACCGGTTACCGTGACCTCACCGCGCCCCGGCAACCATTTATATATTTTCTGCTTGATACAGGCCAAGTGGCCGAAATCTGTGAAAAATAGAGTGATGGTATTGTTTACATCAAAATAGACTTATACATTAAACTTCAATTACTGCGTCGCTATGATGGGGGTTAACAAGCATTCGACTAAAAATAGTCACCCAAGGAAATGTGACGTCAGAATATAACTCTTTGGCGAAAAAATTGTAAAAAATCAGCTTCTGTATTTTTTTCTACTCTACAGGAAAATGCCTGATTGATTTTTTAAAATGACGCGCAGAATTATGATGCAAATTCGCTAACATTTTTTAAATTTCATTTATTTTCCGGGGGGGGGGGGGGGGTGGGGGCACTAAAAATCTGCAAGACGTGACGTCCTATTTTTTATTCAGCTCCTTTTTACACCCACCCACCCCTACATGCAAATTTTCTACTACCGTTCTCAGACACCCACCCCCCACTCTCCCATTAAAATCCAAAATAAACTTATAAACTTAGTAGGCACAGCTGTCTTTAGGGGGGTTTCATAATGTTCTTAAACTGGTACCACAAATTTAAACCTCTGTGGGCTGCTGTGGGCCTCAATCTACAAATGACAAGCTGTTCATTATCAGGCTTGCTTGGCCAGAGCAGGTGTACATATTCGGGAACAAATTTTCATTTGAATTGTTCTGTCAGTATTCTCAGGTGTTTGCAACTTTCCGACTAACGTGTGACATTTTCCCAGATTAAGCCCAATATTCTCACATATAAAGCCTCCTGATGTTGTATTTATGTTAAGAGTATGATGTACAACATCATATTTAAGGGTTGAAACACAAATGATGGTACCAATTAGCTGATATATTGATAGACAGTCGGGCCCACTTAATTGGATATCTCTTAATTGTATATCCCTGTTAATTGAGTGTAATTTTCAAACACAAAACCATTTACCATATCTTCAGTACAGATTTGATCTGTTAATTGCATATGGGTTGTACAGTAAACTCCTGTTAATTGTATATACATTTTTGTAATATGTCGAAAAAATTACTGTGACACGCACCAAATTCCCCTTATTTATCAACCTTTTTGCCTCACTACATCCATTACAGGCATTTATTTTATTATATCTTGTTTGACAGAGCTCTGTGAGCTCTGTCAAACAAGATATAAGAGAATAAATGCTCAGTTTACCTCCAGAACACATGAAACTGACCAAATCCCTGTTAATTCTACACTCCTGTTAATTGAATAATTTTCACTGGCAAAATGGATATTTAATTAAGAGGATTCTACTGTATTTTTTAAAAAAATTCAAAAAATTGCACAAGTTGGAAAGGCACATTTTTGGCGCACTCAAGAGACCCACCCACCCCCACGTCACGTCTTGCAAATTTTTGGTGCCCCCACTCATCCCCCCCCCCCCCCCTGTATTTTCAGGTATTTTCCTGTAGGGTAGTATAAATGGACAGAGGCTGGTTTTTTAACAATTTCTTCCCAACAGTTTGAACGTTTTACCAATCATTCTTTGTTTAAACCCATTTAACCCTTCAACCAAACGTAACGGTCAAAATCGCCAGCTCTATTCACAAAAAATCGCAAATTAATTTTCATTATTTTTTTCATTTTTTGTCTCAAAAAACATAGGTTATGACCCCTCTTTGGAACGAGCTCGACGAGCTCGTTCCAAAGAGGGGTCATAATCTATGTTTTTGAGACAAAAAATGAAAAAAAATTAGTTATTCGAGAATTTTGTTTGCAAGTGTCGTCTGCTTTTCATGTTAGGTTGAGGGTTAAAAATAAGAACACGACGCTTTCGCCATTTGTTAATGTTCCGTAACATTTTTCAGTCCATTATATATACCAACAGTGTGTGCATCGTGACATACAATGCAGGCACCACCTTTCCGTTAATATAAAAATCTGGGAGGTAAATTTTCTAATTTTTTTTCCCGGGAAGAATAAAAATCTGGGAGGTAAATTTTCTAATTTTTTTTCCCGGGAAGAATAAAAATGTGAAAATTGCTGTAAAAATACAATCGCTAAAGAAAGAACTAAAGAGGAGGGTTACTCAATTGCTTCTAATTAACTTGCCATAAAAACAAGTTTCCTTTTGTGAATTTTAATGAACGAAGATAGCAGATAGCTCCGAGAGCGGACTATTGTTTTCGTTTATTAAAAGTAACAAAAGGAAACTTCGCTTTATTTTCAACTGATGCCATAGGTATTTTCTCAACAATTACATGCTTCATAATTGGATCTTCCTCGCCCGTCTAGTAATTTCAGGGGAGGTAACTTTATCGAAAGTCGATATTCATGAGATAAGTCAGGGGTGGAGGGACATTGCCATTGATGGGAGAGTATGGTGCCCCCCCCCCCCCCCCCCCCCATGATTCGTCATATTTACAATAGTTGGAAATTCGAAGCTCTTCTAAATTGGAAAAAGTCTAGAATTTGGACAAAATATGGAGTTCTTAGACTGAAAAGTATTGAAAGACCTCCAAAAATATTAACTGAAAGGTGGTAAACATCCGCCCAAATATGGATTTGTAGCTGGAATTTGTGACTACCGAGAGCCCCAATTTGAATTATTCTCAAGGAGGTGTACAAATGAAATTCAGCATCTTATTTATTTATTGATGTTCAAGGTCACATATTTATGCACAATGGCTAATCATGACCGTGACAGGTTTACGGGTGGAGGAAGCCGGAGTACCCGGGGAGAACCACCGAGCAACGACGAGCAGCTGCCAGCATCGTAACTCCGCACTGCAGCACAGGCAGGGTTAGATTGGTTGAAGACATGCGTACCATCAACGTGCAGTACGCCTTAGTACACGGCGTCATCGTGCCCCCACGCGGGCAATGGAGATGAAGTGTCTTGCCCAAGGACACAGCGCGGTTGCCGCAGGTGGGATTCGAACCTAGGACCTCTCAGCTTGCAGCCTGCACCTCTACCTACTGAGCCACCGCGCTCCCATTCAGCATCTTAAACCTGTAGTTGGAAAATTTTGACTTTACCCCTCACCTAACATGAAAAGCAGACCACACTTGCAAACAAAATTCTTGAATAACTAATTTTTGTCTCAAAAACATAGGTTATGACCCCTCATTGGAACGACCTCGACGAGCTCGTTCCAAAGAGGGGTCATAACCTATGTTTTTGAGACAAAAAAAAAAAGGAAAAAATAATGAAAGTTAATTGGCTACTTTCGTGAATAACGCTTGCTGGTTTTAGCGAGTAGGGTTGCGTTAAGGGAAAGGGTTAAGGGTGTGTGTGTGGGGGGGGGGGGGGCTAATTGAAATTCCCACTCGTTGAAATTTTGCCTACCTGGAAATGGGTAGATAAAGAGTCCACGATCAAGTGTTATCTCTCAGACAACATTCAACAGAAGCAGACGACTGACCCATAAATGATAATGGGGATTATATTTACAGTGGTGTCTGCATATTTACTTTTCGAAACATATGTAATACGAACTTTAACCGAATGAACATTTGTTAATCAAATTATTATTTGTTCGTCGACAATCTGTATTTAAGTACCATAACAAACGGGAATCGAGAGCTATTGGGATGGTACTAGGGAGAATGCGAAGGTAGCGATATTGTGTTAGAAGATGCGTTTCAGATATTTGTTTTATTTTTTTCTTGCTTTTTTCCATCGTCTATTTCTTTCGAATATTATTTCTAGTTTATTTTTATTTTCCTTTTTTCCATTTTATTTTTTTTATTTTTGAAATATCTTTTTCTGTACAGAGCAGACAGGAAATAAAGGCTGAAAAATAAAATTTGCACATGCATAAACATGTTCGTTATTATCCGTTTGAACTTGACGCACCCCCCCCCCCCCCCCCCCACACACACACAACCCTACTTTCCAGGCAAGGGTCAAAATACTGCTGGTGTCATGAAGCAAATGTCTGTTCGGTGAGTTTGTGGAATAGAGTAATCAAAATGTTCGGGGCGCGGTGACGTCGCGGTGACCGGTTTTCGTCAGATCACCGAAGATAAGCAACGTCGAGCGAAGCTAGTAGTTGGATGGGTGGCCATTTCAGCGACTGATTCGCACTCCTCGTTGTGTCCTTGGGCAAGGCACCTAATCCCGATTGCCTACATGGGGGTACGATGACGCTGTGTACTAAGGCGTCCTGCACGTCGAAGGAGCGCATGTCTTCAGCCAATCTAAACCTGTCTGTGCCGCGGTGCAGAGTTCAGAGTTGCGATGTTGGAGAGCTGACAGCTGCTTGTCGTTGCTCGGGGGTTCTCTCCGGGTACTCCGGCTTGCTCCACCCGTAAAACTGTCACCGACATGATATGACCCTGGCTGTTAATGTGTCGTTAAACCCTAATAAAAAAATCAAAATTATCAACGTGCAGCCTCAAGGTTGTGCGTTGAAAATATTAATTGTTCTCCCCCGAATAATGAATATGGACTCGTCTAACTGAAATCATTGAACTGACATGAAATATATCATTGTTCAAAATATTTATTTATTTATTTATTTATTTATTTATTTATTTATTTATTTATTTATTTTATTTATTGGGTTTAACGACACTTTCGACAACAAGGGTCACCTCGTGTCGGGCAATTTTATGGGTGGAGGAAGCCGGAGTACTCGGAGAGAACCATCGAGCAACGGCGAGCAACTGTCAGATCCCCAACCTACTAACTCCATACAAGCAGGGTTAGCATTGATTGAAGACAACTCTACCATCGACGGGCAGTACGCATTAGTACACAGCGCCACCGTGTCCCTACGTGGGCATTCAGGATGGAGTGCCTTGCCCAAGGACACAACGCCGTTACCCCTGGCAGTGGACCATTCAGTTTGATGTCCAATGCCATGACCACTGAGCCACCGCGTTCCCCCAAAATGTTAATATCATATGAGTCTAAACATAATGGGAAAGAAAATTAATATTAATAACATAGGTATTTTTATTTTTAAATTATCAATTTATGCCTTTTTGAAATTAACAACAGATTTACAGGTCCAAAGAAAAATGTAAAGTGACAAACTTCCATTTCGACATTGTTAGTCGATTCCGTAATTTTATTATTTTAAATTAAGAATTATTTATTTGATATTAATTTGGATATATAGAGATTATTACCATTATGTGGATGTACAAAATATGTATCCGAGTCGAGCTCCGGGTTCTAAGGGCAGATCACGACGAGTCGTGATCTACCCTTAGAACCCGGAGCGAGACTCGGATACATATTTTGTACATCCACATAATTGTAATAATCATTTTATCTAACAATATATTGGGGATAAGTCAAGAATGGAGACGAATGTATAACGAACTATTTATTCGTACGGATGAACAAAAAGAAAAAAAATGGAACTCACGCGAAAGGAACGTGCTTTCATCCGACCCCCTGATACAAACATCTGTATCAGGGAGTCGGATACACGACAGTTGCGGAGTTAATACAGACAAAATACATGTTGATTGTAGGATAAAAATTTGTATAAGATATAAATTTTCAATGTTATATGTAATCGTAATTATTTGTTGCCCAAATATTCCTAGTCCATATAATTTAAATTTCATGGCGATTAGTTTTTTTCTTCTACCTTAGGAACGTTTTCTACCATGGACCAATGGTGGCGCCATGGGGGGGGGGGGGGGGGGGGGGGATCAGAGGGGGCTACAGCTCCCCCCCCCCCCGTCGGAGAGGTCCAGCCCCCCCGTCGGAGATTTTTAGTCAGTCCGTCGGAGAGTCTCGTAAACCCGACTTCACGAGAAATTTCCGACAATCGAATGTAGATATCTCGTCTTGTCAGTCTCGAACCCGTGCAGCACTGGAACTTTGATAGAGAATAGTGAGTCTCAAGAAATTCCTTAATGTAGTTCGTCAAACTGGCTTTATAGATGAAATATTTCCCGACCTTATTATAATATGTTTACTTTAACCCTTTACCTAAGGTAACGGCCAAAACCGGCCAGCGCTATTCTCAAAAATCGCCAATTAATTTTCATTATTTTTTTCATTTTTTGTCTCAAAAACATAGGTTATGACCCCTCGTTGAATAACTAATTTTTTCATTTTTTGTCTCAAAAACATAGGTTATGACCCCTCGTTGGAACGAGCTCGACGAGCTCGTTCCAACGAGGGGTCATAACCTATGTTTTTGAGACAAAAAATGAAAAAATTAGTTATTCAAGAATTATTTTTGCAAGTGTCGTCTGCTTTTCAGGTTAGGTAAACGGTTAAATAATCAACAAACACACTCAATTTGCTTCTATTTTGGTTCTCCAATTTTCACTCATTTTCCTTCGTTTGGGAGGTCAAATGTTATAGCCCCCCCCCCCCCCCTCCCCTGTCGAAGAGGTCAGCCCCCCTGTCGAGAAATCCCTGGCGCCACCCCTGCCATGGACTTTTTTCCCGGTGACTCTTTTGTCCAAGTACACTTTATGTCCTGGGGAATTTTTGTCCCACACCTTGAGTCAAGATTTCAAATATTTCTTTTCTTATTTTCTGCTCTATTCAAGAATTTGTTATTCAGTTATCGCTTTTCGTGCAACAAATTTTTATGGTTAGGCAGTGGATAGTCTCCACGACACACGGTCCTTCAGACCTGTCTTCACAGCTTCCGATCCATCTCCATCTCCACTGTTTCTTGCAACGGTGTTCATCAAACTATTTACGGGTGATGTCAAACTGGCACGCAAATATTCAAACTTTAACCCTTTAGCAAACGTAACGGTCAAAACCGGGCAGCACTATTCACAAAATTCACCATTCAATTTTTATTTCGTTTTCATTTTATTGTCCCAAAAACATAGCTTATGACCCCTCATTGGAACGAGCTCAACGAGCTCGTTCTAATGAGGGGCCATAAGCTATGGTTTCGCCGCCAAAAATATAAAAAATATTAATGGTTGAAGAATTTTATTTGCAAGTGTCGTCTGCTTTTCGTGTTAGGTAAAGGGTTAAGGTCAGCAATCAAATTTTGTAAGGTATCCCTTGCTATTTGTTTACCCACTGTTCGTGGAGTGCGCGCGCACACTACTGCTGATTTAATGTGATGCCCCTTTACTCAGATATTCTTTCGTGCTCCAGTTTTTATGGATCTGCGAATCACAATTTTTTTTTCGAATCGAATCTCGAATCGTGTCTCTAATATTGATATCGAATCGAATCTTAAAAGACAAGTTATTTCATATTGCACCAAACGGAAGTTACGGAACACAGTGGTGACCCTTTCAAGACTGGGTGAACAGCTTGAACACCAATAAATAAATATTCCCTGTAGCAACGTCGCTGTAACAGCTTGGCCTATTATCCATAGTTTTAGTTTTTGAAGGCTTAACTTAGAATGCGAATAGTAAAAAGTTAATCCTTCAAAAACTAAAACTATGGATAATGCTCTGGGCAAAATTCACTGCTTACCTAACATTTATATTTATTTATTTATTGGTGTTTAAGGTCACATACTTATGCACAATGGCTAATCGTGACCGTGACAGTTTTACAGATGGAGGAAGCCGGAGTACCCGGAGAGAACCACCGAGCAACGACGAGCAGCTGTCAGCTCTCCAACATCGTAACTCTGAACTCTGCACCGCAGCACAGGCAGGGTTAGATTGGTTGAAGACATGCGCACCATCGACGTGCAGTACGCCCCAGTACACAGCGTCATCATGCCCCCATGTAGGCAATCGGGGTGAAGTGTCTTGCCCAAGGACACAACGCGGTTGCCGCAGGTGGGATTCGAACAGAGGACCTCTCGGCTTGCAGCCTGCACCTCTACCAACTGAGCCACCGCACCCCCACCTAACAATTAAACATTCTCAGTTACTCAGTTAAATAGGAACTGAGCCAACGTAAATGAATTGTCTAATGGCATAGCCGATTGAATCTGAACAAATGCGACGGACCATTCCAGGGGTAGACTGATTCCAGACCATACCAGCGTCGAATTCCTTACAGGATTCGACCGGGTGTGGGACACTCCTAAATACCAGGCGGGATTGTCGAGGGTTTTGCTCCTGGCATGGGATCAGAAACCAACATTCTAAATTTCTCTAAAACATGATTGCGACCATCGAAAAGCACACACAGACCCGTGCCAGTCTGATGCCAACCACAGCACTTTCGTCGTACTGCAGCCAGTGCGTCCCACACTTTAATGCTGCTGCTGAAAGGAAGGTGAAGCAAGTAATGATGAGACCTTTATCTAAAAAGCTAGATTCCAGCCATCGTTTTTGACGGTGTGCAATGATCTTGTGGTCTAGGTGTTGGACTCTTGGTTGCCGAGGGTTCGACTCCCGGCAGGGGGTCAGAAATCAACATTCTAAATTCCGCTAAAACATAATTGTGTCCTTCCAAAAAACACACACTCTCTCACACACAGTATTCTTTAACCCTTTAACCAACGTAACGGTTAAACCGGCCAGCTCTATTATAAAAAATCGCCAATTAATTTTCATCGTCGCGCTCGTTCCAACGAGGGGTCATTACCTATGTTTTTGAGACAAAAAATGAAAAAAATTCGTTATTCAAGAATTTTTTTTGCAAGTATCGTCTGCCCTTCATGTTAGGTAAAGGGTTAAACGCTTTTGTGTTGACTTATTTTCTTTCGTCCTTTGTGACAAACAATGATAAATAAATCCCCACAAAATTGGGAAGACAAATCCTAACCCATTGTTTTCTTTGCGAGGACTCGTAGAAAACAACGGAAATCTTTGTGGGAACCCAAATGCTATTGTCTGGGTTCTCACAAAATCAGAAAGACAGGCTGACCCTAACACACAATAACACACACTCCCTCTCACACTCTTGCACTCCCTCCCAGACCCTCACATACGTACGTAACATATCCACAGAAATGACAGGCAATAAGCAGTAAATTGCAAAATTCCACTGAATACTTTCGTGAAGAATTTAATAAAAGCAAATGACATAATATATGTATAATTTATTCCTCGTTCACAGGTAATAAAATCCCACTTTTCCAAATGTATGAACTGTTTCCATTAGCACTAATATATTTCTCGAGCGTATCAATTATTCGGGTCGATTCTTACAAAACGAGCTTTTTAATAACATATAGCAAGAAATGGCTGATGTGTTTCGTTAATTGCCTAATTACCATAACAGTGAAGAACAAATTAATGTTAATTTTTGAAAAATATATAAAGAGTAGCTTGAATGGATATAATGGACCAGATGTTTACGTTAACATGTTTGTGATCGACTAACGTCTATTATTTTTTCTTTCTATTTTGCTCTACTTAAAAATTAACCCTTTGTAATAAAATTCAGACTAAAGGAAAATTTGCCAGTTAATTTAGCAGGCGTCACAATGAAGAATCGGTAGGAAGGAACGCATGGGGCGAACTGGGCCAAGAAAATGTACCAAGGGGGCTCCAGATCCGGAGAAAATTTAAATTCTGCGAACTGA
Organism: Pictodentalium vernedei; assembly: GCA_031216915.1. Lineage (NCBI taxonomy): Eukaryota > Metazoa > Mollusca > Scaphopoda > Dentaliida > Dentaliidae > Pictodentalium > Pictodentalium vernedei. The sequence goes on along the minus strand of CM062291.1, from coordinate 410,287,514 downwards.
ACGAATGTGACTTCCTTGCATCTGAGCGACCAATGGCAGTCCACATGCAGGTAATTTCGATGGCATTTTTGTGTCAGTTTCATCGATCATTCGATCGGTGGGGGAGGAGGGCGGGGGGGGGGGGGTCGGAAAGACCATAGTTCAGCCAAATCGGAGAGAACTTTTATTTTTGAAATTGAAGGAACGCTGTTGGTATATCGAAATGTCATCTGTGTGGACTACCAACGGCAGTCCACAAAGAGAATGTTTCGACCTACCGGCGGTCTATGCAATCAGATCCTTTTTGCCTCTTGGTCACTTTACGAAATTTCAGGTACCAACGAGTGTTGAGCTGCATCAATTTTGGACCCTCAGGGGGAACTCAATAGCAGACCCACCGGAAATTTTCCCGGTGCATCATACGACCAGTCCGCCTCTGAAGGATCACTCTTATAGTTTAATCCCACAGCCCTGTAGGGCTGTGTGATTAAATTATTGCTAACCTACCTATGAATGTAAAAACAGACTTGCTGATTTATACTGTAAACTTTATTGTGCACGAAAGCTCCGCAATTCTGTGGAAATTAGTTTGACAATAAACTCACGTGACACTAAAGGGTTCCCACAATAACAACAAAAAACCCAAACATCGCCAATATTCTTTGTTTAGATGACTTGTTACTAGGGTTTATTCCCGGGAACGGGAATTCCCGGTTCCGAAAGCCGGCCTCGATACCCGGGAAATATACAGCACGGAACCGGGAATGAAGCGTGGCACTGTTTGTGTATTGAACTGAAGTTTTCTGAATTGAAACTTTGTGGGATTTTGTCAGCCCTTCCACGCCTAAAATTTTTACAGTCCTGATTCCCGACGAGTCATTTTCAACAAATCACTGTAACTCTCAACCATTTCTAGAGGACCGCCACCTTCCCCCTTTCAACAGCAAGATCTTCTTCACCCGCTTCAAAGTTCAAACTCGTCTTCCTTCACAGCCGTCACCAGTCTCCTCTGCTTGAAGCAGAGGAGACTGGTGACTGCAGTGAAGAGGGTGTTGATGTTGGAGAAGGTAGAGGTGATAATGCGAGTGATTCTGAAAATAAAGACAAGATTGAAGCAGGTTTGGGTTTTCATACTTATCTTAGGAAAATAACTTTTCCGTTTGGAGATGGGAGATTGCCAATGAAATATGCTCATTATCATTAAAATAAATGCGTCATGTAACCCTCGTAAATTTGCTTGATATTACCCGGGAAATTCCCGGTTCCTGAACCTGAGAGTAAGTTTATTTCCGTTCCGGGTTCCAAGAAAACCAGGGAATATATTTAACCCTACTTGTTACAAAATGTGTTTTTCTGTGTTTAATCTCAAGACTGTTGTCAGACTTTTTCAACTGCAAATGTGCAATAAACTTAGTGTTTCGCACACTGTGTTGCTACACGTGCGTACGTATAATATATTGTATGGTGACTTAGGCACGAATCTAAGCTCAACGACATATTTTTGGCCCAACTGCACTGTGGAATAACCTCCTTTTTTATTTCGACGAGAATCTGAACAAAACTCGTTACTTGTGATATTTATATTTTCCTTCCGCAGCAAGTATATATCGCACATTTGCATTGAAGATGGCGCCTTGTTACACTCAAGGGAAAGTTTGTCGTCAAGCAAGGGATTTAGATTGATTTTATGATGCTTTCACACCTTAGGTGGTCCTCCTCCTATAGATTTGCTAGTGCAGAAGAAACATGGGGTCCAAAAATTATCTCTAATTCATGGAACACTGGACGGTGTTCCCTGTGGAACCAAAAGAAGAAATTTTCTCGTCGGGAGTTTCTATTCTCAGCTCGGGGGCGCGGTCGCTCAGTAGGTAGAGATCCAGGCTGCAAGTCGAGAGGTCCTCGGTTCGAATCCCACCTGCAGCAACCCCGTTGTGTCATTGGGCGAGACACATCACCCCCATTGCCCACATGGGGGAACGGTGGCGTTGTGTACTAAGGTGTAGTGCACGTCGATGGTGCACTTGTCTTCAACCAATGCTAACCCTGCTTGTGTGGAGTTAGTATGTTTGCTCGGTGGTTCTCTCCGTGTACCCCAGCTTCCTCCACCCGTAAAACTGTCGTGGTCATGATCAGCCATTGTGAAGAAATATGTGACCTTAAACACCAATAAATAAATAAATAAATTTATTCTCAGCTACCAAGCGAGAGGGATATTCGCTTTGTACGTAACCGAGTACCAGATCGTCATGCGTGTATTTATTTATTGGCGTTTAACGACACTTTCGACAACCACGTCGTGTCGGGTAGTCTTACGGGTGGTGGAAGCCGGTGGATCCGAAGAGAACCATATAGCAGCGAGCAACTGTCCGACTCCCCAACGTTAACTAACTCCGAATAGCATTGATTGAATACAAATGCACTATCGACGTGCAGTACGTATTAGTACACAGCACCAACTTGCCCCATGCGGGCGATCGGGATCAAGTGCCTCGCCCAAGGACACAACGCGATTACCCACCGCGCTAGCCGCTATGCGTGTACAGTGACTGTGTTACTTTGCCAAAAGAAATTGCACAAACGTTTGAGCTGAATATTTGCGCACAACCGAATATAACCATAGGTCGATGACGTCCAGAAAATGCGTATCCACATGGCACAACTGGCCTCTGGTCTGCAGGCGAACACATTCTGCTCGTATTTTGCGAACCGTCGACTTCTGGGCTCCTCATAGAGACAATCGGCTTTCATTTTGTGAACATAATCTTCCTGGAGGCCGTGGCAATCGTTACTTAGTCTCAGTTCCTTATTCGACATTCGTTATCAACCGATAAAATCGGTTGATAACGAATGTCGAAAAAGGAACTGGGAATAATTAATGGTTGTCACGCCAGTATCGTCCTGGAGGCATACTTGGTCAAAACACACGTGCGGAAAACGGTTTCGTCAACATTGGATCGAGCAGCCTTTTCAGTACCAAAACAATCGTTCTGGAAGTTTCCAACGGCCTGTAACATCCACAAATTGTTCAGTGGAAGTAGAATGAAGTGGCACAGGGGAAGATTTCTGGAAATTATCTGCACATCTCTATTACTTTGGACACTAAATTGGCGAAAGCTTTCTTCAATTTTTCACACTGTGTGTGCGTCACAGCAAAAATGCAGATGGGATTGCAGCAAGCTGCACTGCAAGATGGGATTACTTATAAACGACACAATAATTTTCGGAATGAGGAAAGAAGTGACCTAATTGCATAATCCCACAAAGTTTTTTTTTTTTTTTTTTAAAAATTATTTTTCCATCTTTTATTATTTTCTGTTTTTGTAATGTATGTTTGCTTTTGTTTTATTATTATTATTTTCTTTTATTATTATTTTTTTCTGTTTGTTTTTGGCTTCTTCTATGTGGAGGTGGGGGTGGGGTGGGGGTGGGTGTGTGAGGGTGTGTGCGTGGGTATTTTGCCATTTCTATGGAAGCTATCAAAACAGTTGGGATTCTTTTAGTCATATTGGTATTTTCCTATAACTCTCTACTGATATTACTTAAAGTCTGCTGGTGTGTTTGTTTTTAACTGTTTTTGTTTGATAGTTTTGAGAAAGCCTATCCGGTATTCTCCAACATAATCTTTGTTGTTAAATTAGTCAAGTTTCAGAAACAGGGAATTGTTTTAATTCCAGTCAACTGTCGTGATTTTTAGGAAAGTGCTTACAATCATTTTGGTATTTGGTATTTGATGGGACTGCTAAACCATCTGTGAAAATCTGCTGTTTGCCAAATAACCGTCTACCTCTGGTTATAATGAAATAATTCTGTGAGTTTACGTCGGAGCTGTCCATGTAAAGACATGGAAGAAGAAGAAGGAGAAGAAACTGGTGTATACATGGTGTCCACAATTATTAACTCTTTACCTAACGTAACGGCCAAAACCGGCCAGCGCTATTCTCAAAAATCGCCAATTATTTTTCATTATTTTTTCATTTTTTGTCTCAAAAACATAGGTTATGACACCTCATTGGAACGAGCTCGTCGAGCTCGTTCCAATGAGGGGTCATAACCTATGTTTTTAAGACAAAAAATGAAAAAAATTAGTTATTCAAGAATTTCTTTTACAAGTGTCGTCTGCATTTCATATTAGGTAAAGGGTTAAGATGTAATTCGAAAGGAATTTTCATCTATCGAAGTTTCATTATATCCCGCCAAAACGAAGTTTGTGGTGGATCTAGCAATGGTGACCGTCCGTTCGCAAATCCGTCCGCCCGCCCGCCCGCCCGCCTGCCCGCCCGTAACAAATTTAGACCTCTGTATCTCGATCAGTGCATGTCGGATTTAAATGATCCTTGGTATGCTATTGGACCATCATTGGGTAAAAGGATATCCACAAGTAACGAGTTTTGTTCAATCATATTTTTTCTAGAGTTATGGGCCTTTTTCTACTCAGAACATTTCAGTTTTTCTGGTTTCTGGTTAGGAAACCACTTCTCGGTGGGGGATACCGATGATGTTGCACCTTGGTAATGTGTATGTAGATATGTTCACAGCTTCGCAGAAACAAACACTTCTACAACATTAACCCTTTACTTAAAACGAAATAAAATTCTTCAATAATTATGTTTTTCCATTTTTGCGTTCACACAATGCTTATGACCCCTCATTGGAACGAGCTGAACGAGCTCGTTCCAATGAGGGGGCATAAGCTATGTGTTTGAGACCAAAAATGAAAAAATAACGAAAATTGAATGGTGATTTTTGTGAATTGCACTGGTCGGTTTTCAACGTTACGTTGGCTTGGGTGGGTTAAATTGACCTTTACCAATGTATAATCAAACAACACATCTCGCTTGGCTAATTCTGCAAACGACCCAGTATTGGTTATTTGCTGTTTTCATTTTTTTAACCCCCCCCCCCCCCCCCCCAGCTTCTTTTCAACTCTGGGGGTACCTGGAAGTGACCCCGAAAGTTTCTTCACTTACATGCTCTTCGGTCATGTACGTCATGTTCGCCCAGTTCTTGAGTTCATTCTTACGAAGGTTATGAACCGATTTTGATGAAACTTCTCTCAATGTACAGTACGTGTAGAGTGTATTATCACTAAATCACCCACAGAGAGGAGATTCCACTCGAGTAATAATTGCAAATTTGTTGCAAAGCATAAGAAGCACAAGCAAAGTTCCAGCCAATGGACCTCCGGGTTGTACCGGAGGTCCATTTGCTGAAACACTGCTTGTGTTTTTGTCCACATGTACAGAATTTGAAAATAATACTTTGGGTGTCAGTTCCACTCCCCGGGTGATTTAGTTACAATCCACTCTCCACGTACTGTACATGGCCAACAACAAGCATAGTGTGTACATGCTCCCAAATTTCAAGTCAATTTTCAGCTAAATTATCTCCCCTTGAACATGAAGATTTCTGGTTGATATCAATATGGAAATCTTGTGTGCGGAAGTCTTCCTAAGTTAATGCACTGGTTTCCATGAAATTTGTTGCACATGATCACACGCAATCAGAAAAACTCCCAAATTTCAAGTTGCGGCAAATATGAATTATCTTCTCCTGAACTAACATTTATGTTTTGATTTCCTTATAATTTAATTTTCTTTAACCTTTTGAAAAACACGAAAGGCTGGCGACACTTGCAAATAAAATTCTGGAATAACTTTTTTCTTTCATTTTTTTACGTCAAAAACTAATCTTATGACACGTCATTGGAATGAGCTCGACGAGCTCGTTCCAACGAGGGGTCATAACATAACCTATGTTTCTGAGACAAAAAATAAAAGAAAAATGAAAATTAATTGGCGATTTTTGAGAACAGCGCTGGCCGGTTTTGGCCGTTATGTTGGGTAAAGGGTTAAGGAACAACTTTAACCCTTTACCTAACATGAAAAGCAGACGACACTTGCAAAAAAAATTCTTGAATAACTATTTTTTTTCATTTTTTGTCTCAAAAACATAGGTTATGACCCCTCGTTGGAACGAGCTCGACGAGCTCGTTCCAACGAGGGGTCATAACCTATGTTTTTGAGACAAAAAATGAAAAAAATAATGAAAATTAATAGGCGATTTTTGAGAATAGTGCTGGCCGGTTTTGGTCGTTACGTTAGGTAAAGGGTTAAAAGTTTTTCGAACATGGTCTGATACTCTTCATTAAAAATTTAATTTTCGCAGGAGAAGGTCGAAGAAATGTCAAGAGATTCATTCACTACCAGAACCCGTTCGAACACTGCGATAAACGCCCACACATTCACATTTAGATTCCCTTGTTACATTTGATAGTGGTTATGGGTTTTTAATGGTAATGTGAATAATTCATTTGCTGATAACAGTTCTGCACAAAGTATATATTTGCTATAAAATAAGCAACAAAAAGTTTTTAAAAGTCATGAAATGTCTCCGATTTTAAATATCATTTAACTAATAAATGCCCTTGAGATACTGACACGCGCGGAAGTGAATTTTACTCACTGCCAGCATAATCAGACATCCCCATTTAAACAAGAAATATAGAAGAAAACAAAAACAATTCCGACCTGACATAACGTGTGACGGGAGCTCCACGGCTCATTGGTTAGAGCATTGGACTTCACGTCGAAAGGCCAAAGGTTCGTCCACACCCCCGTCACATGCGCTCTCTCCTTGGGCAAGGCACTTAATCCCAATTATCCAAGTGTAAGCACGTTGGCGATTTACTCACCTCTGCATGATGGTTCCGCCCGGGTACTGCGTCATCCTCCACGCCTAAAGCTGTACATGCTCTCTCTGGGGAAAAGATGAAATCATCGTGTAATATAAGCTAATTTCATTTTCCATCTAAAAACATCAAACCCCCCCCCCCCCCCCCCCCATTACAACGAGCCTTACGTTCTGGTTCTGCGGGAAGGGGGAGGGGGGTGTTTCTGTATATGTGTGGATACGCCATAGATTCCCTGCTGGGCTAAAACATAACGACAGAGAGAGTGGGTAAATCTTGATGCTCTGTTACAGCGGATTTGAAGCCCTCTAATATGCTAGCTGCTATAGCTTTTTCGTTCAGGCAATTCCAAACGATTGCTCTGTGCACAAAGAATGAATGTTTATATTGGTCTGCTTCAGTGTCGCCACATAGGGGGAGGGGGATAGCCTACCCCACCCCCACACACACACTTTTCCAACGGGCCCCCACAATCAAACTTCAAATTATTATCTGACCGTGGTTTTTCCACCCAATATCACCCCCGCAAACGGCACACAACAATACACATCATGTCATTTCCCGGGGAGATCCCCCAGACACCTCTCCTATAGCACTCTCCCCCGCAGGCCAGCGATCTGAACGCAGTTGCTACCCTCTTACGGGGGTGGGGGTGGGGGTGGGGTTAGCCACTATGTTCAGATCGCTGTATTACCTCTCCCCGATCCTCCTCTAGCTCTGACCTGCGACGTTCGGGAGATGCCTTCGGTATTTCAACCTTGCCCCCCCCCCTCACCCTCCATATCTTACTTAGGACCCCCTAAATTGAGATCCTGGCGCCGCCACTGGTCTGTTTTACGAGTTGTAACAGTTACGGGTCTACCCTTGTTCCTTACTAAAGATGACATGATAATGTGACTATACTATAATGTGAAATAATTTAACCCTTTACCTAACATGAAAAGCAGACGACACTTGCAAAAAAAATTCTTGAATAATCAATTTTTTTCATTTTTTGTCTCAAAAACATAGGTTACGACCCCTCGTTGGAACGAGCTCGACGAGCTCGTTCCAACGAGGGGTCATAACCTATGTTTTTGAGACAAAAAATGAAAATATTTTGAAAATTAATTGGCGATTTTTGAGATTAGTGCTGGCCGGTTTTGGCCGTTACTTTGGGTAAAGGGTTAAAGTCCATTTACATGATGCGAGTTTTGCTTGCGCCTGTCGCATGAGCTGGGCGCATCGTATAAACTGTACTTACTACAAAATTTCCTGACACCATTCGCACCTCTGACTTCATAGTGTGAATATCATCTGAACAATCACAATAGCAATCACAATGGCTAAATTAGACATTCCAATTAACCTTCAGAAAGATTTGTCAGCTCTGGGCGTCACTTGCCCTCTCAACTGGTCTCTCCAGACGAGAGGCAAAAGCGTTCATCTGACGCTGGAGTTTGATACAGAGGAGAACACCACCACACCTTTTTCAGGGAGACGTAGTACCTTTTGTGAGAGGAACCCCCTCACACTGGTCCTCACCCGAAGAAGCCTGAATCTGGCCCTGTAAAGAAGACCAAGAAGAAGAAGAAGAGCCCATCAACTAGGCGCCGTGATGCCCAGCGCTGGATGAGGTCCTGAAAAGGAAGAAAGACGAAAGGCGGAAGAGAAGATAGAGGAAGCCACTACCATTTCCCCACCTCCAACTCATGTGACTCCCATCCACACCCCAGCTGCCTCTCCTATGGGGGTGGGGGGGCAACTTGGAGGATGGCGACGTCATCAGTGTGTCGGAGGCGGAAATGGAAATTGGCTCTCCGAAGTCTCCTACTCCAGTCTCTCCCCTTCATCTGGATCAGGAACAAGGATTCCTGGACCTCATGAAAGTCTTGGAAAGCTTGAGAGAGGAAGTCAGAGAAGTCACCAGAGAGGCAAAGGAAGGCACTGAAAGATCGGAAACATTTATGGCAGAATTCAACATCCAGAATACATCTATGGCAGCAAGGACAAGGCCCTACCACCCAAGTTAGTCCTCAAACATCAACAGTCCAACAACACCAACAACCACTACAGTCTCACTATCACAACCTCCTCCACACAAAAAGAAAAAAAAACAAGAGAAATAAACGCCGCTAAACAGTCAAAGAGGGTCGAAAGGGGGTTGGCCTACACCGTCCTTGTGCGCCTTCGGCGTGCGAAACCATTTCATCTTATTTCATGACACTTGCGATGATGCATTCACCAAGACGCATGTTCTGATTCTTCACGACATCGCAAGCAGGACTCAACAACACGACCAATCAGGTAGGTGAAAATAGATCACGTGCTTAGTGTAGGTTACTCCACACACCACTACTCATTACTGTTGAATTTTCACACACTGTCTTCCGTAAACTATTATATTAGTAATACGTAGGTCCAAGTCGGTCTCTTCCTGCAATCCAACTTCTCATTCAACAAGTTCATCTCTTTCTGTGTAAATAATCATGTTTTTTTTTATTCCTGTCACAAGAAGAGACAGTAGGGCAATTTTCTTCAGTCGCCACGCACGTGTTCTTTTCATAACCGCCCGCCGACGAATAAGTTCGCGTCCTAGACTCATTGACAAAACGCACCGTCTAAAACGATTTTGACTTCTGCTTCTCAAAGTCAAGCGACAGGCGCATGAATGTTGGACGTACGTCTTGGACGCATCGCGTAAATGGGCCTTTAGCCCGGATCTGTCACTTTGTGGTGGGAAAAAATGATGAATTTTTCTCGCGGCATTGCTGGTATTTGATCCTCAGTCACTTTATAGAAGAAGGCCCGTTGCTGCCTTCTGGGTTGTAGAGAAAGTAATTTTAGTTCCCCCAACATTTTTGTCATACACCCTCTTGGTTTGTATTTTGGGGGTTTAACCCTCCCCCCCCCCCTTCTTTGTATTCTCTCCAGTTTTATGATCTCTTGCTTTGTATATGGTTCCCGGATGAGATAGCTCAATATTCCACTATCGATCTTACGGGTGTAGTGTCGGCTATTCTTCGGCATTCCTTCGGACAGTGTTGGAGGTTTCTGCGAAGGAATCTGAGAATGGAGTTTACCTTGTTACTCTCATCGTTGATGTTTTCATTCCATTTGGGATCTTCCTGTATTTGCAGGTCGCGGTAGGGTTCAGATGGAACACGTTCTGGTGTATGGCCGTTTAGGGTGTAGAATCGATGAGTTTTTCCTCTTTGAACCCGACAGGTCGCTTTTCGGTTCAGGAACATGATGCGACATAATTTCCTTAAGTGGGATGACTACCAAGGAGGAATGTGTATGGTAGACCAATCAATATTTTCAACGTGCAGCCATAGGCTGCACGTTGAAAATATTAATTGGTCTTCCCCATATAATGGATATGGACTCATTGACCTAACATGGATGATAACACCAGAGTGCTAAGGGTTAATGTGCTTTGCCCGAGCTAATACCCATTATTCTAGACAAGCTAGGAAGTTATGTAGGGTGGTGTGATACCCCCCCCCCCCCCTTTTTTTTTTTTTTTTTTTTTTTTTGCGTTTACTTCCCTGGACGATGGGCAGTCGTCTTACTGGCCTTACTTATAGTTTTACGGAGATTGGAAGATCATTGATGTGGCATAAGAAAAGAGCTGGACCCAAGACACATTTCCTTTGGGTACATCTGAGCCAACGGATGCTTCATCCGAGAATTCCCCCTTCTAGAGCTACTCGTCATAGTTGACTCGTTCAAATGAAGGGTCACGCGCTGTTTTGAAATGAAACAGTGAAATATGAATGGCCATTTTTATGAACAGTCGTTTTTCGTTATTACACTGTGTAAAAGATTTAGGCCATCTGTATCGAAATCTTTCGAAAATCTTTAAATTATCATTCGGAGTAGAAATTTTCCATGGAAGAATGAGTATTGGTTTCCAACTATAGTGTCACGTCGAGTCGTGATCATGAATACGTCACGAGTGGAGCTCCACATATATATAAGTAAATACATATTTACGTGTGCATACAAAAAACACGTGTAATGTGGTGGCCGACGAAGCAGAAACCAGTGTTAAAGAACAATTAACGTGCTTATAATCCGTGTCCATGCTGGAGCCAACCTTGTCAACAACATGTGTGGTATATTCTCCGCTAGACTGTCAAATGTTCGATGGTCTTTTTCGATAAACAGAGAACGGGACACTTGAAAATGATTAATAAATTTCGAAATAACAGACCATGAAATTAAGTTGCAGCTAAGAGACAAAGTTTCTATTAGTTTGGGGTTTTGTTGAAACTTTTTATACCTCAAGGGTCTGATATGAACTGAACGCAGCTCTCCACACGCACCAGCCTATATCCCTTTGAGAGCAAATCTCGGTTGTAACTTTGTCAGAGATTTTCCTTCTTTCTTTCGAAATTATCATATCGTGTTGAAGCTTCATTCATTTTTAATTTTAGAACCTAAAATAGATTAGGAAAATAAATTAACCAATCAAACCCCATTAATCACTCTGTTAGAGACGTATTTTGGACAAAGCTCTAAACGCCTGTCATTTACTGCACTTTCGGTCAATCTTTTGCTGTCGTGCAGAAAAGTATTCCAATTCTAAATTAATATCACGGCCATTTTGCTGTTTATCGATTTCCTTGAAAGAATCGCCCTTGTCATGTTAAAGTCCCAACGACATTATTCCATAATGTAAATAAATCAGTAAATTTAGGGATCAGAAGGTTATGGATATTTCGAAAGATTTAATTGTATTTGGATCCATATCTCTGTAACTACCCTATAAAACTTGCCACACCATTACCCGACGCACTTATTTTAAATTGATGATGTGGTGCAAATATAGGCGTACGTGGATTTTTGGTTGGGGTTGGAGTCCACCTCTTTAATGTATGCACTAAGTAAATGGACCGAGCAGCCGGCACCTGTACTACCAGCTGTCCTGGCAATTTCCGTCCACCGCAGCATGCAACTGCATACAGTACGGCTGCCATTGGTTGGTCACTTTCCACGGAAGGGGGGTGGAGGGGGGGGGGGGGGGCAATATTTCCACGGAAGCAATAAAAGCAATAATATTAGATTTAACACTAATTACAGGAATAATCATCAAACATTTAATTAATGAAGCACCGGGTACGACCCGGTGCTTCATTAATTAAAATTTTGCTGATGAGGATTTTTATTATTAGCTGGTAAACGCATGCGTGGACATCACTTCCCACGTGTGGATTACGACCAGCCCACGGCAACTCTACTGTAAGGCATATGCAGGGACGTGGCGACAGGGGGATAGGTAGGGGGACTCACCCCCAATCCCGGCCAACAGTTTCAGTAATTAAAAATGATAAACGTCCACCTCCAACAGTTGAAAATTCCGTGCCCCACTGTACTAAATTTCGTGACATTTTATCTGTACGTGTGACAGTTTCTAACAGACACATAGTTGTTTTTGAACCATATATTTCATGGGTTTTTAGACTCAAGGAACGATTTCCAACTCTAGAACCCCATCGTCTTGTATCTCGAACACAAGGAGAAAGGGGGAAATTGGATTTCTTTAGCTTTTGGAAAGTCTTAGGCAACAGTAGGGATAGTCTCACTCAAGAGGTGTGTGGGCGTGGTGCAATTGGTTTTCTCAAAAGTTGAATGTGCGGCAGCCGGTGTGGAGCTCAATTTGAAATTCAGAGGGGGTAAGTCCCCGAAACAAGACTCTCTAGCTACGTCCCAGGTAGTGATTAACCGATAAGGATTTGCGACCGTCATCTGCTAGCCGATTAGATGAGCGAACAATCAGTCGATTGTGAGTGCTGGTGTCAGATTGTCACAACCTGACCAAAAGGAGTAGTATGCTCAAGAATACACAGAAGAACACATTTTACAGTACTGTCAGGTTGATTGGTTCTTTGACCTCAAGAGCATGTCACTGTGTGTATTAAAATAAAAATTCGACATCAGGAAAGAAGTTAACAGCGCAGCGTCTTTGATCAATGATTAAAGATGCAATGCTGTTATCCCTTTATCTAACACGAAAAAGAGACGACACCTGCAAACAAGAAATCAGTTAATAGGTTTGCTGTAATGAAGACTCGCACAACTGTGCAACACGGTTCAACAGTAAGGGGGTTATCTTGCGAGATCTGGGTTTGTATTTGTTTGTTGATAAAGAAACAAATTTTGAAGCTCGAGAATTCTTCGATATCGTTGACAGTATCCGTATTTCGCGCGGAATTTCAACAGTGGTAGATAAAACTTTGATCTAACTATTTTTTAAAAATACCAAAAAAATATACAAATCGCCCCCCCCCCCCCTCTCCCCCCCCCCCCCCCCCCTATGTGAAAACGAGGTTCATATATACTGGACGTCCTAATGCTGTTCTGGTGTTCCTTTAATATTTTCCTTCAAACGAATTTTCGACGATGTCGGAGACGAACGTTCCGAAAAACTACCAACTGCCACGCGGAGGAGAATAAAGCTAACCGGGATTTGTGGATGCACAAATGTCCATTGATTCTGGGCGGATAGAGAATATTTGAAGCATGGATCCATAAAACGCATTGACACGGTTTTCAGGTCTCTATAGGAGTGCATGCCACAATCTCGTTCAGTTTCGTCTAATTTTAACCATCGTCCAACCAGAATTCTGAAGTTGAAGAAACAGAGATAATCATTCGAAGGCGACTTCAGTGGCCAAACGCATCTAAATATCATTCTATTTGCAGATAATGCACTGTGGGAACATATAGTAACTTCTTATTTCTTACACGCCTGTTCTATGTAACCCCCTTCTACACAACAACACTAAACCGTACGGGAAGTGAAAATCTGTTCTGCACAAATGTGCGGAAGGGAAATCGTTGATGGACTACTTTTAAATAGAAGCGAAATTTCACTGGAATTTTCTACAAATCGTGCAACCCAATTACAATTTGAATCGCTACCAATAGCTTAAATCGTCCCCTGAGTTCCAATGTGTTCTATGTGCCATTAGGCACATAGAACACATTGGAATTCAGGGGACGAAACAGTAACACGGGTTCCCCTCGAAAATTTGGTTGCCGATAAAATGTGTTCTTTTTGTCGACCGTTTTCAATTGAATTGCTGCGTGTCCTTCTAATAATTGTCTTTTTATAGACGCGAAGACGTGTAATAAACACAGAACGACACACGCGTGTGAATGGGTTAATCGATATGGCACTTGTGCCATCGCGGAAGTATAAAACTCGAGGCCTGCGGCCTCTCGTTCTATCCCTCCGCGCTGGCACTCGGGCCGTATTGATTAATCCTTTACCGATCGCAGACGATATCAAAATTTATTATTTTAAATATCATGTTTTATATTTTTTCAAAAAATTTCAACAAAACTATATCATGTGACCCCTCTTTGGAATGCTCGACGAGTTCGTTCCAAAGAGGGGTCACATGATATGGTTTTATTGAAATTTTTCGAAAAATAATATTTTTTCAGCTGTTGAATTTGCATATTACGCGGGCGGATGCGGGCGATTCGTTGGGTAAAGGGTTAACCAATTTTCATGCGTGTGTAGTTCTGTGTAGAAATCTCACATTTCAAACCCAATACGTAACCAGAAACATATCCGTGGACAAGGGCGCCGGAAGCGCGATATGAGAAGGCAACTGCCCTTTGCCCTGAGACTAGGGGCTAAGGGGGCAGCGTGTGCCCTTTTTCGACAGAAGTGCACTAGTTGAAAAAGAATTTACTTTCCGAGAACTGTGACTGAGAAACTCTCGCGTATTTAGTTTTAACGTATTTTACGCGTTCCAATGGCAATTTGTGGGATGAGTATATCTGCTATAATGACGGAGATTGACCATCATCAGGTTGTCGAAAGTATCATTAAACCCCAATAAATATGGAACAAAAGGGCAGAGGCATGTATAGTGCTATGATTACAAAAGTGTTTTTTCTCTCGATCAGCTCGCGGCTCACTTATACACCACTGGATGGCGATATCATGAAAAACTGTAAAATCAAGACCGAATTGCGAAAAACAATCAGGAATACCATATCAGATGGAAAGTTCTCGCATTTTTTGTCGACGGGCGAGATTCTACGTAGTTTTGAAGAGACAAGCGGCGAGATAAATTCTCTGTCCGCGTTAGAGACCACAGTAACGTATGAAATTTATTTATTTAGTTATTTTTTAGGGGTTTAACGCCACTTTTGACAGCCAACGTCACCTTCTGTCGGACAGTTTTACGGGTGGAGGAAGCCGGAGTACTCCGAGAGAACCACCGAGCAACGACAAGCAACCGCCAGACTCCCAAACGTACTAACAACGCCACACAAGCAGGGTTAATATTGGTTGAAGACACGTGCATTATCGACGTGCAGTATGCATCAGTACACAGCGCCACCGTGCCCCGCCTCCCTCAAGTGGGCAATCGGGATGAAGTGCCACGCCCAATGACACAAGGCGGTTACCCTTAGCGGGGATCAAACCTTGGACCTTTCTGTTTGAAGCCACGTGCCGTATCACTGAGCCACAGCGCTCCCAATGTATGAAAACAAATTGAAAGAGTTCCTTACATAGTTTTTTTATCGATGGTAGATTTGAAAATATAATTAACTCACGCGCACGGAGCTATGCTAATATTGAGCATCTGTTTATTTCATCAATTATTAAACATACCAAGACTTTAAAGCGTGCTAATTCGTTATTCAGTATTATTGACTGGGGACAAGGGATTTGTGCCCTGTTCAAGAAATATATTGATCCGTGCCCATTGGGATCGAGCCGATATGATTCTATGGAAGTATGTAATATCTCTCGATCGCCAGTCAACATTTTGAATATTTTATTAATGTTACCCCCATTCGTAACTTTGCTCATAAGGTGTTCCAATTGTTTGCTTTATTTGTTTGCGTTTAGAATGAATTTGTCACCTGATGTTTACGAAAACGTGAGGTGGTTTGTAGTGGTTATGTGTACATTGTACCCTGTGAAAATAGTATCGTGGGTAGTCGTGATCTGGACCACTGGAATATCCGGAAAAGTCTCACTTGACCTCTTTGGTAAGTGCCCTGAATACACCTCCCAAGACAAACACATAATGCAAGCTGCCATGGCTGACAATTTTCCCCGTTGGAAGAGATTTACAGGAAAGTTAGCGCCTGACTGAATCGCGATCCGCGGGAGTCAATACTATAAAACTTTTACAACTGTATTTTCTAGAATTGTATGTTCTACCTATTAATATAACTCACTAAAATGAACCATCAGCATTTTAAAAGATATGGCAATTTGCCAACTGGCAAATTGCCATATCTTTGAAAATGCTAATGGTTCATTTAAATTCACAACTAGAAAATACAATTCTAGAAAATACAATTGTAAAAGTTTTATAGAACTGGACGCTGGTCAGTATTCTCTGTCCGCCTTTGTAATCACATTACTCTAGGGTCTTGACTACTCAATGACGACAATACATACTGAAAACTAGCAAAAAGGCTTTGTGCTGCTCACAGACCTGCAGTTTATTGAAGCACTATATATACTCAAACCATATAAACCCTTCATTGACGGTTCAGCCGGACAAGGAGGAAAAAACAGAGATAAAAAATTAGCATTTTGTTTTTGAAAAAATTCACCCTGGAAAACCCTTTGTTCGGATTGCCAAGGCAATCTTGCCGTCTCCTGGGTTGATGCCGAACCTCATCAATGAAAAAACAAAAACAAAATATTAGAAACAAATAATGATGCATTGACAAATGTTAGTGAAGTTTTGCTCTACGCCAAGACCTCCCGCCCCCCACCCCCATAACTCCTGGCACACCCCTAAACAGTCGTATCCAACTGTCCTCCTTAAAAATGTGATGTTGCACGAGAGCAGCGAAACTCCAGAATGATTTTCTTCCCCTCAACGACCCAATTATCACCAACTAAACAATATTCAATGCTCGTACTACCCGCCCGCCATGCATATCTTGCATCCTCAGCAAACCAATTAAACCCGTACCACCTAACCCGTTAACGTGCGAATGACTGAGCCACCAAGACAAATATTTTCCGCTACACTTTCAGTGCCACGGAAAAATTTGATTATTAGTAAATTTCGAGTCTATATACTATCATAATATATATAAAAAAATTGAAACACTACTGCTATTGATAATAAAATAATAATATTATAAAAATAATTATATAGGTAATTGTTTGTTTACTTATTGGGGTTCAACGACACTCTCGATAACCAGGACCATATCGAGTCGGAATAACAGTTACTAGAATAATATTATTTACGCCTACAATCATTTTCATACCATCGCCCATTAATTATTTATTTATTGGTGTTTAAGGTCACATACTTATGCACAATGGCTAATCGTGACCGTGACAGTTTTACGGGTGGAGGAAACCGGAGTACCCGGAGAGAACCACCGAGCAACGGCGAGCAGCTGTCAGCTCTCCAACGTCGTAACTCTGAACTCTGCACCGCAGCACAGGCAGGGTTAGATTGGTTGAAGACATGCGCACCATCGACGTGCAGTACGCCTCAGTACACAGCGTCATCATGCCCCCATGTAGGCAATCGGGGTGAAGTGTCTTGCCCAAGGACACAACGCGGTTGCCGCAGGTGGGATTCGAACCGAGGACCTCTCGGCTTGCAGCCTGCACCTCTCCCAACTGAGCCACCGCGCCCACTATCGCCCATTAATAATTTATTGGCAACATTAATGCCAAAATATTGTCTGCATACCACATATATGCTAAAAAGTACATTCCTGTATTCACCTTCGGTTTTCGTGCGAAAGCTAATTATATTTAGTTCATAATATGACAGACACCGGAGCTGAGAACAAAATTCTAACAGGTGGGACTGGGCGTCAACGCCTATCTGAAAGTTTTGCACATCTGTATCTATGTCCGGCACAAAAAAGTGAAAGACCAGGTTCATTACCTTTATACCAATTCCCACAATACCAATTCCCTCCCAATCAATGACCAAAATACCTATTACCATAATACCAATTACCAATGCCTTGTTTTTAAATATTTTGGGACAATAATATTAAGGCTGTCACAATTAATCGATTAATCGATTGTTGATCGGTCACGCCGAAATCGATTAGTATTTTTCGTTGTCGAAGAATCGGAAAATTTTAACCCGTTCTAGACGTTTAATAATTAAAAAAAAACTGGATGAAAAAACTATTGTTTCAAAAGGTAAAAGGTCAAGAGCGTTGACGTTAAATCTCAAGAAGCCGTAAGAAGCATTTGTCATTTAGGTACATTCAAAGCTTTGATGTTTTGAACTTTTGAATCGTCAGTGTAATAATCAAGACCGGTCGCCAGTTGCGAACTTGCAAAGTTCGCAACTGGCGACCGGTCTTGATTATTACACTGACGGTTCAAAAGTCCAGAACATCAAAGCTTTGAATGTACCTGAAAGAGGATCGTCTTCGTTTTTTACTTGAGGTAGGTCAACTGACTTAACTTAATTTTTAACGACTCCAAAGAGAGGGAGAGGGTCATCTAGGTGCAATTAATCGATTATTATCGATTATTTCCTACGATTAATCGATTCCTAAATTAAAAAATCGTGACAGCCCTAAATAATATATAGAATTGTAAATTCTGTATATAAAATTTTGTTCTATTTTTTTATGTTTTCTTCTGTTTTGCATTCCATCTCCTGTATTATGGTTTTTGTTTTCCATATGTTACTAATCACACTGTAAGTATTTGTGATGAGTTGACGGTAACATGGTCTGAGGTTTGCGTCTCGGAGCTTATGTCCAACCGAGACGCGTTGTAGTGATATTGAAGTTATGGTAGTAATTAGCGGTATCCGAATAAAACACCCTTGGAAAACCCCCCTTAGGACATAACACCCTAAAAACATCCTTAGGACAAAACACCCTCAATGGGTAGGACAAAATACCTTCAGCTTCAGACAAAACACCCTCAGACAAAATGTTCATAAGTCAGTGGAGGGGAGAGGGGGGAGGAATTTTGACCTCTTTTTATTGGAATTTTGGAGGGTTTCTGGTCATTTTGGCCTCTTTTTACTAGAAGTTGTGTGCATAATGGAGGTTTTTTGGTCATTTTTTTAATTTTCAGAACTGATCTGTTTTAATAAATAAACATCTTCTTAATTAACAAAACACTGGATAGTGACTTGGATGCGATCACCAAATCCCCCCCCCCCCCCCCACCAAAAAACAAGAAGAAACACTCCAATATGCACACAAATTCTCATCCCCCCCCCCCCCCTCCCGACATTTTATTAACATTTTGGAATTTTATTAACATTTTGTCTGTTTTGTCTGAGAGTGTTTTGTCTGAGGGTGTTTTGTCCTACCTATTGAGGTGTTTTGTCCTAAGGGTGTTTTTTAGGGTGTTATGTCCTAAGGGGGTTTTGTCCGAGGGTGTTTTATCCTACAATCTGATTAGCACGCCAGCAATCTCATTTAGATCAATTAACACTTCATCAATTTGGTGTTGATAATGAAGTAATTTGTATTATGGTAATTGGTTCAGAGGGAATTGGCAATGGTAATTTGTATAATGGTAAGATACCAAAAATTTATTTATTTATTGATGTTTAAGGTCACATGTTTATGCACAATGCTAATTATGACCGTGACAGGTTTGCGGGTGGAGGAAGTCGGAGTACACGGAGAGAACCACCGAGCAACGACGAGCAGCTGCCAGCTCCCCAACATCGTAACTCCGCACTGCAGCACAGACAGAGTTAGATCGGTTGAAGACAGGCGTACCATCGACGTGCAGCACGCCTTAGTACACGGCGTCATCGTGCCCCCACGCGGGCAATGGAGAAGATACCAAAAACAAGCAAGAACGGTGCATTTGTCGTTGACAGGTCGTAATCCACGCGTGGATAGTGATATCCATGCATGAGTTTACCTGGTAATAAAAATCACCGTCAGCAAAACTTTAATTAATGAAGCACCGGGTTGTAACCAGGTCTTCATTATTTAAATTTTTGCTGATTATTCCTGTAATTAGTGTTTAGAATCTAATATTATTGCGTCAGTGGAGATATTGCCCACCCGCAGAAATTGATATATCCGCGGCGACCGAACTGTACGTGGCTTGCGAATGTACTTCCTCGCTCTGTCTGAGTGTTAAAATGTTAAGGGGTGCGCAGGATGTATGATTTCCCATGTAATTTATACGGACAATTATGACAACCTTACTATCACGGATACAATTAAGGTGACATTGCATTTGAATAAGTGTATTGCTTAATATAGCGTGAAGATAATTTGACACGGCCGGGAGATAGATACAGCAATTAAACACCAAAAAACAGCTGCGGTCTTTCGTTTATTTAAAACACATATAACCTTCATTATCACCAGATGTTTGAGAAACCTCGGGGTTCTATTATTTGTTAAGATTTATGCAAGTGAATATTGTTCGCGTGCAAACTTATAACTGTTCAAGCCCTCTTAATACAGTTTGGCGATTCGTATCTATCTTTTTCGGAATCTCCCCACCCTACAAGTGATATGAAGTGGATATAACTGGGTGGTGATTACATGGATATGATGAAATCTTGTGTTTCGCCCGAGTGGTAAAGAGATTCTTAACAAAACACATGCTGTTCGAAGGTCTGTCACGTGTACTTCACGCAATGTTAGTTTGAGAAACTTGAAACACGCTAGACCGGGGCCGAACCATCCAGCTCCTTTTTATAACCATCAGACTCAGTTCAAAACCCTTCTCCTGTCCTATAAAAGTTTTTTTTATATTTTTATACCATGATTATCTTATCAACTATATATAAAAAGCCTAAGACATAAATTTTAGCTTTACACACCAACCATGGTCAACACGTGTGTCTGTATCGAATATGCCAGCAATGGGATTTCAGTATTCCAATTTACACCTACAGTGGAACTACATCCATGTTGACCTTTGGTGACCTCGACCTCGTGTTTCTTTTTTCCCATTTCATTTCGGCGATAAAACTAACAACGGAAGCACCGCTCACCGATGCTCGTGTAAACAAAAACAGAGTCGTTCGTGTGTATGATTGGTGCTTAGTAAAATCGAGAAAAAATAATAGCGACTCTTAATAATCTGACGATCATGGTATAAATAAAATATATATAAATAAATAGCTTGGTGTATCAAATGTTCACAACTCGTGGTGAAGTGGTGTTAACCGATCGCCAAAAGCTCGCGGTTAACACCACTCGTGGTGAACATTTGGTACACCAAGCTACTATGGGCATATTCTATATATATCTGCAGAACGATGACTACACTTTCTACAAGCAGCATAGTTTGTACAACGAAACTGAATATAACAAACCCAACGAATTGTCCGCATCCGCCCATATAATTAAGCAAACCGCCCATATAATTAAGCAGTTCAAAAATAATCATTTTTCCAAAAAATTCAAAACCATATCATGTGCCCTCTCTGGAACGAGCTCGTTCCAGTGAGGGGTCACATGATATAGTTTTATCGAAATATTCCAAAAACAAAAACCCATAAAATTATGAAAATACATTTTAATATTGTGTGCGTTTGGTAAAAGGTTATTGAGTAACAGCAAAGACATACCAAGTTAATACGGCACTGAGCCAAAGATAGCGGGCATATTTTCTTGGCAATGTGGCTGCTGCAACAAAAAAAAGAAAAAAATATTGATGTGAACGCATAGAGACCGTAACGCGACTTGTTGGAAAAGGGTACCTTATCGGTCCTTTTTCTGAGTCCCGCCAATGACTTTTAAGTGTTATTTGGCATGTCAACAAGTTCAGAAAAGTACAATTGTCTCATAACGCTGTGCAGCACGTGTACACACGTGTACGCGCGTGTACGCACGCGTCATCTATATGGAGGAATTAAGTGTGCGTATTTAGTTAACTGGTTGTGTGCACGTGGCTTGTCCTCGTCTGGCTGTCTGGGGGATATTAAGGAGGAAATTGTTCGAGCAACCGCGTGGTGCAACGTTCTTACGTGAAGTGGTCTTTAAATATGTCCTTTTTTTACCAAAGTATTATGAATGAAGTCTCAGCGCTGCTGCATTTTTATGATTACGCCCTTCTGTTCCACAAATTACCTTAATATTTTAATGTTTTCAAGGGAAATTAAATACTTCGTGATTGGAATATCTGTAACTGGATCACGAATGATTATATGTATATCCATGGGAGTAAAGGAACGCCACATTAAATCAACAGTAATCTGTGCGCAATCTGCACGTGGATAAAGAAACTGTCCATAAGAGCGTCGAGTTCCTTACAGAATTAAACTGGTGGTGTAATCGCTTCGTGTGGAATTTCTTCTGTTGCATCACCGTAGTAGCAAACCAAAATGTCCCTCTAGAAAGATCCTAAAGTTGGGGACCGTTCCTCGCCCCGACAACCATTTTTAAAAACGACCAAATTGAGAGGAGGGAACGCAAGTAACGTAGCGCGGTGTGTCACTTGCAGCACGCGAGAATGCTTTATTTCGCTAACTTGTATAGACAATTTTATGGTTCCGACCCTACTAGAAAAAGTTATGACCAGATACTAGTTTGAGTTAGGGCTGTCACGATTTTTTAATTTAGGAATTGATTAATCGTCGCAAATAATCGATGATAATCGACTGATCGTACCTAGATGACACCCATCTCCTTCTCGTTGAAGTCGATAAAAATGAAGATGAAGTCAGTTGACCTACCTCAAGTAAACAACGAAGGTGATCCTCTTTTAGTTACATTCAAAGCTTTGATGTTCTGAACTTTTGAACCGTCAGTGCAATAATCAAGACCGGTCGGCAGTTGCGAACTTCGCAACTGCCGACCGGTCTTGATTATTACACTGACGGTTCAAATGTTCAGAACATCAAAGCTTTGATGAATGTACCTGAAAGACAAATGCTTCCAATAGCTTCTTGGCGTTTAAAATCGATGTTCTTAACTCTTTACCTTTAGAAACAATAGTTTTTTCAACATATTTTCTTTTAATTATTAAACGTCAAAAACGGGATATAATTTACCGATTATTCGACAACGAAAAATACTAATCGATTTCGCCATGACCGATCAACAATCGATTAATCGATTAATTGTGACAGTCCTAGTTTGAGTTTATATTTATACTTGTAAACTTATTAATATAAGGCCGCACAAAATCAATTAAGTAATTCTTAGGCCTTTTTTTTTTTCAAATCAGTGAGGGAGGGAGTGTTTTACTTTTAATTTTTAAATTTCTTTTGCAAAAAGTGAGCAAACATGGAGAGGATTTCGGCTGTCTTTTTACACACAGAAATATAGAAAGTGCATATGCATGCAAATAAATTCATTTTTAATTTTAAAAAAAAAACATTCCTCTAAAAACAAACTGTAGGTACTGCAATTCCAAGGTTTCATATTCTTTCGATGCTCGCCATATTATCTTTGAAGTAAAATTATTTAATCTTTGGGGACTTTCCTAGTTACAATTTATGGGAGAGTGCCGGTGCTCCCCATAAATTGTAACAAGGCAAACATATTGAAGACGTAACTAAATAAATATGAATCAATCAAAAAATGAAAAAAAATGTCGAGTCTCCCTGAGTTTGTACTAACATTTATTTATTTATTTATTTATGTTTAAGGTCACATATTTATGCACAATGGCTAATTGTGACCGTGACAGTTTTACGGGTGGAGGAAGCCGAAGTACCCGGAGAGAACCACCGAGCAACGACGAGCAGCTGCCAGCTCCCCAACATCGTAACCGCACTGCAGCACTTGCAGGGTTAGATTGGTTGAAGACATGCGTACCATCGACGTGCAGTACGCCTTAGTACACGGCGTCATCGTGCCCCCACATGGGCAATGGGGGTGAAGTGTCTTGCCCAAGGACACAACGCGGTTGCCGCAGGTGGGATTCGAACCGAGGACCTCTCGGCTTGCAGCCTGCACCTCTACCTACTGAGCCACCGCGCACCCCTGTACTAACATTGGAAGACGCTGAAAGGCAATAAAACTGTCCAATGAGGGGGTTCAAATTCAATGAGGGATTGCCTGAGAATAAAAACACTTTTTTAAGCCTAATATTTATTTTATAATGCTAGAACTTGTAACGATATATTTGTTCTTAAAGGACATTGTATTTAAGCCTTTCAGCTCAACCTTTTTCAATGCTACTCCCTTTAACCAACTGGGCACGGATGTCAAAATACCGGAATGTCAGGCAGTAATATTTTCCCATAATGCAACTAGGAATTCGAACAATTCAATCTTGTTTGATATAGCTCAATGGGCACTGTCAAAGGAGAGTACATCGGTTAAATTCTCAGTTGCATTAACCCCTCGCACACTGATGTGAAAATATCTAAATTTCAGTCAGAAAACAATTCCTATAATGCAACTAGAAGTTTAACCAATTCAATCTCGTTTGACAGAGCTCATTGAGCTCTGTCAAACGAGATTGAATTGGTTAAATTTCTAAATGCATTATGGGAAAAAACAGCTTCCTGAAATTTTGGTATTTTGACATCAGAGTGAAGGGGGTTAAGGGAAAATTGTTGTCGAAACTTTGATATATACCCAGTTGTAAATTATTACGGTAAACTGTACCGTAAAATTGCAGAAATATATGACCTTAAACACCAATAAATAAATAAGTACCGTAAAATACATATTTCCGTAAATATTACGGAAATACGTAGGTGACAAATACGGTCTAATGTACCGTAAAATCACCAAATTAGGTAAAATATGCTGGCAGCAGGGGGACCAGAAAATTATGCCGTAAATATTACGGAAATCCGTAGATAACAAATTTGGTCTAATATACCATAAAATCACAAATGTACGGTAAAAAAATGTTAGCAGCAGTTTGAAATAATTTGCGAGAGATTGAGAAATAAAAACATGCACAAACTTTATTACATAAGACCATATATCTGATATAGTGAATATAAAGGGAGGAATTATCTGGAAACTTGAAATATATGTATATTAATGCCATCAAGGGCAATAACTCCAGTATGGAACAATAAAAATCAAACTTCATCTGTATTTTCTGTTCATATGACAAATCGGAATGCAAATACCCAAGTTAGCTGCATTAAATATAAAGGAAGTTACCCAGAAACTTCAAACATGTGAATGGAAAAATATTGAAATCAAACTTGATCTGCAATTCCTGATTATAAGGCCCGCATACCAAAAATGGAATTGGACCTCACAAGTATAGTTATTGTCTTGGAACCCAATGTGAACAGGCGAACAGACGGACCGACAACACCTTATCATATACGTCCCAATTTTGAAGGGGCATATAAAAAAGGACATAACTGCAACAGGTTCTGACAATTTGCCAAATGAAATTTAGTTCAATTCTAGTACCCAACAGTTCAGTCTTCAAATGTGACCTTACTGAAGTGAACTTACTTCTGAAAAATGTTGAAGAGTGAAGGTAATTCAAGAGATATAACTACTGTCAAAATATTAGAATTCTACAAGAACTTCACACTGACCCATAAATTATAATATTCACACAAATGAATACCCTGGTTCAAGTTGCTGAATGATTGAACCTGTGCTGGATTCGGTGATGCTGATGCTATTCTGTTGAATATTTCCAGGGACTCAAGTGGAAATGCCACTTTGTTAGTGATTTAATGACAATCCTCCAACTGCAGTGTGTGGAGAGAGGATCATCACTAAACAACTTGAAGGGTGGAAATTCCACTCAGATAATAACTGCCCATTCCCATAAGGCATATGAGGGTCAAGCAAAGTTTCGGCCAATGAACCTCTTGAGTTTAATCAGGATGTAAATTAACTGAAACTATGTTTGCCTTTCTCATGTAGTCTTGTACACAAATACATTTTAATCAGGGGGAATTTCCACTCTGCAATTGTTTTAATATTAACCCACTCTCCACGTAATGTACTTTATATTGTACATATAAAATTAGCACATATTATCACTGAATCAGATAACATAACTCCATTATGCATACCAACTTTATGGTTTTTTGTAACACAAATTGCATTATGAAAATGGATTTTATTTTTTGTTCAAAAGGGATGTTGTTTTTAGAAATGACAAAATGACCAAAGTCAACTGAAATAATGCTGTTTTATTGATGATCTAATTCAATTTAATTTTACAAGTCAAGTTCAGATGATTAAATATATACAAATTTCTCACATAACTTGCTTTCAAAATAAATTTGTTAATACCATGAAGTAACAATGGGCATTGCTGAAACGATTAGCAGAATCAGTCATTCATAACTTATTACCTACCTAACCGGTCATAAAAGATGTTAACCAGATATCCATAATATTGATAGAGATTGGCATTCTATTGGTGAAAAGGGAGAAAGATGACACCTCGAAACAGCAGTACAGTTAAAACTAGAAGTCCTGTTACGAAATGCGCACAAATAGCACGTCGATCTGTGCGTTAATCTACGCGTTATCACCACAGTAAGGCTGCCAACTTCTGTACATATGGCCTGTGTACAAGCAACGTTTCAGCCAATGGACCTCCGGGTAACCCGGAGGTCCATTGGCAGAAACATTGCCTGTGTTTTCTATGAGTAACCAGGAAAATCTGCCGTGCTTTGGATGCCATTCGATATGGCAATTGCGCGCAATTCCTACGCGTTATTAAGCCTAGATAAGCGCGCAGTTCGTGACAGGACTTCTAGTTTTAACTGTATATATATATATATATATATATATATATATATATATATCGAGTGAGCATCATCTATGGCAATCAAGATATCATTAATGATCATGTCCATATTGGTAATTTCTGTGAGTAGGGGGTATTTTCAGAAACTATTCCGTGATGTGTATACAAACGAACTTGTGTATACATACTACCGACTAATTTCTGCTTAATTCCAGCAGTTTCAATATCATGGTTGCTTGAAGAGTGGACATGGTTAACCCGATGTTAACAGTTTGTAACTGACAGTCGGTTACAAAGATGGGTTAACCGTTTCAATACGAGACGCATGTACACGAGAGTCTAAGCAAATGAACATTCGAGTGTTGGGTACTAGTTCTCCAAACACTATCTTTATGTCCCCGTGGGAACACTGGGAAATGAGGCAGTGCTTGTTTTCTTTGGTAAACAAGTTCTGTTTTACTGGTAAAATATGACCCAGTCACCAATGCTTAGGGTGGAAGTCCTCTACAATAGGCAACATGGGGTATGAACGATTGACTAAACTTGACTTTATTGTGAAAAAAATATGTGACCTTAAACGCCCAAAACAGTGCAACGCCAGGGTGGCTATGCCCCTGCACCCCCATTACCAAGAATGTCCATATGCCAAATTCAATCATTGCATATGCACACCGCCCAAATTTATCATCCAAGACAACTTGTTCTCGTCACATGGTGATAACAAAGGTTTCTGAGAAGTTTTGTGAAGATCGGTACATAAATACGGCCTGTAGTCTGAGCCATAGAGGTCTACACAACTAATATGTACACATATCGCTAAAAGGTTAAAGTTTGTATAATTTGCATAACTGATGCACGAGAAAATGAAACAATAAATATCTTATCTTATCACGATTAAACCATATCACCAATACAGCAGGCCACCAAATGCGTCCATGGGACACTGATGCCCCCGCTTTATGATAGACCTTTGTGATTATAAACTTTGTTGCAGTCTAATCTTAAATTAATTTTTTTTTTTTTAAAAAAAAAAGGTTTAAAAAAAAATTATTGGACCAACCCCATATTCAAACATGAGCTGTATTTTGCTGTTATTAGACCACATACCAAATTTTGAGTTGATTGAAAAACAAATACATAAGTTATTGCCCAGAAACCAAGTATTTCACGCATTCTAAGTCCAACAGGGGCGATAATCCAGGCGAAATTGTTCGAACTGATCCCATATTTGAACTTGACCTGTATTTTGTTGTGATTAACCACATACCAAGTTTGAAACCGATCAAAAAACAAATACTAAAGTTATTGTCCGGAAACCAAATATTTGACTCATTCTAAGTTCAACAGGGGCCATAATTCAGGAAAAAATGTTCGGACCGACCCCATATTCGAACTTGACCTGTATTTTATTGTCATTAAACCACATACCAAGTTTTGAGTCGATCGGAAACCAAACACTAAAGTTATCGTCCGGAACCAAATATTCGAAGCATTCTAAGTCCAACAGGAGCCATAATTCAGGCAAAAATTGTTCGGACCGACCCCATATTCGAACTTGACCTGTACTTTGTTGTGATTAAACCACATACCAAGTTCCCAGTCGATCGGAAACCAAATACTAAATTTATAGTCCGGAAACCAAGTCAGTCCAAACAATTTTTGTCTGGATTATGGCCCCTGTTCGACATAAGAATGCGTGAAATATTGGATTTCTGGACTATAACTTTAGTATTTGTTTTTCGATCAACTCCAAATTTGATATGCGGTTTAGTCAGAACAAAATACGGCTCAAGTTTGAATATGGGGTAACCTGGTTGGTCCAACAATTATTTTTTAACTTAAGATTAGTCTGCAACAAAGTTTATAATCACAAAGGTCTATCATAAAGCGGGGGCGTCAGTGTCCCATGGACACAGTTGGTGGCCTGCTGTATTGGTGATATAGTTTAATTGTGATAAGATGAGATATTTATTGTTTCATTTTCTTGTGCATCAATTATGAAAATTATACAAACTATAGCCTTTTAGCGATATTTATACATATTAGTTGTGTAGAAATGTACAACTCAAGACTACAGGCCGTATTTACAATGTATGTACCGACCTTCACAAAACTTCTCGGCCACCTTTGTTATCACCATGTGACGAGAACAAGTTGTCTTGGATGATAAATTTGGGGTGCGGGCATAAGCAATGATTGAATTTGGGATATGGACATTCTTGGCAATGTGTGTGTGTGGGGGGGGGGGGGGGGCATAGCCACCCTTGGAATTGCACTTGTTTTTTATATTTTCATTTTTTGCTTTCAAAACATAGGGCATGACCCCTCCTTGGAATGTGAACGTCACACATTTGAAATTTCAGAGGGCAGGAGACACATTCTGGTTGATTCTGAGAGCATAAAATGTTATGTGATGAGAGAGGAATGAATGAACTTTCTTAGGGATTCAGGCCTATGCGGGAAAGGCGTGCCA
Organism: Pictodentalium vernedei; assembly: GCA_031216915.1. NCBI lineage: Eukaryota > Metazoa > Mollusca > Scaphopoda > Dentaliida > Dentaliidae > Pictodentalium > Pictodentalium vernedei. The sequence goes on along the minus strand of CM062291.1, from coordinate 410,258,768 downwards.
TTGCGCTCGTACCCCTAAATGCGCCTGCATTTAAAATGGGGCGAGCAATTTTATGCATGCCCCGATAATCATTTGCAACTAGCAAATCTCAGATTGCGAACACATCAGAGATGCCGCAAATTAGGAACTTCCAAAGTTGATACTATTCTCTAAAATGTTAACATTCAAATTACATCGATTTTCGGATAAATAATCCCTTGAATGAAAAGAATAGTTGCTCCATCGATTTAGCTGTACACATGCGCAGTTTGGTCTGTTACCAAATATGGACAGAGATTTTCCAAAACGTGCGCGCGTTTTAGAAAATCCCGGTCAATATTTGGTAACAGTCGTAACTGCGCAAGTGTACAGCACAATTGTCTCCTAGAGGGCGCCTGAACAAATGAATGACATGGAGACTCTTCCGTGTTCCCCGTTGGTGAATGCGACAGCGTGCAATGTTAAACAGATTTTTCGGAAATAAATTAATCCGGCCTCGTAATTTGCATTGGCGCATTGCAATTCATAGACCTGAAGTTGTATCGCTATGTGTGGATATTGCATCGCATTTTGCGATGTGATTCCGGTCATTTTGCTCCCTGCCATTATTCACCATCAAGTTCCATATGTACTGAAATTTCAATCTTTTAAAACAAGTTTGGAAATCAGTTGTTCTCCAACTATCTGCCCTTACCCAAAATCCACTTCCCCAGATGACTACTCACTGCCTTACTAAGACACATGTGAATCTGTGACAAGAACATACAGCTGAGTCTTTTCATTGTCTTTAACAACTAATATGCACTATATCTAGTTATACTGGTTACCCAACTATCTCTGATCCGATTGGCAAACTGTAATTATCAACTGTCTGTATCAAAACTTGTGTTGTGATCCAAAAACAATATTCTTCAGTTTTCAGCAATCAGTAATTCTTCAGTTTCTTCTTTTCACCTGACTTAGCAGTAACCCTGCAAAAAAAAGTATGGATTCATGGAATGTGAAAAACTGACCATTAGAAAAACAGGAATTCCGGAAGTCCAAATTCTGCCTGATATTATTGTATACTAGATGGGGTACCCGTCCTTTGGACGGGAAGTGAAAAATATTTATTTACATATATATTTTGATACTTATCCCAGGTAAATTTAAACCCCTATGTCCGTCCTAGTGACCCAAGGATCACGCATGCCGAATTTCATCCAAATCCATGCAGCGGTAAAAAAATAATTTTAATATATATCCTGATATTTATCCCCAGTAAATTTACCCCCCCCCCCCCCCTCCATGTCCGTCCCAGTCAACCAAGGATCACTCATGCCTAATTTCATCTGAATCCATGCAGCGGTTTTTGCGTGATAAGAGGACATACATACAAACAGACAGACAGACAGATAGACAGACAGACAGACAGACAACAGACAGACAGACCGACAGACATACAGATTCTATTCCTTTCATAGTATAGATATTCATCTAGAAAAAATTCAACCTGTGCACATGCCTTCAACCGCTGCTAACTGGGTTAGTAAGTTGAAGGGTCTGGCAGATGCTCGTCACTGCAGTGGTTCTCTTCGGGTACTCCTTCCACCATCCATAAATCTGCTTGACACGATATGACCCTGGATGTTGAAAGTGTCGTAAAACCCCCAATAAATAAACTCTAAATTTCAAGGCGAGTAACTAGTGACTACTGACTACTCTCCTACCACCAATACTCGAATGAAATATGTATGATATGTGTTATAATAATACATGGCACATCCACTTCAACTAGCAATCCCATTCATGATATTAACACCAAACAGCCATATAATAAATTCAAAAAAATTCTTGGAACTTTTTTTTGGAAAATGTGATAAGGATTTTATAGGGATAACAAGAAATTTTAATCCAAAAAAAGGCAATAACTCTTGAAATAAATTTGGAACCAGCTGGTTCGAAATCCCATTGGTGTTCACCAAAATGCTAAATATAAAAATGAAAGATGCTGAAATACAGAAACAGAGTCAACAAGGGTTAGTACAGATACATAATCATGTGCTGCACCAACATTTACTTTTAAAACATTAGGCTGAATAAAAAAAGATATCTGTTTCTCAGGCCCTCACACATGTCATTTTGGCTATTGCATGTACTCCTTTTATTACCAATGCAAACTTGAAAAAAAATAATAATTTATTGGTTTATGTCGGATAAATTAGCCAAGTTAATCAAGGTACCTTGGCATTTGTTTCTAAGAAAGCCTTAGCTGCCTATGTACGCAGTCAAGACTTGCCAAGAAACAACTGCAAGGCTTTAAGATGTACACAGACAAAGTGTAAAAAACGTGTACAAAAAAAATCTTCACTCCTTAAAGAGTTAATTTTTTTTAAAAAATAGCACTGTAAAGCTTTAAAATGTACACTGTCAAAGTGTAACAAACGTGCACAAAAATCTCCACTCCTTGAAGGATTATTTTTTTTTTTTAAAATAGCATTCGCCCACATGCATTTTTTAAAAATATGGCCTGAGAAACAGAAGATCTGCATTGGGTGGCCTCATAGAAATTATATTTTACACATACGTCTCAGTAACTGACACATCAATCAAATTTTGCAACAGCAATACAGTGCCTACTTCATTCACCACATACTTCATTTAGTTCAAGTGGTAGAAGAGTCTAAATTTCAAGGACTGTAATTAAGCATACATGTACAAACATTCAAACAACATAGTGAACAGACCTTTTTCTCCTGTAAGAACACCTATGAATTTCTTTTTCCATCCTTTGCTCCACCTTTAAGGCTGACCTCTACCTTCAAACATGATCAGATCATTGATCCTGCTTCTTCCCAAGAGGTGTGTAGAGCCATGAGTTTGGTGGCCATAATAAACTGCCTGAAAGTGAAATATGACAACTTGTAAGACTTATGTAAGCACATCAGCCAAAATATACAAATCACTTTTAAGTCTTTGTTGGTAATTTCCCGACATTACGTACTCTATCGCATGAAAAAAGTATCCTCCACACAACAAGCCTGCGAATTAGCAGCATGTCATGGCCAATAACAGGTGTAGCGTTCTCCCCTACAACCTGTTGCACAAGGGTCTTGGACGCCAAATAACTCGGGTTCGGACTCTACAAGAGCCCCACGGAAATAGGTGACAAGAATTTGAAAAACAATCATTTCTTAATAAAATTGGTTCAAATGGCTTAATTTGGAAATAACCCTTTGCATATCCATGGAGTCATACTACCGATGCAAGATAAACACCAAAATACCTTATAGCAATGAGCAGACAATTCCTAATAATCAATTAATCTTCTGAAGTGAGAAACATGTCCTGCCTCTATGCAATCTCAACATAGACTGAAGAAAATAGTATGACACAATGGGCATGCAGAGGGTTGGGTACAAAACACAGATACAGAAATGGATGGAATATCCTTGTCTGGAAGCAGGAACACAGTCAATGTAAATAAAGTCATTACATCAGCCCCTTCTTAAAAAGATGCATCCCACATCAAGAGATCAATAACAAAATCAGTCAATGCGAGTAGAACTGCGTTTGATGAGGTCGAAAAACACTGAGTGGTCAATTTTCCTGCGTTCTTCGTGGATAGAGGTAATATGATGCCCTTTATCATCTGTTCCTTCAATTTTCGTGATAACTGCAATAACATTCTGAGAATTGTCACATGTGGAATCCTTTTCTGTAGCAGTGGGTGCACTTGTACTTTGTTGATTATCATGAGCTACATTTATATAGCAGGTTCTTTAGAATCGCTTGAAACACTCGACGAGTCTCCATCTGAACTGCTCTCTTTAACTGATACTCGCCCATCACTTGTACGTCTCAACACTAATTTTTTAACACGTTTTGGAGATTGAGATGTACTTTTGCACCTATTACGATCACGAGTGTGAGATTGTGCAGTAGAACTTTCTCTTCTTTTACATGTTGAGGAGGAGCCGCAGCGACTACAGCTCCTCAAACGAGAGCGATGTCTAACAGGAATCGAATCTCTTTCACCAGATCTCTGGCGAATCCTCTCTAAACTATTTGAGATGTCTCTGTGACTTCTAGAGGACAAATGTCTTCTATAATTGGATGATCTAGCTGACGAGTAATTACATGTTCGGCAAACATTTCTCCTCTCATAACGTGTTATCTTGTATCCTTTCCAATTCTTTGGTGGCATCCTGTCAAGATATAATAAGGTTGGTATGAGCGTAAGGCACAAATGCAGTTCAAATCTTCAATTCAAATCCTCCTTATCCAACAGAACATTGAAATGCCCCAAGGTGACTATACAAAATAGCTTCCACCTTATAAAGTATTGAGACCCTTGATCCACATGGATCTGTCTCGGTGGGCCATACTTCAGAATAAATTCTCGAACAAGTAGATTTGCAACAGTTTCCGCTTCCATGTTTGCCATAGGATAGGCTTCAGCAAATTTTGTGAAGCAATCTATAATAGCTAAGATATACTGGTTCCCTGATGTTGTTGGAGGTCTGATTGCACCAATGATATCAATACATGTTTTCTCTAATGGAGCCCCTGCAGCATGAGTCTCCAGGGCAGCTTGGCCTTTTTGGCCTTTCTGTAGTTTTGTAGGTGCACACATGGTACATAATCGAATGAATTCTCTAACTTCTCGCTTGATTCCAGGCCAGTAAAAAGAGGACTTAATTCGATTACATGTCTTTGTTATCCCAAGATGTCCTGATGTAGGGGAAGAGTGGCTCATCTCAATGATCTTTTGCCTGTGTCCATTTGGTACCACCACTCTAAGGCTGACATGGCCATTCTGCCAATCGTATAGACAGAAAAGTCCATTATGCAATTGGAGCCTATGGAATTCTGCCCAAAGATGTTTCACTAGAGAACTTAGTGGAGATACAACATTCCATGGGGGTCTTTCACCACTATCTAACCATCCTTTTACAAGGGAAATATCAGTGTCTTCAATCTGAGCCTCTTCCATTGTAGTTGATTGAACCCCAATTAATTGTAATTTTGGATCATCAACTTCATTGCCTCGCCCACACTGGATGCAAGGTCTCCGTGATAGGCCATCTGCATTCCTATGCTTGAGACCAGCATGATGCTGTATCTCAAAGTCATATGTTCCAAGCTTTTGAATCCAACGAAACATTTGCCCTTCTGGATTCTTAAATCCCATTAGCCACTTGAGTGCAGCATGGTCAGTTCTGATTGTAAACTTCTTACCAATTAAATATGCATGGAAATGTTGAACAAAAGTCACAATGGCAAGCAGTTCTCGCCGGGTTGCACAATAATTACGCTCTGTCCTGGATAGAGTTCTGCTTCCATAAGCAATCACTCTTTCAGATTCACCAAGGCCCTGAGAAAGCACAGCTCCTATTCCTTCAAGACTGGCATCGGTATCAAGGACAAAGTCCATGTTGGGATCTGGGTAGCCTAGAATTGGGGCTTCAATTAATTTATTCTTCAGTGTCTGGAATGCTTCTTGACAAGCTTCTGTCCATTTGAATGTTTTATTTTTGGTCGTCAGTTTAGTCAATGGTGCGGTGATCATCGAAAGGTCCTTAACAAATCGCCTATAATAACCACATAAGCCTAGGAAGCTTTTGACTTCAGTCACATTACAGGGTGGCTTACTATCCTTGATAGCCTTAACTTTCTCTGGGTCTGTGGCAATTCCTTCTGAGGATACTATGTGCCCTAGAAATTCTACTTGTCTTCTGAACAGAGAGCACTTACTGGGTTTTAGTTTGAGTCCTGCATTCTCAAGTCTGTCAAATACCTGGTCTAACCATTCACACATTTGCTTGAAATCCTTTCCAAATATCAAAATATCGTCAATATAAATTAGACACGATTCAAATTGAAAACCTGCTAATATTGCTTCCATCATCCTCTCAAATGTGGCCAGGGCATTACAGAGCCTGAAATCTAACACGTTGAATTGGTATAATCCACGATGAGTGATGAAAGAAGTCTTTGGTCGATCTGCTTCCCACATAGGACACTGCCAGTACCCTGACATAAGGTCTACAGATGAAAACCAGGAAGCATTCGATAACATATCCAGTGCCTCAGCTATATTAGGCAGAGGGTAGCTGTCCTTTTCAGTTACTTTATTTAGGAACCTGTAGTCAACACAAAAACGGTGGCTCCCATCCTTCTTCTTAACGAGCACCACAGGGCTTGCCCAAGGACTGGTGGAGGGGGAAATTATGCCTTGATTTAACATGTCATTCACCATTTTGTCGGCAACCTCTCTGTGATGGATTGGAATTTGTCTAAGTCTCTGTTTTATAGGTTTGGCATCACCTGTATGGATTTCATGGTCAACAACTGTAGTAAGGCCTAAATCATCAGCTGATTTGGCAAACAAATCTTTGTGTTTGATTAGTAATTCCTTTGCAATGGGTAATTCATTGCCTGCTAATTTAGCCGACACATCACTCCAAAGATCTAGCAGGGAGTCAATCATCTCATTTTCACCTTTATATGTTTTGTGTTTGGTAGTCTCCATAACTTCAACTGGGGTAAACTGTCCAACATGAGTGTTGCGGTACACAACCCTAACCTCGGCATTAGGATTAAGTAATCTTACTGGCACACATTTCTCATCATCTCTTAGAATGACTAGTGTTCTAGCAGGGTAAACCTGGTGCTTGGTGGTGATCTTTTTCAGAGGTTCAACCATGCCATACACACCACAATCTATTTTATTTTGGCATGACTCCAGGACACCTTTGACAACTATCTCAGTTCTTGGTGGTATACTGCATGTCTCAGCTATACATATGTGACAGACATCTTCAAATCCATTCCAGTTTACCGATTGAGTTTTACCATCTATGGTTAATTCTCTATTCACAACATCTACCTTGCATTTGTTTACCCTCATAAAATCTAACCCAATAATGCACTGAGACCTGATATCAGCTACTACAAGCTTTTGTGTGTACAGGTTTCCATCAATTACTATATCAAATACTGCCATACCTATAGTAGGCAACTTTCCATTGTTCATGGTCAAGAGGTTTTGTGAGACTGGCCTGAGTTTGGGCCTTTTCTTGTGGTCTAACTGGTTTTAGACATCTTTGCTTAATACAGAAAGAACTGCTCCAGTGTCCAATAAACTCTGTACAGGGCGATTGCAAATTGATGCCTGTATGTGTAAACCTGTATGATTTGATTTTGGTATACTGTTATATGGCCTATCTGGAATTATTCTCTGTGTATTTTCTGGTCTTTGGGCCTCCTGAAAATTGTGTGGGTTCAGGTTACAATTCCTAGCTATATGACCTTCCTTATTGCACCTATAGCAAGTGATAGGCTGTTTTTGCTTGTGTGGTCCATCATGTTTGGGAGCAGAGTTCTCATTCATATTTTCAATCATCTTAGTTAACCATGCAAGTTGATGTGACAGATTATCCATAGGCATTTGACCAGCATCATTGGGAGACCAACCACTTTGTGACATAGTACTTTTAAATGCCTCATACTCCAAAACAAATTGAACTGCAGAGTTCAGTGTTGTCAGTTCTTTCTCATGTATCTTCCATACAAGATCCTGATTGGTCTTAAGTGCATCACAAAGCACATCAATTCCCAGACTGTTTTGCATCTCAAAATAAGCAGTTGGGTATGCAAGATTAATCTGTCGTTGAACTCGCTGTCCCAACTCAGTGACTGACTCATTCGCTTCCCTTATAATTGAGCGAAGCTGGGTTCTGTGTAAGTGGGTCTGGTGTGTAGGGTGGAATCAAGCTTTTAAAGTCCTCATAATGTCATCATAATTTAACCTATTCTGCTGAGGGATGGTTGTAAGCAACTGTTGTGCTGGTCCCCGCAGACAATGTATTAGGTGCATAGCTCTCTCAGTATTGGTCCACTTATTGAGAGCAGCACAGTTTTCAAAGTGAATTTGAAAATCAATCATTGGCTTCGAACCATCAAATGTTTCAGGCACAACTGCTGGACGGAATGGACCTAACTGATTGGATGGCCAGCAAGGAGCTGAGGTTACTGTTGGAACCCAGTTCATTGTGCAGTGCTTAGTGTCTCGTGGAAGGTGTGGCATCGCAAAGTTTCCATGTAAACTCTCACCTGGGCAAGTGTAGACACCTTGTCTATAAAAATGCTTATGGTCTGAAGAAGAATTTCTTTCTTGGTTGAAGGCTTTAGTATCGCTAAAAGGTGTCTGGTGTTCTGTGACCCCAAAACCTATTTGGATTCAGAGTCTGTCTTGGGGTATTCATTGAAGCATTTTGTAATGTTTGCATGTTAACATTTTGAGGAGTGGATCTACCTCTGCTGCCACCATGGTTGTCTTTAGGGGTTGAGCTGTACATTCTGCCTTGGCAAATATTGCCGCCATAACTAGCGATATGATTATCACATGCCACATTTTCTTGGTCAGAATGGTCTGTCTGGCCAACAGGGTAGCCAGCTGAATCAGCAGCTGTAGAGGTTGTTCTGTTATAAGTCTTGAAAGTAGAGTTAGCATGTGCAAGATCTCGTTCATAAGGATAGTCAACATCAGATTCGACTGGTGTGTTAGGAGGGACACCTATTAGCTTCAAGTCAGACTTGGAACGGCTGTGAGTTTCGTCAGAACAGGATGAACAAGGGAGAATACTGTCACCTGATCAGCTAGATATCTGCATATAACTGGGTGGTATTTCTGTATTCTCGGCACTGGGGTATCTGTAGTTTGTCAGTGTAGAATATGAAGAGTCACCTGAGTGTGAGCCTTCTCTTCCCAACTGTTTACCAATTGGAGATGGTCTTTGCATTTGACTGAAATGAACTTGTTTCTGACCCTGCACTTTTTCATTACCAAAAAATCCTGATCTCAAATAGTTGCCATTCCTCCATTTGAATGGTTTATATTGATCAGTAAAATTGTATTTTCCATTAACTTCACTATCCAGCCATTTAACCTTTTCTGGGTGTGCTTGGTCAACATTTGGAACTACATATGGGTTATCGCTACTATCTGACATCTCTAACACATCAGTAATACGTGTTCCCACACTCTGATCAACTCTTACCTTCCTTGGCCCATGCTCGCTGAAGTGAGCTAGTTGCTCACAAGATCGAGCTTCTCTGCTCATTCTGTCTGGAAAATAATTTGCATGAAAACTCGGCTCACTCATTGAATAGCTTTTCTTGCTTACTCCACCCATAAAGGATGCTGAGCTTGACTGTTTGGGCTGAGCAAGATGCTTGCTGAAATGATTTTTACTGCTCATTCTTCCATGTTTTCCCGAGCAGGAGAGTTGCTCACTAGAATGAGTTCCAATGCTCGATTCTTCACGTTTTCCTGAGCAGGAGAGTTGCTCACTAGACTGAGTTCTAATGCTCGATTCTTCAAGTTTTCCTGAGCGAGTAAGTTGCTCGCTTGAATGAGCTTGACGGCTCACTATTCCGAGTCTGTCATTCAAAATATGCTCACTTGAATGAGCAAGCTGCTTTCTACAATTTGGTGTGTTGCTCATCTCGAATTCTTGATTCGAGCAGAGTTCTACATCTGCTTCTGTCATTGTTTGCGCTGTGTCATGCTCATTGTCACTCGGGTTACACATCATTATAACTTGAGCTCGATTTTCATTCACTTCAGTGAGTATTACATTAAATTCTTCCTTACGTGACTGAGCACTCTGCTCGCTGGAGCGAGTCATCTTGCTCTCTTCTTCGAGCTCCATTCTCTCTGGTTCTTAATTTGTTAAAAATGTCGAGAAAAAATTTCAAATACTTGTCAAACACTTCAGGGAATCCCACCTTCTGACACCACTGCAGCGTTCTCCCCTACAACCTGTTGCACAAGGGTCTTGGACGCCAAATAACGCGGGTTCGACTCCACAAGAGCCCCACGGAAATACGTGACAAGAATTTGAAAAACAAGCATTTATTAATAAAATTGGTTCAAATGGCTTAATTTGGAAATAACCCTTTGCATATCCATGGAGTCATACTACAGATGCAAGATAAATACCAAAATACCTTATAGCAATGAGCAGACAATTTCTAATAATCAATTAATCTTCTGAAGTGAGAAACATGTCCTGCCTCTATGTAATCTCAACACAGACTGAAGAAAATAGTATGACACAATGGGCATGCAGAGGGTTGGGTACAAAACACAGACACAGAAATGGACGGAATATCCTCGTCTGAAATCAGGAACACAGTCAATGTAAATAAAGTCATTACACAGGCTCAACTAGCAGATCAGACAATGACAGACACCCATAAATCACTTGTGCCTGTCATATAATTATAAACTCATAATGACCAGTACAACTTCTTAGAAATAAATATAAGTCTGTTACTTGAAAACATGTTTGATTTCTGTAGGCAAGATTTCTAACAAAACAAAGTCTTGATGTATTATTTATTGGGAAGCTCTCTGTAAGAGAGCTTGCCAATAAATAGTAGGTGAAGATTAATGGCAGATCTATCTCCATGATATCTCAATGATACTCTCATGTGCCAAATAATAGTGATGGCTATCTCCGTGATATCTCCATGATACTCTCATGTGCCAAATAATAGTGATGGCTATCTCCGTGATATCTCCATGATACTCTCATGTGCCAAATAATAGTGATGGCTATCTCCGTGATATCTCAATGATACTCTCATGTACCAAATAATAGTGATGGCTATCTCCGTGATATCTCAATGATACTCTCATGTGCCAAATAATAGTGATGGCTATCTCCGTGATATCTCCATGATACTCTCATGTGCCAAATAATAGTGATGGCTATCTCCGTGATATCTCCATGATACTCTCATGTGCCAAATAATAGTGATGGCTATCTCCGTGATATCTCCATGATACTCTCATGTGCCAAATAATAGTGATGGCTATCTCCGTGATATCTCCATGATACTGTCATGTGCCAAATAATAGTGATGGCTATCTCCGTGATATCTCAATGATACTCTCATGTGCCAAATAATAGTGATGGCTGAATAATAGTGATGACATTTTCATCAAATATTTATAATACTAGTAGTGATGGCATTTTTAATCTATGTCTCATTACTAAATAAAAGTGATGTTCGATATTTTTCTCCAAAATTAATAATAATGCCTGCAAACACTATTATTTGGCACCTTAGAGTATATCACGCACAAATAACATGCTTCCGAAATTGAAGGGTTACCATCGTTAACTAGTGCTGCTCATTTCACGGGATTTGGATGGGAGTGTTGACTGGGGAGGAGAGTTATAATGTACCCCCCACCCCCCCCCCCAAAAAAAGTAATCTTTCAGAAATGGAAAGGATGGCTTGTATTTTCACCAGGCCTATCAGCCCAGGCCTGGTAATCAGCCTCAAAACATGGTCGCCAATCTGTCAAGCCGGCAAATTCATCTGCCACAGTTTATGTGATCTGTGAAATCAGCCCCGAACAATACAAATCAGGCCTGGTAGCCTGGTCACGGTTCTAAAATGCAAGCCTTGGGAAAGGTATATGCATTTATTTATTTTTTTTATTTATCTACTACTACTGGTGTTTGAGGTCACTTTAGCGCAGCTACAAGTAAGGCTAATTGTGACAACAACAAAGGCTTCAATGCAAGATTAGCCAATCATTTATATCCACGCCTCTGCTTTTAGAGGACTTACACCCCAGGAATTGGTTACCAGGTTGTATTTTACCAGTAAAACAAAACTTGTTTACTGCAGTAAACAAGCACTGCTTCAGTTCCAGTTTCCCCATGGGTGTTGGGGGAAGTATCGATGGCTGAATCCATGAAAGCTGTATATTAATTTACTACCTCTAAATGGGAATTTATTGGCATTACGAGGGTTTGACTCAATATAATTTTAGTTGCAAAACGTTAACAACAGTCCAAGGATATCCGACAGTACCAACCAAAAAATTGTTATATGAATATTCATTTTTATGAATTCAAAATAAACATTTAATCAGTTTAAATCCGATTTTGATGTCAATGCATTCCACCCTTTTGACTTATTGTTGGGAGCACCTCGACCAGGGACAGCATTTACAAAATGATTGTGGACTAAATATATATATTGACAGTGGGTCAATTAAAAGCTACACATACATAAAGTGTATACAGTACATTGATAGTAGGTCAATTGGTAACCAGATCCAGAAAAAAGGCTGTCCAGTATATTTAAATACTTCCAAGAGAGAATATATTTACAAACAGCACAGATTTTGTGAGAATAACTACAGCTCTATTGATTACCTACCTCACCTGCTCTGGGACATTTAACACACTCTACCAAACTTTTTCAACCACTGGGAGGTTTATCTATTTTGGGGTGTTTTATCCAGAACGCCTCCCCCCCCCCCCCCCCCCCCCCCCATCATCAACATGCATTAAGTAATTTATAACAGTAAATTTGAAGTAAAGAGATGAGTTCAAAATTCAAAGTATTTTTCCCAGCCACTGCTTTCAATAATGATTATAAGTCTGGCTTTAAAGGTGCATGATTATACTGATAAAATACTGAGAACAAAAAATATATTTTCACTGATAATCATTTATTATATCATTATATTGACCCAAAATGCTAGCGGCCGATTTGTACTGACTGATGGCCAATTCATCCAAAATTATTAGCCTAGCGGTTGATTTGGCTAGCGGTCGATTTGGCCGTTTCGATTTGGCCGCATACCTCTTACTAACAACCTTTCAATCAGTGGCAGAGCCTCCTCCACCCCAAGTGGGGTGAGGGGGAGGACAAACTCACACACATACAGGAACCTAGCTGGAGCCATTTTGTTGGGGTGGGATGGGGTGAATTTCTAACTGGCAGTAGGGGAGGTGTACAGGAAGAGTTTTCCAGGCCTTCACATTTTCAGAATTTTTTAGTTCCCTCGCTCCCCACCCCACCCCACCCCACAGATGTACTGTTAATGTCACAATAATGAGGGTTTCTGTCAAGGGGAAATGAATGGGTGTTGTAGCTGTTGTTGGCCAGCCAAGGATCGTCACTACTACAGCAGGTTATATTTCGGACCGCAGTAGAAAAATGTTGAATTCCACGGTCCCAAAATCCCCATTTCCTTGCATCTGAGCAGACATTTGAGCTTTTTCATGGAGATACATTCAGACGATTTCACAAAACTACAACCTACAATCCCTCCCCAACTCCTCTGACTTTTATTCCATTTTTGAAATATTTTGAGGACCAACTTTGAGGAAAAATAGAGGAGGGGGGACCCCCCAATCCAGGATTATCCTTCCCCAACCATGCCACTGCTTTCAATAATGATAATAAGTCTGGCTTTAACCCTTTACCTAACGTGAAAAGCAGACGACACTTGCCAAAAAAATTCTTGAATAACTAAATTTTTTCATTTTTTGTCTCAAAAACATAGGTTATGACCCCTCGTTGGAACGAGCTCGACGAGCTCGTTCCAACGAGGGGTCATAACCTATGTTTTTGAGACAAAAAATGAAAATATTTTGAAAATTAATTGGCGATTTTTGAGAATAGCGCTGGCCGGTTTTGGCCGTTACGTTGGGTAAAGGGTTAACCCCCTGCACTCTGATGTCGAGAATACTCGACACCTCCCTCACTCTAAGCCCCATCTCACCTCCCTGTCATCCATAGATAATATCTGCCCCCTGTGTTGTCAGAAACTCAGCAATTTAGAATTTGGTTGACAGAGCTCAATTAGAGCTCTGTCAACCAAAATCTAAATTGCTGAATTTCTGACCACAAGGGGGGGGGGATAACCATGGATGACAAATCAGGCGTTTCGTCATCAGAGTAAGGGGGTTAAAGGTGCATGATTATACTAATAAAATACCGAGAAAAAATATATATTTTCACTGATAATTTATCATTATATCATTATATTGACCCAAAATGCTAGCGGCCGATTTGTACTGACTGATGGCCATTTCATCCAAAATTATTAGCCTAGCGGTCGATTTGGCTGGCGGTCGATTTGGCCTCTTCCCAATTACATTACTGAATACTGCCTGTGAGTCAATGTTTATATGAAATGGTGCCCCTCCACTGAATTTAACAAGTTTTGTTCCCTCTCCCAGTCCCACCCACTCTCGCTCTCTCAGCTCTAGGGTCTTTCAAATTGGTGAAACCCACTTTTTGAATTTTGACGCCCTCAACCACCCAGACTCTTCTGCTATCATTCCCAGTAGTCCCTCAACGCCGACGTCCCATTCCAGAGTGGAAACGTCTTCAGCAAGCCTCAATTCAACTTAGTCAAGGCCAAGGAGTTGTGAAGGTCAAAACGTCTTCCCTGTCCTGGCCCTCAAAAGTTCAAAACCGATGCTTCGTTTCGTCGTGCAGTTTGTTTTTATTACTAAACAGGCTTCGGGCACATGTATTGAGAATATTATTATCTTTTCAACTTAATCACAAAACCTTTCTCAGTTTGATTTTATGAGACTTTCTGGTAGGTCTATTCCGACTGCAACAGTAACTTCGCAATCATCTTCATGGATCGCTCAGTCAGTGTTTCCCATTTTCGTGACAGTAGAACATTTACGCCAAGATCTCAGAAAAATTCTCGCACACCAGAAAAGTGGTTTTGTTCTCTGTTTAACCCTTTACCCAACGCAGACAATTTCAAAATTTATTATTTTAAATATATTTTTTTAAATTTTTTCAAAATATTTCAACGAAACCATATCATGTGACCCCTCTTTGGAACGAGCTCGACGAGCTCGTTCCAAAGAGGGGTCACATGATATGGTTTTGTTGAAATTTTTCAAAAGATAATATATTTTCAGCTGCTGAATTTGCATATTACGCGGGCGGATGCGAGCGATTCGTTGGGTAAAGGGTTAAATTCTATTTCACTGACAGCGTCTACTTACCTTCACACATTTTATTACCAACAAATGCTCAATATTTGGATCGTCGTATTCAATTGGTGAAAATGGCGTCTGCTCGCGAAAATCAATCTCCCATGACGCACCGGGAAAAACTCGATACGGGAGAATTTACCGTAGACAAACCTGAACACGAAAGTACGGCACTTTGCGCTGTTGAAACTAGGGATTTTTTTAACAGTGTGGGTTAAAGTCGTCATGTTCACAAACCATACATATTATTATTATTATTATTATTTATTGGTGTTTAAGGTCATACACTTATGCACAAGGGCTAATCGTGACTGTAACAGTTTTACGGGTGGAGGAAGCCGGAGTACCCGGAGACAACCACCGAGCATCGACGAGCAACTGTCAGCTCCCCAACATTCTAACTCTGTTCAAGATCCGCTCAAGCAGGGTTACAGCGGTTGAAGATATGTGTACCATCGACGTGCAGTACACCTTAGTACACGGCGTCATCGTGACCCCATGTAGGCAACCGGGATAAAGTGCCTTGCCCATGGACGGGGATCGAACTCGGGACATCTAGCATAGAAGTCCAACAGTCTACCAATGAGCCACCGTGCTCCTACATACAACACATGGTCTCTTTATTGCACCGCTTGTAGCCAGATTGATCTCTCCTTTGTTTATATTCATCTGTTAAAACGGTAGAAGGTTGTAACCTCTTCACGTTAAACAAGTAAGAATTCA
This sequence comes from Pictodentalium vernedei, assembly GCA_031216915.1. Lineage (NCBI taxonomy): Eukaryota > Metazoa > Mollusca > Scaphopoda > Dentaliida > Dentaliidae > Pictodentalium > Pictodentalium vernedei. The sequence goes on along the minus strand of CM062291.1, from coordinate 410,243,241 downwards.
AACATTTATTTTTCATCTCAGTGGAGATTTCAATATACAGAGGAAATAGTCGGTAAGATATATCCGTCACCCAGTTTGTTCGTGGCTTAATATGGCATATTTACCAATTGGGACACCAAACATTTGCGTACCTGCTAATATTGTTCATTCATAGATGCTTTTATATTTTTTTTTTATCTACATCCTTTCAGAGATTGTTTTTTTAATTCCATGATTTTCATTTTTTCCTTCTTATCGCTAAATGCAGCGCTGTATTTATCAAGCAGATCTTCAGATCATCGTCACAAGGATTTAACAGTTCATATTCAGTGACTGATTCAACCCGGGTGGACATGGTGCCAGCTGCACTGATGTCTATACAACTAGATTGCCGGAACGTCAGTGAAAAACATCGCAACTCAATATACCCACCCAAGATGGCATCAAGTTAGTCAACGCGGCAACTCATCCTACGAAGACGTTTTATGATGCGAAAGCTGTTACGCTGTGACTGTAGTCACAGTGTAACAGCTTTCACTTCATCAAAAGTCATGGTGTTTATCTTGCACGAAAACTTGGTACACGGTATCATCTTTCCAATCTCTACAAACATAATTAAAATACGTAAATATTCGATTTATAGTGCCGCGAAAAATGTTCCCACAAAATTACCATATTCATTTTTCTCAGAAATCAAATCATCTTCTTTAAAAAGATATCGTCGGCAGAAACCTTCTAGAAATTTTTATTTGTGGAGCATTGTTTATTTATAGCAACAACTGCCCCACCCCACCCCACCCCATCCCTACCACCACAACCACCCACCCCCGTAAAATGGCCGCTTAGTAAGATGCTACGTTTAGATCGCTGAACTACTAGGGGGCATACAGAATAGGATGCCCAGCATCATCTGAGCCACGTAGCGCCGAGATGGGGGCGAGCACAAGAGGGGCAGTGATATTCGAGACAGAAAAAAACGCAATTTCTTTGACTCTGAGTTTGTGTCCTTTAATTATTTGTTGTGAAAGGCATCCATAATTAGGCCACATCGCCGTGGTGGGGGTATGACCGTTTGTGACTGGACAGTGGAAGATTAGAAAGGGGAGTAGGGGAGAAATACCCCTGCGGGGGGACGGTTTTTGTGTTGTCTTCCTCGATGGACCATCAGCGAAAGGTAAAATAATTAATATTTAGTATGATTCTCTTTTTATCAAATGCCACATTTTTCTATTTTGTAAAATATGTATCACGCCGAAAAGGGTAATAAATTAAATTTATTTTTTATTTATTGTAACTCTAACTTCAATGTCAACAATATTTCTTTGACAAAAATTAATGATGATAGTATCTGTTATGATTGTATTGTATTTATTTATGTCTGTTAATTGTAAATGTTATAATGTGTTGTCTAATGTGATATTCGTTTATCGTGTCAATATAAACTGCGTAATAATTTTTTTGACTCTGCATATTCGACATCTGTTATAATTTTTACACAATATGTAACAATTCGTAAAGTAACTAGCAATTTCGCACCCGCTGATTTTCTCTGGGAACTCAAATGTTCTTGGTTGTAATAGTGAATGTTAAACTGGGGGTGCGGTGGCGTTGCGTTGCGGTAACCAGTTCGTCAGATCACCGAAGTTAAACAACTTCGAGCCCGGTTAGTCCTCGGATGGGTGACCGTCTGAGCGATCGATTCTGTATACTTGGGCAAGGCACGTAACTCCGAATGCCCTCCCCCCCTACTGGGGGGTAGCCACTGCGTTCAGATCGCGGAACTACCTCTCCCATCCTCCTCTGGCTCTGGCCTGCGGCGTTCGGGAGATACAATCGGCATCTCGAACTTGGACCCCCCAAATCTTATTTAGCACCCCTCCCCCAAATTGAAATCCTGGCGCCGCCACTGGAAGCAACTTTTCGTCCTAGGTAATCCCATTAATGCACGTGGGGATTGATGTCCGGACTACTGGATAGCAAGGGAAAAGTTTCAATCACGTTATTACGCAGATGGGTGGTAATGACAACAACACGATGTGGTCTAGCGCAGTCGTCCATGACTATTGGTCGACTAACCAGAGTATGGTCATCAAAGTGTGGTATAATACAAACGTCCAGGATGTTGTGTTGATACCGTTCGGCATTAAGATTTTCTTGTACTGTGATCAAGTCCAGCTTACAGTCGTAGGAGACACAACCCCACACCATAATCGAACTCCCTCCAAATGGAATGGTTTATCTATTGTCTTGACGTTGATAGACCGTGTTGCGGCGTCTCCAGACACGTTGACGACCGTTAGTCACGTGGAGAAGGAATCTGCTCTCGTTAGACCAATGCACACGTCTCCGTGACCTAAAGTACTAGTTCTCCCGGGCTCGACACCACATCATACGTGCACGCATGTGCTCCTGTGTAATAAAAGGCAGCCTGATTATTCTGTACGCACTCAGGCCAGCTGCATTAAGTCTCCTTCTAACGGTAGATGTGGACAGTGGAACTCCAACTTGAGGTAGACAATGTTGGCGGAGACGAGCACTTGTTACTGTCGGAGTTCGACGTGCAAAATTTATTAAAAGCTATTAAAGCTCTGTCATCATGTGCACTTGTCTAACGTGGACGTCCTGACCTTGATCTGTCATTCACGTCATTAGTTGGAGCGTGCTTACGAAGAAGACGACAGACAATGGTGTGGTTTAAGTCCAGTCTTCTTCCAGTCTGTCTACAGGACAACCCTGACTCAAACATTCCAATAATTTGCTATCTAACATTGTCAGGCACACGTAGTCAGACTATATCATAAATTACTATTTACGCGACCTTGAATATTCTGATGATTTTCAAACTGACATTTTGTCTTATATACCCAGGGGTTAATGACAAATCAGCCACAGATATCTGAAACTTTCCATGCAGCATATTATTCACGGAGTGCCCATGCAGCATTTCCTCGTCGTATGATTTGGACAAATTACTGTTGTCTATCGGGAACATATATTTTTCTGTCAGGGTTTGAATTAGGTGGTGCTTAATTTATAAATATTCAACAACCAGGATCATATCGGGCAGCTTTACTGGAGGGGGAAGCCAGAGTGCCTGTAAAGAGCAATAAGCGGCGAGTAACTTCTCATCGCACCAAACACCAGATAAACAAACAACACGACCCGAATACGAAAGTTCATAACACTTGTTAGCTTAGTTGTAGACCGTCAAAATCAACAAACATGACGTCTTGAGTATAGTTGCAAATTTGCTAGATAGTCTGACCTCGGGTGTAAGAAGGCTTTGCAATGCTTTAGCACTAAAGGGACAAATTTATCAATTTTATTAAATTGGGTAAAATATCAGACATAAACCATTTAATTTTCATTTTTATCAGTTTGCATTGGTTATAAAAAGAGAGCATGCGGCGGCCAAAAGGTTCATGCGGGAGGACTTGAGAAACAGATTTTTAAACTTTTAGGCCGAAAGAATGCGTTCTATTTCAGACATTAAACGGGTTGATTAAAAATACTCGAACCATATAATAAAGTCTCACGAGGACGCTCGCTTTTCTTTCGTGTTGGTTATGAGAAACCGGACGGAGGCAAGGACCCTGGGAAGCTTCGAAATTCGTTTCGATTCGAAATCGTCCCGATGATTCGAAACACATTTATTCGTCGATATGTCGGTGCGGGGGGGGGGGGGGGGGGGGCAAAAATTTGCAAGACGTGACGTGGGGTTGGGTGGGTCTCTTGAGTGCCCCAAAGATGTGCATTTCCAACTTGTGCAATTTTTTGAATTTTTTCAAAATATATCAATATATCAGCTAATATATACCATCATTTGTGTTTCAAACCTTAAAGATGATGTTGTACATCACACTCTTAACATAAATACAACATCAGGAGGCTTTATATGTGAATATTGGGCTTAATCTGGAAAAATGTCACACGTTAGTAGGGGGTGGGTGTCTTGTTCGAAATGTAGAAAAAGTGCAGACAATATTTTGGGAAAATTCTCTCTGATGCACTAAATTCAACCCAAGTTATTTATTTATTAACAGAATTTGTACGGATAGAAGAGGAAAGTAGCAAACACCTGAGAGTACTGACAGAACAATTCAAATGAAAATTTGTTCCCGTATATGAAAACCTGCTCTGGCCAAGCCTGATAATGAACAGCTTGTCATTTGTAGATTGGGGCCCACAGCAGCCCACGAAGGTTTAAATTGGTGGTACCAGTTTAAGAACATTATGAAAACCTCCTAAAGACAGCTGTGCCTACTAAGTTTATAAGTTTATTTTGGATTTTAATGGGAGAGTGTGGGGGGGATGGGTGTCTAAGAACGGTAGTAGAAAATTTGCACGTAGTGGTGGGTGGGTGTAAAAAGGAGCCGAATAAAAAATAGGACGTCACGTCTTGCCAATTTTTAGTGCCCCCCCCCCCCCCTGGATATGTCCTCAAAATACTACAATGTAAACAGATTTGTGTGCATGCAACATTTATTTATTTATTTGGGTTTAACGACACTTTCGACCGCCAGGGTCTCCACAGAGAGAACCACCAAACAACGGCGAGCAACTGTCAGACTCCCTAACGTACTAACTCCACATAAGCAGGGTTAGCATTGGTTGAAGACACAAGTGCACCATCGACGTGCAGTACGCCTTAGTACACAGCGCCACCGTGCCCAACGTTGGTAATAGGGATTAAATGCCTTGTCTAAGGACATAAGGCAGTTACCCATGTAGGGGATCGAACCGTGAACCTTCCGTTTTGAAGTCCAATTTCGTAGTTTAAGCCACCGTTATCCGATACAATACAGATATTGAGAATTTGTGCAGATTTGCCGCCTGGAATTTGGCCTTCATGTAAGAACGTAAGGTAGGTAGGAATATCATGTAAGAACGCTTGTGATTGGTTGCTACACATCTGGTGGACGTTGTGACGCGCACGGAATGCTTCACACAAAATAGCGTCAAGAAACAATCAGCTTTATCCACTTGATCAAGTTTAATGGTGGTATAAAAACAGAACACAAAAACAAAGAACACAGAAGAGTACGGGGGGGGGGGGGGGTGGAGAGGAATCAACGACCTTTAGAGTTTTTCTTGAATTTCACACGCGCCTTCCAACTTGCGCCGTTGATTCCAGTTCCCTGTACTCCAGCTTCGTTGTGTTCGGTCTTATTAACCCATTTACCTACCATGAAAAGCAGAAGTCACTTGCAAAAAAAAAGTCTTAAATAACAATTTTTTTCATTTTTTTCTCAAAAATATAGGTTATGACCCCTCGGTGGAACGAGCTCGACGAGGGGTCATAACCTATGTTTTTGAGATGAAAATTTTTAAAAAATAATGAAAATTTTTTGGCGATTTTTGATAATAGCACTGGCCGGTTTTGGCCGTAACGTTGGGTAAAGAGTTAAATCTCGATCCACTTCTAAAAGTATGTCGCGACAGGTCACGATTGGGTCAAGAAAACGAAGGCTTAGGAGATCACACAGCGGATCCGACGTGGCATACTCCTCACCACCAGCTTGACTGATGTTATTCCATTCTTTCTGCAGTGAAGCGGCAAGTTCCTGGACATTTGTTGGAGCCGTTGGCGTTGTCGTAGGCGCCTGCTAAGCATATCACAGACGTGCTCGATTGGTGAAAGGTCTGGAGTTAGTGCAGGCCAAGGCAGTGTATTGATGTTCTGCTCATGGAGGAACTCTGTAGCGACACGGGCCCTGTGTGTTCTTACATTGCCATCTTGGAAAATGAATCGACGGCCGAGACGTCGCTCAAATGGGACCACATGAGCTGCTAGTAGTATGTCTCGTATGTTTGAGGTACAGGTTGGGAGACCCCGGTGGGGGACCCCGGAAGTGACGTCATGTCACGTGACCTAGTGGCGCCATGTTGTGTTGCCATGGTAACCCGCGTGAGCGGCCATGTTGTGACGTCATCTCCATAGTGATACGTGGTGTGGGTGCGCATGCGCAGCGCGTGTTGTTAGGGTGATACGTGTTTCCGTCGTCCATTTTGTATACTGGAGGCCGCCATCTTGGTTTCTATGGTAGCACGCGATTGCTATGTTACCCAACTTTTCTGCAATAGGACGGGGTATGTTCGGAGGGGATGCTCGATTGTAGAAGAGTGAATCTAATTACCACAAACAACCCGACAATCCCCCCAAATCACCAAAATCTATCCCAACTTTTACTATTTCGAATTCTTTCAGAATTCTCTGCTTCTATCTATATATGCAATAGTTTTCGTCTACCTAGGCATGTTCCTTTGTTCTGGAGTATACTCCAGTAGCGTAGAAGAGCCTATTAGTTGGAACAGTTTATCTTATTATTACTATATTTTGCAATTTCTGGTCTATTCTTGTTAGTACTGACCCTATTCCAAGTACTCTTGTTGTTTCATTCATCTAGATTATAACTAACCAATCAGATTGCTTGATTTCCCATAACCTGTATGCAGAGTTATCTCCCATGTGTATAATAAAAGCCTATATCCAATGGCCTTATCCCATGGTATCTTATTTTTGGGAAACACTTGTGGCTGTGGAATCCCTTTTTTTGTCATATGTGCTTATGTGAAAAAACACAATGTGACACAATGTGCCCTAGCACAAAGGCACATGCTTTATGTGCCGATATGTGCTTATGTGAAAAGGCACAATGTGACACAATGTGCCCTATCACATAGGCACATACGGGTATTTGAGGATACCTATGGCCTGGTATTGTATTATTTGAGGATACCTATCTAGGATACCTTCTGGAGAATCCCTTTTTGTCATATGTGCTTATGTGAAAAAGCACAATGTGAAACAATATGCCCTATCACATTGGCACATGCTTTATGTGCCGATATGTGCTTATGTGAAAAGGCGCAATGTGACACAACATGCCCTATCACATAGGCACATACGGGTATTTGAGGATACCTATGGCCTGGTATTGTATTATTTGAGGATACCTATCGAGGATACCTGCTGGAGAATCCCTTTTTGTCATATGTGCTTATGTGAAAAGGCACAATGTGACACAATATACCCTATCACATAGGCACATACGGGTATTTGAAGATACCTATGGCCTGGTATTGTATTACTTGAGGATACCTATTGAGGACACCTATCGAGGATACCTTTTGGATAATCCCTTTTTGTCGCATTAGGCTATGTGAAAGCATTCAATGGGTCTAATGTAGTCTTATCAACCGCTTCCAAAGCTGCAATGCCATTACAGGTCTATGGTCTATCTGTCCTATCATTAGCTTCTACAACAGTCTTGTCCCATTGCGGCCTTGTACCAGTACTATTGGCTTCTGTTATTCTGCCCCATATCTCATCCATTACTTCCTAGCTATATCTATCTCAGTCTCGACTATAACATTGATCAAGGTTGCATCAGATTTCCCCTGTATACATATAAGGCATTCCGTTATTGAGATTCCTAGCCGAGTCCGTAAAATTTGGATTCCGTGTTTTAACATCAACACTCGAGGGTATGGAAAAGGATTGATAACACCCAATTCAACAATGACTACAAGAACCTGAACAGAGACAACCAATCACTACAAAATAATAAAGGTACAGAACCAAGATCCAACAGAACCAAGATCGAAGTAAACATAACAAAGTGAGAGAATGTCAAAGTAGTCGAATTGATCGAACAAGTTGGACAGACTGAACAGATCTGATCAAATACAATCAAGATCAAAGTCAACAAAACAAAGTTCTGAACTCTAACCCTAATTAATGTATAAAAAATTAACCCCTTTGAACTATTTGAATGAACTTTATGTAATTAAAACCCCTTTGAACTGAATGAATGAACTATAACCCTAATGAATGTATATATAGGTAACCCCTTTGAACTGAATGAACTATATATAATATAAATAAATATTAACACCCTTGAACTGAACAACGTTTAACTGAATGAATTTTTGAAGTATAATTCCAATGAAGGTATTATCACCCAATTGAACTGAATTCTTCCGATAGGGAAGGGGAATACCCTCGAGTGTTGATGTTAAAACACGGAATCCAAATTTTACGGACTCGGCTAGGAATCTCAATAACGGAATGCCTTATATGTATACAGGGGAAATCTGATTCAACCTTGATCAATGTTATAGTCGAGACTGAGATGGGTATAGCTAGGAAGTAATGGATGAGATATGGGGCAGAATAACAGAAGCCAATAGTACCGGTACAAGGCCGCAATGGAACAAGACTGTTGTAGAAGCTAATGATAGGACTGATAGGCCATAGACCTGTAATGGCCTTGGAGCTTTGGCGACAAGATGGAAGCGGTTGGTAAGACTACATTACACCCATTGAGGGCTTTCACATAGCCTAATGCGACAAAAAAGGGATTATTCAAAAGGTATCCTCGATAGGTATCCTCAATAGGTATCCGCAAATAATACAATACCAGGCCATAGGTATCCTCATATACCCGTATGTGCCTGTGTGATAGGGCATATTGTGTCACATTGTGCCTGTTCACATAAGCACATATCGGCACATAAAGCATGTGCCTATGTGATAGGGCATATTGTGTCACATTGTGCTCTTTCACATAAGCACATATGACAAAACGGGATTCTCCAGAAGGTATCCTAGATAAGTATCCTCAAATAATACAATACCAGGTATCCTCGATAGGTATCCTCAATAGGTATCCGCAAATAATACAATACCAGGCCATAGGTATCCTCAAATACCCGTATGTGCCTATGTGATAGGGCACATTGTGTCACATTGTGCCTTTTCACATAAGCACATATCGGCACATAAAGCATGTGCCTTTGTGCTAGGGCACATTGTGTCACATTGTGCTTTTTCACATAAGCACATATGACAAAAAAGAGATTCCACAGTCACAGGTGTTTCTCAAAAATAAGATTCCATGGGATAAGGCCATTGGATATAGGCTTTTATTATACACATGGGAGATAACTCTGCATACCGGTTATGGGAAATCAAGCAATCTGATTGGTTAGTTATAATCTAGATAAATGAAACAACAAGAGTACTTGGAATAGGGTCAGTACTAACAAGAATAGACCAGAAATTGCTAAATATAGTAATAATAAGTAAAGCTGTTCCAACTAATAGGTTCTTCTACGCTACTGGCGTATACTCCAGAACAAAGGAACATGCCTAGGTAGACGAAAACTATTGAATATATAGATAGAAGCAGAGAATTCTGAAAGAATTCGAAATAGTAAAAGTTGGGATAGATTTTGGTGATTTGGGGGGGGGGGTTGTCGGGTTGTTTGTGGTAATTAGATTTACTCTTCTACAATCGAACATACCCTCCGAACATACCTCGTCCTATTGCAGAAAAATTGGGTAACATAGCAATCACGTGCTACCATAGAAACCAAGATGGCGGCCTCCAGTATACAAAATGGATGACGGAAACACGTATCACCCTAACAAAACCCGCTGCGCATGCGCACACACACCACGTATCACTATGGAGATGACGTCACAAGATGGCCGCTCACGCGGGTTACCATGACAGCACAACATAGTGCCACTAGGTCACGTGACATGACGTCACTTCCGGGGTCCCCCGCCGGGGTCCCCCAACCTGTACCTCAATCATACGAGACATACTACTATTCAGCCTTGATCAATGTTATAGTCGAGACTGAGATAGGTATAGCTACGAAGTAATGGATGAGATATGGGGCAGAATAACAGAAGCGAACAGTACTGGTACAAGGCCGCAATGGAACAAGACTGCTGTAGAAGCTAATGATAGGACAGATAGGCCATAGACCTGTAATGGCCTTGGAGCTTTGGCGACAAAATGGAAGCGGTTGGTAAGACTACATTACACCCATTGAGGGCTTTCACATAGCCTAATGCGACAAAAAGGGTGTTATCCAAAAGGTATCCTCGATAGGTATCCTCAATAGGTATCCGCAAATAATACAATACCAGGCCATAGGTATCCTCATATACCCGTATGTGCCTGTGCGATGGGGCATATTGTGTCACATTTTGCCTTGTCACATAAGCACAAATGACAAAAAGGGATTCTCCAGAAGGTATCCTAGATAGGTATCCTCAAATAATACAATACCAGGCCAACGGTATCCTTAAATACCCGTATGTGCCTATGTGATAGGGCTTATTGTGTCACATTGTGCCTTTTCACATAAGCACATATCGGCACATAAAGCATGTGCCTATGTGATAGGGCATATTGTGTCACATTCTGCTTTTTAACATAAGCACATATGACAAAAAGGGATTCTCCAGAAGGTATCCTAGATAGGTATCCTCAAATAATACAATACCAGGCCATACGTATCCTCAAATACCCGTATGTGCCTATGTGATAGGGCACATTGTGTCACATTGTGCCTTTTCACATAAGCACATATCGGCACATAAAGCATGTGCTTTTGTGCTAGGGCACATTGTGTCACATTGTGCTTTTTCACATAAGCACATATGACAAAAAAGGGATTCCACAGGTGTTTCCCAAAAATAAGATTCCATGGGATAAGGCCATTGGATATAGGCTTTTATTATACACATGGGAGATAACTCTGCATACATGTTATGGGAAATCAAGCAATCTGATTGGTTAGTTATGATCTAGATAAATGAAAGAACAAGAGTACTTGGAATAGGGTCAGTCTAACAAGAATAGACCAGAAATTGCTAAATATAGTAATAATAAGTAAAGCTGTTCCAACTAATAGGCTCTTCTACGCTACTGGAGTATACTCCAGAACAAAGGAACATGCCTAGGTAGGCGAAAACTATTGCATATATAGATAGAAGCAGAGAATTCTGAAAGAATTCGAAATAGTAAAAGTTGGGATAGATTTTGGTGATTTGGGGAGATTGTCGGGTTGTTTGTGGTAATTAGATTCACTCTTCTACAATCGAACATACCCTCCGAACATACCCCGTCCTATTGCAGAAAAATTGGGTAACATAGCAATCACATGCTACCATAGAAAGCAAAATGGCGGCCTCCAGTATACAAAATGGACGACAGAAACATGTATCATCCTAACAACACGCGCTGCGCATGCGCACTCACACCACGTATCACTATGGAGATGACGTCACAAGATGGCCGCTCATGCGGGTTACCATAATAATACAACATGGCGCCACTAGGTCACGTGACATGACGTCACTTCCGGGGTCCCCAACCTGTACCTCAAACATACGAGGCATACTACTGCTGCTAACATGTTGTCACGGTAGTACTGCTCTGTGACAGGCCCTTGGATGACATGTAATGTTGTTCTGTTTGTTATGGCTATGCCTCCCATACCATAACCGATCCACCACCAAAACGATAGTGCTGCCTAACGGTTACGTCATGGTATCGTTCGTTCCGCCGCCATCGCCACCGCCACACTCTGTTTTGCTTGTCGTGGAAGTCGAGAGTGAACCTCGATTCATCGGAAAACATGACGTTGCTCCACCGACGATTGACCCAGCGCTGTTCTGCTCCAAACCAATTACGCCTTGCTGCGATGTGACGTTCAGTCAAACGTGGACTTATTCGAGGCCGTCGAACGTACAAATTCAGCTGTGTTGGCGATTTCGGATAGTCTCTGACTCGCACATCTGTCGCTCGGTGCAGCCGCTGTCTAATTTCTGATGCACTTTGATGGCAGTTACATAATGCTGTGGTTCGGATGAAGCGATCCTGGTTAGCAGTCGTCGCCCTTGGACGACCAGACCGACGTCTGTCATCGACATTGCCTGTCCGGTAGCGTGACCACAACCTGCTAATCACCGATTGAGTAACGTTAAAAATTGTTGCCAGCTTCCAACATGCCAACGGCACGTAAACATTCATCAAGTGTCAGTCTTCGCATACCTCAAAAGTTGCGTTTCGACCAGAAACTATTGACGAACGAGTTTATACCAAGAAAAGAACGATGAGACTTCCGAAATAGCCCGTCCAATACAAATGAAAATTGCAAAACGTACCCATCGGACATTAACGCGGTGCTATTGCGAAAAACGTGCAAGAAGTTATCGTGGGCCGATGACATTCATGTTCCACACTAAACCTGGTAACATATTGATGTATCCAATCACGCGTATCCAGTATCATTTTCCTAACATATCAGCATCAGTTTGGATACCTCCTACTTTTTTTGTTTGAATAGTATAAAAAGAAATCTACGCTATTTTGGTTACATTTTATTGCGCAGTATTCAATCCAATTCGACTGCAAACAGTTTCAAGACAATAACAAAGATCTGCTGATCCTTCCTTCAAGGCGACGTCATGCGCCGAAGTTTGACGTCATTTAGGAAGGTACTGAAGGATATTTCACGTTGTCCCTATATCCCGATAAATTCGGTCTTTTGATTAGTCAGAATGCCTTCGACAAATAGCCATGGCAAAGGATGTACCCAACACCCAAGGGATATGAGAGCGTGCATCATCCAGAGTATAAGCGCACGCGAAACATCGGGGTATATGGTATAAACGAAAGCTTTCCGCTTTTGCTCGCCTCGAAATAAAAATCGAACCAAAAAAACCCGAAAAAATCACAAATATCATTAGATTTCCGACAACTGAAATCATAAAAATAACATAAGAGCAGGGTTGGGGTATTCGTATTCATATTCGGTATTCAGTCGTATTCAATACATTTTTTCAAGTATACAAATGTATTCAGTATTCATGCAATTTTAAAGTATTCGTATTCGTATTCGAATACAGTCAAATTTGAGGTGTATTCATGAATACTTTTTGAATACTTTTCTTGTTTTTAATACACATATATACAGTATTTGTAAAACAAATATTGTGATTATCTCTATTAGAAAGTAGTAATGAATTAAACTAATACTTTTGAAGTGCACATATCATATCAGGTCCATCAAATAGTACATCAAACTTCATGCAACACATGAAGGTAAGTTCAATTATTTATCTGCCTTTTGATAGCAAACTCTTCATTGTTCAAAATTTGTTTCATTGTAAACTGAACATTGTAATTATACAGATTATTCTTTGGACAAAGGATATCAGTCTGGCCAAAGTAATGATTTTTAATCCCTAAACAACTCCATTATCCAATTAATACTAATCTAATATTTTTCTACAGTAATAGTAGAAATAAAGTGTAGACTGATAGATCTGTAAAATTATTGTGCTTGAATTACAACATTTTTCCAATAGTGCAGTAATTGCTTAATTGATTTTTGTGAATAGCACTGGCCAGTTTTTTTTTATTCTCACCAGCAATGTATGTTGAAATATTAATAAAAGACATGAAGCAAAGAAGCCACAATTAGCCACAATTAATAGACATTATTGGGGGGTCATAAAATGCGGTTTAGAAGAAAAAAACTTTAAAAAATACCAAAAAAATTGTGTAAATTTCTCACAGTTCTCTATTTAATGATTATTGTGTATGCACTAAACAACAAAAACATTGGATGAGTACTGTGCATATTTTGCTAACTGTTTTCTAAATAAATTGATATTTGAATTTTTTTTTTATTTCTTTTGTTTGTCATTAATACCAACTAATGTCTGTTGATTGGATTCTAAAGGATTAAGAGATCCCCCCTCTGAAAAACTAATTTCTCACCTATAATCCCTTATACCCTTAATCCCAATAAGAATGATCAAATTATCATCCATTTACAAGAAATAATTTTGAAAAGTATTCAAGTATTCATATTTGTATTCATGAATACATTGTAAAGTATACGTATTCGTATTCAATACATTTGAAATTTGTGTATTCGTATTCGTATTCATAAAATTTCAAAGTATTCGTATTCGTATTCAATACATTTACAATGTATTCGCCCCAACCCCGCATAAGAGCACATAATTCGTCCCCCGAGAACCAATGCGTTCTAAGGCAAATAGAACACATTGGAACTCAATTGTCGACATGTCAACAAAAAACTGTTTACTCGTTTCCTCAACGACCCAAGGGATGTAACTCTGTCTTTTGCCTTCTGCGATTATGAAAACAAAATAATTATCACGAATTTGGTCCAAGTGATTGTGGAGCTGAGAAATGTGTCCACAAATTTATTTCCAATCTGTTTGTATTGTGTTTCAAACGGTACAAAAACATTATCTCCGCCAACATGTATGGTATATGGAGATTTAATACCTGGATGTCTCGTTTAAACACCACGCCTGCGGCTCGGTGTTAAAAATCGACAATCAGGTATTAAATCTCCATATACCATACAGGATGGCGCAGATAACTTATAATATCCATCGAGTCGATGGATATCGAGAAATATCTCTTAGATAATTTGCGATAATTCACAGGCTAGAATTTAATAAAAGTCATTATCTTGATGGTAGCCACACCCCTCAAGAGTCGCAGAACGGAAGTTTAACGGAAGTAATTCTTTAAAATAATAATAATACATGAAATTGTTTCGTGGTGAACATGACTATCCGATAGTTAATTGTTGAAAGTAATTGTTTAACCCTTTATCTAATATGAAAAGCAGACGACACTTGCAAAAGAATTCTTGAATAACTAACTTTTTTCATTTTTTGTCTCCAAAACATAGGTTATAACCCCTAATTGGCACGAGCTCGACGAGCTCGTTCCAATGAGGGGTCATAACCCATGTTTTGGAAACAAAAAAAGAAAAAATCATGAAAATTAATTGGCGATTTTTGAGAATAGCGCTGGCCGGTTTTGGCCGTTACGTTGGGTAAAGGGTTAAAATAATAATACGAAACGAACGTTTTGAGCCTTTTTCATATATTATTGTTTCAAACAGGTATATTGCGTTAGTTATCAGGTTCAGCCACACGGGAATACTGTCGAAATAATTTAATCCTCGCCCCACCATGTCGGAAAATGCTAAGATCCTCTCTTTCTGTCTGGGGAGGATAGTCTGGTCGTTAAATGAAAAAAGTATGGATCTACCTGGAACAAATTGGTAACAAGCTAAATTTGGTGTCGCTAGCAAGAGATGAGGCGATTTCGCCGACTAACATGTCCAAAATCTGCCGAAATTCGGGAAACATTTTTATAGATGTTTGAAACTGGGCTGTTTTGTGCCCTTTTGGCGCAAATATTAGTCTAGTCATTGGAAATTTAGAACCGGAAGAAATTGGTAACAAGCTGATCTTGATCTCATTCGAACGGGGAAATATTGAAATATTAATAGGGCACCATATCAAAAATCCACAGAAATCCGCTCTGGAGAGGAGGTTTTTTTCGAATCCAGGATGGCGCCTAGCATGGCTGCCAATTCGACAACTTTTGCACTTGGTCATTCCGTTTCGCTCGTTTGCCACTGGAACGCACGATTCCCGATCTAGTGTTTATAATTCGTGTTCGTAACGCCTTAATAATACATCTGATAAAAAAAATTACCATATAAATCCAGGAAGTGCGCCTATACGGCGACAAGAACTTGAAGAATTTAGATTTCTTCTTCAGTTTTCACCAAGTTGTCTGTCATATGATATAATACAAGATGAATTCACACAAAATGCTGTTATTCATAGCTAGGTGGTTTCATGTGAATTATAGGCGTTTTTCTCGAAACCCTCACTACTACAATTGTTAACGAGAGTACGGGGGGCGCGGTGGCTCATAGAGTAAACCATTGCATTGAAAGTCAACTGTTGATCCGAAACTGTGCTATCTGCGTTGTGGCCTTATGCAAGACACTTAATCCAGATTGCCCACACCAGGACACGACGGCGATGTTTACTATAGGGCGTGCTGCACGTTGAGGGAGCACTTGTCTTCAACAGCTGCTAACTCTGTTAGTAAAATTGAGAGTTTGATAGTTGCGCGCCGTTGCTATGTGGTTCTCTCCACCCGTAAAATATGATGTAGTCCTGGCCGTTGAAAGTGTCTCCAAACACCAATAAACAAACTAACAAAAACAAATTCTTTTAGACCGCCAGTAATAAAGAAGAAAAAATTGAATTACAGATGTGGTTTAGTGGGCACAGAATGAAGGACAACTTGCAATTACATCGGATTCACTTTAGTAGGTTTTCGAGCGCTGTAAGTAAGCCCGTTATGATGGTGTGGATTTCGGCTCGTTAACACTTTGAACTCTGGTGGTTATTTATTTATTTATTTATTGGTGTTTAAGGTCACATATTTATGCACAATGGCTAATCATGACCACGACAGTTTTACGGGTGGAGGAAGCCGGAGTACCCGGAGAGAACCACCGAGCAACGGCGAGCAACTATCAGCTCCCCAACATACTAACTCCAGACATGCAGGGTTAGCATTGGTTGAAGACACGTGCACCATCGACGTGCAGTACGCCTTAGTACACAACGCCATCGTGCCCCCACGTAGGCAATGAGGGTTAAGTGTCTTGCCCAAGGACACAACGCGGATTCGAACCGAGGACCTTTCGGCTTTCAGCCTGCACCTCTACATACTGAGCCACCGCGCCCACAACCCTGGTGGTATCTACACGTCAGTTCAATGCCAGCAACTGGAAGAGTCAATATTCATTGTTTTCGTGTAAACCAATTAATATTTTCAACGTGCAGCCTTGGGGCTGCACGTTGAAAATATTGATTGGTCTACCCCACATATTCATTTCATTTAGCAGCCTTCCTACTTCATGAAATTAAGACATATCTTGTAACTGGGCCGGTTAGGTGCCCTCTCGGATTCAAATGGTTATGTCTCGGGAATCAGTTTTCGTATCGAGTTCAAAAACTCCAAGCTGTTTCCGGGTCACAATCTGCAAATGAACTGTGCTGTGACATTAGGAGTGTGGGTACCATCAATTTTTACAACCTCCTCCGACTCGGATGCTAATTTGAGTGCCCGTGCAACTATATGGATATATCAGCATCGGAAGTTTGATGAAATGATCTTTATTCCGCCCGTTCTTGAGGAAAGCCAGTTGATTGATATGAACCGCAATCTCGTGTATATTGGCGCTGAAACGTGTCTTACCCCTAATGTATTCGTGGTATTTAATAGAAGGAGTTTGTTCGTAACAGTAAAAACAACACAACTCTTTCCACATCTGCTTCTGACACAGGATGCATATGCACTGTCATTTATTATTTTTATTTCGGTTTTTTAGAGTTTTTTTGCCACTTCAACTGTGAGGGAGAGCCCCCCCCCCCCCCCCCCCCCCATTACGGACATGCTTCACGAGAGGGATACACATGTAAGGGCTTCTAATGCACCACGAGACATGTGCTTTGTCTGATATATCTTTCAAGGCTACCGCACGCAAGTCACACAGAAATGGCAGAAAGATGTGGAAATTTGCAGATCTTGTTGAGAAAGCCGGAGGACGGAAAACGTCTCACTTCCTATTTATACACGCCTGGAGTGGATGCATCATGACACACCCAACATACGGACAGGAAAAAACTAACAGCTTAGGTATAGATGCTTCAGAACAGAAGCAGATCTCAACTCTGATAGGTGATGTAAGTTTCACATCAGAGAAGGGCGAGAGAGAGGGAAGTAAATAATTTCTTAGTGATTTTCTCGGAAGAATCCGTGCACATCCTGTCCAACTTGAGCTTTGCAAAGGTCATGAAAGTGGTTTCATAGCACACGCGTTAGATAAATACTCGGTCTGTGAAATTATGCTGCTCGCTCGGTTGATGGAAGTATAAGTATACAGACCGGTTGTTCATCTAAAGGGTGTCACCTGGAAACATCTTTGGGCCGTTCAACTCGAACGAAAAAACTCGAAGTAGAGACTCCGGGGTCAGGAATTACCCCTGTCATGTCGGTCAACGTTCTGGCGTCCGGCTTAGATTCGAGTGGTCATTTTTGGTAGCAAATGGATTTTTCAGGCCTCCGAAACACGAATTAAATGTATTAAGACGGATATTCTGTCGTACGGTGATAATTAGGGAACTGAAATGACTTGTTGTGAAATTCGTCGAGTTAACAGCCATCTTGGAGGCCATCGTGAAAAAAGAAAAATTCCCAAAGCAAATTTGGGCGGATTTTGAATATGGTGTTTTATCATATGACTCGTCCGTTTTGTTCACTTTAAAACATTTGATATTTGATATTTTGTTTTCATATTAATCAGTGATAAATAAAGCATTCCGTCAATTTCATTGGTCAATTTCAAAACTAGACAATTTGATTGGCTGAACAAAATTCAACAGAGCCTCATTTTCATAATTTGCATAATTAGAGTTGGGAGCTTTCATTGGTCAATTTCAAAACTGGACAATTTGATTGGCTAAACAAAATACAACTGGGTCACATTTGCATAATTTCAGTAGGGATAATTTACGTTGTCTGTCCTATTTAGGGTGGGTTATATTGTAATCTTGTATTAAAGTCATACTAAGTGGCTAATGTATTAAAGTCATACTAAGTGGCTAATGTATTAAAGTCATACTAAGTGGCTAATGTGTGCGTGTGTGTGTCATATGATAAATATGATATGAAATGAAGGATTCACAATGAAATGAAAAGGGATTCTCAAAAAGGAATTCCACAGAATGTGGTAGTTAAGTACTCAGATAAGGATAAGAGAGGAGGCAGATTATACCTCATTGGGGATTTCTTCGTAGTCCTAATGGCCTCATACGACAAAAAGGGATTCTACAGGCATAGACATGGACCACGCGAAGGCATGTGGTATTTAAATATCCAGGTAAGGATAAGAGGAGTCACTCGTTCTAGTAATCGTAATATGGCTTACTTTCTGCAGAAGATTCGAGCAATACTTGTCCCTGCTCGATTGCCTCTTGGTCTTAGTAATCATATAAGACTTCGTAATACACAAGGAAGATAACTCGTTATGGTTAGGTACAGATTGTGGGAAATCAAGCACAGGTGATTCCGAGACTTGGACCAGGGCAGAGGTCGGGACAGGTCCGGAGGTAACTAGTACTACAGTGACTGCTAGGATAAGTCAGAATAGGGTCAGTTATAGGCAAACCAGATAAAAACCGAGGCTTCCGAACTAGATAAATAGGACGCATCCGAAGTTCCGAACCATTAAAATTACTCTTATACAAAGGGACGTGCCTTATATCATAACATGCTACTATTATGAGCCCAAACTGGTGGTTTTGCCAAGTCCGTTTCGGTAGTTTTGGGTGGGATGTTTGGTGATTTGGGTGGATTATCGGATTGTTTGTGGTAATTAGATGTGCTCCCATTGAACCGAATACACACTCCGAACATACCTCTGTACTATTACAGGATTTTAGGCCACATAGCAACCACGTGCTGCCATAGAAACCAAGATAGCGGCCTCTTTCATACAAAATGGACGACGGAAGCACGTGTCATCCTAACAACACGCGCTGCTCAGTCGCACTGACGCCACTTATTACTATGGTAATTACGCCACAATATGGTCGCTCAGGCGGTCTACCATGACAACCCAACATGGCGCCAATAGGTCACATGACATGAGTCACTTCCGGGGTCATCCAACCTTGAGCTCAAACTTTCGAGGCATATTACTACTACATCACATGAGATCCCCCGATCAGATCCCCTAAATGAGGGGTGCAACGTGCGAGCTATACCACTATCGGAAACCCGGGAAGTCCCTGTTCCTGGGATTAAACCAAATAGTAGATGACGAGTGGAAAACCTTGTTACGCTGTAGATTCTCATAATAATCTCATAGTGCAGTCTTGTCCACAATTTATTCGAATTAACCTTACATGAAACTGCCAGACTGCTTACCATGTTAACCCTTTACCCACCGCAGACGATATCAAAATTTATTATTAAATATCATTTTTTGAAATTTTTCAAAAAAATTCTACAAAACCATATCATGTGACCACTCGTTGGAAAGAGCTCGACGAGCTCGTTCCAACGAGGGGTCACATGATATGGTTTTGTTGAAATTTTTTGAAAAATAATATTTTTTCAACTGCTGAATTTGCATATTACGCGGGTGGATGCGGCCGATTCGTTGGGTAAAGGGTTAAGCGAGCAGGCGATTCCCCGGCAAAATTAAGCGAGGTTTTCTTCGATTGAACGCTTCGAAACTCTAGCACAGATACATCACGACACCGCGAATTATCATTGACCGCCCGATGATTTTATTTCACACGTATTCATTGACGGCGTGAGCTTACAAGACACATTGTATTTATACAATTTGGTGATCAAGATAACAAAATGCTGTACACTACAAAACTATACAACCTTACAATAGATAATTTGTTTATTTAAAGTTTGAGTTCAAAATATATCACTTTACGCGATAAGTATGTCGGGTTTGTTAAACAACAACGCACGATCCTATAAGGTGAAGGTAATGTCGACTTTCTGCTCTTGATAATCATTCAAATGTACCTTAACTCTTTACCTGACACGAATAGCAGACGACACTTATATCGTCACGAAAATCGCCTTTCGATAAAGTATTCTCCCTTGAAATTATTTATTTATTTATTTGTGTTTAGGGTCACATATTTCTGCACAATTGCTAATCATGATCGCTACAGTTTTACGGGTGGAGGAAGCCGGAGTACCCGGAGAGAACCACCGAGCAACGGCGAGCAACTGTCAGCTCCCCAACATACTAACGCCACACAAACAGGGTTAGGATTGGTTGAATGCAAGTGCACCATCGACGTGCAGGTAGCCTTAGTACACAACGCCACCGTGCCCCCACGTGGGCACTCTGGATGAAGTGTCTTGCCCAAGGACACAACGCGGTTGCCTCAGGTGGGATTTGAACCGAGGACCTCTCGGCTTGCAGCCTGCACCTCAACCTACTGAGCCACCGCGCGAGCGAGGAAGGTCCAATTAAGAAGCAAGTATTTAATAACCGTGGGGAATGACCCTCGGTCTCTGTTGTGTAATTGTGGTTTTCAACTGATGACTCGGAGATAAATCAAAGATGACAACAAAAAATAGTGAATCTGGTATTCCAAATGTCCAACAGCAACAAACCAACAACTGTACATGTTGGATATCTGAACAATATTACAGCAATAGTTCGTATGATTTCTCAATAATATGAAGCAGAATAAAGGTGATTTTACACGAGCAATATTTCCTGCAGCTTCTTGCGTGCAATTTATTTCAACCACATGTTGCATGAAATATTGCTCACGTAAAATGAATTGATTGCATCAATGTATTGATGCAATTTACTGCAAAAAATGTAGAAACTGTCTCTATTTTCTGTAAGTTCATAATAATACAGCAACTGAAACTTTTCTTCCCAGCCAATAAATGTGATTGCAAGTGTAATATTGCACCTACAATTTTTGTGTGTGAAGAACAAAAATATGTGTGAAATATGTTGATGCAATTTATTGGTGCAATTTCAAAACCACCTTTAGATTTGGAAATCCAAACTCTAACTGAACTCTTACTTATGATCGACGCTATATATACACAATTATATATATTTATTAGGGCTGAAACGGTTGGCTCATTTTCATAACCGATTAATCGAGAGCTATAACCGGATAATATCCGGTTATCCTTGGCCATTATTTCACCGAATATGGATCAAAACTATAGGAACTGGAAAGTAGAATTCTCAAACTATTCCTTAGTGTTACTCGATTACTCTACAACGTTCGTTTGTATACACACTACGGAATAGTTTCTGCGATTACTCATTACTCACGGAAATTGCCGATCATTAACGAAGTCTTGAACGCCAAAGTTTCTCAATATGTGTAATCTATCACAAAGAAGAAGCGACAGATGTACTACGTTTTAAACGTGGAATGACGATCACTATCGATATTTCGGTTAACCGGTTGACGGTTTTTCTAATCGGTTAGCTAGCTAATTGGTTTCAAATCGATAATCCGGTTGACCATTTCAGTGCTAACATTTATTTATTTATTGGGATTTAACGGCACTTTCGACAGCCAGTGTCACCTCGTGTCGGACAGTTTCGCGGGGGAAGGAAGCCGGAGTACCCGTAGAGAACCGTCGAGCAACGACGAGCAACTGTCAGGCTCCCCAACGTACTAACTCCACACAAGCAGGGTTAGCATCGGATGAAGACAAGTGCACCATCGACGTGCAGTACGCCTTAGTACACAATGCCACCGTGCCCTCACGTGAGCAATCGGGATTAAGTGTCTTGCCCAAGGACACAACGCGGTTGCAGCATGCGGGATTCGAACCGAGGACCTCTCGGCTTGCAGCCTGCATCTCTACCTACTGAGCCACCGCGCCCCCGTATATATACATTACAGAAAACGAATTATGTCACAACACACAACAGGTTTACTGGATATAAAGATTAAATGTAAACTTTCACCGCATCTTAATCAGAGTCTGATTCACTTACTGAATAGAAAGCTTAATCCTTTTAGTGCCACGCCCACTTTAGCCTTATATGGAGGACCTCTATGTACGCCTGCATGCGCGGAAGTTTTAATAAAATTTATGATATACTTGAAACTCTATCACCTGATTAATTGTTGGCAAGGGTTCTCTCTGAGCCCTTTCCAACAATTAATCAGATGGTAGATTTGATCTGCGCATACCTGGACGTACAGATTTATTTATTTATTTATTTATTTATTTATTTATTTATTTATTTATTTATTTATTTATTTATTTATTTATTTATTTATTTATTTATTTATTGGTGTTTTAAGGTCACATATTTCTGCACAATGGCTAACCATGACCGTGACAGTTTTAAGGGTGGAGGAAGCCAGAGTACCCGGAGAGAACCACCGAGCAACTGTCAGCTCCCCAACATACCAACTCCACACAAACAGGGTTAGCATTGGTTGAAGACAGGTGCACCATCGACGTGCAGTACGCCTTAGTACACAGCATCACCGTGCCCCCCACGTAGGCAGTGGGGGTGAAGTGTCTTGCCCAAAGACACAACGGGGTTGCCACAGGTGGAATTCGAACCGAGGATCTCTTGTCTTGCAGCCTGCACCTCTACCAACTGAGCCACCGCCCCCCCCCCCCCCCCCCGGACGTACAGATAATCATCATAAAATAGGTGAGAATAGTTGCTTTCGGGAAACAATGAATAGAGGCAATTTGTTGACAACTTACATCACAAATGAAGAAATATGCTAAGTTTTAAAATATTAAAATTAAATAGGATACAATGCGAATATTATAGATTAGATTATCAATGCAATATAACGACAGTTAATTAGTCTTTTATATCGAAAGTCTGGGGGGGGGGGGCGGTGGTGTCGCGGTAACTGGTTCTCGTCAGATCAGCGAAGTTAAGCAACGTCGAGCGCGGTTAGTAGTTGGATGGGTGACCATTTCAGCGACTGATTCCTGCTCCCGCGTTGTGTCCTTGGGCAAGGCACTTGACCCCGATTGCCTACATGGGGGCACGATGCCGCTGTGTACTAAGGCGTACGATGGTGCACATGTCTTCAACCAGTCTAATCCTGCCTGTGCCGCGGTGCAGATTTCAGAGTTACGATGCTGGAGAGCTGACAGCTGCTCGTCGTTGCTCGGTGGTTCTCTCCGAGTACTCCGTCTTCCTCCACCCGTAAAACTGTCACCGACATGATATGACCCTGGCTGTTAATGTGTCGTTAAACCCTAATAAAAAAAATGTTCTGAATGTGTCCATGGTGATACATTATTGAGAAGCAAAAACCTATGACAACAGTAGAAGATAAAGCCATGCTCCTTTGTTACTTTTAACCATTTACCTAACGTAACGGCCAAAAACCGGCCAGCGCTATTCTCAAAAATCGCCAATTAATTTTCATTATTTTTTTCATTTTTTGTCTCAAAAACATAGGTTATGACCCCTCGTTGGAACGAGCTCGTCGAGCTCGTTCCAACGAGGGGTCATACCCTATGTTTTTGAGACAAAAAATGAAAAAAATTAGTTATTCAAGAATTATTTTTGCAAGTGTCGTCTGCTTTTCGCGTTAGGTAAAGGGTTAATAAAGGAAAACAATAGGCAGCTCTCGGTGCTTGGAAGTTATGAAAAGAAACTTTTGCTATATATCTGTATCACTCCTACCAACACGAAGTTAATGTCCACTTAAGATCTCTGTTTAGTCAGGAGCCATCCATGTCTCTTCATCAGTCAATTTACCTAGGTGACAAATTTTGTCTCAGGCAGTCGAGGGACGGTATAATCTAAAGGAAATGTACCCGTTGTTGCATGTTTTGAAGGGTTTACGTCAAAATGCAACGTTGGGCGTAATAGGAACCATCCCATGTCCATTTCCTGGTCAAATTACACCAAGGTGCCGAATTTTGTCTAGCTAGTGTGAGGCACGTCGGAGACGAGCTGTACCCGGCGTTGCACTGGTTGAAGGTGCAATGCGGTGTCAGAAATGATCGAGGTGCATCCCGCGTCCTTTTTCTGGTCAAGTGACTTTTGGGCACCAAATATAGTCTCAATTGGCCATAGCACGTCAGAGTTGAATTTTACAGGTCGTTGCACTGTCTTTTGAAAAGTTAATGCGGCGTCTGACCACCCTTTCCTGGCCAAATTATCACTTGATGGCAAGATTTATTTCATTCGGTGGAGGCATGGTGGAGCTCTATAGCCTACAAATAACTGTACAGATACACACTAAAAACTAAAGTGTTAAGACTGACACTTTCAAGGTGTTAAACCCATTCTAACTCTTATGGTTTGATTTTAACACTCAACGTAAAAGGCTTTAAGCACTTAGGCATTACAATCGTCAGACATCTTAAACGTGAATGGATGACACTTACCATGTGTCTAGCATTGGTGGTTCTTCCAGAATCGTCCATAATTTGATTTGCGCTTGGTGGGTACATAATTAAAAGGACACAACGCAGATGACGCGGGTCAGGCTCGAGAGTTCGAGTCTGATCCGCGTCATCTGCGTTGTTTCCTTTTAAGTGTCGCGACATTACACTTGTCAAGTGGTATTATTGTAACACCTGTCAAGTTCTGGGATATCTACACTTGAACAAAGTGCGAGTTCGGCACGTAGTAAGTGTTAAATACTGCACTTCGAATGTAGTTTTTAACACTAGTTTTTAGCGTGTATAGTTGCATGGGTTAACGTGTTGTATAGTTGCATGGGTTAACGTGTTGAGAGGTTAACGTGACGTAGGAAGCGTTCGAGGCCCATCACATGTCCCTTTCCTGGTCCAATTATTTCTAGGCACAAAATTTCGTCTCTGTCCTGCGTGGCACGTAAGCGTCAAACTTTACATGGCGGTGCAATGGTTGAGGATTAATGCGACGACTGACACTGTCGAGACACACCTCATGTCCCTTTTCTGGTCAAATTACCCATAAGTGCTACGTTTTATCTCGATCGTCCGAGGCACAGTGGAGTCTTATAGTCCACAAATGCAAAGCTAGAATTTCTAGCTGGATGTGGCCGCGGACTGGACTGAATCGGCACTTGTCGCGAACGCAGACTGAGCTCTCCATTTTATATAATGGATAAACACACCTTTTTCAGCGCTTTTTGCTGCATCTACCGCTTGTGTGAATTTGGACTGCTACCGCGTCCTGTCCGCTCTCGTCATATTATTTCGTAGTATTAACCTTACGAAAGGCCACTGAGTTTTTCTTGCTTCGTTCTACCATACAGCTTCCAGTCTAGTACTGAAATGGTTAACCGGATAATCGGTTTGAAACCAGTTAGCTATCTAACCGATTAGAAAAACCGTCAACCGGTTATCCGAAATATCGTGGATCGTCATTCCACGTTTAAAACGTAGTCAATCTTCCGCTTCTCCTTTGTGAAAGATTACACATGTTGAGAAATAATCGACTTTGGCGTTCAAGACTTCGTTAATGATCGGCAGTTTCCGTGAGTAATGAGTAATGGCAGAAACTATTTCGTAGTGTGTTTCCAAACGAACGTTGTCGAGTACTCGACAACGTTCGTTTGTATACACACTATGGAATAGCTTGAGAATACAGCTTTCCAGTTTCTATAGTTTTGATCCCATATTTGGTGAAATAATGGCCACGGATAACCGGATATTATTCGGTTATAGCTCGCGGTTAGTCGGTTACGAAATGAGCCAACCGTTTCAGCCCTAGCTTCCTCTTTCTTTGGGTTTTCCATACGCTGTCAAATCTCTCAATGCCGTTGTCCGCACCGATGATTCGAACACAATCATCTCCCTGTCCACAGGGGCATTCCCTCTCCAGTGTCTAGGCAGTCTCGGGCGATCTCAACAAACCCTTCTAGACTGCCTGGGGGTAGGGTAAACGGACAGACATATTAAAATTGGCAAAGCTCGGCTGTTGTCTGGGTTGTGGTTAGCACAGGTTAGCAGAGCTACGGATGCTCCGAACTTGTACAGTTCACATGTCGCCGAGCTCAGGGCATGTCCGATAAATTGGTCAGCTTCCAAATATTCAACCATCTTTGACTGGTTGTCGGGGAATGGCCGCAACACGATGGCTTCGGTGACTTGGTTTTCTCCATTGTATCGCCTTGTTGAGCATCGTATAAAGCGTGAATCCCCTGGATCTAGCTCTTCGTCGTCCATGGTGTCAATCTGGTCAGCTACAAGGGTTCGTCCCAAGGAGTGTTACCTTCGCCTTTCTCACTAACGAGCAGGGTTCTTTCGAGAGTAGAAATTAAAATTGATTGTTGTTATTTGGAGTATTTGGATATTTTATCTATATTTTTACGTTTTTGTTGTTTTGGGGGTAGGGGTAGCCGTTTCCCTATAGTCACCTATGTTACTCTAATTGCTACAATGTGTAGTTAAGATGTCTGCCTTTCGAAATATATATAACATATTCTGACTAATATAAGTTATCTCCGCCAACATGTATGGTACATGAAGATTTAATACCTGGATGTCAGTTTTTAAACACCGAGCCGCACTCGAGGTGTTTAAATGAGACATCCAGGTATTAAATCTCAATATACCATACATGTTGGCGGAGAAAACGTTTTTGTCCCGTTTGAAACACAATACAACTTAGTGGAAATAAATTTGTGGACGCATTTCTCAGCTCCACAATAATTTGGACCAAATTCGTGATAATAATTTTGTTTTTATAATCGCAGAAGACAACAGATAGAGTTACATCCCTTGGGTAGTCAAGGAAACGCGTAAACAGTATTTTGTTGACATATCGTCCCGTGAGTTCCAATGTGTTCTATGTGCCTATTGGTACTCAGGGGACGAATTATTTCTTCTATTTTATTTTTATGATTGTAGTGTTGGAATTCTGATGATATTTGTGACTATTTTCGGGCTTTTTGGTTCCAGTTTTATAATGAGGCGAGCGGAAGCGAAAAGCTTTCATTGAAACCATATACCCCCGATGTTTCGCGTGCGCTAAAACCCTGGCTGTTGCACGCTGTCATATACCTTGGATGTTGGGCGCACCCTTTGTCATGGTTATTTCTCCAAGGCATTCTGACCAATCAAAAGACAGAATTTAGCGGGATAAAGGGGCAACTTTGTTTAACACAATGAAATCTAACTTCTTTGACTTCGTTTAACCCTTTACCCAACGTAACGGCCAAAACCCGGCCAGCGCTATTCTCAAAAATCGCCAATTAATTTTCATTATTTTTTTCATTTTTTGTCTCAGAAACATTGGTTATGACCCCTCGGTGGAACGAGCTCGCTGAGCTCGTTCCAATGAGGGGTCATAACCTATGTTTTTGAGACAAAAAATGAAAAAAAAATTAGTTATTCAAGAATTTTTTTTGCAAGTGTCATATTAGGTGAAGGGTTAAATCAGTCCTCGTTAAAAAAAATCCAAAAATGCATATTTGTTGTAAAATTTATCTCAAACTCCGAAAATAAAATTGTTTTCTCTATTTGATGATGCAGTATAGTTTATATCAATTATATACATCAAAAATACCAATTATCTCTAACTGTAAGGTATCTTTTTGTATTTTTCAGAAATACATCCATTTTCAGTAGGGTTTAATATATTCCCGATTTTCTATAATAACCGGGAACCGGGAAATGTCCCGGATAATATCAGGTAAGTTTACAAAAGTAACACGACACATTTATTTTCATGAAAATGAACATTATTTTATTGGCAATCTGCCATCTCGATACGGAAACCTTCTTTTCCAAAGAGAAGTGTGAAAATCCAAACCCGCTTCGAACTAGTCTTCATTTCAGAATCGCTAGTTTTATCACCACTACCTCCAGACTTCAACGTCCTCCTCACGGCCGTCACCAGTCCCCTCTGTTTGAAGCAGAGGGGTTTGGTGACGGCAGTGAAGAAGGAACTGATGATGAATGAGGTAGTGAATAGCAAGTGACAACTAGCGATTCCAAAAATGAAGACGAATTTGAACTTTGAAGCGAGTGAAGATCTTGAGGTTGAAGAGGGGAGTCCTCCGGAACTGATTGAGTGCTACAGTGATTTGGTGAAAAATGTTCTTCGGGAAGTGGGATTGTAAAACGTTTATGCGTGGAAGGGCTGACGAAATCTTACAAAGGTACGTTGGGCAGTTTTGTTCAATTTGATTTCCCAATAAAACGTGTTGGGAAAGTTTAGCACAGATTTGAATGGAAAGAATCTGAACGTAGAGGGGTAGCCACTACGTTCAGGTCGCTGAACTAATCACGTGGGCCGATCTGAAATATTCTTCGGGTAAAGGATTGGAATGTTGAAATTAACGGATTTATGTGCAAACAGGTCCAAATCTTATTTTCCAATCTGAAAACCAATAGCAATTTTGTGTATAGAGTCAAGGGTGAAAATCCTGGAAGAGTCATGGGAGCCGGAATCTGGGACAGGTGGGGCAGCGGCCCCCTTCCCTGATGCTATGAGGACAAGGGGCCAGCGCGAGCACCAGTGGAAAAGACTGCACTTTCCGAGAAGTGTAACTGAGAAACTATCGAATATTAGTTTCTAACGTACTTCGCGTGTGCCAATACCAGTTCGGGGGGGGGGGGGGGGGGAGTATCCGCTATAATGACGAATTTCGGTCTATATTCACAAAACCCTTCAAATGTTTGTGAAGCTGTGTGGATTTGGGATTCTGGGACTGTTCTCGGAATTTTTCTGTAAATTTCAGAAAATTTGGAAATTTCTACTATATTTATCACTCATAAATTACCTTGTGAACTGCATTCACTACCAATCACTCATGACTATGAACTCTCACTCAGTTACGCATGGATTCAGTCATTATCGATCTGCGTATGTGTATAACTCGAATGATATGCGTTCATTTAATGTGCACACATGCAGGAATAGTCTCGGTAACCTTGTCCACCACCTGGACAGTGACGTCTACTCTAAACTTAAATCTCTTGGTATACTTCGCCTACGGAGGAACAGGAGAGGCGGTCAGAGGCGATTCAAATCTCGAACAGCAAAACAGCTGAACACGAACAATTTGATCCGAATTGATCTCTGTGGATTACCACCAGTCGGTGTCTGTCTTATAAATACCAAATCTGTTGTGAACAAAACCAGCGATGTTCGTGACATGATGGACGATAACGAACTATCTGTGGCCATGGTTACAGAAACATGGCTGAAGCCCGATGATGCCCTCACAATCGGCGAGCTCCAGCAGGGTGACAAAACTCTACTTCACGTCCCACGTTCCACCAAATCCAAAGGCGGTGGAGTCGCTATCCGTTTTGCAAACAGCCTAAAGGTTAAACCTGAATCTAGTCACAAGTTCAAATCTTTCAAGTCGATAGTTGGCTCTCTGACATGTGGTTCTAGATCAATCAGAATTGTCACTATCTACAGACCTCCCCCCAACAACAAAAATAAATTCACTTGGAAACAGTTCTTCAAAGAATTTTCTGAATTTCTCGGGAATATTGTTACTTCTAATGGACCTTTTGTCATCACCGGTGACTTTAATTTCCACCTCGACGACATGAACAACAAAGACGCACTTGAATTTAGCGCGCTCCTGGAATCTATGGAGCTAACTCAGCTTGTAACTGGCCCCACCCATCACAGCAATCACACCCTCGATTTAGTAATCATCCGTACGTGTGATCAAAACGTGGTACACAATCTAGAGGTTCATGACATAGCCATATCAGACCATTACATGGTGAAATTTGACATTAGGCTACCCCAGACGCATCCATTTAAGGAGAAGATTACCTACCGTAAACTCGGAATCATTGATCCCATTGCATTTTCACGTGCGATATCGTTATCGGCGAATGAGATCCATCGCGAGTCGACAGTAAATGAATATGTTACCAAATTTACTGATCGTTCACATAAACTTATCGATGATTTCGCGCCTGAAATGTCCAGAATTGTGTCCAGGCACAACCTTTCCCCCTGGTTTAGTAGTGAAATCAGAGATGCGAAACGCATGCGGCGAAAATTTGAATTGCAATGGAGAATTTCGAAACTCACCATACACAGGGAAATGTATGTGAGCCAAAAGATCGTGGTTAATCGGTTGATTCATCGCGCTAAAAAAGACTATTTTGCCTCTATTATATCAGGCAATAATAAGAAACCCAATGTGCTGTCTGAAGTAATTGACAAGCTTCTTCATAGAAAGCCGAAGGCAACCCTACCAGAACACTCATCGGCCGAAGATTTAGCCAACAGATTTTCTACCTTCTTTATAAACAAAATTGACACCATTCGGTCTGGTCTCAGCCCGCCTGTGGAGAGTAATATTCCATTACAGCCTCATCCACCTCGTATGGTGTCTGCAACTCTTGAATCGTTCAGGCTGCTTGCGCCCGATGAGTTGACTGAGATTGTAATGAAAGCACCGTCCAAACAATGTAAGCTTGATGTTATTCCTACAAAACTACTAAAATTATGTCTTCCTGATCTTATGCCATGGCTCATTGATATTGTGAATAAGTCGCTAGCATCAGGAGTTTTCCCATCATCTATGAAAGAGGCTCTAGTTACACCTCTCATTAAGAAACCTGGTTTGGATCCTGAAATCTTAAAAAACTATCGTCCCGTTTCTGGTCTTTCATTTCTGTCCAAAGTAATTGAGCGTGCAGTCGCTAAACAGATCCGCGAACACATATCTAGCTGCAATCCTGCAGAGGAGTTTCAGTCAGCATACAGGTCGTTCTGCAGTACTGAAACCGCCCTTTTACGAGTGCAGAAGGACATTCTCCTCTCCATGGATAAACGGCAAGTTTCCTGTCTGGTATTGCTCGATCTGATTGCGGCGTTTGACACTATCGACCACGGCGTACTTCTTAATAGACTTACTTCCCGGCTTGGTGTTGTTAGTACTGCCCTGGAGTGGTTTCGATCGTACCTGACGGATCGAACACAGCGGGTAACTGTCACAGGCTCAAACTCAAAACAGGCTCATTTGAAGTTTGGTGTTCCCAAGGGGTCAGTGCTTGGACCTTTGCTATACGTCATCTATGTTCTGCCCCTTGGCGATATCATCCGCAGACATGCCCTGTCATTCCATTGCTACACGGATGATACACAGCTGTACATACACTTTACGCCACAGTCCGATACAATGGCCAAAGAAAAACTTGAAAAATGTGTAGCTGATATTAGATCTTGGATGGCAGAAAACTTCTTAAAACTGAATGCTGATAAAACTGAAATAATATACATTGGATTAAACCACCAGTTATCTAAATGCTCAAGGCCCGATCTCAACATTGAAGGCAGTACTGTCTCACCATCGACCACGGTACGCAACCTCGGATATTATATGGATGAGAACCTGTCGGCGGGAAAACATGTCTTGCATGTCTGCAGGGCTTCGTATTATCATCTCCGAAATATCAGCAGGGTGCGGGGCGTGGTTGATGCGGCAACAGCTAAACAACTTGTCCATGCCTTCATTACAAGTCGCATAGACTATTGCAACTCTCTCTTATTTGGTTGTAAACAGAGCATCATTGACAAAATTCACACAGTACAAAAATGTTCAGCACGTGTAATTACTATGACCAAACGTTCCTGCCACATTACACCTATTCTTACAAATCTGCACTGGCTGCCTCCGAGGGAACGCATTGAATTCAAAATTCTCATATTAACTTGGAAATGCTAAAATGGCGAGGCCCCATCGTATTTGTCCACTTTGGTTTCACGTTACGAACTCGGTAGATCACTACGTTCGAAAACGTCACACAATCTTGTCCATGCACCAGGTGACCTCACAACAGCTGGCGATCGGGCCTTCTCGGTGGCTGCTCCATTCCTTTGGAACCTGCTTCCGAGTGGGCTGAAAGCATCCCAGAGTCTCCCATCTTTCCGATCAGCTCTCAAATCACATTTGTTCCGGCGGGTATATAACTTAGATGAAGACCACTGATTGTGATTCATCCGCTTGGAGACAGTCAGTAAATAGGAAATGCAGAGTGATATACATATATATAAAGTTTTTTTTGTTTTTGTTTTTTTTTGTGTGTGTTAAGCCCAAGAGCTCTATGAGGATTTTCGGCTTTAAACTACATTTATTATTATTATTATTATAAAACAAAGAAGCAACACAATTTGCGTGATGATCTCTAAAACACTATATCATTCCATGAGTGGAACTCTGTGCCATCTGTAAAACTTTAGCATTGCAGAAGGCACCCGGTTCCTGTCAAGGGACGATATTTATATAATGCCAATACTACTGAGTATCACATTATACAATTATAGACTTTTGTGGTGTGAATATGATGTGACACGAACCTAAAAAAACTTATATTGACTGAGGCGTTAGCCGAGGTCAATATACGTTTTTTAGGTTCATATCGCATCATATTTACCACCACAAAGTCCAGAACTGTTTTATTATATACACCATCCTCAAAAAAAAATCTATTTGTCAATTAAAAGTTCAATTATATCAATCAGAAATACTTTTATTTAACAATAAAATAGTTATCATCTGCAGAATAACATAAAAATAAACAACGTTTTTGAGATTACGTCGATTGAAATAGAACTTGAGAGGGGATTTCAAAAATCTATATTTAGAAAGTTGATATACACTGGAAAACCGGTGTACATGGATTTTTGGGTGCCAGTCACGTGTTTCAGATCCAGCGAATAGAAATGTGGTTATTTATAAAGTACAGTACGTGGAGAGTGTATTCTCACTAAATCACCCACAGAGTGGAGTTTCCACTCAAATTATCATTGTAAATTTGTTGCAGTGCATAACAAGCACAAGCAACGTTCCAGCTAATGGACCTCCGGGTTGTACCCGGACGTCCATTGACTCTCCACGTACTGTATATAATAATACAATTAATGGTACGTTGTGAACTCCCAGTCCCTTGGACTTCCAACTGTACACCCCTCCACCCAAGGCTACCCAACCTCCAACGTCTGAGAAAACCAGTTGCACACTCACCCCCACTCTTGAGTGAGAACTTTTCAACTGCTACCTGTGAATTTCCAGCTACTGAAGAAATCCAAAAGCACTCGCTCTCCTGTGTTCGAAATGTATTACCTTTGAGGAATCGAGTTGGAAGTAGTCCCTTTAGTGCAACAAGGCGCCATATGCAATGCCTTAGCATTGCAGATGGCACCTTGTTCCACTCGATGGATGAAATATTTAGGGTTGAAACGGTTGGCTCGTTTTCACAACCGACTAACCGCAAGCTATAACCGGATAATATCCGGTTATCTGTAGCCATTATTTCACCGAATCTGGGATCAAAACTATAGAAATTGGAAAGCAGTATTCCCAGAAACTATTCCGTAGTGTGCATAGAAATCGGATATAAAAAGTCTTTTTATATCCGATTTCTATGGTAGTGTGTATACATTGTCGAGTACACGACGACGTTCGGTTGTTTACATTCTTCGGAATAGTTTCTGCGCTTACTCAGTACTTACGGAAATTGCCGATCATTAACGAAGTCTTGAACGCCAAAGTCGATCATTTCTCAATATATACAGCGCTACTTCGATATGTAATCTATCCCAAAGGGGAAGCGGCAGATTTACTACGTTTTAACCATGGAATGGCGATCACTATCGATATTTCGGTTAATCGGTTGACTTTTTTCCAAATCGGTTAGGTAGGTAACCGGTTTCAAACCGGTTATCCGATTAACCATTTCAGTACTAGAAATATTTACTCCAGTTGGAATATCCCATGAAGTGTGGTTCAAAATTCATTAAATGTCTTTTAGAAGCGGTCACATCCACATAAAATGGCACGAAATCTACTACGGTATGGTATGTAATTTCCAACTGTTAATGGTTTAAGAGTCAAAATATTTCTAACTATTAAACATTTTGATCTGGAGTTTGGGCCAATTACCCCCTAATCCCATCCCCACCCATATTGCCGCACTCCCTTTTTAGATTCCTCAACCGCATAGTTCGCCAACAGGTAGAGGAATGCGTACATAAAGACCGCCGAGTAAATTCATATGAGGTTCGGGCCACCCTATTTGGGCTTCACGGTATATCGATAAACCGATATATACCGGTATTCAAACCAATATCGATTGAATACCGGTGTAATTACAAAAATATGGGTTTATCGTCATTATTTATCCACAATTTAATTTTCAAGATGTCTTGAGTTTTTTAACTGTGGCCCCGAATGAATAATATTATCCCCTTACACAAGGAATCGTCTGCATGTGCCCACGTAATATACAAATCCAGCAGCTGAAAAAATAATTTTCAAAAATTTCAACAAAACTACATCATGTGAGCCCTCATTGGAACGAGCTCGTTGAGCTCGTTCCAATGAGGTGTCACATGATACTGTTTTGTAGAAATTTTTCGGGAAAATCTGATAAACTAATTTTTAAAATAATAAATTTTGATATCGTCTGCTTTGGGTACAGGTGTTTCGAACCGCACCATCATGCTAATTCGTTCCGACTGTGATGCCTCAAGTCTCGATTGTGGTACTTATGTTCATATATCTGAACAGTTTTCGATATATCGGTATACCGCGGTATTTTTTGAATATCGATACCGGGATTCAGTTTTGAATATCGTGCGTTCGCGAACTTTATACTATTTATTTATTTATTTATTTATTTATTTATTTATTTATTTATTTATTTATTTATTTATTTATTGGAGATTAACGATACTTTTTACAACCAGGATCACCTCGTGTCGGACAGTTTTGCGGTTGGAGGAAGTGGGAGTACCCGCAGAGAACAACCGAGCAACAGCGAGCATCTATCAGACTCCCCAAAACACTAACTCCACACGAGCAGAGTTAGCATTGGTACAAGGCGCCATCTGAGTACCCAGAGAGAACCACCGAGCAACGGCTAGTAATTTTCAGACTCCCCAACGTACTAACTCCACACAGCAGGGTTAGCATTGGTACACAGCGCCGTACACCTTAGTACAGCGCGCCATCGTGCCTCCACTTGGGCAGTCAGGATTAAGTACCTTGCCCAAGGACACAACACAGTTACCCCTGGTGGGGGATCGAACCATGGACCTTTCTGTTTGAAGTTCAATGCCGTAACCACCGAGCCACCGCTCTCTCTGACGCGAACTTTATACATCCGGTTCGTAAATGGTTAACTCTCTGCACCCTGATGTCAAAATATCAAAGTTTTCAGCAGTACATTTTTCTCACAATACAACTGAGAAATTAAAAAAATTATATCTTGTTTGACAGAGCTCATTGAGCTCTGTCAAACAGGATATAATTTGTTACATTTTTCATGCCGTATGGGCAATATGGAGTCAGTAACGAAAAATTGGAAATACAGTGGAGCCCACTTAATTGGATATCTCTTAATTGTATATTCCTGTTAACTGAATATAATTTTCAAACACAAAACCATTTACCATACCTTCAGTACAAATTTGATCTGTTAATTGCATATGGGTTGTAGAGTAAACTCCTGTTAATTGTATATAAATTTTTGTAATATGTCGAAAAAATTACTGTGACACCCACCAAATTCGCCTTATTTATCAACTTTTTTGGCCTCACTTTATCCAATACAGGCATTTATTCTATTATATCTTGTTTGACAGAGCTCTATGAGCTCTGTCAAACAAGATATAATAGAATAAATGCTCAATTTACATCCAGAACACAGAAAACTGACCAAATCCATGTTAATTGCATACTCCTGTTAATTGAATAATTTTCACTGGCAAAATGGATATTCAATTAAGAGGATTCTTCTGTACCACCAGGGTGTTAGGAGTTAAGAGTTTGCATACATGAAGCGCGATGTTAGATTAGATGACACTCACAAATCTTGTTGACTGAAAGTGTTTACACAAGGAAAAAAATATGTACTCTTCAAACGAATAATCTCATGTTCAAATTTGAAAAGTTAAATTTCAGGTATGTATAAGAATTGTTCAGGTATTTTTTCTTTGCGTATATATGTATGCTGTTTTCATTGATGTATCATGAAATAGATATTATCAACTCTGGAATGTTTCGTTATTTTAGAAACAGGACGCCTATGTCAACACAGGCCACCTGTCATAGGGTTTGTTTATACAACTGCATTGTGGGATAACACGTATTGCGATTGACCTGTGATTGGGGGCGGTGGTCAGAGGTTAATCCGCTTACATCCTCTTTAAGGACAGAAGAGTCACCTTCGTGCATCTTCTGCCAATTGACAGTGGGTAACCTGTCTGTATCTGTTATCAATGTGCATCTCAACATTTAACTTTTTTACGTGCATTAAACTGTGACAAACCTCTTGGCGGCGAACCCTATACAGAGACGTGGCGATAGGGGTGTGTGCGTGTGTGTGGGGGGGGGGGGTGTCTCCACCCACCCCCACCCCATTGGAAATTCGGAGGGCAAGTCATGGGTAGTTGGAAATTCCATCCATCTGGATTTTAGTGCTTCTTTGGTGATGCTGGTGTCTCCTTTACTTCCCAGAAGTCCAACTAAGTTTCAAATCGGCAAAAATTCTAACTGTTACTATTTACAACTACAGTGTACGCAATATCGAGCTTCATAAGTATGCATGATGTCAGTCGGTACGAGTTTTCTATAGTACGTTTACTTATCGTCATAAAAAAATCCTAGAAATGCACTTCAAGAAAATCACATCGTGTAAAACCGTTATTCTGAGTTAATTCCATCATTCACAGTTACAAAATGATGAAACATCGAAAATTCATCATTCCTTCATAAGAGCTGATTTAATGTTAGAACAGTGTGAATTGCTCAATGTTCTTAGCTGGAGCATTTATTTAGCATATATTCAATTCCCAGAATAATACCAAATAATAATAACCTGATAATTCTATCATAAATGTGTTGGTATTTAAGTTAATAGAATCAATTTTATGCCCCTTTTCATAGCTTCGTTTTCAAAATCTTTCTCGGTAGTGAATTTCCAACTAGGGGGAGGGCCACCCCCCCCCCCCTCCCAGTTGCAAATTCACTACCCTGCACCCCCAATCGGAATCCTCTAGCCACGTCCCTGGCCCTATATATTCCATGCAGCTATTTTCCGTTACTTCACTCCACAGTGCTCAGTAACATTATTTAACTAAATGGAGATCCTGCCCATCTCTCATCAACTCCACTTATGTTTCTCTCAGCCCAAGTTTCACGTTTTATAGCATCAATTATCCATTTATATTTTAGATAGACGTCCGTTATACATGTATTACTTGCTCTTGCTAGTAAGATATTGTTATGTAAAAAATGTGTATGAATATCGTGTAAAATCTATGTATGTATATCGGGTAAAAAGGGTCATGGCGCGGATTCGCTTTCCTGAGCGCATGCCAAGAATATCGCAAAGTGAATCCACAATTCACGTCACAGGCGAAAACGATCTTCGCTGATATATTGTCAACTAGCGAGCCGACCAGCCCTAGGAGGAATTGCCTTGTCCATGCGACGGAAAATTTCCAGTTGCATTGCATATCAAGGGGGATAATCAAACCTTGACTTTCTAGATAGTCGCGGATTGGGAATCGGAAGAAATAACACACTCCCCATTTTTTTAATGGATTTGTGATCACAATAGTACTAAATTGTGTATATCACGTACGCGACAGGACACGTAACTATCACGCGACAATTGGGCAATCCGATGTTTTACGGCGCATGACAAGTTATATGACGTATATACAATACACACATGGTGAGCTAGTGGTCAAAGACTGTGTGGTAGACTGCCCCGTGGTCCGTGTACAGTATATTTGCTTTTTCTGTCCTCCAGTTTGTATTGGACTAACAAGATAGGATATGAGTATTGGGCACACTCCTCTGGTGAGTGGTTGTGAACCAAAAGACTTTGTGTATATTATATTTCTTATCTAATATATAAAAGCGAACGTCTGTATGTATCTGTCTATCTCTCTATCTATCTTTGTTCCGGGTGAACTCCTCCGTTTCTCGACCGATCGATCTCAGATTTCTGTACACGGGGGTAATTCGTCCCTGTCAGTAACATGGGGTGGGTGCCGTGCCCGTGCGGGGTGACCTTGATCTTGAAACTGATGTCCTTGACCTTTTATTTCGAAAACGGCTGAGCCGATCGGGCTGAAATTTCATATTTGCTGGTAAATTTACCCATCAATCATTTTGACTTTATCGGGGTGCCCGTGCGGGGTGACCTTGACCTTTAAATTGGTGACCTTGACCTTCTATCGATCATATCTGAGGGTATATTGATATAACCATCTTCTCCCGTGCAACGCCAGGTAACACCCGCTGGTATCTTATAAACTCGATAACCTGTGTGTTACACCCACCTTTGTTATAACTGACGAGTTTTATCATAGCTGATAGCTCCCACTTTTGTATTAAACACCGCCGGTTTTGTAAAAGCTTACCGCATTTGCCAGCATAGTTTTAAATAAAGTGCAGTTATGCTTCCTAACAGTGCCCATACTCGTGGCGATCGGGATGGCCCGTTTTGGTTTTAGGTAGTTGTTGGGCTGTTTTCGGTATTCCAGCATACGCTCATTGAATCGAATGTACTGCCAATCCCCATCCGACTATTTTAGAGACATTCGGGCTCCATAGTAAACGAATGCCATCAAAGTGTGCCGATTGGAAGGGTAGGTTTTGGTACTTTTGAACTAGTTTTCTGCTCTATTTCGGTAATTTTACTCGATTTTCCGGTGATTCAGCAGGCTCTCATATAATCGAACGTGACTTGGCACCGAGGTCCTATAGAGTAACGTGCTAGTCAAGATGGCCATTTAGATATGTGGGAGTTTTTGGTGTTTTTTTTTTTGTTGGTATTCTCAGTCATTGACGGGTTATTTCTGGTGACTCCACATACGTCTATGAAAGCTACCATACCTTGTGCTTGTAAAGATGGAGCCCGCCAAGGTAGGTCCGTTTCTGTACTTTTAGGAATTCTGGGTTATATTTCTGTAATTTTTCTCCATTTGGAGTTGCTTCTGGTGATTTGACACACTTCTGTTTGTTAAATTTACTGGCAGCGTTAGACGATTAAGGAGAGCTAACTTTGTTGTAAATTATCGGCCATGGATTCTGTCTCAACGAATCTCATCGCTTTCAAGATGCATATATGACAAATAGCCATGGCAAAGGATGCACCCAACATCCAAGGTATATGAGAGCGTGCAAAATGCAGGGTATAAGCGCGCGCGAAACATCGGGGTATATGGTTTAAATTAAACGAAAGCTTTCCGATTTTGCTCGCCTCGAAATAAAAATCGAACCAAAAAACCCGAAAATAGTCACAAATATCATCAGATTTCCGACAATTCAATCATAAAAATAAAATAAGAGCAAATAATTCGCCCCCTGAGTAACAATGTGTTCTATGTTCCAGTAGGCACATAGAACAAATTGGAACTAAGGGGGCGATATGTCAACAAAATACCGTTTCTGACTCGTTTCCTTAACGACCCAAGGGACGTAACTCTGTCTATTATCTTCTGCGGTCATAAAAACAAAATAATTATCACGAATTTGGCCCAAGTGATTGTGGAGCTGGGAATTTATTTCCAATATGCTTGAATTGTGTTTCAAAAGGGACAGAAACGTTATCTCCGCCAACATGTATGGCATATGGAGATTTAATACCTGATGTCTCATTTTAACACCTCGCCTGCGGCTCGGTGTTTAAAAACCGACATCCAGGTATTAAATCTTCATACACCATACATGTTGGCGGAGATAACTTATAATCATGATTATCACGTTATTAATAGCGTTTACGTTTCTATTATCCATATTTTTATCATTTGTGGGTTTTTTAATTAAAATACTTAACACTTACGCTGCCGAATGAAGACTATTGTCACCTATTTTATGATGATTACCTGTATGTTCTGGTGTTCGCAGTTCGAACCCATCATCTGATTAATTGTTGGAAAGGTCTCAGACAGCCCTTTCCAACAATTTATCAGATGATAAAGTTTCAAGTAGGTCATAAATCATATTAAACTTCCTCGCATACAGGTGTACATAGAGGTACTCCATATATGGCTAAAGTGGGCGTGGCAGTAAAGGGGCTAAAAGAGTCACTAATACTAAATTAAGATATCGTTCATCGAGTGCAACAAGGAGCCATCTGCAGTGCTTTAGCATTGCAGATGGCGCCTGGTTGCAGTCAAAGAACAATTTATGGTTAATTTATTTTGATTTACGGTCAGATTCCATTCGGCATTAAATCTTTTATTTGGCATCTAAAAATTTATTTGGCACCAAACAAAAATTCCACTACTTCCATTAGCATGAACATTGATTCTGAAAGTGTCTAGGTAATGTTGTTCGTTTTGGGAAGACGACGTCTTATAAGCTTCTAGCTTACAATCGAATCCTGTGCATTGTTATCAATGTATTTATGTGTTTACCTTCACAGTTGGAAATAAATATTGTTTAAACGGCGGTTTGTTCAAGTTAATAAAAAAGACGGAAGCCATGTTGTTGTGGGAGCGGAACTTCCTTGATTTCCTCTTCTACAAGCAAGTGTCCTTGTTAATGTAATCTAAACAAACAAATTGAGAACTATATCCCTGGAACTTTATGAAGCATCCCCTGTTTTTTCGCAGTGGTGTTAATAGAAACTGATTACTTTCATGCTATCTTTTAGATGGCCAAAAGTGACTGTTTGCGGAAAGAATGGTCTATTGACAAATGAAAGACAACACAATGATGAAAATATGCAGTATTTTAATGGCTCTAATTACACATATCTGTCACTAATGTTTTTGATGGAAAAATGTTCTCTCGACAAATATGGTGCGATCCATGATGAAACAATGCCGGTAATTACTGACAAAAATGTAGCATGTGATCTCCTGAACACAATAGTCGTGTCTGACGTTAGTAGCGAATGTATCCACCACTTTCCCGGTTGACAGCATGAACCCTCCTCCTAATGCTACCAGTGAGCATTCTGATACTGTCCAGAAGTAACTGCTGCTACTCCCCGTGCAATGCAGCTTCTAAATCGGCCAAATTCTGTACAGGCGGATCCCTTGCTTGCACACAACGTCCCAGAAAGTCCAAGATGTGTTCTAAGGGATTCAAATCGGGGCTCTTTGCAGGCCAAGGTAGTGTTGTAATAGCGTTATTCTGTAGGAATTCTCTCACAGCATGGGAACGATGTGGACTTGCATTGTCGTCTTGTCGTCCATGAATACAGGGCGAGCAACCAACGGGTGGTTGTCAAAATGAGGCACGACAATCCGATTCAGAATGTTACTTATGACCATTGCGATTCCCACGTACAATCACCATATCAAGTTAGCAATCATGAGAGAGGCATCCCCCAGATCATTACTGATCCTCCACCATAAGGAACAGTACGTCTGATGTTTCTGGGCACGTAAGCAGAATTTCTATGCCTCTACCAAGGACTATGAACGTTTATTGTCCTTGCCTCTACACTCTCATGCGACCATCTGTGGCGTGACGCAGGAACGTACTCTCGTCTGACGAATGGACTCTCCTCCACGTCCTGAGATTCCAATGTTATCGTGCCATACACCACTCCAAACTTCGTCTTTGATGCTAATCGGACAGAGTTGGACGCTTGATGACCCTCATGGACCTAATACCCAGTGCTTTGAGACGGTTTCGGGCAGTTATGTTGCACAAACGGCTGTTGGGGAGCCAAAGGCCTTTCAAAACCCGACCTGAAGCAAAGGTTTCACGCCTATCGAGGAGTGCCAGAATCCGATCTTTCCGAGATGTCTATTGGGGTTGTCCAGGCCTTGGTCGGTGTTTAACATCGTTGGTTTGTTGATGTTTTCTGGCAAGTTTGCTGATGACAGAATGACTATAGCCAAGTTGCCTTCCAATAGCTTTGAATGACATGCCTGTTGCATGCATGCCAACGATTTGCCTTCTTAGTGCCCCTGGCAATCTCCTCCTTGTCATGTCAACATTTATTGATAAAAGAATTGACAAATTTTCTTGTTTTATGCCCAGATATTGTATGTGGGTGGTAATATATTTTGTGACATTCGTGGGCTGCATGCTTCATGTGAACGAGGAGATGTGTTTGGGGTACGCTATCAGGAGTTACAACCCTTAATTCAAATTCAGTTTCTGTTTCAAAAGTTTGTCAACTCGCATCATTTTGTCGGACTTACTGATAGCTGACAGCATGGACTATGTACTCATTTTGAACCCCAGTGGCCACTTTCCGGTCTAGTAACATGATACTCCATAATTTCATTAAGTAGGTTGACTTTTGAGTGAAGGTGTGGTGTAGACCAATCAATATTTTCAACATGCAGCCCTAAGGCTGCACGTTGAAAATTTTAATTGGTCTACCCCCAAATAAAGAATATGGACTATTCCCTTTGCTGCCATTGAACTGATGTGGAAGATGCCGCCCGGGTTCAAAGGGTTAAAAGGGTTTCCTAGTGCAATTGGGTTTTATCCCCGAGTAACCAAAGGCCACAACTTTGTGTTTGATTATTTCTATATTTCATATCAATTTGGGAGAATCCATTTGGATACTCGGAAAATGGTTGCGAGAATCGATACCTGCTATGAGTTCCCAGGATCGCATGAGATCACCGTGGTTCAAACCCTGTTGTATAGGCCTACTTATAACACATGTTAACCCTGTACCCAACACAGTTTTTTAATTTTTAAAACATAAACTGAATTTGATAATTTTTAAAAAAAAATAAAAAATATTTACCAATAAAATCTTACAAATGTGGGTGACATTGGAACCGGCTCATTGTGCCGGTGTAGCAGGAATGGAAGTCCGTAGGAAAATTAGTCCCTCTGGACTATTATTCCGCCGAATTATAGTCCTAGGTCTAACATTTCTAGGAATAGTAGTCCGCCGGACTACTATTCCTAGAAATGTTAGACCTAGGACTATAATTCCGCGGAATAATAGTCCAGAGGGACTAACGTTCCTACGGACTTCCATTCCTGTTACACCGGCTCCAGTGACAACCATCTTGTACAATTTTATTGACAAAGTGTCGGGATATTTCAGGTCATGTCATCCTTGTATTGGTTAATTTGCTTCCTTTATGTTGGCAAGGGTTAAAATTCAATCGGTTCTTTTCACGCGAATCCTAGCAGACTGGGTGCAGCGAGAATGTACATGGATTCTCGCTGGTTTTAATGCGCGAATCTTTGCGCGAATCGATTCTCTGGTTCTCGTCGAAATATAAGCCCTGTTTTCATCAGAAAATCATAGCATTCGAACGATATGGGAGATGTGATAGAAAGTTCAGAGCACGAAGCGTAATGAGCTTGTTATAAGGTGGGAGCTTTCTATGAAACATAAATGGAGATTACCCATCGAAAGGAAACCCAAAACGAAACTTTAATCGAAAGGGAAATGTAATTTTCGATGCTATTTTCAAACACTAATTTTAACCCGATTAGTAGCGACTATTTCACTTCTGAGACGTCGGTACTATATGATTGTCACTCTCTATATTTATTTATTCATTGGTGTTTAACCCTTTACCTAACATGAAAAGCAGACGACACTTGCAAAAAAAAATTCTTGAATAATTATTTTTTTTCATTTTTTGTCTCAAAAACATAGGTTAGGACCCCTAGTTGGAACGAGCTCGACGAGCTCGTTCCAACGAGGGGTCATAACCTATGTTTTTGAGACAAAAAATGAAAAAAATAATGAAAATTAATTGGCG
Organism: Pictodentalium vernedei; assembly: GCA_031216915.1. Lineage (NCBI taxonomy): Eukaryota > Metazoa > Mollusca > Scaphopoda > Dentaliida > Dentaliidae > Pictodentalium > Pictodentalium vernedei. Next base: position 410,199,375 of record CM062291.1, on the reverse strand, counting down.
ATTTCTGAGAATAGCGCTGGCCGGTTTTGGCCGTTACGTTGGGTAAATGGTTAAGGTCATATACTTACTCACAATGGCTAATCACCTAATATTTATTTATTCATTGGTGTTTAACCCTTTACCTAACATGAAAAGCAGACGACACTTGCAAAAAAAAATTCTTGAATAATTATTTTTTTTCATTTTTTGTCTCAAAAACATAGGTTAGGACCCCTAGTTGGAACGAGCTCGACGAGCTCGTTCCAACGAGGGGTCATAACCTATGTTTTTGAGACAAAAAATGAAAAAAATAATGAAAATTAATTGGCGATTTCTGAGAATAGCGCTGGCCGGTTTTGGCCGTTACGTTGGGTAAATGGTTAAGGTCATATACTTACTCACAATGGCTAATCACCGTGACAGTTTTACGGGTGGAGGAAGCCGGAGTACCCGGAGAGAAACACCGAGCAACGACGAGCAGCTGCCAGTTCCACAACATCGTAACTCCGCACTGCAGCACAGGCAGGGTTAGATTGGTTGAAGACATGCGTACCATCGACGTGCAGTACGCCTTAGTACACGGCGTCATCGTGCCCCCATGTGGACACTCGGGGTTAAGTGCCTTGGCCAATGACACAACGCGGGAGTCCGAATTGATCGCTCAGACGGTCACCCATCCAATGATTAACTGGGCTCGACGTTGCTTAAGTTCGGTGATCTGACGAGAACCTGTTACCGCAACCCCACCCCCCCCCCCCCACGCCATTTTCTATAGCAATTTGTCTAGAATCCTTCATTTTAACATTACTGGCCTCGTGATTTCATCATAAACAGATGATATCTACGCTGTTTTAGTGAATATCGGGAATCATGTTATTCGTGTGGACCTGAAAGTTTTATTTTTCACGAGCGCTTGCGCGAGTGAAAAATAACACTTTCAAGTCCACAGAAATGAGACAATTCCCGATATTCAGTAAAACAGCGTAGATTTTATTTTTATTGTATGCTTCGTGACATTTTAATGCGCAATATTCAGCCCAATTCGACTGCAAACAGTTTCAAGGCAATCACAAAAAGCTGCTGATCGTTCCTTGAAGGCAATATCCAAGGCGACGTCATGCGCCAATGCGTAACGTCATTTAGGAAGCTACTGAAAAAAATGTATCGTGTGGATCTGAAAATATTATTTTTCACTCGCGCAAGCGCGTGTGAAAAATAAAACTTTCAGGTTCACACTCATGAGATTATTCTAGATACTGACTAAAATAACGTAGATTTTCTTTTTTATTATATGCTATGAGACATTTTATTGCACAATATTCAGCCCAATTCGACCCTAAATGCGTACGTGTCAATACAATAACAAAAATCCGCCGATCGCCCCGTCAAGGCGACGTGATTCGGCGTAGCGTGACGTCATTTAGGAAACTACTGAGGGATATTCCTCGATATCCACCGAGTCAATGGATATCGAGAAATATATTTTAGGTAATTTCTCATAATTCACAGGCTAGCATATAATAAAAATACATACAAAATTCACTGTTTGGTAATAAGAAGACATTGGGACGGATAGGGGCATCGAAAGCGGATTTATTGGGAGGATCGATGAGAACTGGGTAGTCGATGAGCGAACGTGTTCAGCAATACTTTAATTCTCATGATTGACAATTTAGTCATTGGAAGAGATTTACAGGAAAGTTAGCTCCACTGAATTTCCTAAAGCTGTGCGAAAAATTAACACTAATAGTATGAGAATTTCATATAAAAATTGAAATTTTGAAATGTTATCGACTTTGTATCTTTGATGTGGGCATTTTTTTCCTTTGTAGTTGTATAAAAATACAGAGGCTGGCTTTCAACATTTTTTTTGGTTTGTTCTCGTTTGTTGTTGTTTTGTTTTGTTTTTTGTTTTTTTATGGGGGTTGGGGGTGGTGAAAGGGGGGTTGTGCTACTCGGAGTTTCTGAGATGACGCCATCAGTCACAAGGGTTCATTTTGTTGTGAAGGGAGGATCTGTTTTATTTGTTCGACGTTGAAAATGCATTCCGAGTTACCTCCCATCGATCGCAAGAATTTTGTATTGTCCGTTTCCCCAAGAAAATAACTCTGAACTTCGTTTGATGCAAAATTATTTTTTCCCTGTCCAGTAGGCAATACCACATTGGAACTCAGGGGACGAATTATTGTCGTCATTGGAAGAGATTTATGCGAATGTTAGCTCCCCTTAATCTCTGAAAGCTGTCAGTAAATTTAACACTAAGTGTATGGAAAAATCTCACTCAGAAATTCAAATTTCGAAATATTTGCAAATTTGTATCATCGATGTGCGAATCACTTCACAAACAAAGGACATTTTCTCGTAGAGTAGTATAACCCTTCACCTAACATGGAAAGCAGACGACACTTGCAAAACAATTCTCGAATAACTAATTTTTTTCATTTTTTGTCTTACAAACATAGGTTATGACCCCTCGTTGGAACGAGCTCGACGAGCTCGTTCCAACGAGGGGTCATAACCTATGTTTTTGAGACAAAAAAATGAAAAAATAATGAAAATTAATTGGCGATTTTTGAGAATAGCGCTGGCCGGTTTTTGCCGTTACGTTGGGTAAAGGCATTTTCCCGTACAGTTGTATAAAATTACAGAAGCTGACTTTTTACAATTTTTTCCCAATCGTTTTTCACGTTTCGGGGGGGGGGGGCTCAGTAGATAGAAATGCAGGCTGCAAGCCCTGACACCCTCGGTTCGAATTCCACCGGCGGCAACAGCGTTGTGTCCTTGGGCAAGACACTTCACTCCATTGCCCACGTGGGGGCACGGTGGCGTTGTGTACTAAGACGTCTTGCACGTCGATGGTGCACTTGTCTTCAACCAATGCTAACCTACTTGTGTGGAGACAGTATGTTGGGGAGTCTGACAGTTGCTCGCAGTTGCTCGGTGGTTCTCTCTCGGGTACTCGGGCATCCTCCACACGTCAAACTGTCCGATACGAGGTGCTCCCTGGCTGTCGAAAGTATCGTTACACCCCAATAAATAAATAAATAAATAAATAAATAAATAAATAAATAAATAAATAAATAAATAAATAAATGGTTCACGTTTCATTGTTATTTTCTGTCGCAATCCATTTAAAAATAAGTAATCGGCACTTCCACCATTTGTTGATATTCTGTAATTTGTTTCTGTTTAATATTTATATCATGCTCGACTATGTTACTGCCTGTGAAAAGCCTGTATATTAAATTTTAGCTTTTATCCCCACTATCTGTGTGAATGTCCTACTGCAGTTAAGAAAAAATGTACACCTATAGTCGGAAGTTCATCCAACTTGACCTTTGGCATGACGCAATCTGCCACTTCGATACATTCACACTTCGCGATGTTTCCTTCAAAAATACGAAATTTTGCGGTACTATCTACTACATGCACTGACTCATTAAGTTTAAAATACCTACAATTAAATATTTAAAATAAAATTTATTTAAGAATTGTTAATCGTAATTTGACTGAAAAAGAAAGGTAAATTCAATCAACGTGGATAGTGTATTATCACTAAATTACCCACAGGGTGGAGATTCCACCCAAGCAATAATTGCAAATTTGCTGCAAAGCATAACCATCACAAGCAAAGTTCCAGCCAATGGACCTATGGGCAAAGCCCGGAGGTCCATTGGCTGAAACATTACTTGTGTTTTTTGTTCATATGTTTTGAATTTGAAAGTGATACGTTGGGTGATAACTCTACTCCACGGGTGATTTTTTTACAATCCACTCTCCACATACTGTAAATTCAATCAACTTTGACGACGTGTCTAGCTGTCAGTCAAGCATTCACGTGCAGCCGGTAGGACTGCCCATCGGCACAGATGTAATCAAAACAAACCCGTGTGTTTGCGATAGAAAGTGTCGTTTTTCTCCCTTTTAAGTGACAAAATCGATTAATTATTAAGAGCATGGTATTAATAAAACAAATAAGTACTAGGGCCGGTAATCAGATTTAAACCACTCGTAGAATAAGGGTTTTAACCACTCAGCAAGCCGAGTGGTTAAAACCCTTATCCTACTCGTGGTTTAAATCTGATTACTGGCCCTAGTACTTATTTATTCTATATATGCCTATCAATAGCGTGAGTATTATGCCAACAGTGTGCGGGTCGTGACAATTAATACAGACACTGATCTTTCCAATAATATAAAAGTCCAGGAGGTGAAATTTGTTAATATTTTCCTCGGAAGAACTAATACTTGCAAATTACTGCCAAAAACACGTTAAACAAAGAGCCAAAATGGAGTTACTGGTGTTTGAAGGTGAAATACTGATACAGTACTGGAGAGTGGATTGTAACTAAATCACCCGCGGAGTGGAGTTATCACCCGAACTATAACTTTCGTATTTTGTATATATCGACTACAAACACAAGCAATGTTCCAGCCAATGGACCTCCGGGTTTAACCCGGAGGTCCATTGGCTGAAACTTTGCTTGTGCTTGTTATGCTGTGCAATAAATTTTCAATTATTGCTTGGGTGGAGTCTCCACTCCGTGGGTGGTTTAGAGATAATACACTCTCCACGTACTGTAGGTACTCTTAATGACAGATTATCGGTGAACAGATTAGCCTTCCAGTAAAAGTCATTTTTTTCTTTTCGTTACTTTAAGAAACGAAAACATCAGGCAGCTTTGAGAGCTGTCACTTGTTTTCGTTTATTAAAAGTAACAAAAGGAAACTTGACTTTATTTTCTACTGATGTCACAGGTGTGTTCTCAATAATTACTTTCTTCCAAATTGGAACTTCCTCGCTCGTCTCGTAATTTCAATGGAGATTACTTTATTGAAAGTCGATTGTCATAACTATCAGGGATGAGAATTATCCCATGTGTGACTGCTGGGAAATATCAATTTAAGTCACGAATGAGATAAATGTGGTACTTTCTCAAAAACGCTACATATTATTTATATTACATTCGTTGCAATTTTTAACTGTAGTTTAATCCTTTCTTCAACGCAAACGATATCAACATTTATTATTTTTAAATATCATTTCTAAATTTCTTTCAAAAATGTCAACAACACCATATCATGTGACCCCTCGTTGGAACGAGCTCGACGAGCTCGTTCGAATGAGGGGTTACATGATATGTTTTGGTTGAAATTTGCATATTACGCGGGCGGATGTGGCCGATTCGTTAGGTAAAGGGTTAAACCCGTTGTAATTGTAATTAAAACGCTCGAACACCGAAAACGCGTAGTGCTACCTCATCCCCACCCCCGCTGATGTTTTACTTATGACAGTTGATGTGTCCAACGCCGATTATTTTACCTTGGACGTCTGCACCCCCCCCCTCCCCTCCCTCCGCTCGACTTCCCCCGCGCCGTGTTGATCCATATACTTTGTACATCTGCCTCCTGGACACACTGCCCCATGGACGTTGCTAGGGGGGTCTCAGAGGAGGTCCAGGTCTAGATTTCCAATCCCCCAAGAGGCAAAAATACGACCATCATAACATAATTTCCACCAAATGGGGAATTCCATTACTACCACTGCCCCAATCTATGAATCAAAATTGTCCATCCAACCACAAATCAATATTTGGGACGACTTTTTATTACTTATCAATCATTATTTAACCCTTTACCCAACGCAGACGATATCAAAATTTATTATTTTAAACATAATTTTTTAAAATTTTTCAAAACATTTCAATAAAACCATATCATGTGACCCCCTCATTGGAACGAGCTCAATGAGCTCGTTCCAATGAGGGTCACATGATATGGTTTTGTTGAAACATTTTGAAAAATCAAATTTCTTCAACTGCTCAATTTGCATATTACGCGGGCGGATGCGGGCGATTCGTTAGGTAACGGGTTAAAGGACTTTCACTACTTTTTAGTTTTAAAACTTCATATTTGGGCCAAATTTTAGAAATGTTGGGAAAGATTTCACTAGCACCTTGCCTGAAATTTCCAATTTTATCCAATTTAGTGCTTCGGATTTCCAACTACTGTCAATTTAACGAATGGTGGAAAAGGTACCATGACTGCCCTCCAATTTTTGTCAGAAGAAAGAAGGTTTGTGCGTTTTACCACGTACATACAGTTCAACGGCAAGTTGCTATTTTATTGCCGTCAACATACTTTTATTTCGTGGGTGTTTTTTGTCAAAGATAACATTGGAAATTGGATCTGTCGTTTATTGAAGTCAGTAGATGCTTTTGTACTTTGCTTTGTGAGTTCTCAAGTTTCCACTTTACTGGCAATGGAAACAATAATATTACTCAGTATAATTCCAATTACTCAAACAACTGTTATGTTGTAAAAATCAAACAATAGTTGTAACAGTGGTTGATGGAGTATTAATTAGATAAAATGACTTCATATGTCACTTTTCACGGACACAGCTTTCACTATAGTATCATTATGTGTTTTTTTTAATTGCACTTTTTATTGTTCATGGCACATTATGTATCCGTTTATATGTGTGTGCATTTTAATTGTTCCATAAATAAAAAACATTGTGGTTATAAGGTAATAAATAAAACACACATTTTACTTTTTTAGTTTAATTTAAGTAATCCGCAATCTGCTTTATGATAATAAATGAAGAGACAGATGCTCTGGGAATAACAGATACTGCCTCGGAAGTAGTTCCACTCACCCCTGGCTCCCATCCAAGGGAGATTCAGGTGGTGGTGGATGTACACCCACTCCACTCCCCACTCTCAGACAGTGGTAATAACTCATTGGCCATAAAAACAAATGACAGGGAACAGAAGACACAAGCTAGTATCCCAGCAATTTGAGCAAAATTGAAAGTGCAGATAGCTTGCAAAACGGTATTACTAAAACAACAAAGCTATACATCAAAGAAATAATGGAACAGAAGACACAAGCTAGTATCCCAGTACTTTGGAGATTTGTTGTTATAACAACAACAACAGCCATCTGTACTTTTAATGGTTAAGTACAGATGACTTGCAAAATGGTGTTACTGAAACACAAGACACAAGTTAGTATATATATAATGTCTGAGGGGGTTTTGTCCTGAGGGTTTTTTTCCCTGAGGGGTTTTTGTCCACGATGCAAAAAATGAGGGGGTTTTGTCTGATGGGGTTTTGTCCTGAGGGGGTTTTGTCCTGTTACCGAACATAACACCAACAGTACAGCTGAAAAATCCAGCAACTCAGCAACCCCAGCAATCTCCGCATCGGCGGAGGGCATAAGCCCGAGATCGTATGCGGAGGTTGCTAGGGCTGCTGAGAAAAAGGCAATCAACAGGAGCCTCTCTCCAAAGAATCCGAAGGACCCTCTAAATGCCAAAAGCTTCAATCCTGACAAACCGCTGTCGGAAATGTTCGGTAACAGCCTGGAAGACCTAAATGAGATCAGCCTACCCTCCTCCAACAAGGATACTGAAAACAGGGTCCACACCCACAGTAAAACTCCCCAAAAAAGAAAATTAAATAGGGACAACGCAGACTCAGATACAGAGCTGCAGGAGATCACGAACGAGGAGGGCTTCAACACCATGATTGTACGGAAAATCAAGAGGTGTAGGAGCTTAATTCCTCGCCCGTGCTCTTCTGGTTCTGGCTCTGCCCCAGTTCCAGACCATTCCAATATTGGTACTGAAACAAATAAAGCAACTGATACCAATAGTGTCTTCAGCTTCTCTAACACAGCACCTGAAGTACCTAAGGCACAAGGCCAGCCAACTCAGTCAACGCCCAGTATAGCGCCACTGCCAACCCCACTCATGGAAATGAGCTTCTCCGCGGCGGTCAAAAGGAATGCCGGCGGCCTAGGACAAATAAGAGACGCTAGAAAGAAAGTTGGTAACCCCGCTCCTACCACTCAAAAATCAAAAGTATTACCTTGCTTTGTTGTCGTTACAAGGGTTCACCCTGATACTCCCGCGGGAGCCATCACCAAGGGTGTTCAAAGCTGCAAATGGGAGCGATTTACGTCCAAAGCAACTGGCAACAGCACATGGAAGGTAAAAGTTACTTGCCCTGACCCCGAAATCAAAAAAAGAATACCAACCAACGGGGTCACCATTAACGGAAGAAAGCACACGGCGGAGGAGTACCGATCCACTCCCCCTCCTGTGCAATGCCACAAATGCCAAAAGTTTGGACACGTTGCCAACAAATGCAGGGGGGCCTTGACCTGCATGAAATGCGGAGAAAACCATCTCACCAAGGCATGCAAGTCAAAATCCCCCTCATGCCCCAACTGTAAAGGTCCCCACATCAGCAACTACCGGGGTTGCCCCCACTTCAAAAAAGTTAAAACAAATATAGAACTGAAAAACCTCAACTTAAAAAAACCCGACAACGCCTCTTCACCCCATACAATATGCTCCCTCGTCGCGGGAGCACTCTACTCCGTCCTAAATAAACATGTCAACACCAACCTGTCTGACATCTGTCAGGATGTCAGCCGTTCAGCCTCTAAGTTATTCAAAACCCAAATATCAGAAACACTAATTAAAGCCGCCATTAACATCAACTAAAGCCACCCTCCATGAGTAACTAAAAGACCGCAATAACTCAACGCCCATCATGAATAAACTACAAATAGCCGTGTGGAACGCAAGAAGCGTTAACAATAAGATTGCGAGCCGGCCCAGTGGGGACAGAGGTGGTAACAGGGGTTGTAGGGGTAGTAGGACGGGAAAGAGAACAGGAAAGGACAGGAAGAGGCAGTTGGTGGTTGCAGGGAGTAGTATAGTGCGGGGGTTGGATAGGGTGGTGTGTGGGCCCGACAGTGTCAACAGGACCAATTTGTGCTTTCCGGGTGCTAGGGTGGAGGACCTAAGGGACAGAGTGGATGGATTAGTAAAGGGGTCAGGCCCAGACCCAGTGGTTGTTGTACACGTGGGGACCAACAACATCAGGGAGAGAAAATCAGTTCAGCTTATTGAGACTTACAAGAACTTAATAACTCAACTGAATGCCAAGAATGCACAGGTAGTGGTTTCGGGGCTTCTCCCAGTACTAGGTGGTGGAGGCGAGCGTAATTCGCTGATCACTGGGACCAACGAGGAATTGGGGGAGTATTGTAAGGAACTTGGGATACCCTTTGTAGACAATTGGGGATCATTTTGGGGCAGAAATGACCTATATGGAAGGGATGGTCTCCATCTTAGCCCAAGGGGTACAGAGGTTTTAGGAAGAAATATGTTGCAGGTGGTGGAGCCTTTTTTGGTATATTGAGGGGAGGGGGGTGGTCAGTGAAGGGGGGAATAATCACAGAAAATGTGTCACGAACCATAGGTGTAAAAAATGGGAGAAGGGGGATAAGGAAAAGGGACCAAAAATCCAAATCAATAGGAATAGCTTCCCAAGGAAAGAACAGGTACACAAAGTAGGATATACAAACATACAGGGACTAGATAATAAAGGGACCAGTAGGCGGAAGCCAATGAATCTTGATACCATGAAAGTGGGTTATAGCAACATCCAGGGTCTCCATCGGAAAGTAAGTGAAATTGCAACATTGATTGAGGCAGAGGATTTTGACGTCATGGGCTTAAGCGAAACGTGGGTAAGACACGAGGAACGGGTAGACCAAGTAAGGGGGTACGTATGGATAGGTGTAGGGCGAACGGAAGGCCAGAAAAAAGGGGGAGGGGTAGGCATGTACATTAAAGACCTGGAAAACATCAGCACCCCGGCTGAGGTATCGAAAGAAATTGGATGGGTAAGGATCAGTCTGAAAAACAAAAGTATTGCCCTTGGGGTTGTGTATTGTGCGGTGGAGGGAAGCAAACCCGAATGGAATGATTCGACATACTCAACACTGAGGTCCAATATCACCGAATTACAAAACAAGGGGCTCGGTTTAATTCTGATGGGTGACTTTAATGGCCACATAGGTAATGATGAAGAAGGCATAGAGGGTGGGGACAATAAAGTCAACAGGAATGGAAGGAAGCTGTTGAACTTCACAAACGAGCTCGGTCTGAAGATTCTGAACAGGGACGCGAGGTGTAAGGGGAAATGGACCTGGGAGAGGAACGACAGAAAATCAATAATCGACTACATCCTCACAGATATTAATTTATGGAGGGAGGTGATAGGGGTAGAAGTGGATGATGAGGGTAAAATGGAGGTGGATAGTGATCACAACTTGATTACAGTGACGATCAAGGCCAAAACTCTAGTAAAAAGCAAAGGAAGCTCTAAGGAGATTTGGGAACTCAAAAAAGATGATGACTGGGCGAAGTTCAATGAAAAACTGAAACCAAAGCTTGCAACCGTACCCAAGAGGGGCAGTGTCCAGAAGATGGCCGACGTCATAGTTGCGAGCCTGTTGGAGGCAGGAAAGGAAAGTGTTGGAAAGGTCAGGGTGCCAACACGGGAACTTGGGTACAGAGTGAACGAAGAACTGAAAAGGGCCATAAAGGAAAGAAAAGCTAAATGTGCTGCATACAGGAGAAGTAGAAAACTTAAGGGGGCGGAAAGCAATGAGGCCACAGTTGCTAAGGAAGAATACCACCAAGCACGAAATAAAGTAAATAAGATTAAAGACGATAATCGGAGAGTACGAAATAGTAATCTTATTAGGACGATAAGAACGACAGGGGGGTCGAGTTCGAACGTATTCTGGAAATGGGCGAATAAACGTAACAAAGGAAGTAACCCACAGAGTATTAAAGTAGATGGCAGAGTTACAGACGAGCAAGATCAAGTCGGATCAGAACTAGTCAAGCACTGGGAAAAGGTAAACGATAAGCGATGGGGCATGGGGAGCCCACCAGAGTGTCCGAATCAGGTCGAGGAAAACCTATCGAGCTTCGTGTGCAGCGAAATTAAAACGGAGGAGGTGCGAAAGGTGATATCAAAATTAAGGGATGGAAAAGCGGGAGGAGTGGATGAAATTCCTAACGAGTTTATCAAAAAAGGGGGAGAGGAACTCGTGAAAAGCCTAACTGCCCTATTCAATCTAGCCATAGAAAATCAAGAGGTCCCAAAGGAGTGGAGAGAAAGTAAAGTGACATTTATTCACAAAAAGGGGGAAAAAGACGTTTTGGATAACTATCGAGGGATCTCTGTCAGTAGCAACATTGGAAAGGTTTTCTGTAAAGTCCTGTATGTGAGACTAGAGGAGGTGATTGAGGAGAAGGGTTTTTTGGGAGAAATCCAGAATGGCTTCAGGAAGGGAAGGAGAGTTACTCGCCATCTTTTCACACTATCCCAAATGGTAGAATCCGCGAAAGCAAAAACGAAAAAGATGTTTAGGGCCTTTTTGGATATCAAAAAGACATACGATAGAGTATGGAGGGAAGGTATGTGGCGCAAGCTGGAGGCTATGGGCTTAGGAGGCGAGTTTGTTGGAATTATGAAAGCATTATATAAAGATGTACAGAGTGAACTTAGCCTGGATAACATTACAACGAAACGTGTGCCTATGGAGATAGGCCTAAAACAGGGGTGTATCCTTTCGCCGATCCTGTTTGCATTGTACATCAAAGGTTTAGGAGATGAACTCCTGCGTAGCGAGGAGGGGGTAGCAGTTGGGGACTTGAAGATCCCAGGGCTAATTTTTGCAGACGATATGGTTCTAGTGTCAGAAAGCGAAGAGGGGCTAACGAAAATGCTGGGAATTGTTGGGAAATGTGGGAGCAAATGGAGACTCGAACTTAATGAGAGCAAAAGCAAAATTATACCTGTGGGCCGCAAAGTGGACCCCACTCGAAGGTGGAGAGTGGGTGAGTTCTGCATTCCGGAAGGGAGCAGCAAACTTCTCAGTGTGGGAGAGACAGGTGATTACGAGTATTTGGGGGTAAATATAAACATTACAGGAAGAGGCATCTACCGGAACCACACAAATAAATTGATTCTGAAGGGGAAGCGAATCCTTAACCAAATGAAACTTATAGGGAGAAACAGTTTCAATAAGGTTTTCGTGGGGAAAACCATTTGGGAAATGGTGGGGCTGCCAAGTATAACATACGGTACGGAAGTGGTACCCCTAAACCAGACGGCCGTAAAGAGCTTGGAAATCCTGCAGAACGATGCAGGCCGATGGATAACGGGGTCGAGTAATGCCGCAGCGCTAGAAGCAATCAGGGGTGATCTTGGGTGGATGAGGATCAAGGACAGGATAGACCTGTTGAAGCTCTGTTATCTTAATTATTTGGTAAATCTCCCCGACAGCCGATGGTGTAAAGCAATGTTCCTGAGAATTTTCAACTCAAATATCAAAACGGGTTGGATGGTCCAAGTGAGGGAGCTAGTAGAGAACTGCTCATTGGAGATCTCGGATCTGGACGTTGGGGCAAACCAGGGTAAAAAAATTGTCAGAGAAAGGGTCATGGAGGATTGTAACCGTAATTGGCGAGAGGGGGTCAAATCAAAGAGGTCTTTGGGTGGCCTGCGTGATAAAGAGAAGCCAGGTTTTGAAGAGTACCTTGATGGCACCTTTGGGGGGTCACTGTTGTTCAAGCTGAGGTCGCGATCCTGGAGCTGAGGGGAAAAATTGGGAAAGACGGTGAAAGGGAGTGCCAGATGTGTAACTTGGACATGGTGGAGACCCTGGAACACTTTCTTGTAGAATGCCCAAAGTATCAGCCTAAAAGAATGAGATTCACTGGGAGTATAATGGGGAAGTGGGATGGGAGAATGAAGGACATGTGGTTAGGGGGAGACTCAAAGGAGAGGGTTAATATGCTAATCGGAGAGATTGGGAAGAATGGGACAAGGGATATCATCAAGCAGTTCGTCTCCGAGTGTTGGGAGGAGAGGAGAAGCGTGGGAATAGGGAGGCAGTTGGGAGTACAGGGGTAACCATGGCCTTCTCGTCCGAGAACCGCGACAAATCAGCGGCTGGCCAAAGTGTTATTATATTATATTATTATAAGAAGCTTCAAATGAGCCGATACTTCGAAGGTACAGACATTGTCTGCATCTGTGAAAGTTGGCGTCGACCCAGCAAGAATTTCTCCATAAGCGGGTTCAGCACTATTAGAAGAGACCGACTAACCACCCAAGGTGGCGGCGTCGCTCTTTTAATAAAGCAGAACATCAAATCCAAAACCATAAAAACTAATCTCCTCGATGCAGAGGTGATTGCTACTGAAATCACTGTTGACAATAAAAACATCGCGATTGTTTGTTATTACAACGACCCAAGCAAAATTGTTTCTGACACTGTCTTTGAATTCTTCACGAGGAAATACAAACACTGTATTTTCCTCGGCGACTTCAATGCCAAACACCTGTACTTTGGCTGCAATAAAACTACACCAAACGGTGAAGCCCTCCTTGAAATCACAAAAAGCATAACCTTCATGTGATTATGTATGACAGCTCAGCAACTTATATCAGTTACAATCCATTATTCTCATCCGAAATCCTCGATCTAATTATCGCCAGTGACTCCCTGATAAACCACATCGACGACCACTGGGTCGGCGATGATGACTTAGGCAGAGACCACCTCCCGGTCCATGCCTCCCTGCAGGTAGGAGATGGCCCACTAAGGTACCCCCCCCCCCCCCCCCCCCACTCTCCACAGAAACTTCAGGAAAATTAATTGGAACCTCTACCGCGACATCATTGATGTCAAACTTACCAACTACCCCCTATCCAATGCAACGGAACTAGAAACCCAATGCGAGAGCGTAGAGAAAATCATTAACTCAACCTTAAACGAAATATGCCCAAAAGAGGAAGTACGCCCCTGGAGAAACACTATCTCGGGAGAGACTCTGTCACTTATCAAATCTAAACGGAAAGCTCTTCGGGCTCTCAAAAAAGAAACTGACCCCAGCAAGAAATCTGAACTCAAAAAAACATACAACCGCCTTCACGGCGAAGTCAAAGAAGCCCTCAAAGCTGAAAAACAAGCCAACTGGGAAAAGGCAACAGCCAACCTAAACGGGACCCAAGATGCTAAAAATTTCTGGGACTCTTTCAAAATTCTTACTGGGCAAAAAAACAAGGGCGGTAAAGCCGCAGCTGAACCTCTTAAGAAGGAAGACGGCTCTTCCACACGCACCGACAAAGAGAAGGCCGACACCTTTGCCGACCTCCTAAGAAAAACGCATCGCCCGTATCAAGGCACGGGCAACGATGACGCCGCCATAAACGCCATTGATGACTTCATCAATGCACACCCTGATATCTACCGTGACCCCAAATTCGATAACGAGCCAGAAGACGGGGATGACGATGACCTCGTCATCCCCATCACTAATGACGAAATCATCAACGTCATAAAAAAATGCAAAAATTCTTCCTCACCCGGTGAAGACGAAGTAAGCTACAAAATTCTAAAACAAAGCCCATACTCCCAAATCGAAAAACTAAACAAACTGTTCAACGCATGCCTCACCCATGGCTACTTTCCCAAATGTTGGAAAAAAGCCATCGGTGTCATGATACCAAAACCCGACAAGGACCCCTCCGATCCAGCCAGCTACCGCCCAATCAGCCTACTCAGCTGCATTGGTAAGACATTCGAACGAATCCTTACCAATCGGTTCAGGGGGCACCTTGAAGACAACGAGTTTTTCAATAAATAGCAAAGAGCCTATAGAAACCGCAAAGAAGGCATCGAACATGTCTACCGATTAGTCACCCAAATGAAAACTGCTATCAACAATCAGCAAATAGGCGCGGCAGTCCTGCTAGACGTCGAAAAAGCATTTGGCTCTGTCTGGCACAATGGAATGCGCTACAAATTATCAAAAATGAAACTCCCCAAGAAACTGCTCAGATTACTATCCTCTTTCTTAAATGATCGCGATATTAAAGTCAGAGTGAACAGTGAAATGTCTGACAGTGTCCCCCTTGAAGCAGGCACCACCAAGGATCCGTCCTAAGCCCCTTCCTTTACATCTTCTATGTTAATGACCTTAACTTCTCAGTGGATCGTGTTCAAGTCTCCCAATTCGCGGATGATAAGGGCCTCTGGGACTCTAATAATACGGCCAATCTGCTCCAAACACCCCTGCAACGCGCTCTCGATGACCTAGAACAATGGTGTGCCAAATGGAGAATGAAGCTAAATGCCAACAAAACCCAACGAATCACTTTCACTCGCAAGATAAGTAAACGAGATTTTGACCTAAAACTTATGGATAACACCCTCCCAGAATGCAAAGAAGCGAAATTCCTGGGCATCACCATTGATCAAAAATTGTCCTTTAACAAACATGCCGACGACATGGCGAAAAAAGCCACCAAACGCATTAACTTACTGAAAATGCTTAAAAGAACTTCATGGGGAGCCAACCAGTCCACCCTACTCAAACTATACAAAGCCTTTGTGCGCCCAGTACTCGAATACGGGGCAATCATACTAACTGACCTCAATCAACCTAATATGGGAAAACTCCAGAAGGTCCAAAATCACGCGCTTAGAGTTGCCCTCCGCGCCCCATGGGACACACCCATCAAAACACTCCACGACAGGGCCGATATCCCCACCATTAAAGACCGCCTAGCCACCCTGGCCGCGAAAAATCATGACCGGTTAGCCGACAGCGAACTAATCTCCGAACTTGGAGCCATTTGCGAAAGCCGACAAAAGCCCAAAAATTGCAACCAAAAGTAAGACCGCTGGAAAAAAACTAGGGAACGAGAAGGTGAACTAACAGGCAGAAAAACAGCTTAACTGTGGCCTTCTGCCAGAAAGGGCTGCCTTCACCGAAGCAAATAAAAATTACATCAAGCTTAAATACTGTTATAAAAACTAAATAATAAATAGGGAACGAGAAGGTGAATAAACAGGCAGAAAAACAGCTTAACTGTGGCCTTCTACCAGAAAGGGCTGCCTTCACAGACTCAACTAAAAATTACATCAGGATTAAATACTGTTATAAAAACTAAATAATAAATAGGGAACGAGAAGGTGAATACACAGGCAGAAAAACAGCTTAATTGTGGCCTTCTACCAGAAAGGGCTGCCTTCACCGACTCGGCTTAAGATTAAACCTTAAGATTGAACAAGATGTGCTACTTTTATCTTTACAACTTACATATTTTAATGAAAACTAATTCTACTTTCTTCTTTTAAGCAGGTACACAGAAGATGCTTTTTTGACCAGCACCCCAATAACCGCTACAGACAGTCTAACCGTTATGGAAACAGTCACCCCCACGGTTCCTGTGCATCCTCCACTCCATCCCTAAAAGTGGTCGACCACTTTAAGGGAGGCGAGCGTTGGTCCTGCGTCCCGCCTCGGCCTTTTTTTTGTAAGCGCATTGTGCATCTTTTTGTCCCAACCCATTAGGATTACAATGCAGGCCTGCCCCCGAACCAGGGAAGTTCGGGTCTTCTTCTTGGTCGTCCCCGAAAGGGGTCGTTGTTGTTTCCTTCAAAGACATCCTTTGTTGTTTCCTTCAAAGACATCCTATCAAACAGAGACAGGTTGAGGCAGATTATACTTGCCAGTGTTGGCCAACACATAAAATCATCTCGGAAGTGGCAGACTATACTTGCCCGAAAATCTAGAGAGACTGCACCCTCGGGGAGAGGTAGTACCTTTGTGAGAGGACCCAACCTCCCACACTGGTCCTCACCCGAGGGTTCAACCGACATCAGTCAAAGAGACCTTCACGCCGCAACCGGTGACACCTGCCGAGTACCTGAACCTGTTCCTTCTTCAACACGAGTAGACATGTGGAAATTAATCATTTACAGCCAATGAGGGTCGAAAGTGGCTTGCTCCCCATACCGTCCCTGCGCGCCTTCGGCGCGTTAAACCATTCCATTCGATGGGAATAACAACCAGCGAGATGGAGGGAGGGAGATGGTATATATATCGACAGAGGAACAGATATCCTGAGTATGCATCCCTCTCTTGTATCATCATGAAAATCGAATTTCCATAAAGTTATCTCAATTCAAATTGTTAGACGACTGAGGAAAGTCCAATTAAGGATCAATTAATTGTACAAAAAAACATCTATGACATTCAGTAGAAAATAAAGCCGAGTTTCCTGTTATTACTTCTAATAAACGCTGAGTAAGGATCCATTTTGGCTCTTTGTTTGGCGATTGTGTTTTGTTACACGCCTGTTCTATGAAATCCCCATCTACATCAACACTAAAACATGAGGAAAATGAAAATCTGTTCCGCACATATGTGCGGAATGGAAATCGTTGACGGACTATTTTTTGAATAGAAGCGAAATTTCACTGGAATTTTCTATAAATCGTGCAACATAATTACAATTTGAATCCCTAGCGGTAGCTGAAAATTGTCCCCTGAGTTCCAATGTGTTCTATGTGCCAGTAGGCACATAGAAGACATTAGAGCTCACGAGACGAAATAGAAACACGGGTTTAATAATTGTTTTATAGACGTGAAGGCGTGTAATAAACACAGAACGAAACACGCGTGTGATAAATGGGTTAATCGATATGGCACTTGTGCCATCGCGGAAGGACAAAACTCGAGGCCTGCGGCCTCTCGCTTTATCCTTCCGCACTAGCACTCGTGCCATATCGATTAACCCATTTACACGCGTGTGCCGTTCTGTGTATTTACAGTAATTTTCAAATGTTTATTCTTCCCGGGAAACAAATTAGCAAATTTCTCCTTCTAGACTTTTATATCAATGGATAGGACGATATCTGTATTATGCGGCACGATGCGCACACTGTTGATGCAATGAACGGAAAAACGCTACAGAACATGAAAAGATAGTGAACACACCGTTTTCTTATTTTTAATTGGGTTACAACAGAGAATAATTATCAAACGTTCAAACAGATAGGGTAACAGATTCTGTATTTTGATAATGATGATGATGACGATTTTATTGTACTAATTGGTGAGATTGGGAAGAATGGGGCAAGGGATGTCATCAAGCAGTTCGTCTCCGAGTGTTGGGAGGAGAGGAGAAGCGTGGGAATAGGGAGGCAGTTGGGAGTTCAGGGGTAACCATGGCCTTCTCGTCCGAGAACCGCGACAAATCAGCGACTGGCCAAAGTGTTATTATTATTATTATGAGAATCGGTTACCGCAACGCCACCGCGCCTCCAATAATTCGAACTTCTATAAATTGGTTGTTGTCGATCTGCTAAATACAAACAGAAAATGGTACAAAGTTTCGCTGAGCCTCCCCCTCCCCCTCCCCGGGTTGAATTAGCTGGTATTGATTTCCTGGTGAATTACTGTTTAGTACTCGACGCGCGGTATAAAACCGAAGTTTTGTCTTGATAACTAAACCGTCTATAGTTTCAATCCAATTATTAGAATGAAAGGTACATTGGACTCTTCATTTGTATGTTAGGGTTGTTGTAGTTACTGTGTAGAGGGAATGGTTAGGTGTGTCAGAGAGAGATGGGTTGTCATTTGCCAGAAGGAAAAGCCTTTCCTAACAGGACCAGAGGATGACAGCTGCAAACGCATTGCGAGCTAACAGGAAGGGGGTGTAGAAACTCTTTAGTCTTAACCCCCTACATACTGTTGTCAAAATATTACAATTTCAAATATTAATTTTTTACCACAATGCAACAACGAATTTAACCAATTCTAATTTCCTTTGACAGGGCTCAATGAGCCAGGCCTGGCATTCTTAAAATACAGGAGGGCTAAAAATCGCTCCCCTTGCATGGCATAGGGGAGCGATTATCTCTCCTTAAGCTTACAAAAGCTAAAAGTGGCAAAATGAAGTTTTACTATTAATGAATTCTGCCTTGTGGGCTTTGTATATTATATTTAGAGTTGTTAACAAGTTAGTCTATGTGAGACGGCTACACTGCCCCTCCCACACCTCCGGGCCTCGGTAAGGCCCGGAGGTGGGAGGGGCAGTGTGGCAGTCTTACAGAGACCACTAACATAACGGCGATCTGAAAAGTGTGGGCTTTAGGGATAGACTCTTATGGTAATCATCAACTTCTAAGGCCAAGAGGGCTAGTTTTCGCCCTCCTTAATTTTTTTAAGGCGAGCAGTAGGCGAGCGAATAAATCGCTCTCCTGAAAATGCCAGGCCTGGCTCAATGAGCCGTGTCAAATGAGATTGAATTGGTTAAATTTCTATTTGCTTTATGGGAAAAACCGCTACTTGAAATTACGTTATTCTGACACCAGTGCTTGATTTCTCTCTTCTACGATCTTCAAAGCCAAGAAAAATGGATATTTTGTACTGCATATAACAAATTTTTTATACATTAAATATGGAAACAAAAATGTGCAATTTTCAGAATATAGAGGTGCGCTACCCTCAAACAAAGGTTAGTGTACTATAGTCCTACCAAACCACTAGGGCACATGTGCCAACCCTGCGACATTGCAGGGTGCATGCATTCTTGTATGTCCGTGCCCCCCAAGTTCGAAATGTTTTCTACGTCCCTGTTGTTATATAAATAAGCATAGCATTTCACCCCTTATTAATGTGAGCTCATTCCAATGAAGGGTCATAAGATATGTTTTAAGAGCGAGAAAAGAAAAAATAATAAAATTTGAATGGAGATTAAAAACTAAAGTGTTAAAAAGTACACTTGAAGTGCTGTTTTTAACACTTACTAAGTGCTGAACTAGCACTTTGTTCAAGTGCAGATATCCCAGAACTTGACTGGTGTTACAATAATACCACTTGACAAGTGTAATGTCGCGACACTTAAAAGGAAACAACGCAGATGACACGGATCAGGCTCGAACTCTCGAGCCTGAACCGAGTCATCTGCGTTGTGTCCTTTTAATTATGTACCCACCAAGCGCAAATCAAATTATGGACGATTCTGGAAGAACCACCAATGCTAGACACATGGGAAGTGCCATCCATTCAAGTTTCAGATGTCTGACGATTGTAATGTCTAAGTGCTTTAAGCATTGCACTTTGAGTGTTAAAATCAAACCCTAAGAGTTAGAATGGGTTTAACACCTTGAAAGTATCAGTTTTAACACTTTAGTTTTTAGTTAGTATAAGTCTATAACCGTTACATGGGGGGAGGGGAGTACTAAAAGCTTTTCGAACCTGCTATTTGATAAAAATAGTCGAACTGCAGTGCAGTCTGGCATTAAAATAAAAGATTTGACAGGAGAATTTTTCTTGCAATTACCGTTTATTCCCTTCGCAATTACCGATCATTCACGCTCATCGCCTGCCAAATCGGAGGTTAGTTTTCTCATCAACTATCGTTCCTAATGACAAAGTAAGAACTTTTATTGTGCATCTTCTCAAGTGAGTTTCCAATCTCACACGTTGTTGCTGGTAATAATGTCAATTTGGACGAAAAAAACATGTCACGCGTTAATTTGCTTGAGAGAGTACAGCACTTGCTGCCATTTTCCCCAGCTCATTAGGTGGGAGGTAGTCTGATTCTAGATACAGAGCTGTATTTAATTCGTCTATCATACCGACAGACACGCATCTCAGATCGAAAAGAGTGTGTTTGTGTGAAATGTGTGTAGACCTCGAAGTCAGCGTGTAACAACCGGTAGCGTAATAATCAACCAGTTTTGTAATGTTATCCGGTAATATAATATGTATTAACCAGTAATGAAATGATCAACTAGTAACGTAAAACGACAGAACATAAGGAGGGTGGAGTACGGGGGTGGGGGGGGGGAATCAGTGACCCGAGGTGTAGTTTTCCTGTATCTCAAGAGCGCCGAAATCGAGACAGAACACAACTAGGGTGGAGAGGGGGCTGGAATCAACTACCGAGTTGGAGTTTTTCCTGTGTTTCACGCGCGCCGAAGGCGCCCGTGAAATGCAGGAAAACCTCCACCAAGGTTCATTGAGTCTGTTCCCTGTGCTCTCCTCGAGCTGTGTTCTCTATTTATGCCACGATTAATTAAGTGAATGGGGGCGTAATGGCGTTGCGTTAGCCGGTTCTCGTCAGATCACCGAAGTTAAGCAACGTCGAGCCCGGTTAGACCTTGGATGGGTGACTGTCTGAGCGATCGATTCGGACTCTCGCGTTGTGTCCTTGGGCAAAGTACTTAATCCCGATTGTTCACACGGGGGCACGATGACGCCGTGTACTAAGGCGTACTGGACGTCGATTCTGCACACGTCCTCAACCAATCTAACCCTGCCTGTGCTGCAGTGCGAAGTTACGATGTTGGGGAGCTGGCAGCTGCTCGTTGTTGTTCGGTGGTTCTCTCCCTGTACTCCGGCTTTCTCCATCCGTAAAACTGTCACGGTCATGATTAGCCATTGTGCATAAGTATGCGACCTTAAACACAAATAAATAAATAAATAAATAAATAAATAAATGGACATAAAATTTCATGCTTAATAAGCAGCGCTTGAATTATTGATCGTCTGTTTAAATGACAAATCGGTTTTCGGGATCCGTTAAATACCTATCTTTACCCTTCACATTTAGCCTAAGTGAGAAAGATTATCGAAAATATATACACTTTTAAACAACAAAATCAAAAATCCAAGCTATCACCTTGACACAGTTACTCCAGACGTGAAAGATAAACCATTCTGGCTTAACGTTTTCCTTACGACAACTAAAAATAATTCATTAATCTCCTTGTAGTTTCCTCGTCAATTCTGGAGCCAATGCTATAAAAACTTTGACATTTGTGTTTCCTAGAATTGTATTTCCTGCCTATTAATACAACTAACTAAAACGAATCATTAGCATTTTAAAAGATATGGCAATTTGCCAGCTGGCAAATTGCCAGATCTTTCAAAATGCTAATGGTTCACTTTAACCCATTTAAAATACAATTCTAGAAAATACAATTGTAAAAGTTTTATAGTATTGGCCCCAGGTTTACCGGAAAGCGGGTGTCTCATTTTTCCCAAATCTATATCGTGCCAGTCTTAAAACGAGGCTCACGTGACGCACTAACGTGCAGAGATTTTCGAGGCTCCAGTTTACAAATGTGAAATAAAAATTTCATGCAAAGATTTTCTAGGCAGCAGTTTACAAACTTGAAATAAAAATTCCTCAATAAAAAGTGCCTTTGCAATAAACAAACTGGATAAACATTCCATAATTTATTTTTTGTTTATATTTGAAGGATCGTATTTAAATTTTAAATATCCATTGCCACGCAGTGAACAAATTATTACCACAGTCAATCAATTTGAGTTGTGATATTTCGTCTTGTTGGCGAGATCGGATCAAACAGTACGACTCTGGCGTTAGGTCTAATCGAAAAAAATTAGTTGATCCGCAAGTATACAGAAGAAGTCTCCTTGGTTACGCATCGAAATTAAGTATTTTTATTGTTTACTAATCATATATATTTCATTTTCAGGTTATTTTATTCAACTTTGTGGGGAGTTAGTTTAGTATAGTAACTGGGACAAAGTTAGGAGGCCTTAAATAAAACTGTGAGCGCTAAGTTGTCGAACGGTTCGTCGTGTTGCCTTTTGTCGCGTGTTTACAGTTTTCCCTGTCCGATCGCGTAATTTTGTCTTGATGATGGCGAGCAAGGCTGTTCAGACGGAGGTAAGTATGGAGGTAAATACGTGTAATATCGCGGTCCAGGTCAACGGTGCCAACGGGGTAAGTATTGGTGTGCAGACAGAGGTCACTGGAGGTGTCGGTCAGAGCCGGGTTGGTGGGGCCACTGATGGCGATATTGGGCTTGAAGTTTGTAAACAGTGTTCTATGATGTATGGGGACTGTCGCTCGATGGGAAATGGAGAGGTATGTGCAAACTGTCAGGAAATCCTCCGCCTACTTGAGACAGTTGTTAAGTTTGAGGGGGAGATTGCTGAGCTGAAGGGAAAACTTGGTAGGGCGGGGCTGTCTGGAGTTACGCCTGTGAAAGTAGCTTTCCGAGAAGGATGGAAGGTTGTCGGTGGTTCCAAGAGGAAACATGGGGGTAGAACCTTTGATGTGAATGAGGTAGGTGATGAGGTGGGGGCTGCTAGAAAAGTACGTAGGACAGATGAGGGGGGCCCAGGCCGGAGCAATGCTGTAAAGCGTTTGGCGTGGACTATCAAAAGTGGTAGGAAAGGGTGGCCAGAGAAGCAGGTAGATAGGGGTGTAAAGTCCAAAGGCAGCGGGCAGTGCAGCACCAGAAACAGATTTGATGTGCTCGATTCGGAAGAGACAGAGGAGGAGATGGAGGGAGTTGCAACAGACAGTAGCTTGGGGTCTAGGCCAGGAAAAAGGAGGAGGGATCCGGGAGAAGACCAGGGGAGTAGTCCAGGTAGTTCAGGGCCTGGAAAGAGACGGAGGGACAAGGATAGGAGTAATCCTAGGTCAAAGATACCGATACCGATATTGATTCCGAGTGGGGCTGTTGGAGAGGAAGAGGACGCTGTAAACAATAGGAGACTAGAGGAGATAAATAGGGCGAGGGCCAAAAGTAAGTTGGTGGTTGCGGGAAGTAGCATAGTTCGGGGGATCGACAAGGTTGTCTGTGGTCCGGACAGTAAAAATAGAACAGTTCTGTGCTTTCCGGGGGCTAAAGTGGAGGACCTGAGGGATAGAGTGGACGGTATTGTAGCTGGGTCGGGGCCTGATCCGGTAGTGGTATTACATGTGGGGTCCAATAACATCAGGGAGAGGAAATCAGTTCGTTTGGTGGACACATACAAGGACCTAATTAGTAAGCTACTTAGCAGGAATGCTCGGATCATCGTTTCAGGGGTGCTCCCCGTTATGGGTGGTGGGAATGAGAGGAACTCGCGGATTATGGCACTAAACGAGGAGCTGGAAGAGCACTGCAAAGACTTGGGAATACATTTCATTGACCACTGGGATTCATTCTGGGGACAAGGAGAGTTGTATGGGCGAGACGGATTGCATTTAAGTAGGATGGGTACAGACCTGTTGGGCCAAAACATTTTACAGGTGGCTGGGCCTTTTTTGGAGAAAAGGGGGGTAGGGGACCACAGCCGATAACCCAGAGGGGCACAAATGCTGGGAACATAGGAAGAACAACAAACATGCACAATACAGGGACATACCAGGGTTATAATAATGTGCCAGTGATGACAAAAAAACAAAGATTCATTAAGTTTGGGTACTGCAACATCCAGGGTCTGCACAAGAAAGTAAGCGAAATATCAACAATGATGGACTAAGGAGACTTCGATATAATGGGTCTAAGTGAGACGTGGATACGACGGGATGAGCGGGTGATCAGATGAAGGGTTGCGTGTGGATAGGAGCTGGGCGAACTGAGGGTCAGAAACGTGGTGGGGGTGTTGGCATCTACGCTAAAGAGGAATTACAGCCCTCATTGATTACAGATCTCACAGAAGCAAGGACTCAGATTCCAGTATCCAACGAAATAGTCTGCGCAAAAATCAAGTTAGGAAGCAGGAGTGTTGCCGTTGGTGTTGTATACTTAGCAGTGGAGGGAAGTAAGCCCGAGTGGAATGATTCAATATATACAACTCTTAGATCGAATATCACAGAGCTTGGAAGCAGAGGGTTCAGTATTGTCCTAATGGGGGACTTCAATGGACACATCGGGGATAAGGAGGAGGGCATACAGGGAGGTGATAGGAAAATTAACACGAATGGGAGGAAGATGTTGGACCTATCAAAAGAGCTTGGTTTAAAGATCCTGAACAGGGATGCGAAATGTAAGGGTAAATGGACCTGGGAGAGGAACGATAAGAAAACAATAATTGATTATATACTCACTGACATTAGCGTATGGAGGGAGGTTATAGATGTAGAAATAGATGACGAGGGAAATGACTTGGGTAGTGATCACAACCTGATAACAGTTAAGATTATGGGCAAAAAGACGAATAGAGACAGAAATACCTTCAAGGAAGTTTGGGGACTAAAACAAGGAGCCGACTGGAAGCAGTTTCGGGAAAAACTAAAACCAAATCTTGAATGTATACCTAGGGATGCAAATGTCCAGAGTATTTCAGATGGCATAGTAAATAGCCTAACAGAGGCAGGGAAGGATTGTATAGGAAGGGTGAGGGTCCCAACGAGAGAGCTTGGATACAGGGTTAACGAGGGACCGAAAAAGGCTATAAAAGAAAGGAAGGTAAAATGCGCTGCTTACAGAAGAAGTAGGAAGCTTAAAGGGGTGGATAACAATGACACGAGACTAATGAAAGGAGAATATGAACTGGCACGGAGAAAGGTGAATGAGATAAAGAATAATAATAGGAAGGAGCGCAATTGCAGTCTTGCCAGAACAATAAAGAAAACGGGGGGTTCGAGCTCAAACGTATTTTGGAACTGGGTAAATAAACGGGGGAAAAGTAGTGTGCAGAGTATCAAAGTGGATGGGGAAAGTACAGAAGATAAAGGCCGTATCGCTTCAGAGTTAGTCAAGCACTGGGAAAAGATAAACGATAGGCGATGGGGCAGTGGGTCCCCACCAAAAAGAAATACTCTGGTGGAGGAGAACCTATCCAATCGTGTATGTAGCGAAATAACGGCAGAAGAAGTGCGGAACGTGGTCTCGAAATTAAAAAATGGTAAAGCGGGAGGAACTGATGAAATTCCGAACGAATTCCTCAAAAATGGAGGGGAGGCACTTATTGAAGTCCTGACAAACCTTTTCAACCTGTCTCTGCGAAAGCAAGAGGTCCCCAGAGAGTGGAGGGAAAGTAAGGTGTCGTTCATACACAAAAAGGGGGATAAGGAAGTTCTAGATAACTATAGGGGGAGATCAGTTAGTAGTAACATCGGAAAAGTATTCTGTAAGGTCATATACGGTAGACTAGAGGAAGTTATTGAAGAGAAAGGTTTTTAGGAGAAATTCAAAATGGTTTCAGGAAAGGACGAAGAGTCACTGATCACCTATTTACACTCACCCAACTGATAGAATCAACAAAGGCTGAAAAGAAAAAGATGTTTCTGGCATTTCTAGATGTGAAAAAAGCGTACGACCGAGTGTGGGGGGAAGGTATGTGGCGAAAGCTCGAGGGCATAGGACTGGGGGGTGACTTTGTGGGAATCATGAAAGCACTGTATACAGATGTGCAAAGCCAACTCAGTCTAGGGAGTATCACTACAAAACGAGTCCCTATGGATATAGGCCTCAAGCAGGGGTGTATCTTTTCACCGATTTTGTTTGCATTGTATGTTAAAGATTTAGGGGACGAACTAATTCAGAGTGCGGAGGGGGTAAATGTTGGAGACATAAAGATACCAGGCTTATTCTTTGCGGACGACATGGTGTTAATGTCTAGAACTGAACAGGGGCTAGAGAAACTGCTGGAAATTGTTGGTAGATATGGGAACACATGGCGGCTCGAACTAAATGAAAATAAAAGCAAGGTAATACCCGTTGGACGCAAGGTAGATATGACGAAGAGATGGAGAGTGGGGGAGTTCTCAATCCCCGAAGGGGAAAGCAAACAAATCACTATAGGAGAAACGGGAGAGTATGGGTATCTAGGGGTAAGCATAAATATAACGGGAAGAGGGGTGTACAGAAATTACTCAGCCAAACTGATTCTGAAGGGGAAAAGAATTCTGAACCAACTAAAACTTTTAGGGAAAAATAGTTTCAATAAGGTCTTTGTGGGGAAAACACTGTGGGAGAGGGTGGGTTTACCAAGTATAACGTATGGCACGGACGTGATTCCATTAAACCAAACTGTTATTAAGAAGTTGGAAAGTACTCAGAATGATGCCGGCAGATGGATAACAGGGTCGAGTAATGCTGCAGCTTTGGAAGCAGTAAGGGGGAAGCTTGGGTGGATGAAAATCAAGGACAGGGTAGATTTGGGAAAACTGTGTTACTTTAACTACTTGAGAAACCTGCCTGACAACCGGTGGTGCAAATTGATGCTCGATACCAATTGGAATTCTAATATAGAAACGGGGTGGTCAAAACATGTGAGGGAACTAATGGACAATTACTCTATAGAGGTCACAAACATAGAAGTAGGAATGAAAGAAGGCAAAAGGTTTGTCAAAGAGAGAGTCATGGAAGATTGCAATCGAAACTGGCGAGCAGGGGTTAGCGTGAAAAGATCACTGCTGGGGTTACAATATAAAGAAAAGCCAGCTTTTGAGAAGTACCTAGATGGCACCTTTGGAGGGTCACTGCTGTTCAAACTGAGATCAAGATCACTGGAGCTTCGGGGAAAAATTGGGAGAGATGGGGAAAAGGGATGCCAAATGTGCCACTCTGGAGTAGTGGAGACCATGGAACATTTTCTCTTGGAATGCCCACAGTATATACCTCATAGAATAAAATTTACTGGAAGAATAATGCAGAAGTGGGGTGAAGAAACAAAGGATAGATGGCTGAAGGGAGACACGAGGGAGAGGGTAGGAATGCTTATTGAAGAAATTGAAAAAGAGGAAGTGAGGGACACTATTAAGCAGTTTATATCTGAATGCTGGGAGGAGAGGAGGGGAAGAGGGGGGTGGGGTGCAGGGGGAATGATGACCTTCTCTTATGAGGACCGCGACAAATCAGCGGCTGGCCAAAGAGTTATTATTATTATCTGACTTGTCGGGAATTGTCAACTCGAAAACGTGAGCGCATGCTCCTATGTACATATTATACATAGAAATTTATATTGTTTTTCATATGTCCCATAAGACTTCACGGCTGTGTTACATGCTATTTTACACATTTGAATCAATTTCATGTATTATTTGTTAACTGGTAGAGTGCTAAGCTTTCCTGACTACAAAATTTTGTTCATCATAAATTGCTCTGTTGTACTTGAATGGATAGTGTCTGAAGGCACTATCCAATCAAGTGTAACAGACCAATTTGTTGTGCACAATATCTAAATTATACCAGGTCCAAAAGGAAACTATCTTCAGTGGAGAATAATAGATAGGGCCATTACCAGTGCTTTTTAGTAAAGTCCATTTTGTGGCTTCCAGCACTCCACCAGTTAAGATGTATAGTTGTGCTTACGAATGGTCGTGGTATTGGGTGGCGAGGAGTGCGAGGAGGGGTTGGGTGGTTTTGTGTGTGCGAATGATTTGAAAATTATGAACATATTATACGTAGAAATTTTTATCGTTTTTCAAGTGTCTCATAAGCCTTCACGGCTGGGTTTCATGCTACTTTATTCATCTGTATCAATGTAATGTATTTTTTTTTCTGTAAAGATGTATAGAAACGTGACACTATAATAAAATAATTTGCTACTTCTACTACTACTCGGCGGAATATGACATCGCAGATCAATTGATTGTTCTATCTGAAATTTGTGCAAGCCTGACGAATGGGGTAGACATCAATGTAACAATTGGATCTTTCAGGTTTATTGTCACGCGTAGCGGGTCATAACAATGTTCGGCTACATCAGACAGAAAGATATAGCATCAGATTTGAAGACACATTTTCCTGCTATCGTACTTGTTCACGTGTTTAATCCTTCCAATCTCGAATGCATAAAAAAATTGTGTCAAGTGAAAGGTATAACAAACAACTAAAAACATCACAATGTGCTAGACTCACCTCCTTTGTCTGTGGCGTAGCCCAGGGGCGTCCATGGGGGCCCTCTAAAATTGTGGTTGCCTCCCAGATATTGACTCAAGGCAATGCAACTTTCCCTAAAATGGTCTCCACTACAGGTCTTCAGAAGCTAGAAATTCCTCTGATTCCCTCTTAGAGCACTGAATATTGCAAACGTTTCTCGGGGGGGGGGGGGGGGCTATTTCTTACTTGAACCCTTCGGTGGGTAACCACTCCACCCACTATTATTATAGAATACTGATTACGCGTCTGGTCTTTGGGGGGATAACATCCGAAAAAATTAACCGCGAAACGCCCAGTTTTAATGAAAGTAGACAAATAACAAGACTCATGTCAGATGAGGGAAACTAGGAAGTAAACACTGATGTGAAATTCATCGACTAAAAACACACCTGATCTTGATTTTATTTGCAAGTGTCGTCTACCTTTCGTGTTAGATAAAGGTTTAACAGAAAGCTGGAAAAGAAAAATCGAAATGAATAATACAATCTTCTTGGAATGAAACAGTTCAACTATAATTCTGAAGGATAATAAACACCGTGAACGGTAAAAGGGCTATCGTCCCCGAGCCAACCGACACAGACCGAACGGACCGTTATATGTCCCAAATATGGAAACTCGGCAGATTACGGACTGATCCGTGGAGATGGTTGCATTTTGTGACAGCCAGAAAGTTCAATTTTCACTCGAAAAGCAGTTGGCTGAACTGGAGAAAAAGAAATTAACGCAACTGCAAATGGCTGAACACTTTAAACAAAAACACCGGCGCCCTGGAAGATCATTTCAATCAATATTGCCAACGGCTAAATGGGCAAAACCAAGCTGTCTTGTTGGGAGGTTCTGTCGAGCTGTTGGATAAAATTATGACCAAGCCTCGCTTCGGATTTTTGCTCTTTGTATCGTCTGCTCGTCGACTACCAATGTTTTCTTCACGCAAAAATCTATGCACGCCGTTTTTCACCCTTTGAATCCGAGAGGCCGCTTTTCCGGCCCAGGAACATGATAGGTCATAATTTCATTAAGTAGGGTGACTGCTGGGTGAATGTGTGTGGAAAGGTCAATTGATATTTTCAACGTGCCGCCTTAGGGCTGCACGCTGAAAATATTAATTGGTCTACCCCAACATGATGAACATGGACTCTTGCACTTGCTGCCATTGAACTGTATTGGAAGATACCAACATGGTTCTAAGGGTTAAAGGGTTAACCCTTTACCCAACGCAGACGATATCAAAATTTATTATTTTAAATATCATTTTTTAAAATTTTAAAAAAATTTCAACAAAACCATATCCTGTGACCCCTCGTTGGAACTAGCTCGACGAGCTCGTTCCAACGAGGGGTCACATGATATGGTTTTGTTGAAGTTTTTTTAAAAATAAATTTTTTCAACTGCTGAATTTGCATATTACGCGGGCGGTTGCGGGAGATTCGTTGGGTAAAGGGTTAAAGTGCTAAGCTGGTTTGGCAATTCGTCAAATCAGTGGGATGAACGGGGGACCTTTTTACTGTGAATGCATATCAACTGGCACAGTATGCTGTGAACATGTAGATTGTCTTTGTTCAAGCATGTCTTTAACACACCGATGTCGATTTGATCTCGTTCGAAAGAGCTCATTGTATCTATCACTGTCAAGTACTCATATCACGGTAACTTCCGATCGACTGCTGTTTGGAAGAGTGGCTACGTTTTTGTTGACCGGTAGTATACTACACTACACGCCCATGCTTCTCCGAATGCTTTCCAAAATTAGGCCGAAAATGTTGTGGCCAACCTTGTGAAGAAGGGAGGTAATGGGTAAGAACATGTTGACTTTTATCCGTAAAAAGGTAAATATAAAGGAAACAAGGAGCACTTGCAAACCCTCAGCTTGGGCGGATCCGGGAGAACCCCGACCTAATGTTTGGTAACTCTTTTTTCTCACAACGCCCGAGGCCGGGAGGCGATATTATCCGTGATAACCCATGGGCAATCCGCCGCATCCACTACCAAAGGTAGTGGTTGGCCATGTGTTACCAAGAATAAATTATTATAATACATTTCCGATGCATACACCTTTACATACGGCGCTGGGTTCGTGAGAGGCATCACCCATTGGCTTCCGGTTTTCGAATTTGTTTTGAATCTATACATAATTGCGAGAATATTTTGGCTGGAAAACATTCTGATCACGTGGAAAGAAGCTACCAGAGGTCCACTGCTGACCTACCATTTTACAAACGTCTCCCCTGGGAGGCTCCCGGCCCCTGTCGACGAGCGTGGAATACCCTCCTTCTCGTCCATGCTCCTAACTCGCCGCTACACGAGCAGGATGATGCTTCACATCATAATACATAATTGAACTGTGGCGCACCCCTCCCGTCCATTTCAGAATCCTGGGTCCACAACTGCACAGTTAATGTTGCAGCTGACGAATCATGGTGGTTGATAAACTGAAAGTTGACTATTGTTTGCCTCGTATGTATTATCTAAAAGACTGTAAATATCCACAGATGGAAACCCAGCCTTTTGTGTGGTAATGTGCCCTCTCGTGATGAGTTCGCTGAAGAGACGGGCGCTGTTCTTAAAAATCGACAATTAATTTTCATTATATTTTAATTTTTTTCTCTCAAAAGCATAGGTAATGACCGCTCTTTGGAACGAATTCGTCCCAAAGAGGGGGCCATAACCTATGTTTTTGAGACAAAAAAATGAAAAAAAGTAGTTATTCAAGAATTTTGTTTGCAAGTGTCGTCTGCTTTTCATGTTAGGTAAAGGGTTAAAAATAGAGGGTCGGTGTGAGAGTTGTATTGCACATTGTTTATTATTCTGATGGACCGTTTCTGCTACATAAAAATTTAAGGCTCTGCTATTACCCATTACCTGAATACCAAACATCAAGTGGCTTTCCACGAGTGTAAAATATAGGGTTGAAGCATGTGGAAGAATATGTTTTACCTTATTTTTATACTGCTCTACAGAAAATTGCCCGAAGTTTGTGAAATGATGCACACGTCGATGACACAAATTCACCAACATTTCGAAATTTCAATTTTCATGTGAAATAAATAAATTTACAGACAGCTTTATGAAATTAAGGGGAGCTAAGTGTCCAGAAAATCTCTTCCAATGACGAAAATTGTCAGCCATGATGAGTTCGCCGAAGAGATGGGCAATATACCGAATAACCGAACCGAAACCGATATCATGGGGATACCGATAAATCGAACCGAACCGTTCATTGAAAATCGAAACCATCTGTATTTTCAAATTGTCCTGCTTTCTCTATTTATAAGGCCTTGTCGAGGCTTGAAAGCAGTTGAAGTTTTCATTTCGGGCCCTGAGTTCCAATGTGTTCTATGTGCCAGTCGGCACATAGAACACATTGGAACTCAGGGGACGATTTGTCATGAAGAAATTGCCAATTTTCTTTTCAGTTTTGTTAGCCCCTAAGGGCCCGGACAGTTGTTCAGAATTCCCACGACACTTAACCTTAACAGGTCCAGTTGCTTCATGGACATTTATAGTCTACCAAGACTTGACTAGAAATCGCTGTCCAGAAGTTGTCGGAATGATTTGTCTATTCTCAGCATGGCCTCCTAACGATGGCATGTTAAGGGCGCTTACTCTGATACCACAAAGGCCTGAAATAGGCTTTCCAATGTTAAGGTGTGTTTAGAACAAGTCATAAAATTACTGTAGATTTATTTATTTATTGGTGTTTAAGGTCACACACTTATGCACAATGGCTGATCGTGACCGTGACATTTTTACGGGTGGAGGAAGCCGGAGTACCCGGAGAGAACCACCGAGCATCGACGAGCAACTGTCAGCTCCTCAACATTATAACTCTGTTCAAGCTCCGCCCAAGAAGGGTTACAGCGGTTGAAGACATGTGCACCATCAACGTGCAGTACGCCTTAGTACACGGCGTCATCGTGCCCCCATGCAGGCAACCGGGTTAAAGTGCCCTGCCCAAGGACACAGCGCGGGTAGTCCCAGACGGGGATTGAACTCGGGACCTCTAGCATAGAAGTCCAACAGTCTACCATTGAGCCACCACGCTCCCAATTACTGTAGATATGATTTGTGTTGGCAAAAGAATGTCAATGCTGAGTTTATTGTTAGTGGCATTTTTGACGCCGTGGTAGAATGATACAAGAACACTTTATTCTGGCTTTTCCTTTTGTGAATTCCCCTTTGATTCTATTAACAGATTTCTGTAGAGTCAGATACCGAATACCGTACCGATACCGCGATATACCCCACCCCCTCCCCCTAAAAATACTGAAACCGATACCAAATTCAAGACTCCAATACCGCCCATTTATATACTACTCAAAGTTTGCTAAACACCAAATATTTGACACATCATTGTAAAATTTGCTTGTGACACATTTGCGATATTTTTGGTGAATATGATTGAGGAATGTATTCAGATGGTCCTCAGTGTTTACATTAGCTCTCTTGACAGGCAGACTTTTCGTGACAGTCATGGAAAGCATGTACCCCTTGATTTTCTTGATGTTTTCGTGTACTGTCTACATGTACATGACATGTGTAGGGTATTCAATCTTCATTTCAACACAAACCCTTGTGATTTAATGATTGAATATGGCAAATGTAAGAAGACATTTGTCTGAAGCAGAAATGTGGTTGGCTGTAGGGATGGTAGAGCAAGAGGCTACCCATCGTCATGTTGGTGAAGCCCTTGGTGTGCACCGAACGGTGATCACCAGAGCCTGGACAAGATTTCAGCAGTATAGCACACCAGTAAGACGGTATGCTGGTGGCAGAGACAGGGCAACACCTGCAGCTGAAGACCGGTTTTTGGTCATTCAGGCCCGTTGGAACCGCTTTGCCACAGCAACCCAGCTTCGCAGTGACCTTCAGAATGCATCCGGGGTAAATGTTTCGACGCAGACTATCCGGGCAAGGTTGCTGGAATGTGATCTCCGATCGAGAAGACCATGTATTCGCATTCCGCTGTACCAGAACCACCGCCAGGCACGATATGAATGGGCCATGGACCACGTTGGATGGACCAGAGAAGATTGGCGACCTGTCCTTTTTACAGATGAGTCAAGGTACTGCCTAGACCACACAGATAGGCGTTCTAGGGTATGGAGAAGACCAGGAGAGCGATTCCATGCAGCCAACATTGCTGAGCATGACCGCTATGGTGGGGGGGGGGTCAATCATGGCCTGGGGCGGCATCAGCAGGGATGGACGTACAGAGCTCCGTGTCCTTGAACGTGGTACATTGACTGCACAGCGGTATATTGATGAGATCCTGGATGTCCACGTCAGATTGTGTGCAGGTGCAGTGGGTGATTGATTCATTCTAAAAAATACAATTGTAAAAGTTTTATAGTATTGGCTCCAGAAGCGTGGATATGTCTTACACCTGCACTTCTCAGTGGTTTGTATCCGTGTCTCCGATCCCTAGAAAAAAAGCAGCCACCTCTTTCTTCATGCACCCTTCCAGCGCAGTATACTATACTACTCAAAGTTTGCTGAGCACCAAGTATATCGAACTACCTGTTTTACATTTTAGTTGAAATATTGTAAAGAAAAGAAAAGTGTATTTATTTTTTATTTATTTATATCTTTAATGATTTAAGTACAGAAATTAAGATTTTATTTGTGTTTCACATTATTTTTTAGCTTTTGAATACGATAAACATGGGAAATGGATATTATTGATAAAAGAGGACATTTTTCAATTTGCCAAAAAGTTGACGGAGCGAACTGGTATGGGTTCAATATCGGGTATGAGACCCATTACATTTAAATTACAGCTTGACAACGCCTTCTCATGCTCCCAATCAGGTTCCTGATGGTCTTTTCTGGGATGTTGTTCCATTCTTGGACCAGCATGGCACCAAGCTTCTGAAAACTTCTTGGCTGGACTGGACGGGCTGAAATTGCAAGCTGCAACTCATTCCAGACATGTTCGATTGGATTGAGGTCACGGGATCTTGCTGGCTAGTTCATACGCTTAATCCCCTCCCTCTGTCGGTACTCCCCGACAGCATTGGCAACATGAGGACGGGCATTATCGTCCATCAGAATTGTATTTTCTACCTATTAATATAACTGACTAAAACGAATCATTAGCATTTTAAAAGATCTGTCAATTTGCCAACTGGCAAATTGCCATATCTTTCAAAATGCTAATGGTTCATTTTAACCCATTTAAAGTCATAACTAAAAAATACAATTCTACAAAATACAATTTAAAAGTTTTATAGTATTGGCCCGGGGTCGGTTATTTCAGGAATATATTCAAGCAATGATATATGTGAAGAGGTGTCAGCGATATCCGCCAACCATTTTGTCAATTATGAAAAATTTTGTTCGTTAACACTTACTACTATACCATTGTTTAGAACTCAGTTGGTTAAGACCTGCCACGACGACTGCAGCTTTCAACTTTGCCATTTCGTGACAATAATTTTTACAACTGGGAAAATCATCACGTGTGCAATTAAACATCCAAATCATAGCTCGCGAATTTTATGGAATCCAATAAAATTGTATGAAATTCCATTTAGCCAATATTAATTCAATTATTTTTTCATATTAGGTCAATTCTTCATTTCTAAACGAAATCAAATTCAAGACTTTGGTCATTATATAACAACGCGATGAGTTACAAGACCACGCCACCAAGTCGTTCCTTTACTTTTACACCTCCTTTCCTACTATCCGAACTCTTTAGTGAACTCCGGTCACTCCAATCCCTCTCTGAGAACAGATCCAAGGATTAGTTGCTGGGGGACGTACGTGGCTTGACCGAGACCCCAACCGACTCACAAGACGTTAAAAATCATAGCATCAAACTCTTACCTTTTTTTTTATTTTGCAGTTGTGTACAGTCAGAGAGCAGGATGTGTGAATTCATTATTATTATTATTATTATTATTATTGTTATTATTATTATTATTATTATTATTATTATTATTATTATTATTATTATTATTATTATAGCTCGACACACTATCGCAGGGACAAAATCGCTGTCATGACAAATGCTAATACTGATTAAAATAATTTCTGCTCGAACAATCCGCACATACTATATTTATTTATTTATTTATTAAGGTTTAACGACACTTTAACAGCCAAGGTTATATCATGTCGGTGACAGTTTTACGGGCGGAAGAAGCCGAAGTACCCGGAGAGAACCACCGATCGACGACGAGCAGCTGCCGCACTGCAGCACACAGCTTCAAGGCCACCACTGCTGACTTCACCATAGTCACCACCAGCTGTCCATCTTGTCAGTCTGCATTGTAGTCATTGTAGTCACCAGTAATAATATATAAAGGATATGGAATGAGTGTTTATCTCATATAATATTTATGAAACGAGTCTAAGAATTTTCCGTTTGGACGAGCCGAAACGAAAAATTCGGACGAGTTTCATAAATATTATATGAGAAAAACACTCATTTCATATTCTATTTATCATATGGCACACACACGCACAAATTAGCCACTTAGGTCACATACTTATGTACAATGGCTAATCGTGACCGTCACAGTTTTACGGGTGGAGGAAGCCGGAGTACCCGGAGAGAACCACCGAGCAACGCCGAGCAGCTGTCAGCTCTTCAACATCGCAACTCGGAACTCTGCACCGCGGCACAGGCAGGGTTAGATTGGTTGAAGACATGCGCACCATCGACGTGCAGTACGCCTTAGTATACTGCGTCATCGTGCCCCCATGTAGGCAATTGGGGTTAAGTGCCTTGCCCAAGGACACAACGCATGAGCGCCAATCAGTCGCTGAAATGGTCACCTACCCAGCTACTCACCGCGCTCGACGTTGCTTAACTTCGGTGATCTGACGAGAACCGGTTACCGCGACGCCACTGAGTCCCTCTCGTTTCAGTCCTTAGCCTTTTGAAAATATAATCTCTACAAAAAACATATCTAACAATGCCGTGCCGTCCTTGGAAATTCTCAACCGTTATTTTTGAACTGTGGAGTGACGTCATGGAGAGTCATAGAGTTAAATATTAAAAGGCGTCGGATTTGTTTGAAATTTTAGTATGTTGTAGGGCTTTCAAAAATGGAGATAGCGGGTTTTTTGTTGTTTTTTTTTTTTTGTTTTTTTTTTTCATATTTCGATTGAACCTATTTTGACGTTTTTACGTCACGTTGAAGTTTGGCCTATTTTTTACATTCTTCATTAAAAGCCCTATCATTTTGAGTCCAATTGCGCCTTATTGAAATGAGATATGAAACTTACCATACCTATTTCTGGTCATGTGCAGTTGTTAACCTTTGTTTTACTTTTTCAGTTTGAGAACCTGATGCCAGCGATGCCAAGTTTAGGGAGTTTTTTTCTATTAAAAAAATATCTAATAAATGTCGTGCCATCCTAGAAAATTCTCAACTGTTATGGTCGAACTTGGGGTGACGTCATTGAGGGTCATATGGTCAAAAATTAAAATGCGTCGGGTCTTTTTTGAAATTTTAGAAATGTTGTAGAGCTGCAAAAATTAAAAATAGAACTTTTTTTATTTTTTCGATTTGGCAGAATTTTGACGTTTTTACGTCACTTTAAAGTTTAGCCTATTTTCACATATTTCATTACAAACGCTGTTTTCTTATTCACGTAACTCAGGGGCGGCGGAACGATTTTCAAAGTGGAGGGCTGGATCGGGCGATGGATGGTCGTCGGTATGAAAATTTTAAATTCCAGGGTCCCAAAACCCCAATTTCCATGCATCTGGGTGGATATTTTGAGATTTTTTTAGATTTTTCAGGAGTTGTATTTGAAAGATTTCACACTTTGAGAGCCGTTAAAAAACGTCAGTAAAGCATACAGGTGAGGTCTATTTATCAGCTTTGGTCGTAACGACCGATTTTTTAACAGACTGTATACATTTTAGCGTTTGCTGCCATAAATTCAAAAAATGATCCGAAATCCATCGAAACTGAACCAGTACGAGAGAAATATAGCTGGCGAAAATATACGGGAGGCTCTGGACCCGTCTCTTGTTTCACCAGCCATTGGTTGTGTTAAAATATATGCATACAAAAAACATGGCCCGGCAAAAAAAGTGGAGGGGCTGAATTACCCCCACCTCTCCAAACACCGCCTCCCCCCCCCCCCCCGCCCGGTTCCGCCGCCCCTGTAACTCCATATTTATAAAAGATAGAGCTACCAAAACGTTGTACACTGTTTTCTGCTCATTCGAAACTGTTGAACGATATTTAGTAATTTCAAATTTACGCACACGATGACAGCGGTGCCATTTTTTCTTTACCCTTTATTTTCAATCGGGGGAGAGGCGCGGTGGCTCAGTTGGTAGAGGTACAGGCTGCAAGCTGAGAGGTCCTCGGTTCGAATCCCACCTGCGGCAACCGCGTTGTGTCCTTGGTCAAGACACTTCACCCCCATTGCCCATGTGGGGGCACGGTGACGCTGTGTACTAAGGCGTACTGCACGTCGATGCTGCACCTGTCTTCAACCAATGCTAACCCTGCTTGTGTGAAGTTAGTATGTTGGGGAGCTGACAGTTGCTCGCCGTTGCTCGGTGGTTCTCTCCGGGTACTCCGGTTTCCTCCACCCGTAAAACTGTCGTGGTCATGATTAGCCATTGTGCAGAAATATGTTACCTTAAACACCAATAAATAAATAAATTATTTTCAATCTCATTTTCAGCTTAATCCATTTGAAATTTTTGAAATATAATCTACGGAAGAAACATATCTAAAATGTATTGCCGTTCAATAAAATTCTCAACCGTTATACTCGCACGCTGGGGTGACTTCATAGAGGTCATATCGTCAAAAATTAAAATACGTCAGATTTTTCTGAAATTTTAGTAAATGTTGTAGAGCTCCGAAAATTAAGAGATAGTTGTTTCTTTGTTTTTCGATTTGGCGCCATTTCACAGCCATGCTAGGGAACGCCGGGCTGGTCACGGCATTGAACTTCAAAAAGAGATGTCCACGGTTCGATCCCCGCCAAGGGTAACTGCGTTGCGTCTTTGGGCAAGGCACTTAATCGCGATTGCCCACATGGGGGCACGGTGGAGGTTCAAAGGGTTGAATGAATATGAACCCCGTAGGGTTCATATTCACTCAACCCAGTTGATTTGGGTTAATTTTTTCAGAAACGATTTAATAGCGACACTGTGGCGCTGTGTACTAAGGCGTAATGCATATCGATGGTGAACCTGTCTTCAACCAATGCTAACCCTGCTTGTGTGAAGTTAGTACGTTGGGGAGTCTGCCAGTTGATTGCCATTGATCGGTGGTTCTCTCTGGGTACGCGGCTCCTCCACCCGTAAAACTATCCGACACGAGGTGTCCCTGGCTGTCAAAAGTGTCGTTAAACTCCAATAAATAAATACAGCGATGTTATTGTATTTTAGAGAATTACTTTTGTTCACCAAAAGTAATTCTTTAAAATTATAAGAATACATGCACGAAGTTTTTTACGTGTATTTGCCTGCTCGATTGTCATCAATGGCGTGGCCACGGAGGAGGATTGGGAGACGCCCCTGCCCACTTTCCCTCAAAGTTGGTCCTCGAAACTTGTCCAAAAATGCCATAAAAATTGTAGGGGGGTTAGGTCCATGGGGGTAAGGTTGTATATTTGGAGATTGCTTATCCTAATATCTGTGTCGGTGAAAAGGTAGACAGTCATCAGTGTAATGAAAAACCTCAAAATATCCGCTCAGATGCAAGGAGATGGGGGTTTTTTTAACCCTGAAATTCAAAATACCATGGTCGACCCGTGGTACCGACGACCCTTGGCCGCCCCAATCGGACCTTTTTATTTTCCTCTGGTGGAAACCCCGATTATTGTTACCTTGGTTACCTAGCTCAAACTTTAGGGACACAAAATTCTGAAATGTGAAGGCTTGGAAAGCTTTTCCTGCGCACACCACCCTCATCCCCCATTAAAACGGTTCTAAGCCAGCCTCTGACGGTTTGTGCCCCCCCCCCCCCCCCCCCACACACACACACTTGCTTTGGGCTGGCTACGCCACTGATTGTCATACATTATAACGGGTTCTTTGATATAAAGGATGTATGAAATATAAGCTTAGTTTTGGATAATCAGAATTGTGATTTCGTTAAATATACTCAAAAAAGAAAGTGTGCATTGCAGAAATTGATCAAACTCCAAACAAATAATTTCGTAGGAGTGTTAACCTGTTCATGAATAAGTTATATTGAACACAAAAACAGCTTTTCTCGTTAAAATTGCATTAACGTTAAATGGCGTGCTGCACGTTTGTGAAAAGGCATGTTTTGCACGTGGAGAGTCTGACAATTCATGCAGCAGTGTGAATCCTTGGGTATTTAAACACTAAAGTAAGGCCTTCCTATCGTTCACATTCAAACTGAAGCTGCTGTTAAAACGACTCCACATTAGCATGCCAAGATTGACAATGAATCAACGTCTCCTTGCCCTGGGTATGATTAGAGCTGGCAGAACACACAGAGAGGTTGCCCAGCATTTGAACTGCCACCGTAACACTGTAGACAGGCTATTCCATCGACATGCACAACATGATGACGTTCGAGACCGACCCCGCTCCGGGAGACCCCGAGTTACCACCCCTGCACAAGATCGGTATATCCGTGTCGTCCATCTCCGGAACCGGCAACAAACGGCAACGGCGACAGCCAGGAACATCCTAACCTGAGACGGATACATCCTCAAACAGTAATCAACCGGCTGAGAGAATACGGCTTACGTCCTCGAAGACCTGCAATTCGTCCGATTTTGACATTACGTCATCGTCGTGCTCGACTGCAGTGGTGTAGACAACATCTCAGGCATCCCTTACACTGGTGGCGACGTGTTTTATTCACAGATGAATGTAGTTTCCATCTTTCATCATCAGATGGCCGCCAGAAAGTGTACAGACGTCGAAACGAACGCTACGCAGATCCATGTGTCGTGGAGCGAAACCGTTATGGGGGAGGGTCTCTCATGGCGTGGGGTGGCATCACTGCCCGTAACAGAACTGAGCTGGCCATTATTGATGGCAATCTCAATGCAGCCAGATATCGTGATGAAGTGCTTACACCTGTTGTTGTCCCATTTCTGCAACGTCACGGCCCCGGCGTCATTCTACAGCAGGACAACGGCCGACCCCACGCAGCTCGTGTTGTTCAACAGTATCGGCAGCAACAACAAGTGGATGTTCTTCCCTGGCGCGCAAATTCGCCCGATATCGCACCCATTGAGCACGTATGGGACGAAATGAAACGTCAGCTACGCCGGCTTCCCCATGCACCGTCAACGCTTGAGGAACTCCAAAGACAGCTTATCAGAATATGGAACAACATCCCACAACACTTTCATGCTCACTTGTTCGCTTCCATGAGGCGTAGATGCACAGCAGTAGTCGATGCAGACGGAGGTCATACCAGATATTGAGTGTGTGACTTTTGTGTTTGACCCTTAGCGTCTTTGGCTCTCCATGGCACCAAGAGTATTCGTCGTAGCGTAATGAAATTTCTCGTGTTGATCACAAATTGATTCATCTGTGATTGAATAAAATTTCCATGAATGAAAATGATATATATCTTTTTTAGTGTTATTTTTAGCATGCACACTTTTCTTTCAAATTAGTGGCTTTCAAAGAAAATATTGACATACGAGGGATCAATATTTTTTTTCGACAACCGATATGTTTTAAAACCTAAAAAATAGTGTGATATATAAAACTGACGGGTACAGATGTGAAGCCCCGCCCGCGTGACGGAAATTTCTAGTTGCGTTGCTTATAAAGGGAGATAAACGAAATTTAATTTTTTAGCTGGACTGAGTCACGGATTCGCACATACGTTTTTTTATACAACAACAGATAGTAAAGTACGCTTTGTTATACAGTAGGTCGCCATGGATTGTTCACTTTCATATTTTCTCGGACGCAATAATATAAGATATTAAAAACTCATTACAGGAATAATCATCAAAAATTTAATTAATGAAGCACCGGGTATAACCCGGCGCTTCATTAATTAAAGTTTTGCTAATGGCGTTTTTTATTACCTGGTAAATGAATGCGTGGACATCACTGCCCACGCGTGGGTTACGACCAGTTCACAGTGGCTGTACTGTAGGCTGCTTTCCAAAAGACAAATATTCCAAGGCGTACTAAAAATTATAGAATGAAAACTGAAGTGTCAGTTCTTGTGGTGATTACGCAGTAATTATAGTGTTGGTTTGGACAGCGATGAATATATATATATGCATAAGCTGATAGTCGCTCCATATTCCAGTTACTCACTGTTTGACAAATCTTGAATTTCAATCAGCTTTTATTATTATTTATTTATTTATTTATTGGTGTTTAAGGTCACATATAATAAGCTATAATTCTTGTTTTGATGTTTAGTTTACATGTTATTGTTATAAGTAACTGTTTTGTATATAATGTATGTATTTTCATGTAACCATTAAATCGACTTAGAGAGAAACACAGTCGGTTACCTCCATTGGGTGCCAATACATGTTTACGGTCGACAAGCCCGTTTTGAGGTGTTTTTCCCCAGTTGTGCCTTACGACAGCTGTACAGAAAACAATAGTCCTTGCAGACTCTTTCTTTACACATTTGTAATTGTATGTAGTGGCGAACTCCAGAAAAACAAGAAGACCTGAAAGCCAGCTTCTCTTGACAGAAGACAGGCTGCGAAGCATGCTAGGGGGCGATATATGATTTTTACGGTGTAACGTGACACTTATGACTGTCTACATCCGCCGCTGACCCAGGCATGAAATTATCGGAGAAGTATATCACAATTGTTCACAATTGGCTGTAACGTAAGTGCATGCCCTACTTCGGAACTTAACTCAAGTTAATAACATTTGCAAACGCATTTGGAAAAGTCGAAGATTGCAAAGGCACTATAAAGAGATCGAAAAGGGTCGAGGGACCGGCGCTTGACATTACAGGTACTCTCCCTGCACACCTCTTGCATTACCGAGCGCATGCGCAACTACCGTAACGTCAATTCCCTTTTTCCGCCATCTTGCATGGTCGGATTTTTGTGACTACGTGATTGTTGCTCTCGTTTTTCTAATTGTGATCGCTAGAGAAATTATTACAGTGCTTTTCTGGATAATGTATCAGTTCACTCCAGCTCTAACTCTTTATTATTTTCCTACAAATCTATGCTAATTTTAGCTTGTATTCTCTCTTTGAGCTTTGTTTTTTAAACCCATGAAAACGCGACCCGCGTTGATCGGTTTTCCGCCGGGGAGAAGTATTGTGATTTGGTTTGCTTTATGGGGTTTTCCCCTCTGAATTCACTTCTCACATCCATTTGGACAATGCCAAAAAACATGCCTTGTCCTTCTTGTTTGCAGGTGAAACATGTCGATGATGTTCACAGTACTTGTGTCACCTGCAACAATTGCCCTCGGGCCAATCTCTGTGGTGTTTGTGGGGTTTGGTCACCTAAAGTCTGGGCTTCCGTTAACAAGGTGGTTCTGAGAGAATCTAGAACCCCTCATTCTCGGGTCAAAGGTTGCCGTGCCTCCTCGTATATTTTCGAGAGTCCACGGGGTGATTCTGTCACGCAGGATGTTGGGCCGCCTTTTACGGTAACAGATTCCTCCGCAACAGTTGGTGGGCTGCTGGTCATTGGACGCCTGAAGTGGGGACTACTGTCTCCCTTTCTTTGACTCCATTGGTCACCCTTGAGGTGACGGTTTTCCTCGAGACGAGTTCTTTCGAGGTCCACTCGGACGCTCTCTCCGATTTTCCGCCGGCATCATCTGCAGCTACTGGGGAATTTGTTCATGATGCT
The DNA here is from genome assembly GCA_031216915.1 of Pictodentalium vernedei. Taxonomy (NCBI): domain Eukaryota; kingdom Metazoa; phylum Mollusca; class Scaphopoda; order Dentaliida; family Dentaliidae; genus Pictodentalium; species Pictodentalium vernedei. The sequence goes on along the minus strand of CM062291.1, from coordinate 410,156,295 downwards.
TCTATTTTGCATGATAGTCTTCCTTCCATCTCTTCTGGAGATGGTATATAGTCTCGTGGCCTGTGTCTGGTGGTGTTTCACAGGACCCCCAGTCTTCCCTGGCTTGTCGGCGAAACTGTACAGGATTACAGGCTGTCCCGTCTCATCTAGCTAGGTTTACGCTTGACCGGTTGGGGCGCTCTGTCGGTTCGGCGGCGATTCCTCGTTCCTTGTCGGATGGGGCTGGGGCATTGGCAACCAGGGCCTTCTGTTCGGCAGAGGCCAGTGACGGCTCCTGTTAGCTGCCATTCTTTAACCTTCCTCGATGATTTCGCACCGTGTCCCAAGTTTGGATGTCGATCGACGCTTGTCGTCGGTCTCAAAGGATAGGCAGTTGGGGCCCTCAGGGCTCTATGACAGTTTCCTGTCACTCTTGAGACAATCCTCCGGTGTTTCCTCATCGTGTCCCAGGTCCAGCTGCCGATCGACGTCCGCCGTCGGTCTCTCTGGGTGATTTGCAGACAGGTCCTTCTGTTTTGCAGAGGCCAGTAACGGCCCCGAGCGTTATTCTTGCGACTATCCCCGGATGTCTTCTTACCTCTGTCTGCCGATCGACGTTCGTCATCGGTTCCTTCTGAGGATTTGGGCTCTTCTTCCAAAAGGGTTCATTGGGAAGACACTTTGATACTCAGTCGGGCGCGGATGCTCCGACGGATTCTCAGAGTGAGCTGAGGCAGGACCTTCTGGCGCTCACACGGTTGCTTTATAGCAACCCCCAAGTTGGCTTTTCTGTGCTTCTTGAGGCGCAACCTACTTTGATCAGTCGCAGAGATTCCTCGCCTGACTCTTTGGATGCTGCTTAGCATTCACAGGAGGTTCCTGTTGGTCAGCCCGAGTTGGGCTACTTCTCTACTGGATGACGATTTGCTTGTAGGCGACGGGCCTCCCTCGTCAGACTTGGGGCAGGCTTTGGATTGTGTTTTTGGCTTCTTGCCAGACGTTCAGCCTTCAGACCAGCCCTCAGTGACCGCCCAGCCGCGGTCGTCTGTGAAGCTCCGCAACCCTGCCGAGCCTTCTAGCTCCGGGATTTTGCGCCATCTGCAATCGGTTCAGGTTGTTGAGTTCTGCCAAAGCCTGGATGTCAAGATGCGTTTCAAGGCCCTGAAGTGTTCCTCCTTTTCTCGATCTGATGTCTTTCTGCCTTCAACGCGGTTTCTACGAATCCGCCTGTCCACCAGTCTTCCAAGGTTTGACTACAGTGGACGAGGATTCTTCTAAGTCGACAGTTCTCCCGATGTCGGTGTTAGAATCTATGGTGGGCCTTGCCTATTTCCATGTGCCCATTCACCTGGCGTAGCGGAAATATCTTCGGTTCTCGTTGCGGGATCGTGTCTTTCAGTTCAAAGCTCTCCTGTTCGGTTTGAACCTGGCTCATCGGGCCTTCACCCGACTGATATCACATGTGCTCGCTTTTCACCGTACTCAGTCGGCTGTAACTTCGTGGGCCTACCTGGATGACATCCTCCAATGGCACCCCAATGTTGCAATTCAGGAATCCGATGTCCGACGACTGCTTTGCCTGCTAGCGTCGCTGGGTTTCAGAGTCAACTGCGAGAAGTCAGATCTTATTCCTTCCCACCAATGTTGTCATTTGGGCACGGATTTCGACACTTTTCACAATCTGGTGTTTGTTCCCAAAGCTCAGGCGTTGATCTGTTCCGCCTTGACTCGGAACCTGCTCCGATCCTCCTCGGTCTTGGCCAGAACTTTCCTTCGGTTGCTGGGCTTTTGCGGTTTGGTGACGGATCTTATTCCGCTGGGTCGATTGTTTGTCCGACTTCTCCAACACTTCCTGTTGGATAATTGATGTCTGAATGTGGATCCTCTAATCCGAGGTCCTTGCATTATCACCTCTTGGTCCAATGATCCCTGGTTAACTCATGGTGTTCCGTTGGATATTCCTCCTGCCGATCGCATCCTAACAGTGGATGAAAGCTATTGGGGCTGCGAAGCGACGTTTGACCCTCTAGGTCTGTCTACTCACGGCGAGTGGGACCGAGAGCAGGTGGCCTTTGATTTCAAACAGAAGGAGCTCCTTGCTCTTCTGTTGAGTTTTCAGTAATGGATCTTTCACCTTTCGAATCACACAGTCCTGCTTCTTTCGGGCAGTTCGACAGTGGTGGCCTACATCCGGAATCAAGGGGCACGCATTTGAATCCCATGTATCGGCTATCTCGGGATCTTCTGCTGTTAGCGCGGGGTGTACACGCTCGGATGGCTGTTCGACACATCCCCGGGCGTCTCAACGTCCTAGCCGACTCCCTGTCCCGACCAGACAGTGTCCTTCCCACCGAATGGATGCTGCATCGTACGGTGTTTCAGACAATTTGAGAGCGGTGGGGTCGTCCTTTTATCGACCTTTTCGCCACTCGCTGGAATCATCAGGTAGAGATCTTTGTCTCCTTTTGTCTCCCGTATGTCTTCCCCCTTGCACCGATGATTCGTGCTTGCAGTTGCAGGGTCATTCTGATCGCTCCTTTGTTTCCACAGAAGGCGTGGATCAGTCAGCTGCGGCTTCGGTCATTTCGTCTTCCTCTACGCCGCGATTTCGAGACGAACAGGGGAGTGCATTTCTGCATCACGGCAACATTGCACTGGCATGACTTATGCTGCCAAGTGGAAAGTTTTCTGTCGCTGGTGTGCAGTTTACCGAAATCCGTCAATCGTCAATTTCTGGCATACCCTTTTTGACTACAAGGGCCTGCAGCCTATTACCATTAAGGGCTATAGGTCTATGCTATCAGAAACTCTCTCTTTTGTGGGAAAGCGGAGCATAGGACATAATCTCTTTCTCTCCAAACTGACTCGACACTTTTCTCTGAAGAGGCCTCGTGTTTTGCGTCTTACACCCAAATGGAACTTAACATGTGCGTTGCATTGTTTGGATGGGGCGCAGTTCGAGCCTTTATCTGAGACCGATATGCGTTTTCTCACATATAAGACTGCTTTCCTTCTAGCGTTTGCTTCTGTCAGGCCTGTCAGTGAGCTTCATGCGCTTTCTGCTAATTTGGCTTTCTTCTGAAATGAGGCTCACAGTGTAACATTCACTACTGATTCTTGTTCGTGCGAATAAGAATCGCACTCAATTCATTCGGAGGGGTCGGAAGAGATTCTTTCTGTCTCTTATTCTTGGGAGGCAGTCTGTCTCTTCACATTCCATTTAATGGTGGATTTGCCTAGCAATCAAGCTGACTTATTCCAGTTTGACTGCTCCGAATCTTGTTTCGAACCGACTTAATGCTCTCGAGGTTCGTGTCATTTCTACATCCTGAGCTTTCTCCAATTTTGTTTCTCTCCGGGATGTTATGAATGTGGCTTACTGGAGAATTGATACTACTTTCTCCTTTTTTCACCGCCACCTGCAGCAGCAATCTGAGGACCTTTTTTAGGCCCTCTATTTGCTGCTCAGGCTGTTGTGCACCCTCGTTAATTAATTATTTCCAGGTTTGTGCATTTTTATCACGCAGCCTTGTTCTTTCATGTGTTTCATGCAGCATCTTTTCTCTTTTCATGATGGTTTTCAACACTGTGGTGTTGTGTTTTAGCTTCTGTTCTTGCAGCGAGTTCCCGATCTTTCTTCTTTTCCAGGTTTTACATGCGTTCCCTGCGCTCTTTGCATTTCTTTCACTTGCGCTTTTGATGGTATTGTTTACGTGATTCAGCTCATCATATTGTTTATTCAGCCAGTTGTAAATAATTGTGAGTAGGTTGAAAAGAAATTAAAAATTTTTATTAAATTTTGTTTCTTAACATACCTACCACAATTGTTTACCGGAGGCTCACCCTCCAAGGGGACATCTTTAATATCTTTGCCTCCCCACTAAATCACAAAACTTCTCGTTGGCGGAAAATTAGAATTGACGTCACGGTATTTTCGCATGCGCTCGGTAATGCAAGAGGTGTGCAGGGAGAGAACCTTTTCCATGTCTTTATAGTGCTTTTGCAATCGTCTACGTTTCAATTCGTTTGGAAAAGTTATTAGCTTGAGTTAAGTTCCAAACTAGGGCTTGCACGTACGTTACAGCCCACTGTAAACAATTGTGGTAGGTATGTTAAGAAGCAAAATTTACTGAACAATTTTAATTTCGCCTCTAGCGTCAAGTTCGGTGAATCTTCTCTCACTGTCAACGGTAGAATTGCCGCTGAAGAATTTACACCATATAATTCAGTGGACTGGGAATGTTTAAGAAACTGTAGAAAACGTGTACAGTTTAACCCTTTGCACGACGTAGACGATATCAAAATTTATTATTTTAAACATCATTTTTTAAAATTTTTCAAAACATTTCAACAAAACCTTATCATGTGACCCCTCGTTGGAACGAGCTCGTTCCAACGAGGGGTCACATGATATGGTTTTGTTGAAATATTTTGAAAAGTAATATTTGTTCAACTGCAGAATTTGCATATAACGCGGGCGGATGCGGGCGATTCGTTGGGTAAAGGGTTAATATTATCAAGCGTATGTAAAGTACCACGGTAGCGGTGGTGGGTCTATGATTCTGGGTTTGACGTGACGTCACATTTCAAACATGCGGGGTCCACGGTCTCCCCAAAATGGAAGTTCAGTATTAAACATGGCCCCAATGTTCTCCAGCCAAAATATTCCAGAAAGTTGCATTTATTCAAATTTTGAAGAAAGGAAGCCAGCAATAGCTGTATTCATGGAGTACGGTATTATCCGCGATAACACATGGGTATCCTGTCGCATCCACCACCTCTGGCAGTAGTGTTCCTCTGGTAATAGTGTGCCTCGGGTAGTAGTGTACCTTGGGTGGTGGATGGCCATGTGCTATCGCAAATAATACAAAGTCTCCTGTTATCGCTGCTTTTGAAAAAAAATGAATTATAAAAATAGGAAGGTCGGTGAGCTCGTTCCATTGAGGTGTCACATGATGTGGTTTTGTTGAAATGTTTTGAATTACACGGGCAGATGCGTCTGATTCGTTAGGTAAAAGGTTTACGCATAACGCGGTTTTCCTACAATTTCATTCCTTCATGTTTCATCTTGAACAAATGTTTCATACTTCCGAGATACCAGCATTTCGTCGCCTGAGTGCTAGAATGTCCTATGTCCCAAAGGGGACATAGGACATTCTAGCACTCAGGAGACGATTTGTCTTTATTTTATAGCATCACTAATGGCCAATGTACCTTAGGGATCCAAATTGAAAGCTTAAAAGTAAACTCGTGTATTATTTGTCAGCATTATTCACATCGTTTAAATCGCCTGAACTGTGCCCTAGCATTTAGTATGGTGAGTAGCACAACATGTATGTCGTCTCTGATTACCCGGACTTTTGTTGATGCAGTTAGTGTTAAATTCCCATAGGAACCGGGCTTTTGCCGGTGCAACTTTTTTCGGTGCAAAACTTCGGCTCCATCTATCTAGATCCGGCAAGTGGTGTACGTACTGTATATATAGTACACTATGGTATGTATAATGATATAAATGCACACAGGTCTATGGGGATATAATATGGATATATAATGAAATGATGTGGAAGGTGATAGTCCAGTTGACTATGTCCAAAAAATGGCACCCGTGAAAAGTTTTTGCCCAAATTGATTTTTTTTTTTGCTTAAATGTCACCTTTAGGGTCTTAGTTTTGAGAAAAACACCGCTGGCAAATTTTCATTTCAGTTTTAGGGTTTCTAGGGGTCAGGAAGTCAAGATGACTGCCGAAAAATTTGGGTTTGTAATATTGGCCCATGTCTGTAAAACGCGTTCATGAAAGCATAATAGAACAACACAAAATATATATTTACTATATATTAGGGACGGGGTAAATCATTCTTGACATTGCTGATTAACTCACATGCAACTGATTCAAGATGGCGTCCAATATGGCCGCAACAATCCCCAAAATGTATATTTTTCAATATTCAGCACATCTTGTCACTTGTGAATAAGCAAATTATACCTTTCTGATGGCATACTATTCAAAACAAGATACATAATATCTATTTGTTAACTTGATGAGTAATGAAATACTATAGCCAAAGTTAGACACATGATTCAGAATACACAAACTCCACTTTCAGTTAGTTTAGCTCTGTCCATTCATAATAAGATGCACAGCAAAGTGCTTATCAGCATATTAACAGAGCTCAACCTTGGGGTAAGCTATGATGGCATCATCAACCTCGAGAAAAGGGCTGAAACTGTTGTAGTTGAGCGTATTACACCGTCAGGTGGATACTGTTTACCACAGTTTGTTACAAAAGGGCATTTCCATATTTTTGCCATGGATAACATAGGCACTTGTGATAGACAAAACACTTTACATGGAACAGTCGTTGTTATAAACCAGAAACTGTTGAAAATGGTGAGTCTGTCAACAACCCTATTGAGATTCCAGATAAAGTTTCTCCAGTTCAGATTGAAGTACTTTATCTGGCTGAACCGTCCCAAGTACCAAAACCAATGAAGTTTGAAGAGTACTAAATCGACCTCGGCTTAGATCTCTTGAAAAGGTTTGAGGCAGATGACAGATCCTGGTGTTTGGCTAATCGCTTAATGACATGAAACGTTTATTCACAGTATATCGATTACATATGAAGTACAATTGTTAAAATAAACAAATCAATCAAACTCAATGTTGATACACTGCAAGGATGCGACACAGCCGAAAATGCTGTCTTCCTGTCGCTCCTCAGACGAAGCAAAAATTCTCGACAACAGACCGTGTATTTAAAACGATTTTTAAGGTGTATGATAGTGTCTCATTGACGGGCAAATAAGGATCACAGCTGTTGAGGGATTAATAGTTGTATTGACCAGGATACACGACAAAAAACTACTTGATAGTTATTAGGCAGTAAAAAGTTCCATGATGTACTGAGTCGTAAAGTGACAAAGAAATTAAAATAATGTCTTCATCTTATAATAATGATGTACCCAATGCCGGTACCCGAGATCTCCTTTAAATTGGGGTCTCGTGCTCCGTGCATTAGGTTACTTATACGGCTGCTCTTAGCTTACTGTCTGAATACATGATGGAGCAGAATTTAACCAAAACAGGAGAAATAAAGATTGCAGGACTCTCCAGGATATTAGATCAAGTCGGTGGGCTGCGCACAAAATGGGACGAGGTTCCAGAGAGAATGAATTATTTTGGGTGGTTCATAACCGAATGGGTAATTGAATTGACCCAGAAGGGAGAGAAAATACAATTAAAAAATGAAAAAGAAAAAAAAATCTTTTTTTTTTTCTTTTTTCCTCTTTTTCCCTTTTTTCCCCTTCCTCTTTTCCTTTATTTTTCCCCTTCAACCCTTCAATTAACACAGTCGGGACAGTTTCAAAAATTACAGCGAACATTCTCGGAATCTGTGTTGAGATATGAGTCCTTCATTTTCTTTTCGAATTGTGGCCTACTTGAGTTCTGAGTATTCTGGTCAATAGTATTCCACAGCCTTGGGAAAGTATGGAAAGGCAGATCAGTTGAGAACTTTGTCCTTGGTTTAAAAAGTTGCAATTTACCTGTCTGCCTGGTCATCATGACTGTTGGATTCGAATATTGCTGAAACGTATTCTTAAATGATATTGGTAATCTGTTATTCTTCCAATCGTGCATGAACAGAAGAACTTGGAGTTTGTAGAGGTCATCAAATTTGAGAATTTTGAGGGACTTAAAAAGCGGGTCGGTGTGTGATGTTCTTTTTTTCTACTTATAATGTGTATAGCCCTCTTCTGTAATTTTAAGACACTCCTTGCTGACGGAGAATGTCCCCAAACTTGAATACCATATGAAAAGTGACTGTGGATTAAAGAAAAATACAAGGATTTCAGTGCATTTAGTGGCAGTATATTCTTTTCTCTATTGATAGCGTATATGACTCTCGCCACCTTAGAACAAACAATTGAAATATGATGCTTGAAAGATAAATTTGCATCCACGTGGACACCAAGAAATTTTGCTGTTTTTTCATTACGTTGGTTGCCAATAAGTTCTAGTTGCGTGTCTCCTAATTTTAATGCCCTATTACCAATTTGGCATGAATCATTGGGTGGATGAAGCAGGATATATTTAGTTTTGGATGCGTTAATGGTTAGTTTATTGGCAGCACATCAGTCCTGAATTTTTATAAGCTCGGAATTCGTAATGTTAAAAAGTGTGTCTAAGTTACTACCTGAGTTGAGAGCTGTTGTATCATAGGCAAAAGATAAAATATTGAGAGTGGTACATTCTGGTAAGTCATTGATGTAGATAAGGAATAAAATGGGTCCAAGAATAGATCCCTGGGGAACACCAGTCGAAATCGGCTGCGGCTCTGAGACGGTATCTTGAAATTGTACATATTGGCTTCTTTCAGATAGGTAATCTTTAAACCAAGAGTTTGCAAGGCCCCTGATTCCATAGTAATTTAACTTCCTTACTAGTATCGCGTGATCAATTGTGTCGAAGGCTTTCGAAAAGTCAAGAAATAAACTTAAGGTGAGGTCTTTGGTTGTTTGGTCGTTCATTGTTTGCTACATTATTGAGAAGGTGAAGAATTGGGTGCAAACTTGAATGACATTTTCTGAACCCGAATTGGAACCGATACAAAATTTTATGGGTATTAAGATAATTTGAAAGCCGTGTGTACATTATCTTATCGAGGACATTTGAAAAAGCAGGTAATATGCTGACCGGTCTGTAATTGTTGAAAATGTGCTTATCACCGGACTTATAAATCGGTATGACTTTGGCAGTCTTCATTTTATTGGGCACTGTGCCTGTCAAGAACGAAAGATTAATGATATGGGCTATTGGGTCAGCCACTTGATATATTACGTCTTTCAGTAATCTTGGAGTAACATTATTACAGACTTTACTTGTTTTAGGTGGGAATGAACTAACCGTAAGGATTACTTCTTGTTTGATTGTAGGCGAAGTGAAGAAAGAGTCATTGCTGTTAGTTTCTTTAAGATATTCAAAGTATTGCCGTTGAGTTGGGTGCACTTGGTTATTTAGCTTTTTTCCGATTTCAACAAAGAATAAGTTAAATTTATTAGCGATGTCGTTTGGGTCGTCAACCCGGACATCGTTGTCTATAAAAAAATGGGGGGGGGGGGAATGAATGGTCCTGATGAGACTTGCTTATACCCTTTCGTAGTATATCCCAAGACTTCTTGATGTTATTTGTGTTGAGAACTAATATCCTTTCATAATAGTTGGTCTTTGCCTCGCGTATTATATATTTTTTATATTGATCTACCTTGGCAGGTGTGGGGGATTTCAGTTTTTTAACATAAAGATGCCGCTTGTTTAGAGAAGATTGAATTAATCCCGAGGTCATCCAGGGCTCTCGTTTGACATATCTTTTGGGAATTGCGGTCAGCTTTAAAGGGAAGGCTCTATTAAAACATCTATCGAAATGTAAAAGGAATGCCTCATATGCATTATTTGGACAGTCACAATCGAATACATCTCCAAAGTCACAGTCATGTAAGAGTGTCTTAAAATAATCAACATTCTCTTTTTTGAATGATCGTTTAAAGCTATGAAAATTTTGTTTATCGTGTATGGGTGAGTTTTCAAGGTAGAAAGTAGCAAAATGATCACTTATGTCCGTGATTAATATACCGGCTGAATAATCATTGATATTGTTACGAAATATATGATCTAATAATGTCGCCGATGTGTCCGCGATTCTTGTTGGTTTTGTGATGACGGGCATAATGCCGGAACTAAACATTAGGTCCTCATATTGGTTTGTTTTGTTGTGGTTCCCAGAATTTAAAAGGTTAATATTGAGGTCTCCCATTACATATGCGCTCTTGTTTTCTTGGCTTAGTTTTTCAGTAAGATTCAATAGTGTGGATAAAAACAGGCCAAGGTCTGCTTTGGGTGCGGTGTTCGGTAGATAGATAATCCCGATTTTAGAAGATGTTTCTATAAACGGAGATTCAAATTCATGTGGGATGGAGACTGACATGTCTTCCCTAATTTGGAAGTGGACGTTACTTTTGACAAATAAGCCAACTCCACCCCTTCCATCATCATCTACAGGACGACACTGAGTCAATAAAGTTCATATGGAATGCTGTGATGAACAAAGAATGTTTCCGTTAGGCCAATAAAATCAAAAATGTTATCATTGTCCTGTAAATCACAGAGCAAGTTTTTAATTTAACCCAGTTGGCATTTATGCTTCTACAATTTAGATTTAAGAAACAATGTTGTGCGACCTGGCAGGCCTTTAAATTCTTCCCATCTAACGACGGTAAACGCTGTGCCCAAATAAGATAAATGCGCCGAAATTATGCGGAGTTTGAACCTTTTTTTTTAAGATTTGCAGTGTTTCGGCAATATATAGTTTGGCCAGGTTTCCCCGATACTTGCAATGTAGCTTAGAGCTTACTTTCGAATCAAACAATGCAACAGATAAATAATTTTTAACAAAAACACAGAGTTCGCCATAGAAAAGCAATCGGCGTCTACAGTGTCGTTCGACACTGTCGACGGCGATTGCTTTTCTGTGGCGAATTCTATATAATCATGCATTTAAAGCCTGAGATCTATTATATTGATGTTTGTGACATTTCTCGGTAAACGCTATGCGTAATTTACATTCAAATGGGACTTTGGCTCGACGCTGGGAAACTGAAAAGCCTTCTCGAGTTAGTCGTGTAAACTTACGTCAAAGGGTGGTGGGAACCAGTGATAATGGTGAAGACCTATAACAAGGGGGTTATTAAGACGGGGGACCTAAAACCCAAAACAGACCCCAAGAAGAAGAGAATACCGGTGTTTTTCTCCAACCATGCAGGCAACATCCATGTTTGCCGTTGTGCCCAAATAAATCTGATCTAAAGGTCTGCGACCTGGCAGTAGAAATGACCCAAGTACCCTGCAAACAGCTGCTGAGACGTCACAAACCCTTGAATGTACGACTTGTTCTGATGATTCATGCACCCGTGAAGAAGGCAATACTGCACTATTCCAGGCTGTAATTCAACCATATGTACTGAATGTGTCGGAAATCAGTGAACCGCAAGGAATGGAACTGCAGAAAACAAGTGTGATGCCTACGTGGTCTTCAACTAATTCTCTACTCCCACAGATGCAAGACACTAATGCCCGAAAAACAAATATTTAAGTGATTGCTCCACTTTTTCGACAATCACAATCAGACTATACCACACAACACAGTGTTATCCTCCTTAACTCTTAGAAGCCGGAAGTCGAGTTTTCTTGCCTGTGATGTAATACGGTTGGTAGTCTGGCTCTGACGGTTCGGCTATCATTGGGCTGGGGGAGAATTAAACACTGAGCAGGTGCGTCTAGTAAAGTGTCGTGTGCCTGAACAGGCAGACGACTCTTGACTAGAAGCAGCTGCTTTACTGTAAGTTTTTCGCGGTATGTCATGTTCAATAAATTCATTCTGATTCCCCGGTTTTAAGAGTTAACATAGAATATATCAGCGATGGTAGTTGGACCTGAAAGAAAAACAGAGATCACTCTCGATTTGGGTCTCTATGAAAGAGCCATCGAAATTCAGACAGCAGTGGGGAACACGAATTGGGTGTTACGGGCATGAGAACTCCACGTGTTTCGCTGCCCTCCTTGCCTTAGGGAAATGCGTAGAAGGTAGTGTGGTCTGGAGAGTTTGGCTACAGAGTCTGCAATTTATTCTCCAACAACACTGCACCAAGTATTTGCTGGAGAGGCCTTTAAACGTGGAATTGAGTATCATGCTATGACTGCCCTGACCTGCTACTACCTCAATTATGAGCAAGTTCTTGATGACATGTCATCCGTTACACTAGCTGCACGTAGCCAAAAACTTCGAGGGTGTCTTCAGAAACGTGATTCAGATTGCTGTAATATATTTGGTGAAATATCTACATACAATGTGGACAATCTTGACAAGAAGATGACAGACTCTCGGCATGGAAAGTTGGCTGTCTTCCTCACAAATTATGTACACCAGGTGGAGTGTTTGCTGCACATCATTTGAGCAGGTACGCAAGGTGACTGGGAGGAATATCTTGCGGAGCTACATGAACAGATCAAATACTTCTTCGCCCATGAGCTTTATAACTATGATCGACTGATGCCCCTACATCTGACACAAATTAACGAGTTGAGGACTGAAAGCACTGCAACTTGGACAGCCCTCAAAGAAGGGGACTTTTGTGTGAAAAAGACAGGTGTTCACCAACCTATTTGTAGACCAGACACCGGAACAAAAAATCCTAAGTCTTAAGGTGGCTGGTGGGAATACAGACATAACACAGAATGAGTCTGCCTTGCATCGGATCGTGCTCACAGCCCTCGAGTTGACACGTATCGTCAGAATTGCTATTAAGTAAGCTCTATTTCAGGCCCATCAGAACACTACCAGCTGTCGCTCTATTTCAGGCCCATCAGAACACTACCAGCTGTCTGGAAACATGGCACAACGACTTTCAAAAAATGCCAGTAGAATCAAGGACTGTTTAGAGCAGCACTGCGAAGGCAATCCCTTTGTTTCTAGTCTGGAGTTGGTAGATATCACTTCTATGATGGCTCTGTCAGACAACACCAAAGAGGATATTCTCAAAAGAGATGTGAAAGGAATCCTCGCTACAAAGAAATTGTGACAGACAGACTAATTGCTAATTCACCCATATCTATTTGGGACCAGATGCAGAAACTGAAACTAAAGACGCATAGTACATGTTTGAAGAAGATCAATACGAGAGTTGGCAGTAGGGTTGTGAAGCTTTGTGTCGACAGCTACTGGAAGATTCATTGTTATTCAACAGTCATGCCCGCTGTTATTGGCAAAACTTGAGGAAACCATTCAACCCATAGGTAATTACAAGACGTCAGTAACACAAAGATCCCTGTGTGTCACTGATGGACATTGGTGATTCCAACTGACAAAAGCTAATTTTTGGACCAAATTGAGTACTATTCTTCACCGGCACCAAGAGCTGATGAGAGCACCTCAGAAGAGGTTGATAATGGTATCCAAGGTTAAGCTTTGCCTGGTAAAATGTTGATGATTACAAATGATGTGTCAGAGCCACCGGAACAAAATGAGAAAAGTGTTCACAGGGTTCACACTGATCATGCAGATGATTTATGTGAAATGGACATCAGTGGTGAATATGATAAAGTCATCAAAATAGACAGTCAGGCTTTTGTCCAAATATGAAGAAGTCACCAGGTATGGACAACATAAGTGACTTTAGAGAGGCCTTTCTGAAGCGCATTTCTGGATTGATGAAAAGTAGTACTGAAATGGTTAACCGGATAATCGGTTTGAAACCAGTTAGCTATCTAACCGATTAGAAAAACCGTCAACCGGTTATCCGAAATATCGATAGTGATCGTCATTCCATGTTTAAAAAGTAGTAAATCTGTCGCTTCTCCTTTGTGACAGATAACACATTGTAAAAATTGAGAAGAAATCGAATTTGGCGTTCAAGACTTCGTTAATGATCGGCAGTTTCCGTGAATAATGAGTAATCGAAGAAACTAATCCGTAGTGTGTAGACAAACGAACGTTGTCGAGTACTCGACAACGTTCTTTTGTATACACACTACGGAATAGTTTGAGAATACTGCTTTCCAATTCCTATAGTTTTGAACCCATATTCGGTGAAATAATGGCCACAGTCGGTTACGAAAACGAGTCAACTGTTTCATCCCTACTGAAAAGGTATTCAAAACGGCGAATAATATTTTACAGAGGCATTGGTGAGTCATCAACCCTTCACCTAACACGAAAAGCAGACGACACTTGCAAAAAAAATCTTGAATAACTAATTGTTTTCATTTTGTGTCTCAAAAACATAGGTTATAACCCCTCATTGGAACGAGCTCGCGACGAGCACGTTCCAACGAGGAGTCATAACCTATGTTTTTGCGACAAAAAAATGAAAAAATGATGAAAATTAATTGCCGATGTTTTGAGAATAGCGCTGGCGGTTTTGGCCGTTACGTTGGGAAAAGGAGAAGACAAGAGCAAAGAGAGCTGGTTCACAACAACCAGTAAAATTCACCATACATGATTCGAAGAATATGTGCAATGTGTCTCTAAAACTTCTCTTGTCTCACAGTGACTAAAAGGCACAGCTCACTGAGTACCTTGGAAAGTGTCTCTTAGAACATTTTGCTCAGAGCGAACAAGGACTAGTTGTCTGTGGAATGAAGACCAGCAGTAACAAACTTCACTTGTTTCGCTGTGACTTACTGATCCATACTCAGGAGAAGGCTGACACTCAGATACCACTTCATGTACTAGATCCTATTGCTCAAAGCACTTCTGTAAGGGATATTTATGAGTGAACACCCGACATGGATGTGTTTCCCGTGTTGTTGGACCTTGCTGCAACATAAACAATAAACGGTGAGCTTAAACTACTGACTGGAAAGGGACAGTCATTCAGAACTATTGATGTATAAGAGAGGTGTGCTGTACTTGGATCTGAACAGTCGAAAGCACTTGTTGGACAACGTTACAGGTGCCAACTGGGGTGGAAATATTTGTCAATGTTTCCAAGAAGACATGGGTTGTGAAGTACTTATCCCTCAAGTCTCAAGGTGACATTGTCAACACATCCCAGAAATTTAGTTGTACTTTGCGCTTGGATGATGGCGATATTGAACAAGTAGAAAGATTTGTTTGCATGGTTTATTCTGCAAAGACTCAAGGTGATACTGTGGTACTATTGGGAGCTTACGCTAGGAGCACTTCCGTACCAGAAATCTTGAGGGAAACAAGCAGCGCCTACAATAGGCGCTTTTAAACCCACATATACAGAAAGCGAACTTCACTTCATTACGAGATAAATCATATCGCGATCCAAACCCAAATCTCCCCCTTCTGACAGACCATGAATGGGAAGAGGATGAACATGGTAAAGTTAAACCTGTGAAATGTCTCCTCAAACCTTCTGTTCTTGAGCTGATAAAATGCGGATGCCAAGGACCATGCACGGGCAAGACAAAGTGTTCCGGCAACAAGAATGGGTTACCATGCACAGTGCTGCGCAAGTGCTCAGATTGTCGCAAAGTTGCAGACCATGTCATTCATGGCGATGAGGATTGTTAGAAACATATTGAGAAAGCATTCAATGGCATTCAAAATTGCCTGATCATAATTGAATTTCGCCGAGACAGAGCTCTATATACCATAAAAATGTCATTCTTGGAGGCCATATGGGGGACACATTGGCAGTCATTTTGTTTTCTGTGTGTATGAGTCACGTAAATGATTATTATGACTTTCTTGTGTCCATATTTATTACATATTATTACATGCCCATGCAGTCTCTCTTATGCAATACGGCGTGCAATACGGAATTCCGTATTGCACACCTACCTGTTCCAACCGGGACTTTTTTATGCAATGTGACTGCATAAAGTGCATGGTGTTTACCACCGTTGATAGAAAAGAAAATTAGGTCAGTAGGTGCTTGGGTCATGTAATAAATACAAAACCACATGTTAGGTAAAGGGTTAGATGTGCGTAAAAAGAAAACGTCTCGACCTTCGGTCTCGACGTTTTCTTCCTACGCACATCTGACTCATTGAATACAAAACGACTCATTGAAACATACATGTAGTTTTGTCTGTATATCAATTTAGATACTTTTGTCTTGTTCTTAACCCTTTACCTAACATGAAAAGCAGACGACACTTGCAAAAACAATTCTTGAACAAGTAATTTTTTTCATTTTTTATCTCAAAATCATAGGTTATGACCCCTCATTGGAACGAGCTCGACGAGCTCGTTCCAATGAGGGGTCATAACCTATGTTTTTGAGACAAAAAATGAAAATAAAATGAAAATTAATTGGCGATTTTTGAGAATAGCGCTGGCCGGTTTTGGCCGTTACGTTGGGTAAAGGGTTAATGATATAATTTACAAATATATGCTTATACCTAAAATCCATTGATTATGGCGACCATCTTGGATTTCCCGACCCTCTAAAATCCCGAAAAATGAAATGCAAATTTGCCACCCTCGTTTTTTTGGACTATTGGTGCCCTAAGGATGCTATTAAAGCAAAAAAATAAATAAATTTTGGCAAAAACCTTTCACGGGACATAGCCATCTGGACAATGAGTTTTCTTGAAAGTTTTCTCCGCGAAACGGCTGACGTTGCTAAACGATAGATAATCGAAGAAATTGAGGAAAGACAGAAGTCGTATCCCCCACTGTGCAGATATATAAATTTTCACTTTCACGGTATCATTCAAAATGGCGGCTTTCAAAGCATCACTTCAAGGTGAATACGAGTCAAATTATCACTGGAAATGATTAAGTTGTTCTCAAAAAGTGTAATGAGAAGTAAATCTAGTGTTTTAGAGTGGATACCGATCATTTCCAGCAATAATTCAACACGTATTCACCTTGAATTGATGCATGAAACCCGCTAGTCCAAACATGGCCTAAAAGTCTGTAATATAAGTTTTGGTTTGGTACGTCCTTTCAAAGGACGTACCAAACCAAAAACTTATATTACGGACTTTCAGGCCATGTTTGGACTAGAAACCCGCCAGCTGAATCAGATTGCAAGAAGCTATCTGTTCCACGTATCAATCAAATCACTTCCTTGTTTCAGTGATTCAATGCGCTGTTTACTTTCATGCATCAATTCAAGATTGGAACGAGTGGAATTATCAGATTCTTATAAAAGCGTATAATAAAAAGAAAATCTAGTGTTTTTGAGTGAATACCAAAAATTATCCCACTTGTGTGACCGAGACAAATGAATATTTTCGCTCGCGCAAGCGCTCATGAAAAATAAATATTTGTCTCGGTCATTCATGAGATAATTTTCGGTATCCACTCAAAAATACTAGATATCCTCTATGCATTCCACCTTCCTCCACCCGCAAAACTGCCCGACACGATATGACCCTGGTTGTTGAAAGTGTCGTTAAATCCCAATAACAAACAAAGCATGGCTGTTGTCTGAGATAACTTAACCCTTTACTTAACATGAAAAGCAGACGATACTTGAAAAAGAAAATTCTTGAATAGCTATTTTTTTCATTTTTTGTCTCCAAAACATATGTTATGACCCCTCGTCGAACTCGAATAATATTTGATAGATACATTGGTGAGTCATTAACCCTTTACCTAACATGAAAAGGAGACGACACTTGCAAAAACAATTCTTGAATGACTAATTTTTTTCATTTTTTGTCTCAAAAACATAGGTTATGACCCCTCATTGGAACGAGCTCGCGACGAGCTCGTTCCAACGAGGGGTCATAACCTATGTTTTTGAGACAAAAAATGAAAAAATAATGAAAATTAATTGGCGATTTTTGAGAATAGCGCTGGCCGGTTTTGGTCGTTACGTTGGGTAAAGGGTTAATGTTTTAATTTCTTTGCACCCGTCTGAGGCCAGATGCAAAACATCAATGTAGCGGGATTTGGATTTTGTGGGATAATGATTCTAATGTGATATATTTGTAAAAATTGCTTATGTATTAAATGGTAACTACAAATACCTATGACTTGATGCAAAAAATACACATCAAAGGAAATCTCAGCCATATGCCGTCAGCTGAAAGCTGCGTACACAACAACAAAAACCTGCGTTTAATTATAACATTGTAATGCGAAAAGGAAGGGATCGAACTTAGTTTATAACAGGTCAAAGGTCAGCTTTTAGAATCGTCTTCATTGCCATAATATAGACTGTAGAAAATGCAAGTCGAGATTTCTCCCCACAAGATGAGAAGAATGAAAGGCACGGGCGAAATATTGAAGAAAATGCAGAAAAATGTCAAAGCAGTAAGATAAAGAAAAATCTCCTCAGCGGACGGAAGGAACCCTTGACCTTTCTGTGATTTTATTGATCGACGTCTCTTCCTCCTGGCTGCTAATTTCGATTTTTGTTTTGGTGAAAATTTGCATTTTGATGTCCCTTTAATATCTCCCTTAGCAGTCGAGGACGTAGAGTCATTGAGTTCTTCCGAATTTTCCTCATTTGGCAGAGAACAAGTGTCTTTTACCGCTATTGCATGCCCACTGTCTTGATTACAAGTAACAGGCCTACTCAAATTTTCCCTGAGAGAATCCTCCAGAAGATGTTTCACAGAACCAGACACCAACTCATCACCGGATTCACTGGAAGACTTGCCTGGCTTAGTAGGGGTGTCTAGAGTCCCTTGTTTTATATTTTGGGCTGGGGCCCTAGATATAAGACAAGGTGCTTGTATGGGTCTATCTGTACTCTTCGGCCTGAAAATACTTGGGCCGTCTTCTGGAAGATCTCTTGTCAAAGGAAACGAATGTTGTGGGTGATCTTGTTTCAACGAGGTGTCATTCGATTCTGGTTCAACCAAGGAAGATGGGGCACATTGTTCACTGCTGTTACAATCTTTGCTGGAATTGTCAGCTGACTGAACTTTGGTTTGGTCTTTATCGCTAGCTATTTGTTTAAGATTGCCTTGACAGGCTGCGCGCTTCTCTGACCGGGAAATACGATTTTTCGCATCTTTAACTTCTGGCGAACTGTTGCGATTATCCTTTGAGATTTTTGTGTTTTGAACCAGGACAGGTCCAGTCCCATTTCGATCATCGTTGGTCAAAAAGGGTTCCTCGCCATCGTTACCACCCAGGTCAGTCAGTGATAGATTTTTCTCGTTATTTTCTTCCTCTCGTTTTATCTTTTCTTCTTCCGTGTCATCACTCTCTTCTGGGTCTGACGCTGAAATTATACAAGTATATGAATTATATATAGAAGCATTATGTTCAGCGGAGCCCCCCGAAGCTACAAGGGGGGGGGGGGGGGGGCCTCCGAAGCTACGAAATTCGGTTTAATTCGAAATCGTCCACATGATTTCATTCGATTCGATTCGAATCGCGCCGATTCGGAAATTTTCGAGTTACCGATATGTTTTCAAAATCCTATCAAGTGTCTCCACTTGAAATCGTCTTCTATCATCAGGTCTCCTTTTCAGGAGACCTGATGATAGAAGACGATTTCAAAGAGGTTCCGCTTCAGAACTATTTTGATTCCGTTTTAGAACATTCCGCATTTTTATTGACGAGTCGCCGCTGAATACAACACTTGAGTGCAGACTGACAATATTTACGGTTAAAAAAAAAGAAAGACGAATATCTACAACTTAGTACGGTAATGAGATTCAATTCGATTCGAATTCGTCGGCCTCATTCGGGATTCGATTCAAACCGAAATGTGCGATTCGTACGGCTCTATGTTCAACTAACTCTCTGTTTGGAGTTGCTCGAATGAGGTTCCGCATGGTTCTTGTGGACCGTGTAGTGATTAAAAATGAATCTTGAAACTGCCAGGCTCTTGACATTTCGTGAAACTTTCTTAGAGAAAATCATGGGGATATCTTGATAAATATATTTGGGGAAATTACTTTACTCATTTTGGTTACAATTAATATGTCAGTCTAGTGGTATATGTGAGCTTGTTGCAAGTACTGTTTCGATGTTAACGGTTACTGAAATGATATCTGCATCTGACACTGAATTTGGGACGAATTAATACGGGGGGGGGGGGGGGGGGGGGATGTGACAATTAGAACACAGCATAAATTAGATGAACGTTAATGATCTGTTACCCTAGTTTATGGGTTTTTTTCTCACTCAAAAGGTTTATTTATTTATTTATTTATTTATTTATTTATTTATTTATTTATTGGGTTTAACGTCACTTTCGACAGCCAGGGCCACCTCGTGTCGTACAGTTTTACGGGTGGAGGTAGCCAGAGCACCCGGATAGAACCACCGATCAACTGCCAGACTCCACAACGTACTAACTCCACACAAGCAGGGTTAGCATTGGTTGAAGACAAGTGCATCATCGACGTGCAGTACGCCTTAGTACACAGCGCCACCGTGTCCCCACGCAGGCAATCGGGATGAAGTGCCTTGTCCAAGAACACAGCGCAGTTTCTCTTAGCGGAGGTCGAGCCGTGGACCACTCAATATGTTTAGGAACTGATCCCCAGAACCCCAGGGTTTTTGATGGTGAGTGGTGGCGTACAAACTATTTTTGCACAAGTTAATGAATCAGGGGTGGCGCCAGGATTTTCCCGAAACGGGGGCTATGATCCCCGACAGGGGTCGAGAGAATCACCGGACCGATCATGTGAAATTTTCTGTTTGTATCCGTGACTCTGGAGGCTTTGAGGGAGTCAAAACGATACGCCAAAAAAATTGTAGCTAGTGAAACATGACACCTGTTTTTGATACCCTAGTTCCAAAAGCCACAAATTTAATAAATACGATATAACTCGCAACAGAGGCTGGATGTGTGTCGACAGTAAGGGTGTATAAAGGTTCTGGTATGGAACAAATTGGACTAAAATAGAACTCTCGCAATGTAAATAACTCTGTCTATGTGACGGTGGCTACAGTGCAGCCGCCGTGGACTTGTCACTTTCCACGGGTGGGCAATATTTCCACGGACGCAATAATATTAGATACCAAACACTATTTCCGGGAATAATCATCAAAAATTTAATTAATGAAGCACCTAGGCATGTCAAAGTATCGCCGGTACCAACATAACCGGTACCGCGGCGGGACAGAGCCTGTCCCACCGAGACCAATACCGGTACCGGGACAAATCAACAATTAGGTGACATATCATAATCAGATGGGAGAAATTCACATTTAAACCGACCCAGTCCCCAAGATCGTAAAGACGAACATGGCATCGTTCAATTATTCTGCGGCGCCATCAAAGTAATCATAAAACACGAAAATCGCGCTTTATGATTACTTTGATGTCGCCACAGAATAATTTCTTTGAAGTAACCGATTACTGCGCTTTCATTGTCTTCGATGCGACGTCTGAAATGTCAAAATGGTCGACCTTATCGAGGTCGTTGTGCAGACAGAACATTCACCTTTGGAGTGTTTTGATATGTTTATTCACAGATAAGTTGAAAGTATGTCGTGCAAGTGTACCATACACGATTATCAGTCTGCTGACCCTCGTTCAATTAGGAATTTCCGCATAAAATAATTTTGTCCCGGTACCGGCGGGACAAAAGCTTCAGTACCGGTACCGGTTGGAGCATGAGGGAACCGGCGGTACGGGTACAGGTACCGGTTGACATGCCTGATTGATAGTTAATTGCTGACCGTTAACCGTAATCTTTTTTATATATTCTTACACATCATCTTAAAACAACAAACATGCTAATGCTAATTAGAGTTTCTTAAAAACTGTTTGATTTCAGTTTCTTAAAAAAATGGAACGATTAGCTCGTCGGTGGTAGACCTAGGAAAGATATGGTGAAGACTGCAAAAAGAACCCAGATGTACCAATTTCATATAATGGGAAAACTAATTCAACATCAAGATCACTATGGCTTTGACCTCCGAAACGAATGACTTGATGTAAATATGATTTTTTTCCCAGCATGCTCATGAAGTTGATTTGAACAGTCAAGAAGGTCCGTAAGTATAGAACAGAAACCAGTTTTCAACTAAATGACAATGTACCCGTGACATTTAAATAAGAGTCTTCTCATAGCGTGCGGTCTACACGTGAAAGATGAGGTAAAAGAATCATTCGATATGGGATGAAAACAAAATTCAAGTTCAAGATCACTGCAATACAAGCGGAGGTGGGTCGGGCAATACTTGACCTGGGATAAAAAATGTAACGCTGTTTCAGAATATCAATGGGATCATTACGCGTCCCATAACCCTCCTGTGAGTGATTACAAAAGTGGATGCTTTCTTCTTTTGTTTTTCTTGTTTCAGATTTAATTTCGTAGTATTTTATACAAAATGTCCCAACCTTTTAAGCCACCAGTCTAATTCTGTAAGGAATGTGTTACGGCAAGGAATCAGTCAGTCCTTAAAAAGTTCATCGCCTATGTTTAGATTCATTCGTTTAAATATTTCAGTTGCGCTTTTCCAACCAACTGATGTATTCCTGACGATTGAATCGAAAAAATAACATAAACATTCATTCTCTTTGGTTCAGTCTAGAGTTGAGATGAACGAATTTTGATGACATTATCATTGTGAATGAAGACTTGCCATAGCCGCACAGGCTTGAAAAAAGCAGAGTGTCATCTGCAGAATGAGGTCCCCAGAGGGTAAATTTGGTGATGCTACCCTGCAGAGCAGGGTAGCATTACCAAATTTAACCTCTGTGAACCTCAATCCGAATCAAGGTCTCAGGCCTAAACAGAAAGAGGTACCCAGAGGATAACTTGGGGGATTCTCGTCCACTGTATTGTATAGCATCAACAAATTTACCCACTGAGAACCTCATTCTGCAAATGACAGGTTGCTTATTTCCAGGCTTGCAGCCGCAGTTTAATGATTCCGTCAAGTAATGTCACTAATTGTGTTAACATCTTGATAGTTTCAAGGTTAAGAAAATACTTGTTTACTGGAATATATATAACTGGAGCACGAAAGAATATCCATATCTCTATCTCTGTGAGTGAAGAAACATCACATTACATCACAGACATTTTCGCGCAAACTCCACAAAACGTTACTGATTTAGACTGGTGGTCTGGGTGCTTGAAATTGTCTAAATTGGTGTGAACCTGTCGCCTCAAGATCGCCATCGAATCGAAAGAGAAAGACCGCTTTTGTGATCACAATGTTATAAACGTTTTCACGGATAACGAAAATGTTCCTGTTTAAAGACGTTTACAACAGGAATCTCTTTGTACATCTGTTTAAAAAACATTCACTTACCTTGCTTTTCTTCCTCACCATCTGCGAAAGCCCACTCCCCAACAAACTTGAACCATTCCTTCCTTTTATCCTTAACGCCATCGTATAACTCTGTCAGAGGAGACACTGGTTGTTCTTTGGTCTCCTCTTCTTCTTTCTCCTCCTCGTCGACCTTCTCTAGTATGGTTGGGAATAGTGGAGGATACGAAACTCCTCTTCGTGGTGAACATGATCGACTCCTTCGCCTTGACTTCTTGTCACCTTTAGCTGAAAAAACATTTATGTTATATCTGAAATAGACGTCGAATCGCCAAGATGCTATCAAAATCCTTTCACATGTCTGCTCTTGAACTTTTATTCTATTATTAGGTCCCCTGTATAGTAGTACTGTGGTTAACCGGATAACCGGTTTGAATCCCACCACCTACCTAACCGATTAGAAATACCGTCAACCGGTTATCCGAAATATCGATAGTGATTCCATGATTAAAACGTAGTAAATCTGCCGCTTCTCATTTGCGATAGATTAAGCCGCTGTGTATATATTAAGAAATGATCGACTTTGGCGTTCAAGACTTCGTTAATGATCGGCAATTTCCGTGGGTACTGAGTAATCGCAGAAACTATCCCGTAGTATGTATACAAACGAACGTTGTCGAGTACTCGACAACGTTCGTTTGTACACACACTACGGAATAGTTTCTGAGAATTCTGCTTACCATTTCCCATAGTTTTGATCCCATATTCGGTGAAATAATGGCCACGGATAACCGAATATTATCCGGTTATAGCTCTCGGTTAGTCGGTTGCGAAAATGAGCCAATCGTTTCAGCCCTACTGCATAGGAGACCTGATGATAGAAGAAGAGTTCAAGAAGGTTCCGCTTGCATGTTACTTTGATTCCGTTCCGGGACATTCCCCCTTCTGAATGCAACACTTGAGGGGAGAGTGGCAATTTTACGGTTGTTAGAAGGTGCAACTTGAAGAGTTGTACATCAGATTCATTTCGATTCGAAATCCTCTGCCTGGTTCGAATTGAGATTTGATTCGACTCGAATTTGAGATTCGGGGCCTTGATGACTCGACAATCCAATAAGGTTTGCTACACGCAGCATATTAAATATTCCAATGCCTACACCAAAGGATTTCTAAACATCTTCCCGGCCAAACTTTGTCGACAGGACTGACCATCCAACCGATCTAAAATCTTACCTTTGTATCGAACCTCCAAGCGTGGTGCAAAGTAAATTAGAACGACGCATTATGCTGAAGGATCCGAAGCTCTCCGATCCACATCCCTAGCTGAGATACTGCCCAAAGTGAGTTGGGGGTTAATCATTCCTGGTAGTGTCTTGGTAACTAGCGTGTAGGACTTGTGATCTTAAGATTGTGGGCTCGAATCTAGCTATAGAGAACGTTGCGTTATGTCCAAGACCAAGAAAATTCATCTCATTCGCCCGGAGGTAGAAAGCGTTTGACCCCAATATAGTTCCCCACGCTTCCGGCATGCAGAATAAGATAAAAGGGAAACTTAGATATTTGGCTGGATCGACAATGCTAAAAACCTTTTATTACCACTTTGTGCATGTACGTGAACATTTTAAAGTCGAACTTTTGTTACAAAGTCCATAGTACCGAGACAGAATGTCGACGTGCTTTGATCTTGTTGATAGAAGTGAGACTTGCAGTCAGGAGAAAATAGTCGTGTTAACAGGGCTGGGAGGAGTTAAAAATTTTCCTAAACACGTTAACGTGTTAAATAATTCTGCGTTAACGAGTTAAATGACGTAAAATGTTAAAATTAACAGAGTTTTAAATACTCCGGCCATTTTTATTGATTTGAATTTGAATACGATTGAACTTACGTACAGTTCGTCTCTTGAGTTCCAATGTATTCTATGTGCCTACTGGCAGCCTACTGGCACATATAACGCATTGGAACTCAGGGGACGAGTAGTTAATATAGTTCTCGCAGGTTATCGTAAATTCTAACATTTAGAGATGTTTTCATTTAAGAATACAATCGCTGCGGCCGTATCCAAAGAAAGAGACATCCGCCGTTGATTGAATACCAGTCCTTACATGGAAAATAGGCGTTCAGATGAAGCTGATATTGCTGTTTCACCAAATATCGACGGGCCAACTTCGCCAATGTTGGTAGGAGAGCTTCATGGTCTCTCCACCTAATCAATGGGTCGTCTATAATTGGCGCAAAATTCGACGTCATCGGCGCGCGCAATCCGGCTTGGGTGAACACAAGATAACGACGCAACGCTAAAAATTATACAATTATAATCTCCAAAAGTTAAACGTTATTAACTGGTTAAATTTTTAACGTTGTTAAAATTATTTAACACCTTAACGTTTGAGACGTTAACTGCTCCCAACCCTGGCCGTGTACAAAGAATTCCGCTAAAACATAAGAAAATATCGAAAACGTTGACCTACACAAAACATACGATTACGTCATTTTAAAAAATCGAATTTTCTTTGTCGGTACACCCGGCGAATCACAGCGAAAACAGTATCAATGAACAAGAAATAACTAAAATGTTATGAAAGTGAGAAATGTTCACTATTTCGTGGTTAAAATTTGTTGTTATTGTGGTATTAAATTAATATCCACTAATGTTTCTGTGTAGCTTGTCATGAAAAGCTCAGAGAATTATTTTATTTCGCTGGCGACTAATGTCGTCACCGAAAACGGTGCAGTGGCTGTACACTTATGGCTTTTAAACTGAAATGTTTGTCGCCTTCGAAGGAATTACATTGCATTAATTTGGGATTGAAACATAAAGATTTTTCTTTTATTTTAGAATAGGCAATATATATTATGAAAAGAATGCGTACGGTTTTTAGATTGCGTGCCATCATTATTTCCTAAATATTAGTTGCAATAAAAGTTTTCAACGAGCGACCGCAACCATGGGTGGCCTCTATTTATACTTTTTAACCCCTTTACCAACGCAGACGACATCAAAATTTATTATTTTAAAAATTATTTTTTTAATTTTTCAAAAAATTTCAACAAAACCATATCACGTGACCCCTCGTTGGAACGAGCTCGTCGAGCTCGTTCCAACGAGAGGTCACATGATATGGTTTTGTTGACATTTTTTGAAAAATAATATTTTTTCAACTGCTGAATTTGCATATTACGCGGGCAGATGCGGACGATTCGTTAGGTAAAGGGTTAACACTGATAGTATCTTCTAAGTAAGTTCAATTTCATCAACTGGAGGAAGCTATATTGTGGTATTTTCGTAAAGTCCAAATATGGGCTTCCAGCACTCCCAGGTCTGGCATTCTTAAAAATGCAGCAGGGCTAAAAATCGCTCCCCTCGCATGGCCTAAAGAATCGATTAGCTCTCCTCAATTTTACAAAAGCTAAAAGTGGCAAAATGAAGTTTTACTATTAATGAATCCTGCCTAGTGGGCGTTGTACATTTTATTTTGTGCTGCTAACAAGGTAGTCTTTGTGAGACGGCTACACTGCCCCTTCCACACCTCCGGGCCTCGACAAGGCCCGGAGGTGTGGGAGGTGCAGTGTAGCCGTTTTACAGAGGCCACTAATAGCAGAGATCTCAAAAGATGTGGCTTTTAGGAACAGGCTGTTATGGTAATAATTATTTTCTAAGGCCAGGAAAGCTAGTTTTCGCCATCCTTAATTTTTTTAAGGTGAGCAGTAGGCGAGCGAATACATCGCTCACCTGAAAATGCCAGGCCTGCACTCTACCAGTTAATCGAGTTTTATATCATGCTCACCTATATGTTACGACCTGTGAAAAGCCCGAACGTTAATTTTTAGCCTTTAAAACTCCACTACCGGTGTAAAGCTTCTACTGCGGTTAAAACGCTTTCCGTGGGAATTCCATTACAAAAATTTACACCAATGGTAGGAACTACATCCAACTTGACCTTTGACATTACCCAATTTGCTGATTTCGATACATTCACACTTCGCAATGTTTCATTCAAACATACGACGTTCTGTGGTACTATTTACTACGTGCAATGACTCATTAAGTTTAAAATACCTACAATTAAATATTAAAAAGATAAAATTTAAGAACTGTTAATAATAATTTGACTAAAAAAGCAATGTAAATTCAATCAACTTTGACGATGTGTCTAACCGTCAATCAAGCATTCACGTGCAGCCGGAAGTACTGCCCACCGGCGCAGGTGTAAACAAAACAAACTCACGTGTTTGCGATAGAAAGTATCGTTTCTTCTCCATTTTGAGTGACAAAGTCGATTATTTATTACGAGCATGGTATAAATAAAACCCTTATGCTACTCGAGGTTTAAATCTGATTACCTGCCCTAGTAGATATTTATTCTATATATTCGTAATGCACTCGAGAATTACGGGACAAATCTTTCATTACCATTATGTCTGTGTGCAAAATGTTGTGTCGGGGTTTCGATCTTAGTTCTAAGGTCATATCTCAACACATCGATGTATGGACTTAAAAACAAGAACGACACCGATACAACATTTGATACAAAATCCACTGCTCATAGTATGTCTCTGTGTCCCTGACACACAATGTATTCGAGTAAATAGTCACTCAATACAAATTATTGGAAGATTAATTACAGAAAGCGTAATTTCTTATTATGGGAAAACATTTTGGTCCATTCCGTACATATTCACTTCCATTAAATAATATCAAGGGATGTTATTAGTATTCCATTGTACCCTATCACCATCAATTCAAAGAAAATGAATTGACGGTAGAACACGGCATTTATTAAGTTATTTGCATGGGTGAACAAGATAGTGCAAATCCACCTCGTGTTGCATACTTATTGACCGAAAATTCTCCCAAGGGACATAAACTGACGGATGCAAAACATTACAACTTCCGCTTCAAAAAGCAATTTGTGTCCCTCGTGAACTTCTGTGGGGACTATTAAGTGGATTATTTTCTAGAGCGCGCGCCTTCTCCGAAGTAATGCATACACTTGATACCGTGACATGAATCTACTTTCAAGGTCCTGCCCCAGGTTCTGCATGTGGTGTAAAACAGAAAGGGAAAAGTGTTTTCCCCCTTCTTATGTGGACCTGGTGCGATGAGGTATTTTTTATGCGGACGTAATGATACTGTACAACTGCAGCACACAGTTTTCATTAATTAAGCAAGAAGAGATCTGAACCTCATTTTAAAAAGTTTCCAAAAGTCCCTACGCGGGCAATCCTCAGGGACGTGACTAGAGGTTTCCGATTGGGGGTGTAGGTAAGTGAATTTCCAGCTAGGGGAGTGACCAGGAGGGGGACCCCCCCAACCCGGCCCCCCCAACCCGGTCCCTCCCCACAGTTGGAAATTCACTACCGAGAAACTTTTGAAAATGAAGCCATGAAAGGGGGCATAAAATTGATTCTAGTAACTGAAATGTCAACACACTTATGATAGAATTATCAGGTTATTATTATTTGGTATTATTCTGGGAACTATTTATTTATTACTTATTTATTTATTGGTGTGTAAGGTCACATATTTATGCACAATGGCTAATCATGATCGTGACAGTTTTATGGGTGGAGGAAGCCGGAGTACCCGGAGAGAACCACCGAGCAACGGCGAGCAACTGTCAGCTCCCCAACATACTAACTCCACACAAGCAGGGTGCATTGGTTGAAGACAAGTGCACCATCGACGTACAGTACGCATTAGTACACAACGCCACCGTGCCCCCATGTGGGCAATGAAGATGAAGTGTCTTGCCCAAGGACACAACTCGGTTGCCAGAGGTGGGACTTGAACCGATGACCTCTCGGCTTGCAGCCTGCACCTCTACCTACTGAGCCACCGCGCTCCCGTTTTGGGAACTGAATATGAGCTAAACAAATTCTCAAGCTAAAAACTTTGAGCAATTCACACTGTCCTAACATTAAATCAGATATTATGCAAGAAAGGACAATGTTTCATCATTTTGTAACTGCGAATGATGGAATTAACTCATTTTACATGATGTGATTTTCTTGAAATACATTTCGAGGATTTTTTTTTATTACTATAAGTAAACGTACTATAGAAACTCGTACCGATTGACACCATGCGTACTTATGAAGCACGATATTGCGTACACTGAAGCTGTAAATAGTAACAGTTGGAACTTTTGTCGATTTCAAACCGAGTTTTGGGAAGTAAAGGAGACATCAGCATCACCATAGAAGCTGTAAAACCCTGATAGATGGAATTTTCAACTACTCATGTCTTGCCCTCCGAATTTCCAGCTATGGGAAATTTTTACCAGGATTGGGGGGGGGAGGTGAACCCCCTCTCCCTTCCCCTGTCGCCACGTCCCTGGTCTTTCTGTACTATCATAGATCCAGGTGCCCTCAATGTACAGATGAATAGGTCAATCGTTCATTATTTTTTTTGCTCGTTATCTCACATTTACCTTTAGTAAAACACGCGATGAATGGAGAGTTACATAACTGCAATAACTTGCTGACAGATATCGAAAATAAATCGACTGTTAATGGGTACAAACCATTCTACTTTCTATTTCCGTAACAAGGGCAATAGAGTATTATGTGCAATATGGCGGGTGCTCCTGTCCTAATCAGGCAAAATAGCACTCATAACGAGAATGCTATCAACAGTATCTGAAAATCTAGTGTTCATAGAATTGAGTTATTATAGATAAGAAACTACGCTAATATGAAACCACATGTTACAAAAGAACTCTTTCTCTTTCAGCAGACGACTGTGAACAGCCCTACAACTGAAGAAATGGTTGTTTCAAAGATAATGAAGCTTGTCTTGCAAATTAATCTTTTCTTCTCTTTTAACTGTTCTCCCCCGATGCGGCAGCAGTAGAAGGGGGCCACTCGAGAAGCACCCTGGCTTTCGGCAATTCAGTGTGACAATAACGTCTTTTGAAAGGATAAAATTGCCAACTGCAATGCATCTCCTTATGAGAATGTTCATCTCCATCAAGCCAGAAAATGAGCAGACTGTCATCTGCAAAATGAGGTTCCCAGAGGGTGAATTTAGTGATGCTACCCTGCATAGCAGGGAAGCATCACTAAATTTACCCTCCGTGAACCTCAATCTGAATCAGAGTCTCAAAACTAAACAGAAAGAGGTACCAAGAGGATAAATTGGCCCACAGTATTGAATAGCATCATCAAATTCACTCTCTGGGGATCTCATTCTGCAAATATCAGACTGCTTATTTTCAGGCCTGGTCTCCAATTTTGTAAGAGATTCATAGTGATTAATTAAAAAGTCTCAAATTTTGCATCTCGTGCGTAACTGGGAGAATCAGTTTATTGAATGTTTGCATTGAGTCCACTGGTTCTAATTTCTCTTACCCTGTTAATAATATTCTGAGTGGCTACACTCAGAGAAATCCGCACCAAATGTGGCTCCAAGTACAACCAAAAACAATCGGAGAACCAAAGCAAATGAGGCTGTATATGATCCAGAACCAGTTGTCTGTCTTGTTTACGTGAAAAATGCCCGTTGTCGCGCAACTTAACCATTCAATGACGAATTACCGGATCCGTCAGCGTAATCTACAAACAGATCAGTTTAGAAAAAGTAATAAATTTTGATATCATATGCGTTGGTCAGAGGATAAACGCGTGCGTAGTGGACCAACTGAAAACCAGTTTCTGGCGTTGCTTCGTCGCCATTTTAAAACTTCAACTTTGCACGGCTTTAACGTCCAGAAGCCGTGACAGTCCAGTAAAAACTAAAGCATGTGTATATTTGGCTCCATGTAACCAAATTTGGTTCCCCTACCAGGACAAACTGAAGAAAGAGTTTGGGTTTTTGAAGGAACCAAATTTTCTCTGTTTGTATGTATATAGCTTTAACACTCAAGTCCTCATACAGCCATAAATTGCCACTTTTATAATGCTTTGAAAAAGTTGGCGCAAGTGTATTCTTCTTGAGAACTCAAACGGTAGGCTCCATTTCGCTTGGCAATATTTTTTCACCATTCTAGGCTGCCTGTGCATGTTAACTATATGATTATTATTATTTGTTAGTTATTGTTGTTTAAGGTCACATACTTCTGCACAATGGCTAATCATGACCACAACATGGAGATAAAGTCAAGGTCAGTTAATCGTTTATACCCCATGTTGCCTATTTTAGAGGACTTGCACCCCAAGCATTAGTGACTGGGTCCTATTTTACCAGTGAAACAGAGCTTGTTTACCACAGTAAACAAGCACTGCTTCACTTCCCGGGGTTCCCACGGGGGATGCATGTTAACTATGTTGAGAAAATGATTCAAAGGGACCACCTTTTTGTAATAGCACGAGAAGCTAATCTGGGATTAAATGTGGAGATAAATTACGAACGAACAAACTTTTTAAGTTAACATTCACTTCAGCCCTATCTCATCTATACGAAATCTGAAGACGACAGAGAGACCTTCACTCGGCTTCGAATAAGTAATTATTCCTTGGCAACAGAAAAGGCAGGCATCATCCGCACTCCATACGTGTCGATGATAGAAAATGTGTTTACTGTGATGTTCCGTCGATTGAAATGAAATTTTTCATGGAATGCTCTCTTTACAGAAATCACCGTAAAAGTATGTTCGACAATTTGACTTGATTAAATTTGGGTTCTCTGTCGGACGACCAACAATTTTTACTTCATTGTGAAGAGCGAATCATCGGATGTTTGTAATGTCATTTGCAAAGCCGTGAGGGTCTTTTTCTCAATTATACTCGAAGCTAAGAAACAGCTACCCCGTCATCAGAAAGATTCTATGGAAATTCATTATTTATTTCATATTTTTTTTATTTCAATATTTATTCCACTAAGCACATAAGCGTGTTAACAGGTGTACATGACTAGGGGCGCTGTGTCGTCGCGGTAACCGGTTCTCGTCAGATCACCGAAGTTAAAGCAACGCCAAGCGCGGTTAGTAGTTGGATGGGTGGCCATTTCAGCGACTGATTCGCGCTCCCGCGTTGTGTCCTTGGGCAAGGCACTTAACCCCGATTGCCTACATGGGGCACGATGACGCTGTGTACTAAGTTGTACTGCACGTCGAAGGTGCGCATGTCTTCAACCAATCTAACCCTGCCTGTGCCGCGGTGCAGAGTTCAGAGTTACGTCGTTGCTCGGTGGTTCTCTCCGGGTACTCCGGCTTCCTCCACCCGTAAAACTGTCATCGACATGATATGACGCTGGCTATTAATGTGTCGTTAAACCCTAATAATAATAATAATAAATGACTATGCCATCTATGTATATCAGGATGCGTGAAGCTCGGTGGCTCAGTGGTTACGGAATTGGCTTCAAACCGAAGGGTCCACGGTTCAATCCAGCCAGGAGTAACTGCGTTGTGTCCTTGGGCAAGACACTTCATCCCGATTGCCCACGTGGGTGTACAGTGGCGCTGTGTACTAAGGCGTACTGCACGTCGGTGGTGTACTTGTCTTCAACAAATGCTAACCCTGCTTGTGTGGAGTTCGTACGGTGGCGAGTCTAGTAGCTGCTCGCCGTTGCTCGGTGGTTCTCCCCGGGTTTCTCCGGCTTCCGGCACCCATAAAACTTCATCGACTCATAAAATTGTCTGGCACGGGGTAAACCTGGATGTCAAAAGTTTCGTTAAACCCTAATCAATAAATAAATAAATACATATAAATAAATAAATAAATAAAATAAATAAATAAATTAACCCTTTACGCATCGTAACGGCCAAAACCGTAGAGCGCTATTCTCAAAAATCGCCAGTTAATTTTCATTATTTTTCATTTTTTGTCTCAAAAACATAGGTTATGACCCCTCTTTGGAACGAGCTCGTCGAGATCGTTCCAATGAGGAGTCATAACCTATGTTTGTGAGACAAAAAATGAAACTGAGAATTAGTTATTTAAAAATTTTGCTTGCAAGTGTCGTCTGTTTTTCATGTTAGATAAAGGGTTAAATAAATAAATTAGTTAACCCTTTTCCCAACGTAACGGCAATAAATAAATAAATAAAATAAATAAATAAATAAATTAACCCTTTACGTAAGGTAACGGCCAAAACCGGCCAGCGCTATTCACAAAAATCACCAAATAATTTTCATTATTTTTTCATTTTTTGTCTCAAATACAAAGGTTGTGACCCCTCTTTGGAACGAGCTCATCGACCTCGTTCCAATGAGGGGTCATAACCTATGTTTGTGAGACAAAAAATGAAAAAAATTAGTTATTTAAGAATTTTGCTTGCAAGTGCCGTCTGTTTTTCATGTTAGGTAAAGGGTTAAATAAATATATAAATAAATAAATAAACAAATAAATAAATAAATAAATAAATATTAGGGTGGTGGTGGTGTGTGCGTATGTGTAACGGTGAGGGTACGAGTGTGAGGGTAGAGAGGACAATTTCGTTCATTTGATGCAGAGTTCTGTAATGTGTAATCAAGGGTTCCGGTCAGATACAAGAGAAGTATCCCATTCAACTTGGGAATATAAAATACTGAGTCAAAAAAGAAAGTATAATCGAAACAAAGTTGAAAAAATGTGAACAAATGTGAAATATAATAGTTCTAATGTTACATGTTTGTGGACAAGAAGTCGTGCAAAGAGTTTACAATTTTGCAACGGATTTCAAAATAGCACGTGCTACCCGAGAATGTCAAATTGAATGGGCGACCGATGATTTTTTTGTGTTTTGTTGTGCTAGAGAGCCTGGGTTATTGAGAAAACACGCTAGGTTTTGTCTTCCGACATTTCAAAAAAAAAGTTCGGAGGCTTTGTGGCCACTATTTACCGTCTCATTGGAAGGTACAGAACCACTGGATCTACTGCCGACCGGCCGCGTTCAGGTCGGTCACGTGGCGCGTATCTGTCGTGACTTTCCTGAGGAGCAGAGCATCGAACCTTTTCCCTGGCCCCCACTTTCGCCAGATTTGTCGCCAATCTTTGGGATCAATTGAACCGCCGGGCACGACTTCATGATCTTCAGACGTTAGGTGATTTACGTAATGTTCTAAGGCAGGAGTGGAACGCAGTACCACAGGGTGACATCCAGAGACTTATCAGGTCCATGTGCCGTCGATGTCTTGCCATCCAAGAGGCAAACGGTGGACATACTCGCTATTGATTGCGTGTGTGAACTTTTCATTTCACCCCATGTCTGAACTGCGATGTCCTGGCGTGACGCTGGCAGCAGTAAGAACAGGAAATTATGCAAATTCATACAGCTAGACTCGAAATATGAATTTACAGTAATTTGTTTTGGATTAAAGTCGATAATACTAAAAAAATTGCTCCTCGAAGTATATTATACTTTCTTTTTTGACTCAGTATATATAAAGAATATACCCATAGTAGCTTGGTGTACCAAATGTTCACCACGAGTGGTGAAGTGATCGTCAGATTATTAAGAGTCGCTATTATTTTTTCTCGATTTTACTGAGCAGCAGACCTACATATGTTGCGAATCTGTTTTTGTTTACATGAGCATCGGCGGGCGGTACTTCCGTCAGTTTTATCGCCGAAACGAAATGGAAAAAGAAACAGAGCTTTTTTCGTTTTAATAACATAATGACATACTATTTCGAGTTATGGATGCTTCATGAACATAAAAACAATGCATGTTTGTTAATTTTTGGCATCTTATGAGGTAAACCCATTTAACGTAATAAATAATTGCCACTTTCATTTCATTCTTCGCGAGGCGACGTGCGATAAATTTAGACAAGTTTGCATTCATTCAGGTCGACGTCACCAAAGGTCAACTTGGATGTAGTTCTATTGTAGGTGTAAATTTTTACTATTAAAATTCCATGGCTGGCGTGTTCACCGCGGTTGGTGAGTAAAGCAAAAATTTATGTCATAGGCTTTTCACATATAGTAGAACAGGTAATCATGGTATAAATCATAGCATTCATCAGATCCGTTTCCGGACTAATATGATAAAGGGGCTGAATTTATTGACTGCGCGAAAGGCGCTTCTTGCCCAGACAACATACTTTACTTATCTCGAGTTCTTCTCTGCTGCTGTATCAGTATACCAACTTGTAAGTTCAGATCCCATACCACAT
Source organism: Pictodentalium vernedei (assembly GCA_031216915.1). NCBI lineage: Eukaryota > Metazoa > Mollusca > Scaphopoda > Dentaliida > Dentaliidae > Pictodentalium > Pictodentalium vernedei. Next base: position 410,121,606 of record CM062291.1, on the reverse strand, counting down.
AATGGACGTGATAACCGATTTTATCGGTTGATAACGAGTGACGAATAAGGAAATGGGAATAAGTAGCGGTTGTCACATTCCCCCTCCAATATAAGTCTACATAACATATTCAACGAAGGCAAGCCTTGATGGTGTGGTTGGAATATTTTATCAGTGGTGACCTGAGCCATTACAGTCGGGACGAATCGGATCTACACCCGAACCCCCACCCACCCCCTGACTTCTTCTTTTAACTGGTAGAGTGCTAAATTATTTTTGACCATCAAATCTTGTACACATGTCTTTGCCTTGTTACAATTTATTGGGCACTCTCGCATAAATTGTAACAAGGCAAACCCTCACAGATATTTATTTATTTATTGGGGTTTAAGGTTATATATTTCTGCACTGTGGCTAATCATGACCATGACAGTTTTACGGGTGGAGGAAGACGGAGTACCCGGAGAGAACCACAGAGCAACGGCGAGCAACTGTCAGCTCTCCAACATACTAACTCCACACCAGCAGGGTTAGCATTGGTTGAAGACAAGTGCACCATCGACGTGAGTAGTATGTCATGTACCCGGACAGGTCGTATCGGCAGGACCCCGGTGCAGGACCCCGTAAGTGACGTCATGCCACGTGACCTAGTGGCGCCATGTTGTGTTGTCATGGTAACCCGCGTGAGCGGCCATGTTGTGGCGTCATCTCCATAGTGATACGCGGTGTTAGTGTGCATGCGCAGCGCGTGCTGTTAGGGTGATACGTGTTTCCGTCGCCCATTTTGTATACTGCAGGCCGCCATCTTGGTTTCTATGGTAGCACGTGGTTCCTATGTTACCCAATTTTTCTGCAATAGGACGGGGTATGTTCGGAGGGTATGTTCCTTTGTAGAAGAGTAAATCTAATTACCACAAACAACCCGACAATCTCTCCAAATCACCAAAATCCACCCAAAATCACCGAAATTGACTTTATTTGATACGGGTTTCCCATTTTATCGGCTTAGCACGTAGTGTAGTAGCTAGGAAGTAATGGATGAGATATGGGGCAGAATAACAGAAGCCAATAGTACTGGTACAAGGCCGCAATGGAACAAGACTGTTGTAGAAGCTAATGATAGGACAGAAGGCCATAGACCTGTACTCTTGAGTGCCTAATAATTATACATGTATGATTATTCTTTTTCGAAACAAATTCCCGCCTGTATGATCCTTATTTGACCCTGTATGATTATTAATTTTCAGCAATCGAAAGTGCAGAGCGGCTGCTTATCTCAAGAAGTTCACCAAAACAAACTAGTGAGGTACATGTACAAGCAAACGCAGGATGCAATGGAAATTTTAATGGGGAGAGAGGTGGAAGCATATATTTGGGCTTTATTCTGAAGTACTGTTACCATAACTTTAAGGCCTAGTACTCAATGAATGTGCTTCATACCATCACTGAAACAGAATTAATTAGTCTATAGGGTTTTGTCTTGGTGCAATTTATGGGAGAGTGCCAAAAGGCACTCTCCCATAAATTGCAACAAGTCAAATCCATGTGAAAATTATGATAACCGAAAGTAATTTAGCGCTTCACCACTTCAAGAGCATCAGACGTCTCTGAAAACGGTTCAGAGCATAGCAGTTGGCTCACATCTTGGAATTTTCCACCCTATACTATTATTCGACCCTGTACTATTATTAGTTTTCCGGAAATTTTTCACCCTGTACTATTATTTTGCCCTGTACTATTATTGGGCACTCGAGAGTAATGGCCTTGGAGCTTTGGCGACAAGATGGAAGCGGTTGGTAAGACTACATTAGACCCATTGAGGGCTTTTACATAGCCTAATGCGACAAAAAAGGGATTCTCCAAAAGGTATCGTCGATAGGTATACTCAATAGGTATCCTCAAATAATACAATACCAGGCCATAGGTATCCTCAAACACCCGTATGTGCCTATGTGATAGGGCATATTGTGTCACATTTGTGCCTTTTCACATAAGCACATATGACAAAACGGGATTCTCCAGTAGGTATCCTCGATAGGTATCCTCAAATAATACAATACCAGGCCAAAGGTATCCTCAAATACCCGTATGTGCCTATGTGCTAGGGCACATTGTGTCACATTGCGCCTTTTCACATAAGTACATATCGGCACATAAAGCATGTGACTTTGTGCTAGGGCACATTGTGTCACATTGTGCTTTTTCACATAAACACATATGACACAAAAGGGGTGCCTAAGGTCATATTTTTTTCAAAAAGGGGTGCTAAAATTAGGGTGCCCGGGGATATTGCCATTGGATATAGGCGTGCAACTGTCAGCTCTCCAACATACTAACTCCACACCCCGCCTATTGCAGAAGAATTGGGTAATATAGAAACCACGTGCTACAATAGAAACCAAGATGGCGGCCTCCAATATACAAAATGGACGACGGAAACACGTATCACCCTAACAACACGCGCTGCACCACGTATCACTATGGAAATGACGTCACAACATGGCCGCTCACGCGGGTTACCATGACAATACAACATGTCGCCACTAGGTCACGTGACATGACGTCACTTCCGGGGTCCTGCACCGGGGTCCTGCCAATACGACCTGTCCGGGTACATGACATACTACTGACGTGCAGTACGCCTTAGTCCACGACGTCACCGTGCCCCCAAATGGGCAATGGGGGTGAAGTGTGTTGCCCAAGGACACAACGCGGTAGTCGCAGATGGGATTCGAACCGAGAATCTCTCGGCTTGCAGCCTGCACCTCTACCTACTGAGCCACCGCCCCCCCCTCCCCCCTTCACAGATTAAATAATATCACTTTAAACATAAAACAAAGCACAGGCATTGAATATGAGCCTTCAAGCTGTGGTACCTGCACTTTAGAATAAAGCCCAAATATGGGCTTCCAGCACTCTACCAGTTAATAACATTTAAGCTCAGAACTTACATTTCACTGCCATATACCAGCAACTGGATGATGATCCCTCGGTGTTCTCAGCTCGACATCGGTATGCTGCCTCATCACTTCTTAACAAACTGGTGATTTCTATACAGCAGGAGCCGTCGTTTTCTTCTATTATCTTCACCCGAGTGCCATCAGGGGATAAGACATCGTCATCCTTGTACCAGGATAAGATGGGCCTGGGAAAACCAGTTATCTTACATATGAACTTTGCTGACTCACCCTCTCTGGTGGTCTCTTCACCAGTCAATCGCTTTACAAACTCGGGAGCTGAAATATACGAAGGAAATAATAATTTTACAGAAAATTTTGAATTTTATCCAGTTATCTTTGGGTGTAGTAAAAGTAGTAACCCAGAAGTGTAGAATGAGAGCAGTGGAAGAAATAGTAGGAATAGTGGTAACAATGACGACATGAAAACACCAACATTAGTGAAAATAAAAATTCAAGATGGCGTAAAGAACATACGAATGTACGGACGTACACAACTCTTCACTATATTCTCCCTCTCTTAGAGGTGGTATCACAACAGCAGTCAGTGGTGTTGATAGATTTTTCTGCTGAGGGGAGGAGGCTATCTAACTCCAACAGAAATTAGTAAAGCACTGTACCGCCGCGTACAACAATCTAATATCTCCTCACATCCCTGACTTATACCTTCACGAAAATTTATCTTCCTTGAAGCTATCAGATGATCGAGGAAGGTCCAATTAAGAAGTAAGTAATTGTTAAGGAAACACTTATTGACATCAGTAGAAATTAAAGCCAAGTTTCCTTTTGTTACATTTAATAAACGAAAACAACAGACAGCCCTCTGGGCTGTCTGTTGTTTTCGTTTGTTAAAAGTAACAAAAACAGAGGGATTCCTGCTGCTTTCGTTTATTCAAAGTAACAAAAGAAAACTTGGCTTTTTTATGACAAGCTGATTAGAAGCATCTAGATTTACAGGAATGCTAGCTCCCTTTAATTTTCTAGAGCTGTAAGTACATTTAACACTAGGGGTGTGGGAATTTCATATAAAACTTGAAATTTCGAAATCTTAACGAAAATCGATGTTTGCATCATTTCAGAAACCTCAGGCATTTTCATGTAGAGTAGAATACTAAATACAGAAGCTGGCTTTTTTACATTTTTTCCCCAATCAGTTTGGACGTTTGACTATTATTCTCTGCTGAACCCCATTTATTTATTATTTATTTATTGGAGTTTAAGGTCACACATTTATGCACAATGGCCAATCATGACCACAACAGTTTTACGGGTGGAGGAAGCCGGAGTACCCGGAGAGAACCACCGAGCAACGGCGGGCAACTGTCAGCTCCCCAACATACTAACTCCACGCAAGCAAGGTTAGCATTGGGTGAAGACACGTGCACCATCGACGTGCAGTACGCCTTAGTATACAACGCCACCGTGCCCCCACGTAGGCAATGGGGGGCGAAGTGTCTTGCCCAAGGACACAACGCGGATGCCCAGGTGGGATTCGAACAGAGGACCTCTCGTCTTGCAGCCTGCACCTCTACCTACTGAGCCACCGCGCTTCAAACCCCATTTAAAAATAAGAACACCATCATATGCTGTTCTGTAACCTTTTCAACTCATTATATCAGCAGTGTGCGTATCGTGACGTATTATTTCAGTAACTGGGTTATTTCAGTTGACCGGAAAAACGAACCACTTTGGACACCCACAAGGTGGTAATAACCTGCATGTGTGCATGTCCAGTACGGTCGCCTAGACTGGTCGCAATCCATGCATGGGCAGTGATGTTCACGCATGCGTTTATCAGGTAATAAAAATCGCCAGCAGCAAAATTTTAATTAATGAAGCACCGGGTTATACCCGGCGCTTCATATTAATTAAATTTTTGATGATTATTCCTGTAATTGGTGTTTGCAATCTAATATTATTGCGTCCGTGGAAATATTGCACATCCGAGGAAAGTGACAATTCCACGGCG